>CM037073.1:52218762-53418762 GCA_020882685.1 Aphelinus atriplicis | reverse complement strand
GCTGGCCATAGCGGGATCGAGATAATATCTCTTCAGCTCATACTTTGCACTCATGAAGTCCTTCATCTTCTGTTCATCCTTGCTGGTGTGGGTGGTGGTCGGGGGCATGAGGCCCAGCCAGATCGCCCTGCAGAAGTCGTTGCCGCGCTCCCTGAGAAAGTCGATCTCCTCCTGGGTGAACGTGGCCATGGATATCGACTTGACCCTGTGGGGCGGAGTGAGACCACGGCTGCAACAAAGAGTTGACCGATGATGACACTGTTGAAAGGGGAAAAATTGTCGCGCTCCGAAATGAGGGTAACGGGCGCGCGCGCGCGCAGCGTAAGCGCATAACTCACAGCATGCCCGAGCAGGTCGTGCAAACAAAAGAGCCAATTGTCATGTTGACGTAAGTGGGTCCGCGCTGTTGGCAGTCGAAGCACTCCTTATTGCCCGGCTGGGAGACCAGCTCGCGCAGCATCTTGAGATTCTTCTCGTCCTGCTTCTTCTTGGCCGATGCCATTGCGCCGAATGCGCTCGGTTCTCCGCGGTTAGCAGCAGCAGCAGCAGCAGCAGCAGCTACAGCTACAGCAGCAGTGCAGTTACGTATCGTGTGTATTTGCCAACAGCAGGGAGCGGCAGAGGCCCTCTAAGCAGCACTCACGGACACCGCGCGCACCGCAACTGCAGCTCCGTCGACCTGACCCCCGACACTCTCTCTCTCTCTCTCCCTCGACACCAGAGTTAGCCAGCACTCCGATGCACTCCAACGCACTCGCGGCTCTTTCACTGCACACGCGAGCAGCCCAAGTTATAGTCGTCCGTCATGCTGCGCGACTTTCGATGCACTGCTCGCGCGACTCTCGCGCGCACTGGCTCCTCTCCTCCTGCCCCCGCCAAGCCGCGAACTTTCCGCGCGATGACGTCTGCGAGACTGCTCTGTGTGTTTGTTCGCCGCCGCCACCGCGGCTCGTCTGCAGCAGCTCTCTATATATGTGTGTCGTATACGTGTGCCTGCAGCCGCGCCAACTGAAATCGCCCGCCCGCGTTAGGTTAGGCCTGATGCGCCAACGCACATACCTATACCTATGCGAGATAGGTATGCACGCGTGCGATGCATAGTCTCGCTCTTTTTTCTCTCTCGCACGCACGCGCGTCGTTTTTACTCTTGATGCTTTTTGCGCACACTGCTCTGAAGACGAGCCAAATATGCCTGCGTATATGTATATAGATATACGCATACTTACTTAGGATTTATTTACTTCAGCGCCGCAGGCGAAAGTACCGTTGCCGCTCTCTGTTTAACAGCGTAACGAGGCGGATTCGGGGGAATCGCACCGTACGTCAATTCATCGGGGAATTCAATTGCCAACGCTCACTTTTTTCATGTGATCCGTTTTGCATTACGTTTTTTCCTTCTCGCGACCAAACACAAGATCGCCGATAAGATACCGCGCACCACTTCCGGAGCGGTTCGCCCTGCCGCGCAGTCCTTTCTTTTTTTACTTTGATTCACCACGAATTTGAATTTTATCAACGATCATATATACCTACCTTTAATTTTTTATTGACGAACAAAAGAATACTACACTTCTATTCTCGGTCGGATCGATACTTTTCAAGGAGTCGACAAGGATCGCGTTAATGTATAAAACATGAGCTTCCTTAATATAGATTTGTCATATTGTAAAAAATTCAAATTTTTATTGGCGACCAACAATCATTAAAAATGTATGATTCATTGTAGTTGATTTCTTACATATACAGCATAACAATAAACGTTGATGCTTTTGAATCATTATTTTAACTACATAGACATGATAAATATGGTATATTTGTACGAAATTAATAATATATACATGTATACATACACATTTTCAACCGAATAAATTAAAACACCACTTCTAAATTTGGAAAATTCTTCCCAATCTCATTAACTAGCGAAACAATATTAGAAATGAGATTTCCCCTCAAATTCAACCTTGTCAAGTTGTGCCTTGAAATCAAATCACAAACTTCTTCAGAATTCTCGATTTGATTCTCCGACAGTGAAAGAATTTTTAGACTGTGTAGAGTTGGAAACGCTCGTAAGGATATTATATTATTATTTGATAAATCAAGTTCCACACATTCTTGCAGATTTTTCAATTGATAGAGCTTGTTTCCAAGGGAATTATTACTCAAATCTATTGAATGATAGAATGTCAGATATGGACCTTGACTTGAAAGATTTGTGAGTTTCTTGCTTGATAAATTGATGTCACGAACAATATTGCAACTATTCTTTTCAACTTCACTATTGTGATCCAAAATATATTCAAGAACATATTTACTACCTAGAGAAAAATGAACAATATTAACGTAATTGGTAATGAGTAATTGTATAATAAATTTTCTAGATGAATTTTTGAACTCACGCATATCTTTATAATAATTTGCACGCAGAGGATCAACTCTTATAAGATCGTTCAGTTGCTCCATAATATTTGAGTGTTTACCTCTTGAGTCGATAATCAGCATTAAATACATACTAGTTAATTTAGCCCATTTGTTAGATGGCTCCATACTCAAAAGTGTTTGGTAATTTTCTAACTGTTCATTTAACTTTGGATTATTATGATTTCCGCTCAATATTTTACTTTTATATATCCATGTATTTTGTGTGTTTGACAGCTTCAGCTCATAGATGTTTTCTTTAAATTTCAAACTCACTTCATCATATTTATCAGTTAAAGGCTTTTCAAATGTTGCATACCATGCAACTGAATATTTTTTCCCATTTACAGACTTCCAATCGCAGTCCATTTTTTGATTATTCAGAAACAAATCTAAATCCAAAGGAACTTCTTTGTGGAATGCAACAGTAATTTTTTTCTCTGTTAAAACTACTTGCCATAACTTGAGTGGTGATTTTGAGTAATGCAATAACCATCTCTGATAAAACCAAGCGCTTGAGTCATTCGGATCAGTGAAAGTTGCATTCATTACGAGATCAAGCTCTGAAATATACATATATTGTATCGAATTATAAAATATTCAATCAATACCAGATTCATTCACCATGGAATAGTGTCGTTAAATAAATACCTTACCTTCATCATGTTTGTCTGCTCTAATTGGTAAATCGTGAACATTACTTGGATACAATTTTTTCAATAATTTACTTCTGTAATGCCATGAAGAGTAGTTTGAAAAATTGTTCAATATTTTTGAGGTAGTGTACTCTAATTCTTCTGAATCTGGTACATTTGCTCTACACACTATATAATGTCTATAATACCAACAATGAACTGAAACAATGATTATTTTTAATTTTTAAATTACAAATATAAACATAATTACATTTATTGAACTTACAGTTTCTTTCATCATGATTTAAGCATTTACTACATAAATCTAACTCTCGTTTCCAGTTTGGATTTGGTATTCGCTCAATGACCCATGTTCGTTGATGCCACACACAGTATGATTTAGGATTTTCTCTCAAACTCGTTTCAGTAAGAGACAGTTCTTTCTCTAGTTTCTCAGTACGTTCTTCTTCAGACCTGTTTTATACAAAGATATCAAGCAACTTTTCTATTAACTTTTGTTTAATACGAAGAAAATTATCGATTACTTGCTATAATCAATTATTGAATATGGAAAATATTGAATAGATAAATGACGGTATTCATTACCATACATTGTTTGAAAAAGCTTCTCTTCTTATATTCCATAAAGTATAAACATCTGGATTCCGAGTCAAAATTTTTTCTGTTATGAACAGTATTTCGTCATCCCATTCTTGGTTTTTTCTCTAAAAGTGAATGTACAGAGAATGATGAGAATTATGAATGTATTTTCATGAAAAAACTATCAAAGATTTAGAAAAAGACCTTTTGGAAGACTAATTCTACTCCTTTCTGAAATTCTATTGCTTTTTTCTGCCTCTCTGCCTCTTTAATTTTCTCTTGCTCTGCAGTAGTACGAACTTTCACTCTACCGTGCTGAAGAATAAAAATTTACTTTCTCATTGAATGTCAAATGATAACTTTTATGTCAAAATGATAATTACCATGATTTGCTTTCTGAAACCAACGGTACAATAGAATTTGGCCTGCTCTAATAGTGTTTAATTTCCATGAAAATTAAAATATGTCCAGCTGTCATTAATGCAGACTGTCAAAGAAAGAATATCGTTATTTAAAATCTTGAAAAGCAGAACAAAGAAAATAAAGTGTTCGTATTCACTAGTAAGAAAATTAATTTTAGCGAGATTTTAGAATGAACTGAGATAAGTGCACACTGGGCATATAGTAATAGTAACTGGTGGGTAATGGGTGTACCTATATGATATTTCAATCATGTTTCAATGAATCATTCGACATTCAAGATCAAGAACCAATAGTGACGCGTCTAAGACATGGACAAAACCAAAAATGTAAACACACAGCACACTGCTAACGTTCACGAAAAACCTAACCTATACAATGATACAAAATTGCAGGAAGCATGTCGTTATATATGAGTGCCTGAGCATTTCAAATATCTCAATGTAAAAGTACAAAAGCGAGTTTGTCAGTTGCTGAAGGTATTTGAATAGAGTAGTTTGAAATTCGAACCATGTCTCTTTTGAGATTATTCACTTCGAGTAATAGTAATTTTATAGGATGCCGCAATCTTCTTACTGCGAGGTAAATCGCCGAACTTTTTTCAAAATTCAGTGAAATATAAATCGAATAGAAGCGAATTAATTTGTATTATTCTAGAAGTTCTATAAGCAACTGTGATGTACAGCGTGCTTCTATATCATCCAAAACCCGTGAGAAGCTTGGTATTCCTCCACCTCCTAAAAGACCATTGACACCATACATTAGATTTGTAAAAGAGCTCAGACCAAAAGTACTACAAAATCAGCCAGAGGTAAGGGCACTTGATGTTGTTAAAATATTGGCAAAAGAATGGGTTCATGTTGATCCAGACAAAAAAGAGTTGTGGAAAAAAGAATTTTTGTCAGAAATGGAAGTGTACTTATCAGAGATGAAACAATACAGAGAATCCATCACACCCGAACAGAAAGCTATATTAAATGAGATAAAAGATAAAAAGAAGAAATCTCGAATAAATGCAGAAAGAAATAAGGTTAATACATTTTCCATTAATATGGTTTCCCTTGTGATAATATTGATACTCTTTTTTAGGAAAATAATTAAAGAACACTTTTTTTATATATTTCAGAGAAATGAAAATCTTGGTAAGCCAAAAAAACCTATGTCAGGTTTCCTAAAGTATCTGAAAGATCAAGAGGCTCATAAAAATCCTGAAACGAGTCGAAGTGTAAGTTAATATCCAATAATGCCCTAGTCATCAACTTCATAGTAGGTCATTAAATTGATTTTGTTCAAAATTTTTTTATTTGTTTTTAGGACCACATGAAATCTTTAGCTGAGAAATGGAAAAGTTTACCAGAAGAAGAGAGAGAAATATATAATGAAATGAGTAGGGAAGAAATGAAAAAGTACAAAATAGAATTGGCTGCTTGGGAAGAAAATATGATAAGACAAGGGAATGTAGATGTAGTTAGAGTTAAAGAACTTCTTGAAAGTAAGCCTGTGAAAAAAAATTTAATGAAGTAGAAAAAGCTCTGTAAATGCCAATTTTTATATCTAAATTTTGTATCTTAATTACATGACTGAATGTTTTATAAACTTAGAATACATTTTCATACTTAATATGTTAACTATCATTGTTTGGGACTCCATTATCAATATTATTACAGAATATAGATATAAATAATATTTAATATTTATACAGAACAAAATTTCAACCATTATTTCGATTTTTTTCAAGAAAATGTCAAGCTGCTCAATTCAGTCCAAAAAGTAGATATAATCCAATTCGATAACACAAAGCTTGTTAAATATAGTGCAAAATCTCTAGACAAAAGAGTAAATAATGTGATTAGTCGTTTCAGCTTATGTACAATTTCAGGTTTGATATTGCATAAAATTAATGCAGCTACCAGCATGCTGCTACTGTAAGAATCTTCTGATTTGTTTTGGAGGCACAACCTTGTTAATGCTATTATTACATATGGAACAATGATACCCTACAAAATAAAATTATTTTAGTACTAACATATTATCTTGTATTCTCATAGTCATGATCTTACCTTATAGATTGAAAAGTCGACACCTAATAGAAGTAGAAGATTTATAAATGCAGCTAACAAGATACAAGTAAAGGGACTAAAACATAAGCTGTTTAATAATGTATGTTGTGATTCTTGTACAAATGCTTGTTCTGACAAACCAGTAATTGGGCTAAAGCTTGAAATATCACAGTTTCTTTCTTCATCTTTAGTTAAACATTGGGCATCTAAGTGATTAGGTGTAAAATCTTTATCTGGTTCTTGATTTTGTAAATTCAGTTCAAACTCTTGAATTTCTGCAACATTATCTGAAATATGTTTGGAAATATTTTAAAATGAATGCAACTCTTGGAATTATTCATAATTTTGTATTTAAATCTAATACGATTCAAGTTCTTTGGTTAGATGTTGACCGTTGGCTTTGTTATTATTAACTCACCTTGCTTCGAGAAGTTTATATGTTTTTCTTCTAATATTGCTTTACTATCAGCCATTAAAACATCATTCGCTGATACAAGATCATTTTCTGTTTTTAATTTTGTATATGTTGCACTGTTGGTGAATTTCTCTAAAATATAAAAGAATTGTCTTCTGATGATTCAAATAAATCAATGGATATGAACTGTAGTTGTGTTAATTATTCAAAAAACTTGAAGAATTATTGATTCTTCCAAAGAGATTTACCTTCTGAAGGATCTTTTTCATAAGTTCCAGTAATTCTTTTGAGTCGGTTTTCTGAATTTTCTAAAATACGTTTTCTTCTAGCTTCTCTTCTGGCCACAGCATCAGCCATGGTGCTGTTATTTTTACGAATTTTTTTAAAAATACTTATTCACATGTCTGACGTAAATATTTTGGTATTAGGTAACTCAAGAACGATTGAATAAATGTTAATTTCAAGTTAATAATGAAACATTATCATAGAATATGGACTCGTAAAGCTCAACAATGTTGAAGTCAACTATATGCAAATGTATGTGAGTACTGAGGAGTGGGAGCAGCAGGGTGCAGCAGGGTACTGAGAATGTAACTTAACCTATATATATCATCCAATATCATCCAATCATATATATAGGGGATTCGAAGCTGTGGCTTAAGGTGCGTTTACACATGCTACAAATCGTAGCAGCGTAAAAAAGAGAAAACACAGATGTCATCGGTCTTTGTCTTTCTCATTGATGACGAATCATTTCTGAACGATCACGTTCCAATAATCTGGACACAAGCCATGTATTACGAGGTTCTTATTCGCTCTTTGAATGATTCGTCTATGTATATACTCACCTGTTTGCAGAAACTGGATCGAACTTGAATCAGTTAATGTTTTCTAAAAGAAACATGCATTATGACAGTAAATCAACATTTATTCTTTCAGTTAATATTTCTATCATCATGTTTTGGAAATTGAAAAATCCTATTTAATGTTTCTAGTTGTGACGTCATTATAAAAAACGTTTTTCGGTGCTTGAAACTCGGCTGAGAATTATTAACAATCTCATGAGGTATAGCTTCTGTATCTATGAAATAAAACTATATGCATAATAAACAAAATACATATTTATTTGTACAGATAATTACAGATAACTTTTTTGGAATGGTAGATTTGAATTTGATTCACATAACGTATTAATTCTACAAACGAATTATGTGTGCGTTTTCCAAGTATAATCAACTTTTAATTACTGTTCCAATTAGCTTCATAGAATTTTATAACAATAAGAGTTACTGAAAATAATACAGAAATCTCTGGCAACATACGTGAAGATAAACTTAATATTAATAACTAAATCAATTTTCATGTGAAACTTTTATTGGAGTATTTTTCTACTTATAAAAACATGATTTAAATGTTTTCAATTTATTCACATGTTAGGCCTTTTGTGGGATCAATGCATAATTCATATCAACTAATATAAAATTTACATAATCTTTATATCCACTATGTCAACAAGTACCTCGCTGATCATGAAATAAAAAATTTATACAAAAATAATAGAATATTCTGAAAAAAATGATTGTATATATATATATATATATATATATATAATATATATTCAAGTTGCAAAGAATATTTTAACGTGCACCATCACCATAATTATTATATCAAGGTTTTCGACGATACTTTCTGAGTCTTTTTATTAAGTATATAAGTAAAGTAAGTAAATGTTCAGTTCATCAAAATCGCCATGACAGTTGTAAATAGTGCTTACAAAGTACGCGTTAAATAACGTTTTACAGGATGGAAATTTTTCTTTGCCATTACACGGTAGTAATTTATGCATCAATTTAATTCATTCTTTGAAATTAAAAAAAAAAAAATACTGCAGTTAAAATAGAGTAAGAAATAATGGAAGACGTTTCAATTTTATAAAATTAACTATTTTACGCTTGTTTATTTCAACAGAAAAACTTGAAATGCAGTTAATTATTGGACTTGAGGTGTTTAAGAATGTGAGCTTACATGAACCGGATTATATCGCAAAAGCGAAGCAAGGAACTATATAGCAGTAAAAAAAGGATGTAATTATCCCGCATGCATTCACGGATTGATTCATGTCAAAGAATGCCAATAAATAATACACTCATACTTCTTAGAGTTCAATAACTCCAGAATAGTTAACTGTACAATTTACACAATCTGTCTATGTACCACGGTTTGAAAATGAAGGTTCAGATCATTGCACAGTCAAACACTAGTAATTACAATTCTACGCGCAATTGCACACATCCCTTAACAAATATACATACACATTTGCAATCATTCATTTTTCCTGATCTGATCAGTAATCTCATTTCATCTCAACTACATGGATTAACAATTAATATTATTCATAACAGTATTCTGATATGCCATCTCTATTAAAGAGTTTGTGCTTGTCCTTGCGTTTTCCTAAATTCGACATGATGTCAATTCATACTATCATCAATTCATTACCCGTCTTGTATCCCTAATATAACAATAAAAGTCACTGTTGCAGCTTCAATGACAAAACACGTATACTGCAGTCAAAATCCGATTTGCTCTTCGGAAGGCGTGGAATTGAACTTTTTGCAAGAGATTTAAGTGTCAGTTGCTCTCTTGATTGACCTTTTTATGGAAGTTAGAAAAAATTTCTGTTTAAAATTATATTAGCTGGCTTGCCACTTGAATTTACTCTGCATTATCCATTTCTGACCACTTGACTTCGGATCACAAGGTGCTAAAACCGGCTGTGTCGTGTCGTTAGGTCGTGGTTTAGCGAGGCAGTGTTTTGTATTAACGTGTTGTATCATCTTTGTCTGAAAATAGATATAAAATTGGATTAATCAACTCCGCTTGATTTCCCACTCGTAAATAGAAAAACGAATATATTTACTTTCTCGTCGTAAGTCCAGGCTTGGTTTCCTTCCATTCCATGGCAGCGAACTATTTTTACTGGCCCTTGGGGACTTGCAGCATCCAAGCACATGTCATCGGACATTATTTGTTGTCGTTTTGTGTAAGCAAAGATCTGTGAGTAATTTTTCGAATTAGATAAAGAAATTCTTTGATTCAATTTTATTTTAGAATAGAATAAAATACATACTTGATTGCCTCCAAGTCCATGACAGTAGTTCATTCCTACATTTTCACCAGTTCTTCTACCCATTGTATCAAGACAGTAGCTCTGAACTTTTTCCGAATTCGGAGGATCGTCATTCTTGATATCACCTAAATACCAGTAGTCCAACGGCATTGGCGATTCTGGATAGATATTTTCTAAATACCATCGGAAGCTCTTGCACTTGAGATCTTCTCTCAGTTTGACACGTTCAGATACATCCCCGACTGGAACACTCCGAGCACCTGTAAATTTTGTATGAAAATTAGTATGGGCAATTCTGTAAAAATGTAATATCATGATTTGCATCACATTCTCTATCGTGCTTCTGCGTGCTTTTACGAAATGTGTAAAGTACACAGTGAAACACATAAGTAAAAATATTGAGTGCTCTGCCAAGGTTTGTGTTTCAGCACAATAAATCAGAAATGCTGAAAAGTAAATTGTAAAGTAACACGTGCTCGTCAAAATTAAGCAAAATTTGCGAACGCTCACTTGAGATGAGATCTCAGACATGAAACCTCTGGAAAATACCATTTGTGCTACGAAAGACTAGAGAAAGAAGTGTAGAAGACTAAAGGTATACTGGAAATGATGGTGAAATAATGACGACAGTGATAACTGATAGGAGAGCACAGGAAATATGCGCATGCTGTTGCAAAACTGAAGAGCGTGAGTGCTTGCTTTTTTCATCCAGAACATCACCTAGTTGGTTGACAATGAGAGACACAGACACACATACGCTAGCACGAGTGTTAGTGCTACCTGGATTAATGTTGTAATAGAAGTGTTTCCACTGGTCCAGCCAGACCTCGGCGAGGCGCGCATTGTTGTGGTTGACTATCTTGCTCGTACCACCGGGGAAGGTGTACGGGGTCGACTTACGGAACACATGCCCAACGTGCGAGCAAGTGGATATTTCCAATGTCCCACCACACATCCATATCTAGCCAACTCAATTCTGTTAGTGTGTTAGCCAAATTATGATGAGCGTTTTATGTTAAGTGTTAATATGAAAAAGAGCTTTTAAATGTCGTTGATAATCAGCTCTCGTCCACGAACGACTGGGTAATCTGCCTCCTGGTGGGAATCAGTTTGTTCTGCGATGAAGCTTATGAAAATATTTAATTATGAGGTATTAGATGATCGTATGGTTTTTATCACAACTGTTACATCGAAGTAATACATAAAGATGACAAGGAACAGCTATTAGCTAAACATTTTTGTTAGTTTGTATATGGTTGGATGAGTGGTTAAGACATTATATCTTATAAAAATGATAGGGCAATCACAAATACAGAAGTACGAACGATGTTTTTTTTTCCGTGATTCCACATTCTAATATTTTTCGAAAGAAATGGATTTAGAATAACTGTAGAGAGTGAACACTGAGATGAATTCGAGATTTCAATTGACAAATGAGTTGTTGAATTGTAATAACCAGCAATATAGCTTGAATACAGAAGTATATTAAGGTTTTCTATGCTTCTTCCAATTGTAAATCGCTCAAGAAAAAGCTACTAGTTAGTAAGCAAAAATGATACGTTCTAGCATATTTGCGTCTCAAGCACATATTACCTACATCTTAAGTAGTATTAAAAACGAATTTTTAGTTATATTACTCGAGAATTCATCATAGTCTAACCTGGATTCATGGCATAGTAAAAGTCTCTCCACTCATCCATCCAGACTTCGGCTACCCTGGCTGCGTTGTGCAGGACAATTTTGCTGACGCCTCCAGGGAATGAGTAAGGACTTTTGTCGCGGAACACATGACCCACATGGGAACAAGGACTGATCTCTAAGATACCGCCGCATTGCCAAACCTATAAGAAACTCAATGAATAAAAACATCCAACCAAAAACTAGAAGATGGATACGATCCCACAGGTTTTTCTCTATCAAAAATATTGACTCAGCATTTGTTTAGAAATATTATTCACCTTGCTGTAAGTGTAAAAGGTTAAATTCTTGGTGATATTTTATTTGAAAGAAAAAT
The DNA here is from genome assembly GCA_020882685.1 of Aphelinus atriplicis. Taxonomy (NCBI): domain Eukaryota; kingdom Metazoa; phylum Arthropoda; class Insecta; order Hymenoptera; family Aphelinidae; genus Aphelinus; species Aphelinus atriplicis. The sequence goes on along the minus strand of CM037073.1, from coordinate 53,407,073 downwards.
ACATATTAAGATAAAATAGGTCAAAATTTCAAGTGAAAGAAAGACATTTTATCAACAACTGAATTTTCGTGACCTGTGTAAAGATCCTGCAATTGACAGAAGAAATACGAATCAATACTGTTAGACGCGAGGAACATGTTTATACAGGCTAAAGAATTTCAAACGTCTTTCTTTTTCTTTTTAGTAACGACTAAGCTTTACATAAAATTGAAATTTTAACAGATAGAATACTCACTCGAAAACTCATTTCAAGATTTTCTCCTCCCCAGATGTCCATACCTTCGTCATAAGCACCAAGTTCATAAAAATAGTCTTTATCAATAGAGAACAGTCCACCGGCCATGGTTGGCGTTCGCAAAGGAGCCGTCCTATCACCGTTTCGCCTGTCCATTTCTCTTTTGGCTACTCTGTACCTATAAAATGATAAGTAAATGTGTGAATTCATTACTCCATATATTTTACTATAATGAAATAGTTTTGTTTTCAACAGCTATTTTCTATTTTGCTGTATTTTATTTCTCATTTAAAAATTTTATACGATCTCCGATAATACACTCTTGAGAAAATGTACATAAATAAATATATATTCCAGTAAAGCTTGATGAAGTTAAGTCAAGATTATGGAACGTAGTTTATTTGGAGCGTCGATATTGTGTTCAATAATATCACCTTACTAAAATAAACTATAAGTAAAGTATTGATGTTACAAATGGAAATTCATAAATAATAAACTTTTTTCAAATTCACTCAAACTTACTTAACGATGTATTGAATAGTTCTGTCATTAAATTTATTAGCAATATTGAACATTTTGTGAATAGAAGATCTGTGATTTGAGGTTTTCAATTTGTTATTAATATTAACTAGCTACATTCAGATGCACTGCACGCGATCTACATTCATGCGTTTCAAAATTATATTTCAATCATTATTTTTACTTTTCTTGGCGATAATTCATATCAATGAGTAAATTTCTAAAACATTCATATTTCATTCAGCTTATGAAAAAGAGATTTGGTCAAAAACTAATCATTCTTAGATTCCCTGATTGTTGACAAAACTAGCTGAAATTGACTACTCAAATAACCAAGCAAGATCTATCTGCTTTGCCCTAAACTATTCTTTCTACAACTGCTAGCCATGCTCAGTGTCTCCTACTTTTTTGTTCGTCCCAAGGCTATCACCCCCGGGGTATGTGCCTGTGCCCCTTGCTTTTCTTCTCACCTGCACTTTTCATCTACATCTATATCTATATCTCACTCGACACATCACGTTGCTAGATCAAAACTAATCAAATGTAGTGTAACTGGCTTCACTCTACAGGTCATCACTATTAATATAAGGATGTCAGGATAAGGATTACATTTCCTGACAGTCTGAGTAGTCTACCTGTAAGTCTTATCAGTTGTCGCGTCATTGCCACCAACGACAAGTTATTAATTTTGCTTAACGATTCAGGAATATTTATAGAAGTTTTAAATAGCCTGAATGAAGATAAGAAATTTTAGTATTCACTCAAAGTATGAAATGAATTGTTTCGTAATGTTTAATGTGTGAATAATCATGTTGAATACATGACATTGCTTTATTAATTCTATAAGCGAGTTTCAAAGAGCAATAAGACTGTCTTTTTGTTATACTTTGATTTTCACAAGTCACACATGAGTTTCTCAACAGTTTTTTTTATTGTGAAATTCACGATCAATTCAAAAGTTTGACTTTCATCAAATATTATCTTGCTCGTTCAGACTCTCCAATATACATTCATACACGCTTACATCATATAATAACATATTCAAATAGATAAAATCTAAGATTGAATAAACAATAGCTTACCACCGGAAGTTCAGCTTCCAATTGAAACCACCCCAGGTCATGTCACTGGCCGTTATATACTCGAAAGTGTCATCGCTGATGACGTCGATGATCGGGCAAACGACTGTTTTCCTATCGTTGGCAATTCTAGCTAGTAATGGCTCTAACCAGCCTTCTGTACACTCACAGTGAGCATCTAAAAACGTAATGACTTGACCTTTTACATGCTTCGCGCCTAATAATCTAGCTCTAATAAGTCCCGAACGTTTTTCTGTTCGATACACGTAAGTAGGCACAGGAAGTGTTTTAACGTAGTCTTCAAGTTCTTGTTTCAGATGTTCTGGAAAATATAAATAGACCGTTAAGGTAATAGACAGGCGAGGTAACAATGAGGTAATACGAAGTAAATGATCAATAAATTTTTCATGTTTGTAATAAATTTTCTTTTACTACGGATCTGACGTTTAAACGATTGATTTTTTTTTTGTAAAAATATTGTTGACATTTATAAAAGAGAGAAGTAGCTCATCGCCAATACAATTAATCTCCAAAGGAAACGAATCAACCCGATTCGATAGTGAGAAGAATGCATGAAATGCAAGTAATTTTACGTGCAAACGGTGCGATTCAAGAAGGAAATGAAAAAAACTCGAGGTACAGCTCGAACTTTTCTGATCTGTTCGGAGTACCCTCGTTGTGTGCTTCAAGGATTCCCAAACGAGCTCGTCGTGGCGCGCTTGCAGGGGAGAACCGAAAGGGACGAATGAAAAAACTCATTGCCGGCTTTGATGAATTATTCGCGCGCGCGCGCACGAGGCGGCGATTGTCGAAACGTCGAGGCAGACTCACCCCTCTCGCTGGCGTCGTCGACGAGGATGACCTCCTTGAGGAGGGCCTTGGGGCTGCGGTTGATGACGGACCACACGGTCCTGAGCAGGGTGCTCCACGCCTCGTTGTGGAAGACGATGACGATGCTGGTGTCGGGCAGGAGCTTGGGGTACTTTTTGCTCTTGCACCCGCTGAGCCGGACGTCCTTGAGCGACCTGTTGAGCGAAATCATGTCGCTGGCCATGAGGTTGAACTGGTTGAGCTTGAACAGCTCCTGCTGCATGGCCTCCTGGTCGGCGGGGATGTGGACCGCCTTGCCGGTCTCGCCGGGGCTGCCCTTGCTCTCCCTCACGACCTTGGCCGGCCTCCACAGCTTCAGCTCGGACGGCGCGAACGTCCTGGCGTCGCTTTGGCCGGTCTTTGCCTTCTCGAGCTGGTGGTGGTGCTGGTGGTGGTGGTGCTGCTGCTGGGTCTGGACTAGGGCCTCGGGCCCCTCGACGACGATGAGCTGCTGCTGGAGCTTGGCCGCGTCGGCCGTCTGGCAGTTCCAGCCGGAGCCGTTGATGCAGTCGGAGTAGAGCATGAGCACCATAACGTCGACGAGGAACCACACGAGCGAGGTGAGCAGGATCACCTGGCACGTGTGTATCCGAATCTTGGAGCGGAACATGCTGGTGGTGAGGGCTTGATCATTAGCGACTCGCCGCCAAAGCCCGTACGCTCGCGCCGACAAGTGCGACGAGCATCGATTGCTCGGTGCGTGCGCGCGCGGCCAGCACCTGTACTTTTCTCTCTCTCTCTCTCTCTGCTATACTCGACGGCAGCGGTCCCAAGTGCAGCCGCTACTGCCGGTGCATGTCGAGCGTTGACCTTCCCGCCGCTCTCGCGCTACCACTGCCGCTGCTCCGCCGAGGTACAACCTGCGCCAAACAGACAAACACACTGCGCTGTATACTTATACACACACTAGCCGGCAATTAACATATCCGATCTTTCTGTTCGCCCTCGATCTCCCTTCCTTTCTTCCTCCGCGCTCGAGTTGGCTTTGCCCTCCCTCCCTCCCACCGCCGCGCGGCGGCGACCACTTCCGCGGTGTCGCGTGCACCGTTGTCTCGCCTCGGCGATTCTCTCTCTCCCCACACTACCTAGGTGTACTCGCGCGATTCCGGGTTAGTCGACTTTATACATGTATATACACACTGGAGCTCTTTTTTTTTACTTTCTAAGCGACTCTGCTCCGCCATCCACCGACACTGCCGTCCCCCCGCTGTTCTCTATATACCCCGTTTTTGCGCCACGCGCGCACCCATCCCATTGTCTTACTTAATTACGCTCTTCCTTCGAGCATTCGGCTAATTATTCAATTAACCGGCATTTGTAAAAACTTCATTCCCCGCGCGCACCGACTCTTGTCCCGGCGGCGCGTACACGACTCTTCAACTTCACGTTGCCTCGCGGCCGCGAATCGATATGTCGGCTAATATATACACACGTCGTCGAGTCGGTGCTTATTAGATTATCAACAATTGCAACTTGTGCGCGCGAGCACCAGCAGTGAACCCGTATACTGACAACGGCTCGCTTGTTATTTGATTTTATGAGTGGACCGATTAACACGACGTCTCTTCAACGAATTTTTTTTATTCTCGTGTCACTCGGATTAAGTTTCTCGCTTGACGCTGTATAATCATTAGTCTCGAGACAAAATAATTGCAGACGACGATAACACTCTCATTCGTGGTATTTCAATGATTATAATTATTGTGAACAGAAATAATAAGCTCGCGTAGCGCGTCTTCATTAGAATCAACTTTTTTACAATTCGTTTTGTCCGTTTGTACAACACCGCTAAGTACTTTCGTATAACGAAACGATTCAACTCGAGCAAAATAAATATCTACAACCCACAGCTCGGCCATATGTAAGTGGGTATGCGGGAAACAGATATGTTTATATTTACGTTGTAATTTTTTGATACTTTTTTCCCCGAGACTAACGAAAATACAGTACGGAAGCTTTCTCTTCCTCACCCGCAGGTTTATCGCTGTGCTGAAGCGAATTGATATTTTTCGCTCTATTTTAATAAACGGTTGAATAAACAAGGGGATTCGAGCTAGTCTCATTTTTTACGGAGTTGTAAATGTTTTCTTCTTTTTAACTGCTATGCAGAATACTATTGTAACTTTAAAAAAATTGAAAAGCGCGAAATAAAAAGTACTCGTGAATTAATTGTAATGATAAGCATTGTATTATGGGTCATTGCACACTTGAAAAAAAATGACAAGAACAAAACCCACGTATTTTTTGGCGTTCTTTCTGATGTTTCCATCAAATTCGCCAAAAAATGCATTCTACTACCGTTAACTATAAGTGCCGAATAGATTGTATGAATTGTACAGAATAGTCAAATGGCGAAGAAAGAATGACCTGCAATAGAAGAACATCATTGATTGCAGGCTCAAGAAGCAAATTTATAAGGTTTCCACACATACACAGTGTATATTCAATTAGTGCTAATATTTATATGAAGCAGCATTACTCAACCTCACATCCTGCCTTTGATACATAGCGTTAACTCGATTACGGCATGTATTTGCAATTAGTTCCGAACAAAATTCACGAGCTGTGGATTAGATTCTAATGTTCAATGTGCCAAACTTATCATTGCCATGATTATAGTTAGACAACTGATCAGTGAGCGCGATCTAAACAACGATCTGAGCCTGTGTTTTTGTTCGTCTTGTTGCCTACTTTTGAAAAAACCCGTAAAAATACGCAAAATTTCTCGAAACAGAGTATATGATTCAGATTCGCACTAAAAATGAAGAAAAAATAAGTTGCGGTGGAAAATTTTTAAAAATAAATGATAGTTTTTACTGAGGTTAGGACACGTTAGGCCAATAATGTTTCGGCCTGTCTTGGCGTTCATTAACATCCCAAATGATAACTTTTGTAACTTTGAACTATTCACACTTGAAAAAAATATAACTAATTCGAATTACCTGTATCCGTTCGGAGTGGCAAATAGCTATTTTTAACGCTTCGGATATCGAGGACATGGATAATACCGGTTCCGTGAGAATGACCCATATAATTCAATATTTACCCATTAATATTGGATTTAAATTTCTTTTACAAATGACCATAATAACATTACGTATATCTATTAACCACTTGATTATCTACAAATGGCGATTTTATGAAACATTGAATTCAAGCAGCGGTATCGCACCCGACAACTTTTTACAATTACTATCTTTCGTTGACTCATTTGAAAGTTGTATACATTTATTGGAAATCAAAGTGAGTGAGAGAATTTGAATAAAAGTCAACAACAAATCAATAGCTTTTATCGAAAATATAAATCCATTACCATACGATTTCCGTTCGGGCAACTGAAGTATTTGAGTTTTCTTGTAAAAAAGATTAAGATTATATTCTCCATTTAAATATGATCCTTAGATCATTCAATTCTAATAAGATTTATTAAAAATTTAGAAACGTAAGACCCTATTTTATTTTTCATTGAAAGATTCCAATAACAATGGGATCGAATATGAAGTCGAGGAGATAAGAGGCTTATCGATAATACTATAACGATAATATCACAATTCTTCAATTTTTATTGCACCTCTTCGTCTCCTGTATCCTAAAGCCAATCGGCTGGAGGCAGGAATTATATTAGTTTGTGCTTTCATCGAATGCGAAAATTTTTTAAATAGCGAGTAAAATAGTGATGCATATATTCCTGAACTAGATCAGTTCCAGCACTGAAAACGTGTGCGACTCTAGCGCAGTAAACTTTGTTTGCGCGTGCCGAAAATGCCATATAATTAAATAAGCGAGGTGTATGCAATATTTCTCACCGCAAGTGAGCAAAATGTATGTTTTCACTAGGCGCTTTGTACATACTGTGGCGAAAAGCCGACGAACAGAGCTATCTCATTGTCAAAAAGTATACTGTATAAACTTTGCCAAAATCAATGGTTGACTGTCCTTAAAATTTTAACTCGAACTCCGGACTGTAATTAAAGCGTTTAATAAAAAATTCAAGCTTCCGCTAACATTTTTTTTCAGTCTCTTCTCTAGGTAATCGAGAATTCTTCCGGCGAAAAATGTCTACCTCGGAGTAATTCCCATTCTTTCTCTTTCAATTTCCGAGTTCATCTTTTACATTTAAAATTCAGTGCACGGCGTAAAACATTTTTTCTTCAATTAATAAAGACTACGTGATTGCTACAACTGGAGTTTGGAATTTTTTAATTTTGAATATTGCAACACCGTTTTTCCATGTCAATACCGAGAGAATATATATAAATTCCTGAGATATTTTCTCGAGAAAAAACAAATCCCCCGAATATCTCATTTAATCTCGTCTCTACCTTTCAAGCCATTCAAGCCTCTATACTTACGCTTGGTGATATAGGCGCGCGTGCGTTATACGGGTGCAATTTCGCTCGACGTGTCTAATTTTTTTCAACCCACTACATACACACTCGTTCTTTCCCACCGAGCGCCTCTTCTCTCTCGGCGTCCAGGGCCATCTCTTCAATTCACTTCGCATGCAACATCAAGAACGAGGGACTCCTCCTTTTGCCTTTCTCTTTTCGCACTCTTACTATCGCTCGTTATATGCTGCATGTATATGTATATACGTATATACGAAAGCGGCGGCATGGCGGTCGTCGCGATAACGCCCGTCATTATTCGCTCGAGCGATTAGCAGGCAAACGAGTCCGATTTGCCGTCTTGAGCAACACGAGAAATCGCATTGTATTGCTCTCCCGGGGCCGAGTGTGTGCAACGCAACGCGAAAAATATATAGCTGCATCGGCATGTTGTGTATATAGAACTATGTTGCGGGGGCTCGTTACCGGACTGCTCACTCGAATTTCAATTTCCATATTGAAACAAGAATCGCCACGCGACCAACTCCTTCGCTCTCGGCTATTTACTCGGTTACTCGCGACTCTTTGCAGCTGCAAATCCTCCCGAGCGCGCGTATATATACGTGTACGTTCAAGCGGATGCTAATGACCCAAGGAACAATCGAGGAACCGACGGAAGATTGGCCAATTCATTTATATACATCCGTACGTGCCGCGTTAGATTTAAATTCAATTGAGATTCTTTTATATTGTTCGGCGATTCATTGTAGTCGGAGTACCATGAAAGTTTCAGCGCTTTCTTTACATGCTCATATGCGAGTGTGTATGTGCATATACTTTCACGCAACCAGTTGTTTTTAGAGCTCTTATTCTACTATAATAATTTTGCAATGCATTGCAAGTTTATTGCTATTGGGAAAGAAATTCGGTGTTCAACTTTTGAAAAGCAATATCTCACATGTATATCGGGTGATTTCTCTTCATTGCAATTTATTCTCTGCCCCCCAACAAACAGCTTGTTGAAATATTTCAAAATCTGTAGGTCGGTCTCTTAAAACCATTTATATTATTCAAAATTTAATGGATCCACGCGATTAGGTTTGATTAAACACGGGAGAAAAAATGAGCAGCAAGAGCCTGGTAAAATCGTGTGAGTCAGGATGGAATCAATTTTCAGGCGACGATCACCCACTAAGTTACACATCCTTTCTATATAGCCAAGGTGTCCTTGGCTCGAGCCGAGTATCCGGCTGCATCTCCTCACGATTGACTTTTATATTAGCATTTCTTACGTTGATCATCATTATTTTCGAGCCCGCTTTTATCTCGTTCTCTCTGTCTTCTCCCCGGCACGCTGCTCTCCAAGAGAGACTCGTTAAGAGTCCGTTCACATATTTCCAACTTGCTGCGGTAATTAGGGTCGGGAATTATTCGCCGCGTCTGAGGCTCCCAGATAAGAAAGTTTTTCAAAACTTTCTTGCCTACAATGTATATCATCATTACATTCTCAACGGCGGCTTGGAGATGCGATTTCTCAAATTAGAAGGAACGAGATCAACAACTTGAAATTGAATTTTTCCACAGGGCGCCAAACCAGCGAACATTCGTAATTGATTTAATTATTGCACACAGCTGACGTGGGGAGCCGGATAACAAATAAAGAGATGAAATGAAAAGTTGCGCCTACATATGTAGATGTTAATAGTTGTGTGTGTGTGGATGTATATACAACGCGCAAAGAAGAATTGGCATTGTTTGTTTGGGACTTTTCTCACGGGATAACTGACACTTTCCTCTTTCCATTTTCTTACGTAAACGAGCGTGCACTTTAAGTACTAGCATGCACCGTACGCGCTTCTCGTTAGACTCAAGCGAACATCTCTCCTTTCAGGTAATAAGTGCATGCAACCGAATATTAATCACTTTTTGAACTATATATACATGGATCTCGCCAAGAATGGCCGATAAAATTAACCAGTTATTATATGGGCCAACATAGAAAACTGTTTCGACCATTGATTGTGTAAGTAAAGTATCTTTCATAAAAGAATAAAGAGGGATTGAATTATTTCATACTTGTTACGGGATAAAATGTGTTCGTTGTTTATTACCTAACATAGTTTTCGGATCAATTAATTCACTTTTGAGCGTAAAACTGTTCTCCTATAAATCTTCGCAGTGAAAAAATACCGTAAGCAGGTGGATAAAGTTTTGAATGGATTTGCATTGAATTTTCACTGTAATACAAATGAACATTGATGCGAGTCTCGTGAGATTTGATAATTCAACTTTCAATTATGAAACAACTTGATATGAATTTTCAAGTAACTTTTCGCTGTGAATTTACAATAAAAAGTTGAGTTATGAAGTATCAAGTGCAGAATATTCACTTGTATCGTATTGAAAATTCACTGTAAATCCACTTGAAAATGTATCCAGCACCCGCTATGAAATTTCGCTTTCATACAGGGAATTTTTTACTGTAAGGGTTTAAGGAAATGCATTATCTCAAAAATTGTCAATCTCAACGTACGGCACCTCATAAATAGGTCTACGTAATTTTGCATTGCCAGTACTTTGGAGACATTAGCCCAGAATTGCGCTGCCGAGTCATTCACAGGCTGCGATGATGCATTCACTTCTTTTAGCGGCGTAAGTATATTGTAGGTACCGCTAGTGCAATAATGCGCGCCAAATCCTGACGCAGTTAGAACACGAACTTCTTTTTTTTATAAAAAGCTAATGAGTTAAGAAATTAATTTTCAGACTTCATATAACATTGTAAAATTTAATGAGAAAAATAGTCTCGTTTTCGACAGCTGCTATTTTTTCTATTTTTCATCTCTCATTTAAAAATTGTACACGATCTTCAACAAGATACTCTTGAGAAAATGTATATGAATAAACAGCGTTTAAACTGACATCTCATCATGAAATCATCATAAGCGCGAGTACATGAAATAAATAAATAAATAAACTGATGAATGGTGTAATTATGATAACCGTACGGACGTAACTCATTTGTTGTTTTGAATCATAACCAACCTCGTTCAATAATCAGTATTTCTTATAAGTAAATTATTTACCATGAGAATGAAGGTTTTTGATTAATCATTACTAATTAATTAGACAATTAAATTAATATTCATGGTATCCTATGAAAAATTTGCATATATTGTCATAAATTCTGAGAAACATTTTACTCTTTCTAAATGGTTGAGTGTTGTTGTTTACATTGCAACGTACTAAGGTTATTATCGAATCCATTGTTATGCATGAATAAATTAATAATTATCGTTGATGAACAAGCGATTCTGTTATATGTTTTCCCCAGATAATTTTCACGTTTCGTGATTTGCAGTTATAATTGGGGTAATATTGACGAAGTTCATCGCTGTTACAGACAAGTTTGTCCTAATTAAACATACCCTGAACAAATACTCGAAGAGAATAATTTGTTCATATAAATGGACATATTATTGGTCATTATTCCATATAAAATAATTTTCTGGAAATTCTGTCAATCCTGTTGCCGCGTTTGAATCCAATGTACACCGCACATTCTGTGAAGTGTGAATGTTCTACTAGGAATGTTTTTCTCAAGAATTTCTTTTTGATTAGGAAGATCTTTCATAACTATTTCCGAGTAAAGATGTACTTTTTTCTGCACTGAGAAAAAAATCTAGTTGATTCAACAATATATTTTTATGAATACATCCAACAAGATATTTAGTTGAATCAATCAACTAAGTGCATTGAACCAACAAGACACCGTATTGTAGATTTGACAATTCGTTCCGGTTGATCCAACCATATTAAGTTTGAGGTTAAGGATGAAAAAATTTTCTTCATCTGTTTCACAGTTGCTATTTTGATTCGAAACCGCTGATTCTATGAATTTATTGATGAGGCTGTAAGAGACTCGTATTACAGCCACACATGTATTTAATGAACATTTAAGTCAGTTACAAATTTCACATTGATATGATTGTAGTTCATTCGTTATATTTGCTATATATATAATTTCAACTTTAGGATTGAAAGTAAGTCATAATGCTTGTTACCTGATGTATATGATCGCTGCACCCATATATATGTCGCCCGCGCGTGCCTTGTATTTCCCATGCTATCTTCGGGTATATATACAAACGATGTCGATTCTGACCACTTGCGAGTTTGAGATTTTTTTTACTCAAGTTAATAAAAAAATATGGTACTCATCGGTAATAGCAACAACACGTTTCCACTAAGTTTGAAAAATATTAGCAAGAGGAATCCATGAAATTTTTCCGTTATCAATTCAGTTTCTCCAACTTTAATGAGATAAATCATCGATCATTCTATACGTACTTCGGTTTGACGCCACCTATCGGTTATTGCTGGACTACTGGTTGGAAAAAAATGAATTGATTGTTCCAACATAACGAATTGTCAATTTGGAGTTGAATTTCATTTACAATACAGAGTATGTTGAATCAACAAAATCCTTCTGTTGGATCGACAAGTGTCGGTGCGCCCTCTACTGGATAACCACCGAGTTTGCTGATTTAACAATATTTTTGATCAAATCGACAAGAAATCGTGTATTGGATGTATTCATACGAATATATTGTTGGATCAACTAGATTTTTTTCTCAGTGTGCCTGTGTCGGTTGCTCCGTCCAGTTCAAATGGCGCGCGGGACATCTGTTCGTAAGCTCGTTGGAATACACAACGCGAATACGCAGCAATAACCGGATTAGACCCATTATTCTCGATAGTTTCAAAGGCCTTTTTTCAGGACATCAAAGAGATCAAGGAGCGTCAAATCTTTTCTCCTCGAGTTAGCCACCGAAACCCAAGATCCCCAGGTAAGCTCGGATCCTTCCGCCCGTTCAACGCCTGAGTATGTAGCATCAATCAAACCCGAGCATCGGCACACTTGCGTGTAAGTGCGATTATCCGATAAACCGTTGGCCTGCACGATGAATCGCGCGCATCACGATCGAGAATAGCTCTGACACGTGCGCGGCTCGGGACAGGAGGCCGCACGCCATTAAACGAGTACGTATACACAAGTGCGCGCGCGAGAGAGCACATCCGCGTTGATCATTTTCCGGCTCGATACCGATGGGGCACTTTTGTCGCGTACAGCAGCAGCGAAATATTTCGTTCGCTCGCGCCGGTGAAAGCGTCAGCGCGATTCCTGTCGGGAGAGGCAGAGACAATGGGGGCGACGCGGCCACGCGCGAACTGGAAGAAAATACACAAAAGTCGACCGAAATCCTGGCGTCCGGGCTTGGCTTCGCGTGCACCGTTATATTCGAGCACATCAAAAGCGACGGCTCTCGCGTCCCTTGACTCGTACGCCAGAGCCAGCCAACGGGACCAAATGAATTTTCGATAAATTCGTTGGAAAACCAGGCCCGGCCCAACTCGATTTTCCCCGTTTGAAGCTCTCGGCCCGCTGAGGTTTTCCCAAGTGCACCGAGCGCGCGCACCGATAAATATGGATATTTTGATCGCCGCCGGTCCAATTACCAGACATGCGCGCGCGTCCACGCGTGAGCGGCCTCACCTCCGGCACTCTTTGATACCGCCTCTGCCGCGCGAGCTTCTAACGTTACGTTCTATTAGAGCGTATTACGTGTCAACGTCATTAACTCGATAAGCTTTTTACAACCTCTCTCGCTCTGCGAAGAGTTCAACGGCGTGCGGATTTAATGGGTTTATAGAGCGTGCAGCCGAGCGACAGGAAAACTGTAACTTTTTGGTAATGCAGCGGCCTGTATACTCGGCTGGAGGGACAGGTTTGTTTCGTATTCCCCCCCCCCCTCTCCCTCTCTTTCTCTATAAAACGCGCGCTTGGAAAACTCTAATTCGTGGTGGTTATCTCCGGAAGATTAATATGCTTGATCGTAATTCATATCTATTTTCAACGACCTCCATACTGACAGTCCTAAATTTAATTGTTATCCTTTCTGACTGGATTGTCCACAAGCTTGTTTGAAATTACAACTATATTTGCTTGAAACGATTATTACACCTTGCTCAAGTGATAATAACCTATCGAAATTTACTTTTGTGTTCTTAAAATATCTACCGATCAATTAGTTACATAATTTTTTGAATTGTCAACAATTATAAACTATACAGAGTGTTTGCGGTAAATACAGCCAGCCAGACACGAGAGCCACTCATTTTTTTTATATATACGATTGGATTCGTGATTCTTTACTTATCTATATGTGATCTACAATATCTCGGTAGAATTCTCGTCTCAGCATAACTTTACATACGAACTAGATTAACATGTTTCTGGAGTTATGCAAATAAAACGTCCATTCTCGATCTTAGTCCATATGATTTCTCTCAAACGGGTTGTTTACATAATCATCAGAAAATGTTGACGTGGTTTTAACGTATGAAAAATTGAGTTGGAACGAGAGTTCCACCGGGGTTTTGTAGACAACTTCGAACAATACTGAAAAAACGTGTATTTAGTTATTCGTGTTTTCCAATACTTATTATTCTTGATAAGAAAGACATTTTACTCAGCAAACGTCATTATCCAATTTGGTTATCAGTGAATTACTAACTGGTAATAGGCATGTAACGATAATTATAATAGCGCATACATCGTTTTCCTCAGTACATTCAGTTAACGTGAAGGAGTAGCATATTGTTACGGATATCAAAAACGAATCGTGGTCTGTATAATTTGCATTGAATTCAAGTTGCCAAAGTTTATTTATGTATAGCTTCATAAACAATAACAATCATTATAAATTTCTGTGATAAAATTTACACGATCTAAAATTATCGTTTCATTTTATTCATCTTGTTTTGATTTCTCTCGATAATAATTTTCTCCGAATTTCGTGTGATAACACTTACTTCTTTTGTCAGTTTTTGACAAAAGCGGCTATCCCAACATATGTATCTTTTTTACATTTGGGGTCAATGTACGTTTGTCGCGTTTTATGAGAGTCAACCTAAAATCTCAAGAGATTACCCCGAAACGATTACATTCCAATGATGATTTGCGTGTAACTTAATCATTGTAGCAGAACGGAATATATCAAATTGAATATTATCGGACTATGTTACTGTAGAGTTCAATCTAGATAAGATTTGCATAAGGCTTTCAATCATCGAAAAGCGTCATCGTGTTCTGAAAACATGAGTAATCCTACTTTCGGAACTGACTTTAACAACATATTCCAGAGAATGTAAATAAATGCAACGAAGATAAGGGCCAGCTACTCCTTCGACGCCAAGACAAATAAAAACATGAAAATGTTTCTGAATCTTTTCGCGTTATTTTCATCATGTTTGCGTAGAAAAGTATCGTTCGACAAACGTGCCAAACACAATCCTCACGTTAATGAATTTGTAAGACTCACTTTGCTCAAACAAAAAGCTAACTTGGTAAAAGAATCGCCTATTTTGAAACATAGCTGAGCAATGCTATTTCGTACTCTTTCGAGATCTCATAAAATATCGGGAGGGTAATCATCGGATTTCCCGAAAATTTCACACTAAATACTATTTCGGCATTATAGAGCGATCGCAAGACACCCGCGTTTTGTTCCTTCACACGCCAACTTTGTGTTTTCAGCGCAGGCATAGCAATCGACCGTCCGAACAACTCGTCACGTCTGTTGGCGAATATAACACACGAGGGAAGAAAAACGCGCGATCGAACGTTTCCCATTTTGAGATTTTATTTTTGAGAACACAGCGAATAACACATACTCACATACCAGTGTCTCGGGGAAATTACAATCGGCAAAACAACAAGAAGACATCGGGTATTGTGCATAGAGGCTGCACGTACGCGGAGGAGGAGATGCAACACCCCATTCCTCCCGAAATAATCGAAACGATTGCCGCGGCGACTGCACACTGCACTGCATCAGCCGCGGGGAGGAGCCGCGCGCGGAGAGAAGCCGGATTATGCACACACACACACACACACACACACACACGCGTATGTAGACATGCAGAGGGAGGGAAAGGAGAATCGCGTATGAGCGCACGAGGGGCGGGGGCGAAAAGCCGGCGGGCGTCCGCTCGGGGGTGTATGCCCTATGCACATCTCCCGGGGGGAGCGAAAGCGTGCACTGGTGCAGCCGTGGAGTTGGCCATATGCTTGGTGGTGCAGGAGGCGCCACCACGTTCTCGCCCGTCCGCCCGCCCGCCATCCGTCCGCGGGAGAAAGAGAGACAGACGTGCGTGTGTGTATACGAAGAAAGCGCGTATGTAGGTTAGAGGATCGCGGACGTGTCGGCGCACATCGCGGCCAGTTGTACTGGTACATCGTGGCTGCGTGGCGCCGCCGATTCGACGGAGGTGAATGGACGTCTCGTGCATGTGCGGCCAGCGCAAAGTGGGCCCGCAGAGCCACGTTACCTTGGCCGTGCGCGCGACCGAGAGAGATACACACTAACCTGGTGTATGGGGCTGGTTTTATCGAGCCGGATGGAGTCAGTGGGCGATGAGGTGGCTGGTGGTGCAGCACACCCGTGTCGAGTTGCCACGGCTCCTCCCGCACGCGGGCCCCCAGCTGACTGCGCGGCGCGGCACACACCACCTTGAAGCGCTGCTCCAGTCCGCGCGCCTAGGCCAGACTCGCGCGCTCCGCAACCACTGCTGCACGCACTCGCCACTGTGTCGCGCGAGCGGAGAGCAGCGCACAGGACACGACCAGACCAGTCACAGTACGCTCCCCCGCACACACGCAGCTCCAGTCTCTCTCGCGCCGCCGCGGCCAGCTCGATTCGACGATCCTCGAGACACGCACACTCTCGACTTTTTACAGTCGAGCGAGACTACCCGTGGTGTACTTCAGTCGGCCCCTTGTGCTGCAGCGCAGCAGCGGCTCGGCTGGAGGGCGCCACCGTTCGGACTCTCGAATTCACGTTTCACCCGCGTGATTCGAAAGTGGATCGAGCGTTGCATGGGTACATTATTGACTGTATATCGATGAGACGACGGAGGATTGACGAATAAATAGTATTTATGTTACTCGACGGGTAAAACGCCATTTCGCGCACCGCGTGTGTTTCAAAAACGGACGTTTTACGAGCTCTGATAACATAATATATTGTTTTTACCTGGTTGCATAATGTAGTATACTAATTTTGTCACAGTAGCTGCGTAAAGTACACTTCTATGTTCTTGTTTTGTCGAAGTACAGTTCATCTTTATGCTCTTGGTCGTTACTATGGTAACCAAACAGCAGCACGTAATAGCTTTTCTAGCGATGCCGCCTTGTTTTGCGTTATTATCTGCCTCCAAGCGGAAAGTTCCTTACACCCAAAAACAAGCGACCTAAAGCATACTCTACGCTTAGTATGACAAAAAATCTCATGTTCGCACTGAGGGTGAATACGCAACTTGATTTTGCATGGAATCACCAGCGGACCTCAAGTTGCAATATACGCTCTCGATACAGAAATAAATATTTCATCCCAGTAACTTCACTCGCTGGCGTAAGAGAAGATTTTCTCCCGGTGGTAAATAGCTCAATCAGCGAATGTCACGAACAAACTTGGAAATCCTCGCTCGGCTCGAACGTGACCTTGATGTACCGTTTTCGAATTCAGATTTTACATCAGCCGCGTGAAGAGTAAAATATGCCCGTCACTCATGCACGCACAGCTCACAGTGAGCATGGGGTGATTGGAATAGTGTTATTCCATGTGTACCGCGGAAACTATAAAGTTATCCAAAACATTAGATTTTAACGTGCTATAGAATAGTTTTATTTCAGACTGTGCATTATTGAAAGTCTAGAAAATCAACTCCCTCGATAATCTGACTCCATTGAAATTAACAGAACCGTAAATCATTGTATGAATATAACAAACTTTTTTTAATGAAATTAAAATTGATAGTCTTTGTGAGGAAACATATATATGAAGTGAAAATTCATACGCTATGTTCAGAAAGGAATTCACAATGAGTGAAACAAACAAACAACATTTCATAAAAGTTTCTTTATTCTAGCTAATTACTTCATTGGCTAAATTTTCTCAGTAATATACACATTATTGTAAAACTCACGATAATCCTTTCTAATTACACGTATATTTATCATTGTATAACACTTATATCAAGTTGATGTATTTTAAAGAAAATCCATTTAAAAGCTTGTTTTGCAAAATTGACTTGATGATGGAAAATTAGATACATTTTACAATGATGATACATGGAGAATCAATATACGATATCAAAACTAAACAATTGTGATATACGATTAGTATTTTATTAACTAAATGATAATTCAAATGATCAACGCCTTCATGAATAGGATATCAACAAAAACTATTAATTATTCATCGGAAATTTATTCACGATCAATTATACAGTCATTGTGTATCAATTTCTTCCAATTTTATAAATCATGAAAATTGTAATTCCTCGGTTTTTATATCAGTTCATAGATGAAATCACTGGTGCTATATGACGTACTGGAATTCGTCTATGCACGATTTGCGTTGTAAAATTATTCATGTTCAAATATTATCATTACAATTTTCCTCGCAATGAACCGTTTTGCAAAATGATTGGTATTTCACATAACCTTCTGAGTATAAAAGTATAATTGCATTTCAAATATCTTAAAATGATTGTGCGAGTTGGAACAACAGTATATTAAATGGAAACCTGGTCTAAATCTCTTTCATGCTTTTAGAGTTTCTTAGTACGTCACGAATCTGCATGCGCATATTAGCATTTAAAAAATCGTAAGAATTCACATGTAAATCTCAATAAATTAATCAGGTAATATAAAAGTTTAGCAATAGCCTCACCATTTCATTCTTCAATTCAGTTTGTATTTGGTTGAAAAAATTACGACATGTTAAAGTAGAGTTTTATAAAGGTAAAAAGACATGTTGGGAACTTTTACGTAAACAAATCATAACAGATTCATTTATTTTTTTTTTAAATTCCATATGAAACGGTATAGTTTTTCAAAACTCTGATCATTATCGAGTTACATTAGCTGAACTTAGTTTCACTTAAACAATGGAATACTCAGTTCATTTTCAGGAAAAAAAGTCACTGTATCTCAATTCATATGGAAACATAATTTTTGTCACCATGATTTCCTCAACATCCTTTATATAATCGATTATTGGCTTTTTAATAAGCAGTTTTTAAACCTACTGATTGTGACAGTCGATCATTGGGCCCGTAAATAGTTTTTTTTTTCAAATGTTTTCAACCATACGTAAACTCAATAGGATAACCTGATTCTTGTATAAACTTTGCATACATTCGAACTCTTCATTTCTCATAATGCTAATAATGTCAATGACAGTCCTCTAAATTCAACTACACTGAATTTCACTACGCTACAATGCTTTCATTTAATTACTTTCTCCCATTTTCATTCTTTCTTTGAGAAACGACTTTAGTTTCATTAGCTAGGATTGCGGCAATTACGTATATGTATAACATATACTACGAAATTGTGCGAGCGTAAGCTCGCTCTTTTTCATGATAAGTTTCATAAAAAATGTATTTACTACTAATTTCATATGCGCAAAATTTTCTACTTAGATTTAATTCGGAGCGAAAATGTATGTATGTACTTGAGGTAAAAAACATCTACTTTTTCATTCCCTAACAAATCATACTCTAATCAATATTTATTTGTATACAGTAATATGAATTACTTATAGGATTGGTACTCTCATATGAAAAGTATTCACCTTGAGAATTTGCATTCGGCAATTCGCAATAATAAGAAATAATTGCATTTTTTTAATAATGGTTTATTCTTTCAAGAAATTTCGCAGGATTGTTTTTGATAAATTCGATTGATGTATTATATTATGAGAATTGAAAACGCTATTGTTTAATACAATGCTCGGGAAACCGTTGAACTACTTTGTTTCTATTTGGTTGGCAAATATCAAGTGCAACAATTATATCAATGGCAGAAACGAGAATTGAACAACATCGTATAATGGAGAACGTTGATAAATATCCATATAATATCTATAAAATATATCGCAAATATAAACCTATTCTGGTAAGTCTTTTCTGGTACGACGAGTACATTGTATTCCCAAAGCCTCTTCATTGAATGCATAATTATACGCATCGTAAAAAGTCCAAAGAATTAAAAATTTTGCAAGTTTTCGTTTATACTTACATATTTTCATAATGTAAATCTTAATCGATGCTCTATACACATTCCATTAAAAATCATACAAGATATAAACATGGGAGTCCAGCTCCAAATTCGATAGCATGTCACAAATTTTCTTTGACTTGCATTTGTGCTAAGAGCAATACTTATGTTACTAAGTTCAAATAACGGATAGTGATAATACTATCGGCTTAATTCAAAATACGTTCAAAATGATTTTGTAACTCTTAGAATCAATTGCAAATTAATGTATATATATGTACTTCGTAAAGTTTGAATTCATCAAACTTTTTCAATTTTTATCTTAACGTTTTTTATCTCATAAATTTCTTTGAAAAACAACGAAAAATGAAAAACATTACTAGGATTATACTGGTTCGAATAATGTTAGTAGTGGAATTATTATTTATACAAAACTTACAAGAATTGTTGAACCTTACTGTCGCATATTCATTTTACCATAAAATGTTTCATGTTCGTCATCAAAGACACTTCGTTGGAACGTTTTCATGTAACAGTATCCTTAGTGCATTATAATATGAGATTCAATTGCATAAAAACATGAAGTGCGACATCACATGTTTGATAAATTTTGTGCGATTGATCGATATACATATATATTCATGTCTTATCTGTATTGACGAATAAACCCGAGTGAATATTAACTTCGGTTTAAAATATTTTAATCATAAAATTTGACTGCTTTAGAGGATGACTTTCTATGCTGGATTCAAGCCCTTTTAGAGTAAAAGAAGATCATAAAAATTAAGATGTGGGAGAACTGATAATTATACAATAATTCCCAATGCGTAAATTTAGTTGTTGAATTATCTTAAAAATTCAGTTGCTTGGTTATACGACCATTTTTTTATCAAAAGCTGTTACGCATAAAATATAGAACTTCTCCATCAGTCAATTAGATGCTTTCAGGCTGTAGTAAAGATATTCAAACATACCACACTTAAAGCATCTAATACGATCTTTAAAATAATTAAGACGTCTTCAATAAGTATCTTTCTCATTTTATAATAGTGACTCGGAAAAAGATGATTAATTGAACAACGAAAAGCTTCTAACACATTTGACTTGTTTGGATAATCCTGATGAACGTGAAATTGAAGACGAAATTCTACCAAAGAGATAGTTAATTTGTAAAAATCAATATGATATTTCCAAAACTGCAAAATAGTCTGAGATATTTTGAATAGGTAACCGAATAAATGATCAAATCCATAATCTCATGACACGATGGATTCTGTCAGTATAATTACGATTATCAATATCAATAAAAATATTATGATTATTTCTGGTTTTAAATCATGATATGATTTGACATTTTTTCATTTCAACTCTATTCGGAGCAAAGAAAAGTAATAAAATCATGAGAAATCGTATTATCCTGATCCGCATTTCATATATATACGTGTTTTATACAGTTTCAAACAGTTCAAAATCAGTCTTGGTAATGCTTACTCGTAAACTCAAAAGTAGTGACATTTCGATGCTAGTGCGAAAGAGGTATAACTCTCTTGTACACAAGTGTGAGTTTGCCGGTTTTTCGCGCGCGTATCGATTCTTACATTTTAAAAATAAAAACAATCAACTCTGTCACGATATTGTGAACGATACAATGCACAACGCTAAGCATATACACGACTACGCTTTTCTAATTAGAAATATTTGTTTGCTTGTCGGATAACCCTCGAGAGTAGTGAACTCGATACGACGTGTCTAATATCCCTTGCACTCGTCGACGCAACTATATATTAATACATTTTGGTTTGAACAGCTCGTATTGCAAGCCGTCTGATATATATCTATCGTTCGCAAGTCATTGTACACGAGGAATTCTCTCATACCTATATAATATAGCTCACACGGAGATTCGTTCAGTGAAAGTCTCGGGCACTGGGCTTTTGTTTGCAGGGCGACGGCAACAGGGTCGTCGCGACTGCCTTGAGAAAAGCTCAAACACTGGTGGTGATCTGCTCGATGACGGTTACGTCGCGGTAGCGTCTGCTCGGCGTCCTCGAGTGCTGATGCGGATACTGCACAAAGTCCTGTTGGTGCTGATGCCCGTGGTGATGCTGCTGCTGCTGCTGCTGTGGGTGAAGCGGGTAAAACTGGTGTTGGTGGTCGTGGTGATCCTGGGACAGGCCCTCGGGTACGCTCTTGCTGGGCCTCAGTGGTGCGTGGGCTGGAAAGTATCCACCACAGCCTCCTGTTACTGTTGAATTAGTCATTTTCATTATTAGTTATTTCGGTTATCTGGAGTGCTAGTCGCATTTATCACTTATAACTAATAATTCTTCAACTAAACTTAGAAATTATCACATGAATAAATAGATCCGGAGTGAAACTCTTACTTTTCACTTTCACATTTTTTTTCTAAATCATGATTAATAAATCAAATTGTTGCGATAAATTCTCAAATTCAATTACATTGCCGTTCCAGATAAATAATTGATATGAGAATAGTACATACAGTACAACCAAAGAAATAAAAACATCTCGATGCATCGAAAAAGTACAGACGCACTAAAGCATTCCGAAAAATGTATTGTTTTTTTATTTCACCCTTAGCTAAAAGTATATTGAATCGGTGTAAAAGTTGCGAGTGAAACGTGGGGATACATTTACCGGAGAGCACTTCTCGCGTGTAATCCTCGGTGCGAGTAAAATTTACAGGACACTCGACGACGGAAACATCTCGAAGTTTTCGCATTCGAGGAAGACGCTCGCGATCGCGCCAATAAAATCCATCCCGAATCCGAGTGATCCTGTCGAAAGGTCTGTACACAAACTATCCGTCGGTATCCCCCGAGATAATGGAGGAAGTTTCGAAGCGGCCAGCCGTAGAGAGCTATTACGTTTGTTTGCAAAAAGCACCCGCGAGTAAATTAGATTTCTTTCAATTTACAATCGGAAAATATTGCGGCTACGTGACTGGGGTGGCGCGCGCCAACCGATGCCCATCGGACTCGAATCCCCCAGTGGCTCTCGGGGGTAAAGACTTAGTTTTACCAAAAGAGCACTTGGGGTTCGTTACCCGCAGTTGGACCGCCAATGGATTTATATCGTAATAATAGGAAGGCTGTGCGGATGCAGTCGAGTTACCGATGTGCTGGTCGTGGTAGTGCTGGGGCGTGCAGCCGTAGAAGCTGCTCCTGTGGAAGCCGCCGAGGTGGCTGGCGTGCAGGGGGTGGTGGGCGACGAGGGGCGTCGCCGGCCGGGGCAGCGTGTGCTGGCCCATCGCCGTCTCGGGCCTGTTCAGCGGCATGTGCAACGACTGCGACTTGGGCAGGCGGCCGAGGCTCCGGCCGACCTGGGGCGTCATCTGTCCGGCTGCCGCTGCCGCCGCTGCTGCTGCGGCCGCGGCTGCCCCGCAGTGGCACGCGGCGTTGAAGCTGCCCCCGGGCGCGACCGCCATGACCGGGGAGCAGGGGTTGCGCCGGCCCCAGCCGACCAGGAACAGCAGCGCCGCGCCGCACAAGGAACTCAGGCTGCACGCGTAGTAGCCCACCCGCGGACTGCTCGCGTTCATGTAGCCTGTGGATCCGGGGCAGTTTTCATCAGTCAGACAGATACCAGTTCCAACGAGAACTCTCGCCTCTCGTTACAGCTGAACGAGACAATCCCGTTCGTCCATTCCGTAATTTTAGATATGGGAGTCGTGGAAAAGAGATGAGGGTTCTACATTTTTTCCAGTATACTTGAAATGTTCTCTGACTGGATAGAAAAGCTTTCCTACGAGTAAATATCTTTTTATTCGAAGGCGAAAATCGAGTTTTTACTTATTCTTTACGGAAGTGAAAAACGCTTAGCGAATGCGCAGGTAAAACGACCACTTTGAGACAAAACAAAGGTTAAAAATATGCCGGGTCATAAAACTGAAGTGTTCGATGTTATCCACTAAATCCCAGTGAAATTGTTGTCCCAACATTCCCAACAAGAGTAAGCTTTGTGTGAAAATACGACTTCTCTAATCAGACTTCGAGACCTCCATTTTCGTAATCTACGGACCGAAAAACATGGAATCACAAACAATAAGCTCAAGTAAATTTTTTTCACATGAAACCTCTTTGAAAAAGCATATGGCTGTTGATCCAATTGGCAGTGGTTTTTATACGTTAAAATCGCGTTCGACATTTTCCTTCCGAGTATACTGGTACAATTTTGTGTAAAATTCAATTGAAATTGTATGGAGTAAGATAGGAAATGTCCGTTTTACCTATATAACCCCAGGAACATGTTTACCTAGTTTTAACGTATGAGAAATGATGTCAGGACAAAACAGATACGATTGGAATGACTATTATGCAAGAATCGTGTATCATGGGCCCAACGCATATACATATAAAAAATTTGCGGCCGTTTGCCTAGCTGGCCGTATTATCAACCGCTTTACACAAAAAGTCCATGACGCTTTTTCATAAATCGTGCCCGAGCTATTCACGTGCTTTAATGACTTCATGTCCCGGACAATTCATGCTTCTGGTATTATTTATGGTATATATAGTAATGCAGCTTTTGAACTCGGAGCTGGTTGAAATTGTCTGCAAGCAGAGCTGCATGACAAATCGGATGAACCCATCTTCCCGTCAGTATCGTGCGAGCTTGTACAAGTTTCCCCATCACTCGCGCAAACGAATCTCGCGCGATAGACCGAGCGTGTGAGCTATAGTTTTTAGTTGGCTCGTCACGTCGGCCAGTGCGCGCCTTCCGCTTGTTATGCCTTATAGCTTGTTAGATTTATTGAAATGTTTTAATACCACCAACCTCGTATCCTTTAATGTTATTCAGGTTGACCGGACTCAATAGCTTTAATACGATTGATCTCTTTTGGTCTATACCAAAGCGTATTGTGGTTTCGAAGCTCCATGAGCCCACAGCGGAATTCGGAGCAGAGCAGAGTTTATATATTGACACGCGATCCTGGTCGTTTCGAAACCGTGAATAATACACCCCCTCAAAGCCCTTTAATTATTCTTTCGCGGATTTTCGACTGGTCAACTAGAGATACATTTGCGTGCCGGTTTACCATTGAATTTACCGCTTCGGAGTGTATGTAATGGCGCGAAATGTTCAATTAATCTTTGACGCTCCATTCAATACGTTCGCGTTAATGAATTCTACGCACGCGCGATAATCGATGACCGGTAATGCTTGTATGATTCGCGTGTCAGGGATGAACTGTATCAATATCTGATCTAAAGCCCCCTCGGATAAAGTCATTGATGTATTGCGTTTGTGCTATCTCCTCAAACGGAATATCATTTGAGCGATCAAAATGAATTATTGGAGCAGTGTTATGCGTAATATCCCGAATATTCACTTCTTAGTTCGGTGTTGAACACATTATTGTCTGAAATCACACTTCTGAAATACAATAATGTTTCGATAGAGTGTTTTTATTTTTTTAAAAATTAATAACGTTTGTTAGTTGTCGAATGTTGTTTTGTGAATTCTGAAACGATTGTTCGAAAACTACATAATTTGTCTTCGAGGTAGCAAACATAAATCAGGTGTTTTATTTCAGGAGCAAGAACAACGCGTTGGATGTAGCTAATGGAGGTAATGACCAATGGTTTTTTTTCTCACAGCTTCTTCCATTTATCTTACGCTCGGTGTCTTGGAACTATGTTTTTATATCCATTTGTTTTGATACGGAAGCAGTCCATTATATTCGTAAATGTTTGCTTTGTTCAGTTAGCAATTAAAAATACGCGTTCGCACGGAATCCGATACATAATATGTAATATCGACGAATATCATGACTTGTTAAACATAATTTTCTCGTTAAAATACGTTGGTGATGAAGTCCAATTTGCTGTGAGCTTGATTATAAAATAAGTACAACATATGTTAAAACTCATAATCATTATTTTAATCGATTCCATTTAAATACACACTTTTATTCCAACTGCGCGATTGGAAACTGAAGTTTCAATACTTTAGAAGAAGAAAAAAAATTATTTATATTTTTATGCCTTTGAGAACCTATATTTTTTCTCTCCAAGTGGCTATCACGGATATTAAGATCACTTTTGTTTGAATGAATTACAGGAATATTACGTTTGTGCAATTTCAGCATCAAATAATCTGAAGAAAAGATTTCCCCAACGTATATACATGTATACACAGGGAAATTGTTCAATAGGGCATTTGTAAGGTAGCGAAAGTAAAGCCGGATAAAAGAGACTTATAGCGTTGAAAGAAGTCTTTCTCCGCGCTATCCATTTTTCCGATCACAGATTTGTATGTTTCCTTATACACGTATACCTTTATCCGACTTTGCTGCGAAAGTTCCACTTCGTTCTAAAATAAAATTCTCTCCCTCTCTCTCTGGCAGGTCGTAAGTGAGAAAACTCGGATTGACGTATTTCTCCATTTGCCAATAATATACAGCCGTGTTAGTTTAAAATGCACAAATGCGAATTGATTATTTTTCTTCTCTCGCAACAGTTTCTATCTGTATCTAAAATAGTAAAAAACTACTATTTAATAGTACAAATTGCACAACTGCTCAAAATAGTAGATATTCACTATAAAATAGTAAAATATTACTAAGAAATAGTAGAATTTGAACTAAATTACTAAAATATTAGTAAAATTTCACTATTTTAATAGTGAACATCTACTATTTCGAGCAGCTGTGTAATTTGTACTATCAAATAGTAGTTTCTTACGATTTCCAATTTAGAGATATAGTTCTCCTCGCTTTCATTAAACTTTCTCAACTCTGCCCTATTTAGATATGATTCCTCAAACTTGATAATATTCTCGAGCTTCTTTGTGTCATTCATCCCGATACAACAACCATGCGATATACGCAACATCGCGCGCCTGTATAAGTTTTGCCGCGGGAGTAACCAAGCTCGGAGATCCTTTGCCGATATGAACTGCTCGCGTATCTGAGCTCATCACGAGCGACGCGCTTGGAAACGATCCATATCGCGCGAGTTGGCTAAAAGTTCGAACGAAGCTCCTGCGTGTACCGCGCGGTATTTTTCGGGCTGGGCTTTCGGCAACCGCTAGCCCGGGAGTTTATCAGGAGGGCGAAGGGCGAGGAATTTGGGAGGCGGTGGGTAGGGACAAGGCGTCCGAGACAAAGCCGGTGGGCTGCGTAACGTACCAGTTAAAGGAACTCCAAGTAGGATCGGCAGGGCTTCGGCGGCCTGAACGAGCGCCCAGGATTTAGCGAACTGTCGGGCCCTGAGCCTCTCGAGAGTGAGCATCTTGAGGGAATAGAGGCTGCCGCCGAGAGACGCCCCGTAAAGCCCCGAGGCGAGCACCAGCCCGTGGTAGCCCTGCACGCTGCCCAACGCCAGCTGAGCTATCGCTGCGAAGCAACAAGAAAACGGCCGCCGGTTAGAACAAACAAAAAATGCACAAGCCAAAACAACGTGGCCGATCTGGCCCGGCGCTCGGCTCGCCGAGAAGAAGCGAAGCGACTACGCTCGACAGCTCTTCTTTTTCGGCTCGAGTCCGCGGCCGCGCATGAAAGCCCGGCCCGTGTATGAGGCTCGTGAAAGATTGAGGGGGCAGGCATTATGCTCGGCCGAGTCGCGGGCTTTCAGCGCTGATGCGCGGCCCGGGCTGTTTGGATTGCGCTCGAGCGGATTCATATATAATACTGACCGACTCCGACGAGGGCCCCCTGGCAGAGGTACTGCCGGGACACGAGGCACTGGGCGCTGGGCCTGGCGGTGACTATGCCCCAGGCGGCGCAGCCCAGCGCCGCGGACAGGCCCAGGCACGTCTGCAGTAGCACCGAGGCACTTTGGTCGTTCTCCTCCAGGTACTCCTGAAGCGCCTGCAACACGAAACATCCCGATCGACAAACATTATACCCCCTATAGTGTCATGGCTGGCTGCAGCCCGTGATCTATCTCGTCTGGGCCGCGACGTTTTTTCCCCCCATACTCGAGTCGCACTTCGTATGCGCTACTCGTCTTTCTGTCTTCGCCGTGTGTATATGTACGAGAGCCGCGCGCGCGTGACTTTTATTGTCCTGTCCGCATGCGGCCATTGTCCCAAGCTCGACGAGACACCGGCGCTTCAATTTTCACACTCGTCGATTCTTAGACGATGTATACGCTTACACGCTTGAGTTTTTTTTTACCATTTAGTGTAATTCGTACGGTGGTGAATTATAACGGAATTGCTAATGATTCGAGTTTGAATCTATTGATGATGTTTTTTATTTTCTTACTGAACCTAGTTCAATTTTTATATACGTTTGGAATGCCATCGTTTGTATTGCGGAGCTGACGTAAAACTTCGAAAGGCCAATATTTTCTAGAAGCTGCACTTTACTGATCGTGAACTTTACGGATCTCATATCGCGGACTGGAAGAGCAAAAGTACACACACGAATAGTGTCGGAGTTAGTAATCGCGCCGAAACAACGACCAGTCTTATTTATGACTTTACTGGAATTTACCAATCAATTCTTTATATTTTATATCGTAAGCAAGACGTATCAGTCTCGATTCAGTTTTCGGTCCACCGATAAATCACCCCTAAGTGATTGAGTTTGTTTTGTAAGTCATAAAAACACTTTTAGATTCAATAAGATATAATTGGATGGTTCAGCTTAAATCACACTATAATGGAAATAAAGTTGTTGAAAGTTTTTTAGATTGTAAAACAAAATGAGCGGGCTAGTATATATATTTCGCCAAATTAATTAAATACAACCTACCGTGAAAGTGAGATGAAATAAGTGGGAAACGAAAGAAATAGTAGTATTTAATTGTTGGAAAATCAAAAGATATAAAAATAAAAAATTAATAAAAACGCCATAAGTAAAATTCGAATCATTTTATCGACTTGTCAGACTATCGTTTACTCGTTTATCTAGACCCTATTGGATTCTCATTCTTTTGGCCAAGCGTAAGCCTGTATGCGTTGCACGATCGCCTCCTAACGAGTCTACGTTCATTTATCACCCGTAATGGATTTGAAAATCGTTCTCTCATTCCCAAACTCCGCAGTCATTTGCTTGATTAATTTTAAAAATCTCTATTCCGATACTTTTAGAAAAAATATAGAAACCTTTAAACTTGGAAAAAACAAAATTTCCCTTTAAGATCAATATCGAAAGAATGTGTGAGCTACTGCACGGTTGGAAGTGCAAAGTGGCGCTGCAGTTTAATGAGAGAGAAGAAACGTTGGGAACTCACGATGTAGAAGGCCGGGGTGTAGAGGCCGAAGGAGGCGGTTCCGGCGGCGAGCATGAGCATCCTGACGGGCCGGCTGGCGAGGGGGCTGAGATCGATGAGCGGCTGGCGGGCCGCCTTCGTCGCCGTCTTGTTCTTCGGCTTGAGCTTGTTCTGCTGGTTCTTCAGGTGGACTATCGCGTGGCGCTGCGGGTGGTAGAGCGAGGCGCTCCTGTATATCAGGCCCAGGAAGAACGCCATGAACAGCACCCCCGTGATCGTCTGCAGGCCCAGCCTCCAGCCGAGCTTGCTGCGGCACACGAGAAACGCCTTTTCTCACTCGCTCATAAAACAAACTCTCTCTCTCTCCCTATCTCTCCCTATCTCTCTCTCTCTCTCTCGCTATATCCGTTATGTACAATCTCGCGCGGCGCGCGCGCGTCTCGTAAACTCGCGCGGCTAACGCGCCCGCCTGGGTATTATGCAAATGCGCGCTCGTCTCTGTTCCGCGGGCACATAAGTGCCCGAGCACATTTGCCGGCTTTGTTCAACCCCCCGCGCGCGCGCACCAGCAGAATCTGCGGATCGCCCGTGAGAATTTTGCCCCCCCCCATCCCCCAGACTTAATTCACCTTTTACCTGCGGCGAGAGCGGTGTGCCATTCCGGATTTGGGAGATGCCGCGAGGGGCTTTGGCGGGCAGCTTTGCCGCGATGGTGGGATTGAAACGAAATAGTTTGCAAACGCTATTCGAGAGCCCGAGCGGCGATGAAAAATTGATTGAAAAAAATAGCTCGTCGGCTCGAGAAACCATACGCGCTCGCGCGCGGGCTTCTTCTTTCATTTCACGCCGACGATATTTTCAATTCCGCGCTATGCAATGGCTTCCGCCGCGCACGAGAATGCATTATATAAAAAAAGACGTTGCGGAGCTTCGTTCGACTCGGACGATTTATTTCTTTGTAGACCAACCAGCCGCCTCCCCGCCAAGCTAATTAGGCCGTGGCAAATCATCGCAAATGCCCTGACGAAAGCTTCTGCGATGCATATATACCGTGAGAGAAACTGATGAAGAATGTCCCGCTCGTGAATTTCCATTGAAATGTTCACCTTTCACATCAAAGCTATACAGTCCATTTGGGAAACTTGTTCCGTAGCCGTAGACCCTGTATTACTCGTCAATTGTACGTTTGAATGACAATTGATTAATGTTTGAAAAAATCGCCCCCAAGCAAAGGAGAGAAAGATGAAGAAGAATCGAATGGACAATGGAAGGACAAGCTGCCTGCGTGCACAGTATACACTCCGAAGTGTCTGCTCAAACTCGGCTGTTACTACTCTCTCGCGACGCGCTCCCTCCGATAATGGACTTCTTTTTTTCATTCTGCAATTCGCAAGCGGTACGTATTGTTTTGCCAGTTGCAGTGAAGCTCAAAGAAATTTATCCATTCACAAATGGGACTCGTCTGATGGACAAGCCACGCGCAGAGATGAATCGTCGTGGTTTAGAGCCGCGGGAGCAATGGAGAAAAGGAATTTCCATAGCACACTGAATTTTTCAAATCAGAGTAGAATGTATGGCGCGCAACATTTCACCTCGTCGTCCCGTTTTGCCGCATAATATCCTCTTTACGGAGCGGCGCATCATCTCCGTGCCGAGCGCTATATACACGCGTGTGTACATCCGCATGTACGTAACCGCAGTACCTCGCTCTCTCTCCCTCTCTCTCTCTCTCTCTCTCTGTTTTTCAAACGCATTGTTTTTCAAACTGGCATTGTTGAGGGTTTCGGGCAGTCACAGCCGCGAGCTGGCCTCTCGAGTATCGGGGGAAACAAAGGCGCGTGTATATATGCGCGCGCGTCGGATATAATGCAGGGCGATGAAACAAAATACACGACGCGCCGTCCGGCTAATTGGAAAGTGCGAATTGCCTCGTTATAAACAACAATCGGCCGTGTCTACCCCCGAGCCGGGAAACCGTACGAATCGAGCTCCACGTCCCTCCTGTAATCACGCGATTTCCGGCTGAAAGTTGGCTAATTAATAAGAGAGAGAGCCCCCCGGCATCGACGCTCGGTCGCGATTGAAACAGGAGCTTCTGGGTTGGGCGAGAGCCTCGTCGATGCCACGCGCACGGCCGCATAAATCCTGGGCCCGCGGCTCGCGCGGCCAGGGCCATAAATTGCCGGGACGAGCGGCCGTGCGGATGATTCGGAGGGACGGCCAGGTGTCGGTACGGGGTGGGGGCCGCGGGAAGTACGTGCCGACGCCCACTTCCGCTCGGGTGACTGCCAAGGTGCCGTCGCGCCGGCGTGACCACCGTCGCGCTTCCAGCCCCGGCGAGCGCCAAAGCGAGTTTTACCAAGCTGACGGGCTACGTGAGCAGCAGCTTTCTCCGTTTCCCACCGACCCCGGCCTTTTTTCTCTCCCCCCGCCTCGTACTGCACGCGTGTTTTGTATGGAAATGCTAAGCGAGCCGCGGGCTCTGTCTCTCCCTCTGTATTCAGAGGCGCCGCCGCTGCAGCGAGAACACCGTGTGCCGGAGGACTTTTTCCAAAGGGGCTCGCGCGCGCGCATTATGCGCTTATAATTAATTGGAAAACCCGGCCGGAATACGAATACGCCCGTTCGAGCTGGCCTGAGGTATCGCTCGCAGATTTCGAACGTGGAATCGAGAGAGGCGGCCGAATTGAATTTCGCGCGCTGTGCAAAATTAATGGCGCGCAATTGTAGGAGAGCGGATTATTATTCAAGTTGGAAATTGCCGAGTGCCCCCGACATTATACATTTTTATCTTCCTTCTTTGCCCTATATCTCCTCCCGCGCCGGGTCTCCGATTCGATTCGATCGCTTCGATGGGCTCTCGAGCGTCTGGCTAAATTCGGCTCTTACTACTGGCGACAGTGCGCCAGAATAATTCCCTCGGTATATACGCGTATTCCCGTGTACAAACCGGACTGGACTGCGTCAAAGGTGAAAAGAACTCTTAGCGGTATTGCGTTAGGTCCGTTCGAGTGGCGCAGCGTCGAAGGACATGAAAAATTTTGCGGCAAAAGTGTTCTCGTATCATCCCTTCAGTCCAACCCAGAAGCCCGAGGTTCGCTCACGACCAAAACGTACTGCCCTATAGAGTTAGCCGCGGACTGAAAGCCCACATAACAATATTTGGGTGGATCCATTCGAAAAATGGAGAGAAGAGAAGTCGGGTCGCTCCGGATGTGTCCGATATACGCTGAATTCTCCGTCTCTCGACTCCCGCCGATATCCCTCTCACGTTTCCTCGTAATAAAACTTAATTCATCGAGTATACGGACTTGTAACTCGCTGTAATTAGCTCGGCGGCGACGAGCGAGGTAAGCTCATTGGCCGGCTTACACAGGGCCGCGCGCTCACGTATTCTCATGTGCCTTCCCTTTAATCAGAGTTGCAGCCGCAAGAGATCCGCAGCGTCGGTGGCGGCGCGGCGACGACTGATATAACAATCGCGCCTTGTCGCGGCCGTCGGCTCAGTTTCAATCAACGCCGGCCTCGTGCACACACGTATGGGCTAATCCATATACGCGCGTGCGGCCCAATCAATATTATTCCCCTCCTGCGGCGCAGAAAACTTTGGCGATCCCGCGAGCTCGTTCGCGTTTGTGTAGATACGTTCGTGTGTGTGTGTGTGCACGTAACACGGCGGAAACAAGGCGGAAGGGAAAAAACGGGGCCGAGCCGCTGTCTCTCGCGCTAATTACTCGGGCGTATAGCGGCTCTCGCTGTTTCGCCCCACAGATGACTCAATGAAACTTTACCGCCGCCGCCATCCGCTTTTTTTTTCTCGCGCAATAAACCCCCCGCGCCGCCGCCTGTCCGACGAGGCGAATCATATCGCGCGATTTCTCGCCTTTCCCCTGCTCCGTTTCGCTTACTCGCGCACACGACACCCGAGGGACGGAGCTCCGAGCGCGTCGGGCCGGAGATTTCATCGGTCCATCTTTGTTTATCGCCTCGAGTCTCCGTGCAAACGCGCGCCGATCAAATATTTATTTTCCATCGGGTGCCGCGGATGAAACGACACGTCCCTCCGAAACGATGCTCCCCGACGACGCCCGGGACATTTTCTCGCCCCCCGCCGCGAACTCGGTATTCATACGCCGCGCGCGCGCGCGGATCATCCCGCGTCATATATCGAAACGCGACCTCGGCGCGTATGAACTCTTTTCGTCAACGTCAGACCCGGTATCCGCTGGCTCGACGAGTCGAGTACAGTCGAGGAGCCGCGATTCGAGTGTCAAACGCGAGAGGGACATCCGTTTATCGCGCAAGATCCTTCCATCGGGAATAGCTGCTCTCGCTTTAATACGCGCTCGCGCGCCTCGTGTATGAATGATTCAGCGGGGGTTCGGTTTCAAAACGAGCATGTTAGAAGTTGCAACGCGTGCATATGCTAGCAGAAACACGCGCCCCCGCCCAGGCGCTAGAGGACCGGGCTAAATGCAATCCGTTTGATCAGTGAAATTGCAAATGTTGAGCCCCGCTTTAAGGTCGAGTGTGCGCGAGCTCCAAAAGGGTGTCCAACGACCCACATCATTTAGTCGTCGCATATATACATCCCGGATCGACACGAGAATTCAATTTTTGAAAAAATACTCATCCAGGTCGATGTGAGTTTCGTTTCTTTTATCCTCCACCATATAACTCTACGAATCGATAAATGGGTACGGACAAGTGATCAGCCTCTCGTTCGTTACGTTTCAATGTTCACGTTGCATTCGTGTTACTTGCAGTTTTCAAATTTTTTTTTTCATTTTTCATTGTTATTTCAAAATATTTCTCCAAGTGTCGTGTTTCCGATCTGCAAAGGGGTCATCCGACGACTCAAATCGGTTGATTGGAAAAGCTCGTTGATTGAAACGGACAATTAAAATGGATAAGTCAATTAACCGTGTCGGACGTTTAAATATAAAAATCAAATTCTAATGGACTAATCTGACGATGACTTCAATTCAATCTACACCGGTGAAATTCAATCTACCGTAAACCCGATCGGGAACTTTCCAATTGTCTTCAGGACAGATTTCCGGCCGAGACAAATTACATTATCATTCGTACGAGTTGAGGATTGTACCATACGAGCAATAGGACGTGCGGTTGAAATATAGTCGAAATATCGTTCATTACTATTCGCGAGTGCAAGTTCTTGTTGATTTGTTTTCCATCTACGCGCTCGCGCGCATTCTCGCGAGATACATTCATTCTCGTATAGTCACGTATACCCCGTGGCGCGCGCGTGCACGGTAACCTAATCCTATGGTATTAAGCGCATCTTCTTGTCCTGAGCTAGCAGTAACGATCGCCGGCTTGTGTTCCGCGAGTTGGATTTCTTGCAATTAAAACAATCGCTGTTCCAAAGTAAGATGAATAGCGTTTTTCCATCCAAAACTGAATTCAAATCCTGCCGGAACCATTGAAAACAGTCAATCATTGGACAGCGAGAAAAATCTAGCGTGCATATGTATGTAATCGTGAAACATATGAAACAGGGTATTTAGCAGCTGGTGGATATTAAAGCGTGATATGCCGTTCGCTCGGATTGGAAGGACGTCTCTCGGGCCGCGCGTCACACTTAGGCTAATAAAAATCCGCATCATGTTAGCTACATACCCCACGGCCTCCTTGTAGGAGACGCTGAACAGCGCAATGCCGACGCCGGTGCCGGCCTGCACTATCATCTCGACGAATTCGCGCCGCTTCCTGAAGTAGTGACCCAACATCAGGCCCGCTGTCTCGCGCACCAGTCCACAGCCCGCCCCCAGTACCACACCGTAGCTGTAAATCACAGAGCCATTCGTATCGTGAAATTTCTCGCGCATATATTAGCTGGTGAGCAGTGGCTTGCTGCAACTCCGGTAATGTATGTACTCACCGCGGGCATTTCTGATCGGGCTCAAAAGTATTCCGTGACAAGATTTACGCTACTTTGTACTTCACTCGATACTGTGTATATGGGCAATTCTACTAATGAGACGATTTTACTTGGAGAAAAAAAAGAAAATATTTTTGTGAGCGCGTTCTTGAAAGTTCAATGTGTGGTAAAGAATACCCTGGGAATGAGTATTACAAGTGTGTGTACATTCTGCTAGAAAAAATATATATGCACTATTTACACGTATATACTAGAAAATATATGCGACTGATGAGAAAAATGAGACAGTAACAGTTTTTTAAGATAGACTCCGTTTAATGATGTTTTTGTGAAAAATTAGAAATTTTCAAAAACTTGGCTATCGAAAAGCTGAGGAAAATATGAATCGATAACATATTTCATATTATTCAGATATTCATTTAATAGAATCAAAAACGTGTGACGAAAAAGGGAAGTTTTAGTGTATCCGCGCGACGGCCATAGGGAGTTGACGCGAAATGCCCTATGTATAAGAAATATAACTGCATCATTTACTAGGTATCTTAATCGAAACCTAAACAAAGAGTCACAAGGCTTTTTGTTTGAATACAACATTATTTCTGATTCTGCCACAAGGAAAACGAGATCTTTTTATGGTCTTTTCACGGGAGACACATGAATGTCTCATGCTCTTATCTTTTCGTTTTCAAGTGCTTAATCTAACGGTATCAACACATTTGCGAATTGTGAATCATTAAGGAAGCTGTAGCTTGAAAAGGCTGAAAATAATTTAATACGTAAATGTTATCACGTACATTTAGATGTCGGTAGTTTTCCTATGGATACATAGCATTAATGAAAACAATCAGGTATTGTTCGGATCCTAAGATAGATTACATGTGAAAATCAGATATTTTAGTAAGAAGCTGAATACCTATAAACGATGAAGTTACATGTTGTACTTATGACTATCACAAATAAATTCATCAATACTCTGAACGATATTTTACATATTAAATTTTCAGTTTTATATATTTGAGTATTCAAAGACACTATATATCACATAAAATCGTCCTATATAGAATTGCCCATATATAAGTACATGCAAAAATCTATATGCGTACAGTATTTTAACAGCCAACAAAGTCACAGCCGAGCCTGTGGGATCGTTTTTAATCGAGCAGCCCCGAGTAGTACGAGCAAAAGAAAAAGTCTTACCTGAGGAGAACCTGGTGGGTCTGCACGGCGAAGGAGGTGAAGAGGGCGGCGAGTGCGAGTACGAGGCCGCCAATGACTGCGGTGAGTCTGGTGCTTCCGCGCCTGCAGGTGCCGAGGATAAGGGGCGCAGAAGCGCGCGACACCGCCGCGCTAAGCGAGCCGATCCACGCTGGAACAACCAGAAACACAAAGGCCCGTGACTCGCTGGCGGATGTTATACCTGCGCACCGGCAGCTCGGCGAGACAGACAGAGAGAGAGAGAGAGAGAGAGAGAGAGAGAGAGAGAGAGAGAGAGAGAGAGCAAACCCCCCGGTTGAGCCAGATAACCCGTTGATAATTGCACGGGCGTTCGAATCGTCGCGCGGGGACACGGCAGAGCCGGCGGGGAATCGTTAGCCGCGCGGATATCCGCGAATACGTGCCACCGCAGGAACCTGTTACGCCCGACTGCCCCAGCAGCTCTAATCTGCACCTGCGCGATGCCGCGCGCGAGCTTTTGTCGCCCCGAGAGCCGACCCCGCCGCGCGGCTGATGACTCCCGAGCTTTTTGATCAATATTGCCCCGACCACTTCCTTGTCATCCTGCCGTTCTCGCTACAGTAAGTTTTTGATTGACGCAGAGACAGGTGCGCGCGATGGTGGAGCCGGGAGTGTGATTATTTTACTCTTGCGGATAATCGTCAGTCTTACGGTATGAGACTATTTGTGACTTTGTCAACGAGTTATGGAACACACGTCGTTGTTCAAAGTCGTCAAGTACAGGGTATGAGAAAAAAATGTTGAATCCAAGTAGTTTGAGATAAATGACAAGAAAACAATGTTTTCAGGATGTTAACTCTAACTTTAATGACGGAATAATGAAAGAAAACGCTACAGGACGATTAACAGATTCGCTCAAACTTCCTGACAGGAATAATAAATTCAATTAAGGCTCTACGATTCATAAGCTCGAAAGTTCACATACTCTATTGCTATTTCAACACCACGCCCCTCCCTTTGCCTGTAACTCCAATTAAAATTCTTCTAATTTCATGAAAACAAGCACTTCGTTACTTCGTGCGATTCATTATGCTTTCACCCGTGATTGCGTGCGGGAATTTTCGACGACACGTTTGAATGAAAAATTGAATGAGTTTCTGATGAGCCAATGATCTGCAACCGAACGAGAGAATGGGAACAGTTTGCCGGAATAAAAAGGGCGAAAAACCATATATGAAGCAGTGTATACCCGTGTACTAAAAGTTTAAAAACGGACTGTGTGTACAGAGTGGGGCGTGGGTCACTTTCTATTAATTAACTGTCTCTAATTTGCAAGTGAAGAAACGCGAATTGCGAGGATGGAAAAATGATAAAAAGAGAGCAAGAGAGGGAAAAAAGGCGAGTGATATAGAGCGTGCGAGGAAAGAGGAGAGTACGTCGGAGGCACACGAAATCGTGGCGAGATACACTTTTTGCATTATTCATGCGGAAACCGGCCGCCGCGTCTAAGTATAGCAACAGTGCTTCGCTCCAAAGACACAAAAATAACAGAGGTGGAGTAATAATTTTCGCATCAGGCAACTTTCCAGTGTAACGTCGAGAGAAAAATGCATCCTCCAACCGTATACATTTGCAAGGCACAGCGCAAAATGAATGTCGTCAAGTTACATCTAATATTCCGAGATGTTTATCACGCTCTAAACTGTGCAGAAACGATCTCCGAGAGAAATTGAAATTCAAGGCTTTTTTTCCATCGGTGACAATTGCGTGAAACAATTTGGAGCTCGATCGTTTTACGGAAATCAACGAGGAGTCGAAATTCGAGAAATCCCTCAAATTGTATGATATATAATTTTGTCTGATATTCATTCGATTCGGTGACTTTTTCGTAAGATCAACCATGACCAATGCAATGTTGCGTGAGTTGAAAGTTTTTCATGATCCAAAACATTATAAGACAGTATCGAAATGCTTGTCAGGGATGTGTGTTTGTAAATTTTATCAATCCAACCTTACATTCACGCTACAAGGCAATCATGGGATAATATTCTATTTTAGAGCACTAATGCACGGAATTCATTGTGAGCCTGTGTTTTAGTCGAAGCGAATAACGGCACACTTTTACGGACATTTACTGCGCGCATTACCCGCGACCCACGACTCGCGATTTACGACAATGTCGTATAACTAAGAGGCATGTACGCTCGCACTCTGATAAATCTTTCTTTTCAATGCTTTCAAAAAATGATATCGCCCCCCTCCTCATTCCTGACTTGCGAACGCCACTACGAAATCGATGCGATTAACACTCGGCGTTAAGCATTTTCCGCAAAGCTTTCCCCCCCCCCCCAACCATCCGAGTATGAGCTTTGCCAAACGGGAGTATATATGGATACCGGACGTGGGAAAGTGCAACGATCGCGCGACGAGGTGGAATTGGCCGCATAATTGATACGGGTGTATGAGTTGCGGGCTCGACAAGCTCGATTGAGTAAACAAAGTTCGGGGTGGCATTAAGTAAAAGCCGGTGGCGCTTGTCGCCTATCCGGTACATAACCGCTATCTCTCTCTCTCTCTCTCTCTCTCTCGCTCTCTCGTCGCGACCCGTAGCATCCGGACAATGGTTCTGGGTTAATTCGGTATATATTGTATCGGTGCGCCGCGCTGTATAGCTGCCAGGACAAAAGCAATTAGCCGCGGCACTGATCCTTGAACGTACAGCGCTGCCACATGCACACATACACGCGCCCGACCTTTCACAGAGAGCCGGAGCGCCCCCGCAAAACTGGGCAGGGCCGAGCGAAATTTCCCGTGCAGCCGGTGTGGTACGCTATATATGCACGTGCATATACACATGCACGCGAACTCACACGAAGCGAGAGGGAGAAGAGCGTCGGTGGCGTCTGGCGGCATATATATCTCGCGCGCTCTACTTGTTGCTGGCGCGCCCGAAAGAAAGGATAAAATATCAGAATGGCGCTGTTCCGCCGCTAAACTCGGCGCGTTACACTGCGGCCGCGCCCCCGTTTATCCCCCGATCCCCCGTTGATTGATACACGCCGCGGATTTATGTCGCGACGCCGCGAGCGCGAGCTGATTAATGGGCCGATCGCCAAAGACTGACGGACGGCCGTCCCTGTCATACGCGCCGCGGTCTTTCCCCCTCGCTCCCTCGAGAATCGGCACCGCGATTCACACCCGTCGCTTTTTTGTTTGTTTCGTTCCATCGACTCGCAGATGTGATGTGGTTCGTAACCATTCGCACGCTACGTACCGCACGCGACGCCTGTGAGTTATTTGCTCTCTGGCGATGCGCTTGTTTTACTTGGGCGGCTCAGAGATCGCACACGGGATTTCCGTGAAGTTTCTGCGGCGCGAGGTAGGTTGTCGTCGGTTTTTTTTTCTCATTCGATCGCGTCGATTGTGTAATTAGCGAAATCCGTTCCGGCCGAGGCGTCTCGGGTGTACGCGGCCGTCCTCTCGCTCCCAATGTTTTCCAAGTATAAACTGACAGGCGCGAGCGCGCGCGTTACGGCGAGGAAATATACGAGCGCCAACTTTATGGGGCTCTCTCTCACGGGAATTCCAATACTTCGGAGTATTCCTCGATCGGTTTGGGCTCATCGTAAAAATACATCGATGATCCGAGGCAGATGTTCCCGGGGAATCGATGCAATTTTGAAATTCCCTTATAAACAAGTACATAACTGTTGCTGTTATCTCGTGCACCGCGAGCAGCGCGTGTCACTATAGCTGCTGGAAATAACCTTCGGTCCAAAGTATACTTCTCGAACGTAAAAATCGGAAATTTAATGAACTTCAACGAGAACTCGATTGATGTTCATTGAAATTGTCATGTCAATGATCAAATTATCGGAAGGCTAATTTGAAATGAATAATATGTCGATGAACACGATTATTCGATTCGTTAAATTTCGCATTCATCATTAATTTGAATCAATTTATGTGACTGTGACGTTTGCTAATTCTGTCGCATGTACGTTAAATTTATCAATTAAATGCATATCACATTGATTTCTATTTCGAAATAAGTGCCGCGCATCTCATAATACACGTATGATTATTTAGTACGATTGTCAGACGATTGAATGTATAGTTTGCCGTTGTCACTTCCACACTATACAGTTGACTGTTCACAAACCATCCTAAGCAATGACGGAAGATTGGATAGAACACGCGGAAAAATTGTCCCTTGGGTGGGCTCTCCGTTAACCAATCAACCATATACGCGACCTAGAATAATCGTTCTCACGTAACGATTCGCGTTACGAGCTGTAAACGCACCCGGAACCCAAGTCAGCCGGCAAAAACAACGTGATTAGCGCCGAGGAGATATATCCCCCCCCCCCGAGGAGATATATAAGCCTCATCAAACTCGTCACGGGTGGAAATTGTTGTCCGTGACTCGGGTAGTACAGCTGTCTCGGCGCGCGTGCCGCCATGCAAAAGCCACCCAGCGCGCGGCTGGCGGTATACCCAAAAAGAACTCGTGTGTAGTAGCGACGGGCGGCTCTTACGTGTCCCATTAGCCGGAGCTGCACCGTCCTGGCGAAGGACCGCGGCTCGTTAGAGCTCGCGTTGCCGCGCGGCTTTATTTTTATATCCGCCCGCGGGATGTATAGCGCAGCCGCGATCCGTCTTGATCTATCCGCCGCCTCGCGCGTTTATTACATCGCGCCGGGCGGCTTCTCGCTGACGCGTGCGCTTGATCGGCCTTGCAACAGCAACCGAAATAGATTGCCCGAGGAAGAATTCGCGTTGCGGTTTATACCAGGGGAGCGTGCGTGTACGTGTGCTCGATTCAAAAGTGTATAGCCGTAGCCGCAGATTCTTTTCGAAGAGTATTTCCGGTGCTGACGAGGGCCGGAGCTTTTTTTCTTTTTCAAAAAAGCAAACGTGGACAAGTGACCCAACGGATCCGTCGCGTTGAAGGGGAAAAACTACCCGAGCTCACATGACTTCGAGCGAACAAAACTTTTATCGGGGGGTTTTTTGGAACTTGATGTTGATCGATATATACGACTACGTGTATGCGCGTCGAATGAAACAAGGGATTTCATGCTTTCGACAAATCTTCGAGCAAGTTTCTATTTGGTCCAAATGATGTTTCCTTCGGACAGAGACATTTCGATCGACGCGACAAGTGATTTTTCCAAACAAATCCCAACGACTCCGCGCGGGAAGCTCGAATCTTCCCCGTCATTTCCGGGGGATTTTCGAACAAGCAGTTTGCATTAAGGATCTCGGGCGGAAAATGTATGGAGCCTCCGACATGGAATTTAAATTATTCTCTGTGTCTCGGTGGACAGACACAGAGGCAGATGAAAATTCCCTCTTTTTTCGAGTACTCGTTCAAAGTGCATTTTCAAAAGCGCGTATGTACGTTCGACATGAGTTCTCGAGAAGAAAGTAGGCCAATGGTGCAGAGGGCAAAAAAATCATCCCGGTAAAAAGTACGCAGATACGAAACTACTAGCGCAACTTTAAGTGGGCTGCGCCGGTCCGAAAGGAAATATACGAATACGAGAAGAATACTCAATTCCTTTTCATTTGTATTCTCGCGCGCTCGCGTTCAAACTTTTCGAAGCGCGTATGTACACACACACACAGACAAATATATGGGTGAAAGATAAACTCACCCGATGAATTTTCGCGGTTAATCGTAATCATATACGAGAGGGTTGATTCACGGCCAGTTCGCGCAAACGCAGAGCTCCTATCAAATTTGCCCGTTCATTAATCACGCCGTTTGAACAACGATACCCGCAGCGCGTGGCGTCAGAGGAGAAAAATAAATAAATCGCGCGCGAAAGTTTGAAAGCACAGCAGGGGAGGAACAAAAAAGAGGCCCAACGCCGTTGTATACCCCAGGACTCGTATTAAAATACGGAAAGGCGAGAGGAGAAGAAGAAAAATGGGCGCAGAGGACAGGGGAGGAGCGGTGCCGCACACACGCGCGCCTAAGTGCAATAACGTCGCTCTCGACAAGCTGATATATGCGTGGGGGGGCTATTTGCATGGCGACTGATTCCCGATTCACGGCCAAACGGAGCTGCTGCCTGGCATTGTCGAAATAATACACAAGTCGGGCTTTTATCCGAGCGCTGAGTCTCTCTTCGATCCTGCTGGCGGAGCTTTTCCCCGCGTCGAGACTCGGGGCCATGTGCTTATGCGCGCGCGCACCATCCGATTGGTTCTAAAGCGTCGTTTAAAATTTATTCTCATCTCTCGAGGGCTGGCCCTCGCGGATATACCCGCGATACATAAGTTACTTACTCAATGCCCGGATCCGACTCTTTCTTTTTCCACCCGCTTGGGGCTTGCACAGCAATCTCACAGATCTTAATGCTACGCGCAGCTCGAGCTCGCGTTTTACCCAGACGCTACGCCCCGGATAATTTGATTGAGTGCAATGGATTATGCTGCGCCAGATCGATTTTTTCTCTCTCTTTCTTTCTCTCGCCCTCCTTTTCTCTCTCTCTCTCTCTCTCTCTCTCTCTCTCTCTCTCTCTCTCTCTCTTCCCGCGCGCTTGGCAGTTGATATCTGGCGTGATGTTTCAATTCCCGAACGTTCGGGGAATTCAAGCGCGACGGGCAAGCGTTATATTCGCGCTCCCGCGCGGATCGATTGATTTTTACATTTCCCTTTCACGAGATGGATCCAACGCGAAGGAATTTCACGCGCGATACGTTTGATCGAGCGAAATTACGGAGTGAGGATGATCAGCGAGATTTGATAATGCGCGAACTGTCGGAAATCCTTGCAGTAGAAATCTCGCTGTAAGCTTCGGTGATACGTTTTTCATTGTATTATCAGTTAAATTTTTATTGTAACATCCAGTTCCAATACTTTTACTTTAGTTGCAGAGTATTTTCTCTGCAACTATAGTGAATTTCCAACTTTGAATCCAGAATTACCAATTTTCATTGTGATACAAAGAGCAACATTTGACTGGAGCTTACAGTGAATATTCATTGTAAGGACTTGAGCGAGAAAAATGTTCTAAA
Organism: Aphelinus atriplicis; assembly: GCA_020882685.1. Lineage (NCBI taxonomy): Eukaryota > Metazoa > Arthropoda > Insecta > Hymenoptera > Aphelinidae > Aphelinus > Aphelinus atriplicis. The sequence goes on along the minus strand of CM037073.1, from coordinate 53,364,617 downwards.
CTCGTAGTGTCACGAGAGCAGCTCTGCTCATCCGAGGTTGAAACTATGATAGGACATTTATTAATACACAGGTATATTCTTGAACGCGTTTTTCCATAGAATAGTGAAGGTTATGACGATAAAAAAAACTGATCAATACTGAATGTCAAGTCATTATTTATATTATGTATAAAATGCTCTCCTTCACACGAGAATAAATCTAGTTTTATCACGTATATGAAAAAAAAAATTTAATTCATTTCCAATTTTACAGATGAAATAACACGTGAATTTCAAAAGATTTCACAAATAGTCGGATTATTCTGGAGAACGAACAGTCGTATAAATGATTGTTCCAATTAAATTGCCCCCCAATAAATCGGATCCCTTCATATTAATTTGGGGAACTTGGTTCTTTGCTGAAAACTTCGGGGCTCGATGGAATTCCAAAGTCCTTTCTAAGCAAACTTCGCGACGACAAAAGTAACTTTATTGCTTATCGAGACCTGTAACTCGATGATATACCGAACTGCACGTCGCGAATCGAACTGAATCGAATTAGAAAATAAATCGTTTACGAGGAGACTCATATACATCACCGAGTGCGATACGGCGAGAATTCGAAACAAAAATATGTTTCAAATCGAAAATCCCTTGGTCGGTGACATCGAGTCATCAAGGAAATTGAAAATATCGCCCGCCGTCGCCCGCGGACGAATTTGAAAAATTGAATGTTTCGCTGCGTCCGCGCGAGCAAATTAAATTTCGTGCATGACAGAATGTTGATTGAGGCGCACACGATCGCGTGCGGACCGTGAGTGACGTGTGTGTGTGTGTGTGTGTGTGTACAGCCGTACCGCCGGGCATTCCGCGCTCCGGGCAAATCTGATATCTTTGCAATTACATCGTGGCGCGGCAGCGGATCATCCTTAGAAATCACGAGCGAGAGAGAGAGGAGCAATTACGCGAGTAAAAAGCGGCGGGAGCGAGTTAAGGCCCATATACAGACAGCCAGCCGGAGCAGCGTCGTATATTTATATACATGTGTGTGTGTGTGTGTGTGTGTGTGTGTGTGTGTGTGTGCAGAAAGCGGCAACTTACCGATATCCATCAGCCGCGACTGGCCGAGATGTTTGGCCGCGTAGATGTGCAATTGTCCAAAGGCCAGCTGCATGCCGGTGGTGAGGAGCATCGCGAGGAAGCCCGCCGCGCACACCAGCCAGCCCCAGCCTCCCTCCGGGTAGAAGTGCATCCGGATCCCCGACACATCTATGCCTGCGGCCACACATTTAGTCCATTATATACACGTGAACCAGCCCGTGTGTGTACGTATACACTTGTTGCCCCGCCGATTAATTGCTCTCGAGGGTCGTTCCTCCCGCTTTTCTCAACGTATCCCAACGCCCCAATACGACAGCTGCAGCCGCGCGTTTTCTCGTTAACCGCTTATATATCCCCCCCCCCCGACCCCGCCGCGACTCTGATATAATCCAATTATACACCTTTCATCGAGTTTTTCCTCTCTATATATCTTTCGTATATCTCGCTTTCCGCGCCTTATTCATCATTGCATACCGCGCGTACACGCGCGCACACACACGAGCTCTGCACCTTATGAATCTTTCATGCGGCTATAGCCGCGCGCACGGAAGCTTTTTCCTTTTCTATGCTGTACACGAGGGCACACTCGAGTGAGGTTTCGCCGTGTGACACACACGAGTTTCGCTGCAACTTCCGATTCGTCCCGTTCGCGAATTTGCGGGGTAAAATTAACGCGCCAACTTCTTGGCTCGCGAGCTCGAAATAGTATCGGATGCGGAAGGTTGAATTATCGCTCGATATCGTTTTCCTCGATCGATCGGATCGCGTAATGTCACGTGTTCCAACTGTACACGGTTGTCGGGAGGGATGATTCACGGAGCCTTGGCTTCTAGAAAGTGAATTTTGATTTTGAAAAAGTACTCTGCCGCGGAAACTTTATATTGAATGTGAAAAATGCACTCTCGGGTAGAAAAAGTGATGGGAGGCCCATCAAAACGACAGGAACAAATCGATTCGGAGGCTCTATCTTTTATTTATCGCGCTGTACGCGGAGAGCGAGGGCCGGGGAACAAAAACTTCATGCATAAAGTATGATATCCGAGATATCAATTCCACTCTGCAATTCGTCGCGTCCTTATCAAGAGAATCGAGAGGCGCAACTGTCGCGCGTGTCCCTCGCGAAACACGACGGTACACCAACGGAACAATCGAATTTGCAAAGAGATGCAGGATTGGGTTTTGGCCGAAAATCAAGCGGTAAAATCTAGGACGCGAGACATATTCCACACACACACACACACACACACACAAAACGTGTTGAACTTTCAATTCCGCGTGGAAAGCGAAAGATTAACCACAGAGATCGAACGCTCGTTTCTAAGCTGTTTTATCACGGATGAAAGCATCCCATCTTTCGTGGTACGATTCGAACAATTGATTGATACGAAGTTTGAATGTGAAAAAGAGGCGAGCGGAGGTAGCTCGAAACTGGACGAAAGTTTGAAAAATTATCAGATATCCGGGATCCAGTTTCATCCTCCGACGCCGCAGGATCTTCGGAGACAAAAAAAAAATCGTCCGTTCCTTCGCGCTGCCCAAGATATCGGGATGAATCGGAGGTGACCGCGGAGGAATAACGCACGGATCGTTCGTCCCCGCGGGTCAATCATTCAAATGTCCTCAAACATTCGCCTTGCACTCCGGTGGAAATGTGTGTACGCTTTCTCGTTGGCGACTGGCATAATCGAAGCTCGGTATGGAATTACGATGTATATGAGCTGGGATGATTCACCTGTACGTCGGAGTGCGGGCACGCAGCGGTGGAGGCTGCGCAGATCGCCGAGGACCCAGTTGCCATTGCCGATCGCGCTCTCCTCCAGGTCGGTGCAGCGGCCTCGCGGATCTGCCAACATTCATTATAGAACATGTATACATGTATTATGTCATCGTGCCAGGAGCGCGCGAGGCTTCGTTGATGTTCGCGTGGGCGAGTCCAACCGAATCCTCTCGTGCAAAAAGAGTTGATGCGGTTGGAAATTGGAGCGCCGCCGCACAGGATCCGCGTCGTTTGTCTTTGGGGGCCGCGGAGAGCACACTCGCTTCGTCATGGCTTTTTTGCCTTCTCGATCTTCGGCTGCCAAAGTTTGATATTGCACTGGCCGCGAGTTATACCTAGCTCGAATCTTCGTGAAAGTGACTGGGCAGGTTCTTCAGAGTCTCACAGCGAAAATCATATATTTATTATTTCTGCAAGACGATTTCCTCACTGGACTTTTTTTACTTGAGAAAATTCAATGAGGCACGTTGTTATTGATACTGTTACAGAGTGAGAGAGAGAGAGAGAGAGAGAGAGAGAGAGAGAGAGAGAGAGAGAGAGAGAGAGAGAGAGAGAGAGAGAGAGAGAGAGAGAGAGAGAGAGAGAGAGAGAGAGAGAGAGATAGATAGATAGTTGTCTTTATTTTGGTATAAGGACTCGAGGTCCTGGTTATACACGGCATGTGTGCCGATACATAAAAATTATTGATCGCAGGGTAAGGAAGAGCATGCGGTGCTTCATCCATACTGTCGGTAACAGTGAAAATTAAAATTAAAATTAACTTAAAAATTAACGGAAAGAATACAATACTAAAAGAAAATAGGACGCTTGTAAGACGGTTACAGGACAGTTTGTAATATTAAAATTATAATCGCTCAAATCCCAGAATATGCCGGATATGTAAGTCCCTATGGAGCGTCGAGGTACAATGTTCGCATGTGTTTTTCGAGCATGCTTTTGAAGCAGGGACGCATGTATTGGGCTCGAATCGACTCTGGAATTTGGTTCCACAAATATGCCGCTCCAACCGCGAATGAGAGCTCATAACATTTAGTTCGAGTTTTGCGAATAATTAAATCTAAGGGGGAAGCTCTTTTAGAGCCATATTTATTTGCTGGCCGGAATTCGAACTCGCTCCTCAGATACGGAGGCGCGTTACAGCGTAAAATATTGGCCAGCAGGCAGATGGTAATAAAATCGCGTCGCGCCGCAAATGGAAGAATCAAATAGTTTTTGTACGCTGGGGAGATATGGTCGAACTTTTTTAGACCCGTAACAAACCGAAGTGCCGCATTCTTGCAACGGGACAGTCTTAGGGTAAGTTCGTTTGACAGATCCAAGAGAACCGCGACGCAGTAGTCTAAGTGGGGGAACACGAGCGCCTTGACCAGATGGAGCCTAGTGCAACGAGGAATATAGCCGTTGCATTTACGCAGTCTTGCAAGAGCGGCGAAGCTTTTACCGGTAGTGTCAGCGCAGTGCTGAGACCAAGTCAGCTTGCTATCGAGCGTCATGCCCAGAATCTTAACTGAGTCGCTGCACTCGATTTCACGCCCGTAAATAGTTGGATTAGGTGGGGAGTCACGGCTCAGACGACAAATGTAGCTACGGTCTCCAAACCAAATGGCTTGTGTTTTGTCCGGGTTGATAATGAGGCCGTTTCTCTCGGCCCAGTCAGTCAAATTGGCAAGAGCGGTGTTGATAGCATTGAGGATCCTGTGGACTTCCGCAAATTTTCCTCGCAGGTAGATCGTAAGATCATCCGCATACAAGTGGTACAAACACGCGAGCAGCACTAAGGCCGCATCGTTTATAAAGATTACGAAGAGGAGCGGCCCCAGCGGGCTGCCCTGTGGCACTCCCGTATCGCGCTCAGTGGGGGAAGAGGTCTCGCCCAGGGCCGTCACCACCACCTGCGAGCGACCGGTCAAGTACGAGCGGATCCAGTTGCAGGCCGCGTCCGAAAAACCCAACGCTCTGGCCTTTTCAACAAGAAGATTAGCATTCACAACATCAAAGGCTCGGGAGAAATCAATAGCCACCATTAGTACCACCTCGCTGTTTTCAACCGCCATGCGCAAATCGTCCACCATTCGTATAATAGCAGTGTGAGTACTATGCCTCTTGCGAAAGCCTGACTGGTATAAGTCGAGTAGTTTATTTTCCGATAGATATTCGATCATTTGTTTGTAGGCTATTGATTCAAGAAGTTTTGAGGCCGCACAGAGAATGCTGATAGGCCTAAGATGGTTAACTTCGGTCGGAGGATATTTCTTCGGAATAGGCCGGACAATCGCTTTTTTCCACTCCGAGGGGAAAAGACCGGATTGTAGAGAGTCATTGAAAATATTTTCAAGTATAGGGGAGATAATCGGGATGCAGTATTTAAAGATGTTAATCGGCAAATCATCGGGTCCGCGAGCATTTGAGCGCGCAGTGGCTATTTCTCTAGCGACGACATCCGGAGTCACATGTTTGAAATGGAAGCGACAATCCGGTGCGATCCGGGCGGTCGGTCTAAGATCCGCGAGTGGAACGCTCGCCGCATCACCGATAAACGCTCGATTAACCGTGTTAATGTCCTCAGGGAGAGGGAAGAAGTCCTTAGTCTTGGAAACGATGCCCAGTTCATTCACGCATCTCCACAAATCCGACGGGTTCGCCGCCCCCTCGAACTTGGCCCTGTAGTATGCCAGTTTAGTATCGCGCGTGAGGGTCTTCAGTCTGTTTCTCAGCAGCAGGTATCGCTCCTTATCAGAATTCCGACGCGTACGCCTAAATCTGGCCCAGGATTTGTTTCTCTTATTTTTAAGATCATCGAGCTCTCTAGTATTCCACGGGGGGGATTTATTTTTCGGCGTGAAGGTGTGATAAGGAGCGTACTTATCACAGAGCCTTGAGAGTTCAGCGGTAAGAAAACCGACCTTATCGTCCAGGCCTGATGCGCTAAGTGCCCGGTGCCAATCGATCGCTTTCAAGTCATGGCAAAAAAGATCCTGGTCGAAGTGTCGAAATGAGCGACAAGTAATCGGGTGGCCAGCGAGATCGGGTATCAGAAAATTCAGCTCAGCGAATAAAACCTCGTGCGCCGAGATATTTGGCACGTAGGTCTGCTTAAAGAAGGTCACGCGCGATACGTCACTCACACATAAATAGTCGATGGTAGAGGGCACAGCGCCACCGTGGTGCGTACCCATAAAGGGGAGACGCTCAAGTCCGTACGAATCGAGAAAACTCGAAAGGATCTTCCGGTTTGCAGAGTGGGACGACGTGGTCGGATACCAATTAATATTGAAATCTCCCGTGAGGACAAGAAAATCGAAAGGGGTGTTGCAATTAACCAGGGCCTCCTCGACATCACTCCAGTATCCACTTTTCGGTGGGCTATAAATCACGCCTAATAGAATTTTGAAATCTCCTGCCTGGATAAGCACGAAAAGAAATTCTGGTCGAACTTTGTCGTTGTGTGGCAGATATGAGCGAGAGATTACTTTGAAGTGGAGGGTGTCGCGGACATAAATAGCAACACCACCCGCGCCCATGCAGGTGCGATCGTTTCTCACCAAATTGAAGCCCTGAATTGACACTCCTCTGGAAGAAAAACTAGGTTTCAGCCATGATTCACTCACGGCCAGAATATGGATATCGTCATCCCGAACGATGGATCGAACGTCCGATATGTGCGGTTCGAGTGAGTGCGCATTCGTATGAGCGACTCTTAAACTAGTTTTCTTAATAGACATGTTGGCCATAATCAGTACGAGCAATCTTGTTGTCGATTTTCCTGCGCAAAATGGGGCACTTCGATTTGTCTGTGGCGGAGTGGTCGAGATTTGCATGCTTTGCGGTCGCGCAATTTACACATTTTAGGACATTGGTTTTACATTCAGAGGTGGCGTGATCGCCCGCACATTTGCCGCATCGCGCGTTATTTCTACAGCTACTCGCCACATGGCCGAATTCGTTACACTTAAAGCATTGTAAGATCGCTACATGGTCCTCGATGCGACAAGAGTTCCAGTCAACATTTACCCGATTAGACGCGAGCAATTTAATTCTGACGTCGGGTGTGGTTTCGATTACGCACGATCGAAATTTCTTACTACCTTGAGGGTAGAGAAAGATAGGCCTAATGCAGTTGTCCGGCGCGTCAGGCACGTTTTGCCTTTTTATGCAATCGACGATTTCCTCCTTCTCGAGATCCACCGGAATGTCGTGTACGATTAGTCTGGGGTTCATTTTAACATCCGGACAAACCTCCAGACCTAAATTCGAAAGCGCAGTGCAGTTTTTGAGAGCCGAGTCGTTCAAGTTGTCACCTTCTAATATTATTTTGCTTTCGGGCCCGAGGACGACGCGGTTAATTTTCATGTTTAGGTCCGCCGGTTTAACGCACTGCATCACCGAGGCCTTCGTGGCAAGAGAGTCCTTGAACTTGTCTTTAGCATCGCTTTTCGGGCCGATTACAATGCGTTTCAAATTTCTAATCTGGAATGATTTTCCGCGCGCAAGACAAATTTTCTGCTGTGGTAACAAGCCGCCTGTTTGTTTACCAACGGCCGCGGCATAAGAGAGCACAGAGGTATTTGGTTCGGCAACACGCGACAAGGCGTCGCTATTTCTATTGAGTGTCTCGCATACATGATCGATTGACGCTTTATAATAATGCGCGGCCTTATCGCAAGCGATTTTACAAAGATATGCGCTCGAAATCTTGTTAATAGTCTCGATCAGACTTACGAGTGAGGCGCGGGCCTTATCACGCACCGTTTCCTTTTTTTCGTTACCCAAGAAGATCAGTATGTTGTTGTGAATCGCAGTGGCATCCTTGATCATTTTGTGGACCTCGTCGGCAGAGAGGATGGGATCCGGTGGCCTCGGGCAAGCCTCCTCCTCCCGGGGACGCTTAGGATACGGCATGTCCGAAACCTCCATTTCGGACCCGCTAGAAGAATCCGTCATGTAAACAGAGGGTCAGCTACTCAGCAGCAGTACCCGGCGTAACCGTTGCTCGGCCCGGCGCTGCGCGCAAGTCGACGACGATGAGTTGAGGAAATTCTCTCACGTTGGTGGAGACAAAGAAGGCACTCCAGGGGCGAAAAAACACTATTTTGACACGTTTTTATTAGCCAGGCATGTAGCCGCCACTGTGGGGGACCATGTCCGCAAAAATCACAATAAAGAGAAGAGTACACAATGGCCAAACTGGAAGCCAAAACCGGAGCGACGTGAAACGCGACTGTACTCGAGCAGAGAGAGAGAGAGAGAGAGAGAAATAGAAATGGGAGAGGACTGTCAGCGCTCGGCACAGAGGTTAGAAGTTACCACTGTGTAGGCCGTGTCACAGCAATCGCAAAGGATCGCTGGGGATACATTTTGCTCCACCGTTTATCTAATAAGATAAGTAAAAGGTGGAGACCACGGAGTGTGACAGCGTAGAGGCTTTCACGCAGACGTTAGGCCAAAGAGCGTCAGGGTAAACTACCCGTAAAAAAACTGTTCGTCCATTGTTAAGAACGAATGAGATCGAGTACATGACTTCATGCGCGTTACCATGAGCAACAGCGAAGAAAAGAGAGGAGCGTGATCAACTCTCGCATCGCAACGAGATCAACAAAAAAAAAGAAAAAATCTATTATTCTCGATTGTACTGAGCTACGATACAGAACTCAAATTAAAGATAAATAAATATCCCTATTTAATTGAAAGCTTCGTATTTAATTTTCGTTGTGTTCTCATACAGATACTGTTTGACCAAATTGATGTAATTCCGGAGTCTAATGTTGGGCTTACATCACGTTGAATAGTTGGTCCCAAAGTATCAATAACAACGAGCCTCGTTGATTTTTTTTCAAGTTTAGAGGAGTCGTCGTTCATAGATAATGAAGAATATGATTGTTGCGGTCAGGCTCTGAAGAACACCAATACATCAGATGAGTGCAATCCTTGGATAGTTATTAAACTATCCATAATAATAATAATATTGTAAAACCTATGAGGCAATATTCTGTGTAAATTTATATACAAAGTTCCAGAGATCCTCTGGTTAACCAATAATGCGGAAAAAAAGTAGACTGATTGGATAACTCGGTGGGCCATTATAAATCTGCTCAGCCACGTTCGCGAAGCTCTCAGCTAAGCAATATTTTCATGGTATTAGTTCACAACGCCAGACATGTGCCAGGCTCTCGGCTCACTCGGCGAAAAACAGTGTATGCCCGCGGCACTTTTTTTTTACTTCCAGGGGTTATCCTCACTAAGAGATGTACTCATAGCCCGCGACACTTAGGAACCCCCCTCCGAAATTCGGGCAATTGTTAATTTTTCAATAATGCGCCCGCGGCCATTCCATCGGGCACAGTTTCATCTTCGGGCCGGACGTTCACGCGGGCGTTTAAAAATCCACGCGTGCGCCAAGTCTGTATATACGGAGAGAAAAAAAAGAAAAGTAAACGAGCGGAATTATTACAGCTCGCGCGCGTTTGGCCGTAGAATTAATTGTAGTTTTATGCGGGCCCGTAAAACGGCCCCTCTTCCATCGTCGCGTCGCGCGCGTTTTCGCCTGCATAATGCCGAGGTGTCGCCCGGTTGCGCGATAGCCCCGAAGATTTATGCTCGCGAATGACTTTTGATCCGAGAGGCGCGCGAGACCGCCGCGCGTGTATATAACGAGGCAGCGACAGCTTTTTGCCGCGGGCCAAGCGGCGCGCGCGTTATGTTATACGCCCGTGTCGCGCGCGGTGCCCCCGGGCGCCCGACTCAGCCGAGCTCGCCCAGCTGAATGCCTCTCGTTTATCCCTTTTTCTCGTTTTTTTTTCTCTCCCCCGCTTCTTTTGCTTTCTCAAAGAGAAAGCTTTGTAACGGGGTAAAAATCGACCCACCGAATCGGACTTCGGGACCTCGATTTTCGTAATCTACGGGTCGAAAAACATGGAAATCCGAAAATGTCTGTATGTATGTACGTACGTATGTACGTACGTGCACTTTTTTTTGTCGTACGATAACTCTCGAAGGAATTGTCCGATCGTCCTGAAATTTTGCACACAGGTTAGTCGCCGCAAAATCTCGGTCGAGTTCAATTTTCAGCCAATTCCGTTGTTTATTTCTCTAGCAACCGTTGCTAACGTGTTTTTGATAAAAGCTCCAAAAATCATCATCAATGCACGATGGGTCTCCAATTTTTTCGATGATCGATGAGAATCGATAAGACATTCATTTTGGAACAACCATTGTTTATTCTCTTAGCAACCGTTGCTATGGAGATACAAAATTTTTTTTTGTCGTACGATGACTTTGGAAGGAATAGTCCGATCGTCCTGAAATTTTGCACACAGGTCGGTCTCCGAAAGATGTAAACGTGTTTAGCAGCATCCGTTGTTTATTTCCATGGCAACCGTTGCTATCGTGTTTTTGATAAGTTCCCATATAATTCATGATAAATGATCATTTGGGTTCGTATATTTATGGGATTCTATAAGAATCAAAGAGAGATTTCCCGTAGAAACCATTGTTGATGTCTTTAGCAACCGTTGTTTATATCCCTTGCAACCGTAACTAGGGAATGGGAAAAGTCAGTTGGAGGTCCATTTTCGGAACTGTTGATGACTAAGAAGTAATAACGTCGAAGCTCCGACATTTACCATAGCAACCATTGTTTACGTCCTTAGCAACCGTTACTATGGAGTGGGAAAAGTCTGTTGGAGGTCCATTTTCGGAACTGTTGATGACTAAGAAGTAAGAACATCGAAGCTCCGACATTTACCATAGCAACCATTGTTTACGTCCTTAGCAACCGTTACTATGGAGTGGGAAAAGTCAGTTGGAGGTCCATTTTCGGAACTGTTGATGACGAAGAAGTAAGAACTAAGAACATCGCAGCTCGGATATTTACCATAGCAACCGTTGTTTACGTCCTTAGCAACCGTTACTATGGAGTGGGAAAAGTCAGTTAGAGGTCCATTTTCGGAACTGTTGACGACTAAGAAGTAAGAACACCGAAGCTCGGATATTTACCATAGCAACCGTTACTATGGAGTGGAGGAAATAAGTTAGAGGTTCATTTTGCTTTCTCAAAGAGTGGTGATTAATGCAAATTGAGGTTCAATTGCAATAGTTTGAGAAAGCATACTGCTGAGGCACTTGGCAGCGGTTTTTTTTCCCTAGCGCGAGCTTCTTTCCGCGCTTTTTCCAACCTATTGTTTCGACGCTGATTCGCGACTGGCTAAGCAGTCCAATTGCGGCGGCTGAACGGGTTAGTCGCAGCTATGCCGACTAACGACAGGATTTCCCCAGTTAACGACATCCCCCGCCAGAGCTGCTCCTCTCGTTCTCAACTGTACCGCGCTTCAACCATCATTGCGTTTTGGTTTCCAAAGAGCCAACTCGAGCGCATCGCTTTTGTCCGACAATATTTGAGCTCTTCTCGGTACTATTAAAATATTTCTTCCGAGCCTGCGATCTTGAGACGCTTGGATTCGAGCGAGAATATACTCTTGTGAAATAGACGCGAGTGAAGCGGAATGAACTCGGATTCGAGTTTCAATTTGAGAACCGAAGAGAGGAATCAACAGTTTCCAATTAAAATTTTAAATTATAAAGCGTTCCTTTTTTTGGCACACAAACGAATCGAGACAAATATTAAAAAGTGCAATTAAACCCTCAGGGCGTACATATTTGTTTCTGAAATTTTCCGACATTTGTGAATCAAAAAAATTGATGAAAAAGCCCCATTACTGGTTTGTGCAATATTCTACGGAGTCGTTGCGTTATAAATAAAATCATTCGTTCCGATAAAAATTATTTATCGAGTACGCTGCAGTTTCAATGGTTTCCCGATAAATCCACTCTTGTTTCGCTTATTTCCAACGGCGTTAATTTAAAATAACAGGTTACGCGCGAGACGAAAAATCTCTGTCTCGTACGCCAAGTTTGTCCACACTCCACTTACGCTATCTCTTACTCTCAAGATTCCCCAGACTCAAACGTTTCAAGCACCATTAGATAGAACTTGAAAAATAAAACAACTTTGCATGCTTATACCCCCGCGCCATCTACCCTCTCTGCACTTGTGTTTAAGGAACTTCTAACTAAATGTGTGGGAGGTTAACAAAGGCAAGAAAATTCCCGGTGGGGTTTTTCTTGCAAAAAATAAAGTTTCCGCGCGAAGCCCCGAAGTACGGAGGGCCTTGTGTACAACCCAACTCGAGGAAGTTTCCACCACGCGGCAAGTATATAATCGGGAAGGAAAATAGTGTGTCAAGAGCGTCGACTCCGCGGGAGATCATTAAAAGTCTATTTATCGAAGGGGGTCTCGGGGAAAATGCGAGTGTGAAAACAGTTTTACGATGACTTTAAATATCGGAAACGAGTATCTCTCTTCCTCCCCCCCCCCCTCGATCTCGCCGCCGTAAATAAACGTTCGGGCGAGTGAAATATTTCGAAAAATAACAAGATCCGATTGTCCCCCGAGAAAGAGCGTCAGCTTAATCAAAGGCTTTAAATAATTCGCCATGGTAATTTACGAGACGCAGCCTCCCACCTCCCCGGAACATCGTTATTCTGTAATAACAGACGATTTGCTCTTATTCACTAAGGAGGTCGTTAAAGTGATTTATACCATAACGATCACGCGCGACTATAGGGCTGTAGCGCGCGCCTGCGAACGGCTATTCCAGTTTCTCGCTCTTTACAGATCTACCGGAGCCAAGGGTAAAAAGTCTCCTTTGCCAGCCACCCACTTGTCCTTTCTCGACTTTCCTCCGAGCTTTCGCGGCCCCCCGCACGTAAGCCCCACATCGGTGCATCCGAAGCTCCCGCGAATTAACGGCCGCGTACGTGCTCCGAGTCTGTTTAGCTGCAGTTAAGTTCGTAAACACGCGCGGCCGAGCACACTCGTCGATTAATTATGCGTCGAGAAGCGCGTGTATATACACGTGTGTATATATGTACGTACGGTAGGTCGTCTGAGCTCTGATTTATATTTGAAGCGTCGGAGATATACCCGGCTCGTCTCTCTCGCTCTCTTGCTTCCTCGATTAGCTGGATAATCTCGAGCCAGCTTCTTTTTCCTTTGGGGCGCTTCATCAAATTTTCACTCGGCCAACATAGCTTGAGCAGTGCGCCATCCTGGCTTTGTCTTGGAAATTGAATCCACCGCGTGGAGTAACCCGCTCGGGAGTCGACGCACAGCCGCGCGCACGTTTTCTCATTCTTCTCAATGATTGCAGTTTACCGTCGCGCGTTTAATGGATTGGCTACGAGCTGATATTACACGCTGGATTATTAACCACCCGGCCGCGGTTTCTTCAATAATCAACGCGCGGTTCGACGTAATGAACTGTCGGCGACTCGTCCCGCCTCCGGCGAACTTTGGAAGATTTCCAAAGTATAAAAAAGTGCCCATCGCAATTGTTCGAAACATGCTCGAGTCGATGGAGGGGTGACGTAACAATCTCGACGGGGTTCAAACGCAAGCAACCACTTGAAGCCCGCAGTGGATATAACGTTTTCAATGGATACAACATTGTAATACGTATGCAAATTTTACCAGTACACCTGAATTATTCAGCCCGATTCTGGTGTACATTATACATTCATTATGGTCAGAATAGATATTGTAGTTTCATTTTAAATATTCATGCTCGTCCTATTGATAACAAACCGGCATCGCGAGCCAATGAATTCTGACATTCTCAAGGAACAGAAGTAGCTGAAGCATACTGGAAAGTACGTTGAAAAAATACACGATTTTCGAGGTTCGACAATTCATCAATCCTCGATAAAAATCTCGCTCACGAGAATACATACGTCACGACGAGTGCTAGATTTTTCCCGAACGACGCCACCCTATTCTTGTATCATCCCCTAGGATAATTACTCCTCGGACGCGAAAGAGCACGCGATGAATGCGACGAGCGTTAAATCAGGCTGAGTCACGATCGCCGACAATTCTATCGCGGCTGCACCGCGGGTACACTGCACTGGTGTGGAAACTTTGTTGAACATCGAGTGAGCGAGGCCAGTTTGCCGCGGGAAAGTCGGTCGGGTTTATATATACGAAACTGTTAATTGCCCGCGGGCTTATCGCCCTCACTCTTCCTTGGGCCCAAGTTAATAATTAGCCGCGTGGACAGTGTGCGCGCGCGCGAGTTAGTTCTGCAACGCGTACCGCGCGCGACATTTTTATGAAGCACGACTTGATTGCGACAGACGGAGGGGATAAAACTCGTTTCGCCCGGAGCAGGACTTTGATGGGACGCAGGGATTTGCAGTGACACTGGACGGGAAGAAATCTGATGGTGCCGGGATATACGGCTGGACACGACACTCGTGGACAAGCAGAATCGTTTTGACGATAAGACTTTTTTCAAGATCGAGACTCGCGTCAAGACTCTGTTATCCTTCGTTCCTTCGCTCAGGAAGAGAACGAAGAAGAACAAGGTATTCTTCTAAAATGGTCCTGATGGATTAGCTAGTCTGGGATTATCGATGGTACCTATCCGGGGAGAACATTCCTGCGTGAGTGAAAATATTTTCCGGAGTATACTAGCGTTGGCCCCGAGAGGCTTCACCCTCCGATATTTTCTCAAAATTTCTAAGGTACTCACAAAGTTTTTTAGTACTCCATGCGAGGGGCTTCTCAGTATATAGAACTCCCAGAGGGAAGTCCTATGGAGTACTGTGGGTGTATGGATGAGTAGTACTCTTCATCCTCTATTCTCAGATTAGGACAAGCTGGATCAAAACACTACAAGTTTATGCTGACCAGATGAAAACGCCGAATGCCATCAAAATTAGTACGATGGAGTACTAAAAACCTGTGGAAGTAAAGTCGATTTTCGGGGGAGTACCGATTTGAGAAGCCCCTCGACTCCATAGCTAATTGCATTCGACGTTATTATCTCGTTGGCATAAACTTATTGTGCTTCGATAAAGCATCTCGATCCGAAGAGTAGCTCTTGGGTGATATTGGCAAGGAAGAAGAGTATCATTTGTCCGCGAGCAACCATAAGGACTCCATACTCCTCCCTCTTGGACAATACTCGAGAGAGAAGCAGCTCGGCTGGTCGTGCGTGCGCGCAGGGAACTCGACAGAAAGTTGGTGGTCGCGCGGTCGTCCACCGTACCATTCGTATAGTCCGCGTGCGTCGAAGCGCGCGTGGTAGGGGAGTAACGAGGTGTAGTAGTTGCGTCGATAATGGGGAGGTATGGGGAGAGGAGGAGGAGGAGTCGTTGCACTAACCACCGTGGTACGAAGAGGCGGTGGGCCGGTGGTGCTGTGGCACGTACGTGCCGTTGTGGCAGTCGACGTAGTGGCTCGGCGTGTAATACTGCTGCTGGTGGTGCTGCTGCTGCTGCTGCTGATGCTGATGCAGGTGCTGATGCTGGTACTGGTGCGGATGCTGCTGCTGCTGCTGCTGCTGCTGCTGGCCTCCGCAATTGTTCGGTGTGCTCGTCTGCATGGGCGGGTGGCAGCGCACGCACCGAACCGGCGTCTCCATCATCGGCTGCAAAGAATCAGAAAAAAACGCGATTGAGGCCCTCGCTCGATTGATTGGGAGGCTTCCCGACATCCCCGACATACACAGACACACAGGATTGGCTGCAGCAACGGGGGATTCGCGCTTGGCCGGCTTTGGCCCAGGCATCTTGGCTGACTCGCGCGCGCTTATCGCTGATGAGATATAAAAGCCCGCTCGAGCAGAACGGCGCAACGGCTCGCTTTGCCTCTATGGTATACACCCGTATACATATATCCCTCTCGCACTCGCTGATCATACCACCTCCCCGGCGGCTCGTGTGCGCGCCGATTATGCCTCTCTCCGCCCACGCGCCAACCCCCCCCCCATCCCCTGCATATCGATCCCCGTCGAATTATGCAGATTGTCGAAAATTCCGGCACGGTGAATCCCGCTGATTGGAATTATCGCCACGTGATTTATGCGCGATATCAACCGATTGGTTGGTATACTAGTTGTCCCGGGGCGATCGACGCGTACCCGTCACGCGGCTGCTGTATTTTTAGAAGGCGTGTATCAAAAATTCATCCCTCGTATGAATATAACCGCGGCTGCTGAAAGACGCTTATATATGGATGTCGATATACCCGCGCCAGTTTCATTCGGGGGTGAGGTCGGGGTCGAGCTGTTTTGAATGCATATACACACACACACACACAATGTATATTATATCTCGAAAAATCAATAGAGCGTACCAAAGTTCCACGCGAACTTTCGAAATGTGTGTATACGTATATGGGCAATTCTCTGTGGGATCGAACATGAAAAAATTTGATTTGGCTCAAAATTTTTTTGTAAGTTCTAGGGCATCAAGCCGATTTCCCAGAATTTTTTTAGATTTTTTCGAGCACTTTAACCCCCTCTAATAAATAGGCAAAGTTGCTGATTTTGCTATTTTTGCATTTTCAGAGGCATTTTCAACCTTAATTTACACCCTGAAAATGACCTCTGAGGCAAAAAATGAATGGGACACTTTTTTCTGCAAATTGCCTGAATTTTATAGAAAAATTATCTCCAAGGTCATTGGAGCACATTAAGTACTCCACATTACCAATTGGAGCCTCTATTTTTGAACCCTGGGAGTTCGCTCGTCAAGCCCCACACCACATGGGTACTAAAAGTTGTCCCAACTCATACCACATACAGCCTATATAGTGAAAAAATGGGCCTGGACTCTGGAAGCTCCCAAAAAATTAATATATTAACTAAAATAGGGGTAAAAACAGGCTAAAATGACAATTCAAGGGGAGCCTTGTACCGCCAACACTTCCAATTTTTGCAAACACTTGTCTGTGGTATTATTACTATTATCCACTGCAAAAACTCACATTCTATCATACCAATACATATCCTGAGTTGTCAATATCATATTTATATAGATCAAGCATTACTATACTACTTGACGCCACCTAACTTTCAGTAGTTACATGTATTGATGGTCAATATATTGTCTCTATTGTGCTAAAATTGACAAGAAACTACTAATAAAGTACTTTGTCATGAATTGCATTCACTCGATAAGAAAGATTAATCCCAAAAGTAAATTATAAGCTGTGGATTACACATACACCTTATAACACACTAGGCAGTGCATAGATATATGATTTTTTTAATAACAACAAGAAAATGTTGAAATTCACTAAACATGGGTAATATTCATGAATATTGGACTCATGAAATCCACTCATATTGTATAAACTGCATAGCTGAGGTCCAAGCAGCTATTGCTGGGTGGGCTCAAAATACAACTTCAAGTTATTTACTCATGGAATTAGCTAATGTGAATCAATCCACTCAAAAGTATGATCACTAGACGCGCAATTCGATAAAGAATTCAAATATATATAGTTTGCCAGTCCGAAAATGAGTTTGGAGCTTCCAAAGTGGCTTTGCTGGTCTAAAAGTCTATGGTCGGTAACCTAACCTGCGCCATACATGGGTCATACAATTCTCCACTATAGGCAAGTATAACGTTCACAAAGTGGTTTATAAAGTCATTTAAACACAGGCAAACTATATATATTTGAATTCGTTATCAAATTGCGCATCTAGTGATCATACTTTTGAGTGGATTGATTCACATTAGCTAATTCCATGAGTAAATAACTTGAAGTTGTATTTTGAGCCCACCCAGCAATAGCTGCTTGGACCTCAGCTATGCAGTTTATACAATATGAGTGGATTTCATGAGTCCAATATTCATGAATATTACCCATGTTTAGTGAATTTCAACATTTTCTTGTTGTTATTAAAAAAATCATATATCTATGCACTGCCTAGTGTGTTATAAGGTGTATGTGTAATCCACAGCTTATAATTTACTTTTGGGATTAATCTTTCTTATCGAGTGAATGCAATTCATGACAAAGTACTTTATTAGTAGTTTCTTGTCAATTTTAGCACAATAGAGACAATATATTGACCATCAATACATGTAACTACTGAAAGTTAGGTGGCGTCAAGTAGTATAGTAATGCTTGATCTATATAAATATGATATTGACAACTCAGGATATGTATTGGTATGATAGAATGTGAGTTTTTGCAGTGGATAATAGTAAATAATACCACAGACAAGTGTTTGCAAAAATTGGAAGTGTTGGCGGTACAAGGCTCCCCTTGAATTGTCATTTTAGCCTGTTTTTACCCCTATTTTAGTTAATATATTAATTTTTTGGGAGCTTCCAGAGTCCAGGCCCATTTTTTCACTATATAGGCTGTATGTGGTATGAGTTGGGACAACTTTTAGTACCCATGTGGTGTGGGGCTTGACGAGCGAACTCCCAGGGTTCAAAAATAGAGGCTCCAATTGGTAATGTGGAGTACTTAATGTGCTCCAATGACCTTGGAGATAATTTTTCTATAAAATTCAGGCAATTTGCAGAAAAAAGTGTCCCATTCATTTTTTGCCTCAGAGGTCATTTTCAGGGTGTAAATTAAGGTTGAAAATGCCTCTGAAAATGCAAAAATAGCAAAATCAGCAACTTTGCCTATTTATTAGAGGGGGTTAAAGTGCTCGAAAAAATCTAAAAAAATTCTGGGAAATCGGCTTGATGCCCTAGAACTTACAAAAAAATTTTGAGCCAAATCAAATTTTTTCATGTTCGATCCCACAGAGAATTGCCCATATACTCGCGCGGGGGATGTATCATCGAGTTTACGAATGAGGCAAAATGTTTTGCTCAAGTTTTTCGTCCAGCATTTTCTGTATGGTCGGCACGCAGCGTCAGATTGCGGCAGCTGCACGCGAGAGCGAGTATCTCGTGGCACAGAAAAGTCTCCGTCCAAGGGAATAAGCGACGCGCCGCGAGATATTGGCAGCGGGCAAAACGGAATGATTCCACTGGGCTTCCTCTCCTCCCACCCTCTTCCCCCCGTCACTTCGACTTTGCCAATGCCTTCGGCTGACAGTAAATAAACAGCTTACAGAACGTCTCTCGGATTTTCACGCGTATAGCTCAAAATTTTTGTATTCTCTGTTTACCCCGCGATCCCGGGATAAAAATAACATTCCTTCCCGGGATTTACGACGCACTCGAAGCGCAATTTATACAACAATTTGGTGAGTAACTCTCGGATTTTCCGAGACCAATACGAATGGTGGATTATGTCGGGGGAGGCGATGAAAACCATTTGCGAATATCGATGATTTCTAGGCTCGCCAAGATTATCAAAAAACGCGATAAAGTCCCGAATGTCAATGTATACAGAAAAACATAAATAGTTTCGAGAAACTTTGGTCGACTGACTAGGAGAGGTTGTCAACTTCGGGTGACACATCATGACGAAACTCTCCGAAGTGCTTTTTGGGTACTTCAATAAGCCATATATACAGTCATTCAGTCTAACGTTTCGATTTACCGGAGATATTCTCAATTAGTTTCGAATTTATGCATCGTACAGTATATCTATATACACAAAAAGTTATAGATATAGATAATACTGTACATATCATATAAATCAGATATTACTTATGGAATATCTTAGAGAAATCAAAACGTTAGACTGAATAGCTGTATATATGGCTTATTCAGGTACCCATAAAGTATTTCAAAAAGTATCATCATAATCGGTGACCCGCAGTTGACAACGTCTCCTACCGAGTTTCAAGAGGGGAAAGCTCTATTAACGTTCAATATAGATACTTGGCAGCGCGGTATTAATTGACTTGCCCACGAGTTGGATAGATTTTACTAGTCAGTCAATATTCCGAACTCGCGTGCAGTGATATGATAGAATTTAGCATACGAGTGTCCGGGAACAATTTCATCAAAGTTTCCCCCATGGATTTCGAACTACATCTATCGCTCTATCGATATACATCCATATCTGAAAATAATTCTGCACGGAAATTCATCGGAATAATCAAGCTTAAAATGTTTCCCGACAAATCGAACGCGAGATGGATGTTTCGAATAATTAGAATTGAAATGACGTCGAGGAAAACCAATCAAATCGACAGATTGATTTTTAAAATCACGCTTCAACTCTGTTTCAATGGCTCGGCAGACGTCCGCGCATACCGAAGACTCCCGTCCAACCGACGATTTCTCCTCGGTTGGATTTTCCAAGTTTCATAGTATCAACCGAACTGTCGAAGAATCCTCGAGTTAATCGAAAAACAGCGATCGGGGCATTTGCATTCTGGTCTCTCGCGCGCGCGATCGGGACGCGTGCCACGGCAAACTACGTTGTCACCCACGTCACGGGATTCTCCGCGGGAAGGATGGTATAGCCTTTGGGGAAACCGATTCCGGAGTTGCAAACTAACGGCGTATGTATCCGTATATATAATAAAGAGCTCGCGGCGAACGTGACTGACCGAACCCGAGATAAATCTATTTTGTTTTTCGATTACATTACGCTGAGGATCGCGGCGGCGCGCCTTGACGTAACAGAGAGCATGTAAGCATCTTTATCTGGCGCACGCCATGGAGTTTACACAAGAAAATGAGCGAGATTTCGTTTGCCAATTACGATTATACATCCCCTTCGTTTGTTCGCCATTGTCGTAGATAGAGTAGCTAGTTTCATTAGTTCCCGTTAGTCCGCGTTCCATTTGGACAGGGAGATCGTATCGCTGCAATCAGGTGCGGCTCGATCAAACAATGCCCGCGCTTAATCTCGAAACGAGCAGCCGCGGCCGAGTCGACCTGATTCTTTAATAACCCCGGGCTCCTGGATACGTATATATATATCTGGCGTTGGTCGAGGTACAGGAGAAGCTGCAGTGAAAAATTGAGGCGCAAGAGAAAATTTGCGGAAAAGCGAATTGCCAGATTGAAGCGACGCAATAACTCGAGATACATATTAGATAGTGGGTATACCTGGTGCGAGTGGTGCGAGCGGAGGGATCGCATGGAGCCGGTGTGGTGGAGGGAGGGCTGGCTGCCGCCGAAGCTCATGCTGGAGTTGGCGCGGCAGCCCACGGGGGTGGTCCAGCCGCCGCGCACGCTGCCCCCGGGCCCCGGGCACTCGTCCACCAGCATCGTCCTCGTCCTCCTCGGTCCTCCTCCTCCTGCTCACCACCAACAATACCATAGCCGCTCACTCGCCCGCCGATCCGCCCCGACCGCCCATACCCGCTGCTGCTGCTGCTTCTGTCTGCAACACACGCATATTTTCCATCCATTGTCCGTCCATCCGCCCTGATTAATGCCCCCGCGCCGCCTCGGCTTATTAACGAGCCGCGCAGCCTAGCTCTAGTCGCGTGCCACGCGCGCCTCGCTCTCTCTGATCGGCCCTGCACTGCATGTATATCCACGAGCCGTCTTTGCCGCCCGCGACAATTTACGACGAAGATATTCTATACCGCCCAGTATGGTGTGCTGGCCAGCCACTCCACAGCCTATATTGATTCAGTCCATATCGGGCGAGCTGATTCTCCCGGATTTTCTGACGAGCTCTCGTGTAATACACTCTGTACATGGGTGAACGCAAATTGGATGGCCAAGAGATGCGTAAATTCGTTATTCCCATGTAACAATTTTTGTGGACGGTAGCAGAAAAGTTGACGTTGCGAGTTACACGGTGGAAATGTTTCCATTTAGGGGTTTAGATTCTGGCAGATCGGGAAAATATGCCTCTGACTCGTTTGCAGCGCACGACTTTCGAGATGTATAATTATTCGGATATTTTCATTGTAGCTCGGTTCTCCGAATTCAATTCGCCCAGCCAAATCATTTCGGTGGAATCGCGATTCCAATGCAAATTGATCGCGCGCAATTATCCACAAATATACGCTAAGAGCGAAACTTCGTTTTGTAATATTTGTTTTCGGGGAAAAGATCGACTAATGGAAAACCGCGTGCAGCTGTCCGTTCAAAACGTTAAATTCAACGTGAATTGTGCTTCCTGATGACATTTACAGATGTACAAACGGAATTATCCCGTTGACGAACTACATCGGTGGCGTATATTGTATACCTGATCAAAGTGGCTCACGGTTTCGGCTTGCAGCCGCTATCAATTACTACGTATGCATATATCGGCCTAAATTGCAACGCTGGATTGGCTTACACGTCTTGTAGAAATATTATCTTTACACAAATTCGCCAAATAATAGTATACGTACGGCCGCGAATACCGAGCATTGTTCAGAGTCACGATCCCGAGAGTTTTGGGGCGTTGTTACAAAGTTGGCGAGCTTCTCCGGCAAGTGAGATTGAAGTACCTTCCCCGGTGAAATAGCCAATGACCTCCTCGATCGCGTCGCCATTTTTTAACGAGCCGCCGAAACTCGATTCGAAACAACGTCCGCGCGGCTCGAGGACCACTCGGTCGATTGTAAAAACAAACTTGCGTGATTATTTTTTCTTTCTTTTCCAATCGCATGCATTATGAATGAAAATACTCGCAGCCAACGGAAGCTTCGATTTTCAAAGTAGTAAAATCAGAGTGCCATGGTTATTTCGGATGAAGAAAGGAGATGCCGAGTGGAAAAGTTGTGAAAAGTTTTGAACTTGTGAAACGAAGCGAACGTCGCATATGGTCTTTTTCAATCATACTAAATAATCCATTTCAATCGGCGATATCGTGTAGTTTACGATCCATTATTTAGCGACATAATTAAATTTGATTTTATCAAATATGCGCATTCCATATAATGTCCCGCTCGAATTATTGACGACGATGTTTCACGTTCGATTGTACTTGTTATCGAGTGTACATTTGCCAATTTCCTTCGAAAAATATCGTCCAAACGACTGGTACACGCGAGACTCGGTTCTTCCGATACTTCTTTGTCTGGCCCCAAATCAATGTTTGAAATTGAATGCCGCGAATTCCTTTCGGCTACTCCATATTAGACGCTTGAACTTCAACTCGGGCCGGGTGTAACTATAGAAATGCAGGCTCCTTTGTCGTTTGCTCAAAGGGTAAGCCGAGCCCGTTCGGATTGTCGGGGGGGTGGGGGAGGAGGGTAGGAGGTAGTATAGTGAAACTACGCGCTGCAGTGTCATTACCGCGCGGAATATATATTCGAACGGCTCTTAAGCTCGAATTACTTGCTTAGGTACGCATCGGTAGCGCGGGACTCATCTACATTTCGCCGCCCGCCCGCCGGTTCTCTCAAAGTCGATGCGGCAATTATCGGGGCTAAATATCGCGTGATACATTAGCCGCAGTCTCCGGTGTTCTCGGAGCGTCGCTAAGGGACTCGTTTGATCAATTTCAAGGATTGTACAAGAGAAGCTACGTAATATACACACGTCTCGCGCGAAATTTGCTGTATCTGATATGGGTCGTTTCACACCAAATCAGTAACTCGACACTTTTCTTCCATTTTTCATCAGCGAGTTTGTTGTAAGTGGTCATCTTAACACTCTTGAATTTTTTCAGATTTTGTATGCCAATATATAATAAATTTTAATCATTGAATGTGGTTGTGGCTTGATTTACTTATAAAGTAGTCAACAATTTAAAAAAAAATCACTAGAGTAAAACTTGATATAAATTAACTGTATTACAAGAAAAAAATAACTTTCTAACCAAAATGCACTTTTTCTAACTTACTTTAATTATTTGACAAAGTAAACTTTACAGAATAATTAGAAAAAGTGTATCTTGAAGTAAGGAAGTTATTCTTTTACGTAAATTAGTTAATTTATAATAACCTTCACTCTTGTAATTTCTTTTAGTTGATGACTATATTATGAGTAGATCAGGCCACAAAGTTGATGCACATTGAGTGCTCAGTAAATTTTATTATACAGTCAGGAAAAATTTGAAGAAATTCAAGAGAGTCAAGTGACTGCATTCACTAAAAATTTGTTGATAAAAAATTGATTCACCCGATGAATATGTAGGGGCAAGGGATATCGCGTGCCGGATTGACGGACGGAGGGATATGCATATATGTTTACCGTATGCCGTTGTCTAGCGTCCGGTTATCCGCATCGGCGTCGTCGCTGCGCTGCACCTCCATCTCGAGCCGGGCAACGATCCGCTCATCCCCGCGTCCACAGCCGGCTGCAGCAGCGACGGCTCCCCACCAGTTCGACTCGAGGCATCAACGCGCGCCGATACGCTGCTTTTCATCCGTCAACGGGCCGCTGCAACAGAAACGGCGAGTGAGATAAAAAAATGAGAAAAAATTACAATACATCGTTGCGGTGTATACATGTAGATACGTGCGCCTCTTGCCAAACAGACTCATCCTCCCGGCAAAATAATTGGCGGATTTAGGTTGCGGATTTGGGCTCGCGCGCGCGGAAAAACTCTCTCTCGCACGGGCCAGGAGAAAGTATATGTATATATCTTCGTATTCGAAATATTGATTTTATCGGTTGTGGGATTTGGCTGCGGGCAAAGTGGCGTCAAAGAGATGCGCCCCGGCTCCGGGCATTACCTACTGTTATTGGACTGCCGGCACGATTCCGCGTACGGCCGGCGAGCTTCGTATATACGTATGGGTATGTGGAACACAACTCAAATGGTACATTCCCCTCTATCGTATACACGACTGTCTGCGTACACGCGCAGCCGTTTTCAATTCCTCTTGTAATTTTGGTGAATTTTTTTACCCCCGTATGGCCAATGTGGAATTATCCGCGGAGTCGGTGATCCCGAGTGTTTTTGCGGCTCTTTATGGAAATACCTCGTGTGTGTAACTAAGCTTTGGAGGGAGAGTGTTCTGCTCAAAGCAGTTGGTAAAAATAATGAAGAAGAAGAAGAAGAAGAAAAAGAAGAAGAAGAGACTGAAGATTAAAAGTACGTAGAGGCCGGAGAGAAGCCATTGCTTTTGGTGCGGAGGCAAAAAGTTTCGCCTGCTTACTCAGCGCTGCGGCTTGAAAAATTTTTCACAACTACGCCGGGCTACGGAACTAAAGTTTATCGGGCCAATTCAACGTCTTCCCCGTTCTCGTGTCCTCCTCTTCTTTTTTTTCGCACAACTTCGTTTGCATTCAGTATTCTTCCGTTCGCTTTAACGAAAACGAGCTTCAACAATATTTCACACTCGATTTCTCTTCCGAATCACGGGAATACGGTTTGCTCTCCAACATTCGTGTGTTGCCCGTGAGACACGCTCTCGGTATATATGTCGGAGAAGAGTTTTGCAATTTCCCAAAGTATACGCGGCATTCGACTTGGTCTATCGCGCGAGTTTTTCTCAAGAGCATTAGCTCTCCGAAAATACGTCTGTTTCTAAGAGCCCGGGAGGCAGAGGGAAACCTTCAAAATTCAGTTTGCAACGGAGGCAAAAAAAAGGAAGAAGCATCGTCTCGTGCGATAAACGCGCCGTACGTGGCGGTAATGATAACAGAGGCCCAGTCTTACCCCGTGTCAGTATGAAAAAGCGTGGAGAGGGCTATGCGGGTAATTTGACGTGCGGAGTAAATCTCCAAGCCCTGAGGTAAAAAGCTGGAGTGAGAGCTGTCTTCGATCCGAGTTTGGAGCCAGGCCGAGCGGCAATCTCACCAAATTGAAGATTGAATCCTCCTTGGATCCCACTTGGATCTGCCTCGACTCGAGGGATATGCAACGAGACTATCCGGAAATGTGTAATATCTCGCCTGAAAATAAACAGCAGGTATTTCGTCAGTGCTTGATTTCGGACTATTCTGAATCGACTCGGATCATCGAGTTTGTATTTTCATATCTCAAGGGAAATCGTTCATTCTCGTAGTTTTTTAATAGTAGGTGTGTGTATAAGTTCGGCCAAAGTAAGATCCAGAGTAAAAGTCGGGAAATTACTTCCATAATAGTCCTGCTGATACACACAAATCATCAAGCTGTCATATATACGAATAAGTTATGAATACGCTAAACACATTGGAATAATGGCGGTTTTTATGTTACTGATTGAGTTTCATCGATTAAAAAAGCAGGTTAGCTACTTTTCATTATCGTACATTCGTCTCGAAAAATCTTTTTTATTTGATTTTATGTGACTTTGAACAAGCCACCATGATTGATAAGCAGAGCGTATCGTTAATTTAGCGAGTAAAGTTACCACGTAAAAGGCACGCAGGACCAGGGTTGATGGGGGTCTTTGAAGATAAATTAGATTTTTAATGATATTCACGTGGTAATTTCGCACCCCGGTTGATGTTTTTTACAAGGACGTTAATGGAGCGATGATGGAATGTACCAAATAAAATCCTCTCGCGGTTGCGCGACAGCTCAAATTTCGGCATAATAGATCAGTTTTTCCCAGGATTGATTTCAATAGTATGTGCGTTGTTCAGTTTCTAATAAAAGTCAGAGAAAATACGATGCAGAAACAGCGATCTCCGCCGTAATTTTCGAATGCTCACTCACTCACTCACTCGAATTTTCAAACATGTTGGATTGAAAACTCCAACTATTTTATAAGGAATCTTTTTGTTGATCGAGAAAGTCGTTGAACATTTCATTAGTATTATTTGATTTTTGGAGCTCTAGGCCAAATTCGATATCGATAGGAATGTTCATGAAATGTTCACCATGAAATGTTCACCATGAACGTTAAAACGAACTACTATATATTGTGTTTTAAAGAAAAATATAAAATATACACTGAAAGTGAACAGAATAGTAGCATACAAATATTCTGGATACCCTCTCACAAAGGAATAGCAGGAAATGAGGCTGCCGATCAACTGGCTAAACAGGCGACAAATAAAGTTTCAGCAGAAATTTCCCAATTACCGTACACTGATTTTTTCCAATACTTCCAAGAGAAAGCCAAAAATCAAACTGAAGAAATGTTATATAAATTTGGTACTATTTGCGGAAAATTATACTTTCAATATTTCGTAACGAAAAAGAAAAAAACATGGTTTGTTGATAAAAAGCTCCCTAGAGCTCTAATAGTTATCTGTCAATAGAATAAGAGCGAACCATTACAACCTCGCAGCTTCATTAGCCAGAATAGGAATTGTCAAAAATGCTAAATGCAAATGCGAAGAAGGAGATGAAAATATCAACCATGTCATATAGCAATGTAAATTATACGATGAAGAACGTGCTGAGTCCTATACAAATTTAAAGAAACTCCAACTATTTTACTTCCTCTCTCGCGTGGATTCGGCAAATGCGTCAAGGATTTTCAAACGCATCGAGGCTCCCTTCCCCGTTGACCTGATTGATTCGGGCCGAAATATTCATCTCATAATTCCGAGCGGGCCGAGCAAAATTGATTCGGGGGGTAAATCAACGACAGTGGCGCTTGCGCGCGTCGCTTTTTCGCCGAATCGGCTGAATAACAACGAACCGTCAAACGGCCGAGTCCCAATTACTCGATCAAAAACCAAATGCCGCGAGTTTTTTTTGCGCGGGTAAAAAGATTTAAAAAGCCGCGCGTGTGTCGGCGAAGCCGATAGATAAAGCCGGTACATACGACGACGACGACGGGCATCAATCGATGAATAATCGCGACGCGACTTGAGCCCGTTTTTTCCCCTTGTAAATTTCGGGATTAATTCCCCGGGCGTGAGCCAACTGACAACGGAAGGGCGGGAAAAAGCGTACCGCGCCTCTCTCACGTACGTTTCCCGGACGCCGTGCATACATACATACGCGTACAAAAGCGCCGAGCAAACACGAGTTCCGCCTCCATTTAGCGCGCCCACGCACGCGAATGCCGACTTTCCCTCTCACTCTCTCTCTCTCTCTCTCTCTCTCTCTCTCTCTCTCTCTCTCTCTCTCTCTCTCTCTCTCTCTCTCTCTCTCTCTCTCTCTCTCTCTCTCTCTCTCTCTCTTTGCGAACGGGGCTGTGCGTGCGTGTGCGAACGTGTGGGTTATTGATTCGATGGTGCGGCGCTGGTTCGGGGCACGTGCGCCCACGCGCGCAACCCCGAATACATCAGCGCCGCTCGCGCGATCAACATCTTGCGGCGTCTGCGCCGCCGCCTCCCTTCCGTCTCTCCCCCTCCGACGTCTGCACCGCCGACGTCGACGACGTCTTAACCCATTTTTTTTCTCGCCGGACTTACACAGCTCGACGGGCAGCTGCATCGTTCGCAGAGAAAGAGAGAGACACCGATGGAAATTTTCATTGGTTATTATTTTCGGTGATCCATCCGTGTGTATATACACACACACAGGCGTACGGGGCTCGTTATTGGCCGGCAGATCGATATATCGTTATACGCGCGGCCAAATTGTTTACCAAGCTCGAAAGTGGATAATAGGTGACGCGCCGCCGCCGGTACGGGAGAGTTTCGGAGCGAGAGAGCCGCGTGCGGGCGATCCCCAGTGAAATATATTGCCCGGCGGGCTATCGGCAACGAAGAGCCTCGTGGATTCTCTTCGGGCGGCCGGGAAAAACCCGCGCGAGACTTATACCGGAGGTCGAGAAAAAAACCGCCGCCGGAGAGGAATCCGAGGCGCGCGATCGCGTTTCGCGAGCTGCCGCGGGGGCGGCGGGGAACGACCGAAAAAAAAAGAACGAGCGAAATCGAAAGATAGCCCGTCGGCGAGCTCGGATCGCCCCGGGGATAGGACGGTTATATGCGGAGCTCGTTCCAACTTATCGCGGATCTATAGAGTCGAATCGGGAGATATCGAGGGCGACGAGTAATGCGGGCGGGATTAATAAAAAGCTCGCGAGAAGCTCGCTCGTTGCGTTTCAATCGGCCAGTCATATTACACATTTTTTTTTCTAACAATCTCCTCTGAAACGCACGGCTTCGCCCCGCGAGTTTCGTAATCCTTCCGCATTTCACATATTTTCCCTTTGAACCATATTCCACACGGAGCTTCGGACGAGCCCAGCCAATTAATTAATAAGCCCGGGTGAATTACTAGAGAGTTTCTCGGAATGAAAATTACGGTTGCCTTGATCTTTTTAACATTTATTTAATTGAATCCGGACTAATGGAACTCGCGCGCGTAACACGGGAATAATGAATTGTTCGACGTTAAGAGTTTGGCGTCCAGAGAATTACATCTGAGGCAGGTGTACCGAATGTGAGAGCCGGTACCCCCCAGTATGAGGCGCATCCTTTGGATTTATATACGCGCTTTTAGAGCAGCGCCGCGCCGGGGCATGGAATATTGTTGGTAGTGTAAAACAATGGCGAGAGGAAACATTTTAACGATGGTCGCGAACATTCATACCAGCTTGTTATAGCGGTCATTTTTTGATTCTTTTCAGTGATTCCTACTCTAATTTTGCTCATGTGAATGAGATTGTTTTTTCAAGTGTTCTCAATAATGCCCACCCTCTTGAATAATTGAGTTTTTTTCTCAATTTCACGAGTCTAATGATTAAAAAAGACAACTTTTTGGAAATGATATTATAAGAGTATAACGTTTCCATTTTATATGCATATATGCAGTATATCTATGAATAAAGAAAATCATAGATATGGATATACTATACACAAAAGAAACCATATGATATTATTGATCAAATATCTCCGGGAAATTGAAACGTTGGATTGAATGGCTGTATATATATATTAAGGCATATTGAGGTATCCAAAAAGCATTTCGGAAAGTTTCGTCATGATTGGTCGCCCGAAGTTGACATCTCCTTGTTAGCCGAGTGTGTTTTAGCTGGTTTCAAAGGTATATTGAGTAGAATTTTTGTTCTCACACCAGCAGCATCGAGGAAATTTACCTTTAACGCGATGTAGTGACTGCTCGCACTTGAGTGGCTCATTTTGTCGGGTAACTCTACCTTATTTAAATTTTTTAATACAGATAGAATTTACGAGATAATAATTTCACGGAAGTTTCGAATGTTAGTCTCCTATACACCACATATTTATAGTACGTCCTTCATAGATCTTCATAGTCCTGACACAGTTAACAGATGTAACATTTGATCACATTTCGAGTGTGCACAAGACGATTTAAATCATGGTTTCATTAAATTACTGGGTCGAATTCACTGCAGCAGCACTACTGAATCATAATACCGCACACGAGGCACAGTAACTTTGAAGCCGAGTTCTGTCACTCAACTCTTTTTTAGGGTTACATTATATTCCGGCTTTATAAGTCTACAGCTCGTGCAATTTTAAATATTCAATTGTGAAAATTCACAATTTAAGCGAATATCGTCATTGTTATAATCACGTTCCCGTTGATTATTGCCGTAATACGTACTTGTTTTACACTACTCGATACAGATCAAATAAGAAAGTAGTTATCGTGTGTCTGACGCAATCGTGTAAAATTCAGCCTACGAAAAGTACGTCGAAGAGTTGGTTGTTCTTTTTTCGTTAGCTTTAATATCGGAATGAAATTTGCATCGTGAATCGACGAGAGACAAAACACGAATTCATGGAAAACGCGAAATTCAATGGAAAAAAGGACAGTGAAGTAGTAATATTGTGGAAAAACATTTCATCGCGCGAAACAAACTCAGTTATCTCGGGTGAAAAATATTTGCAATGCATATATCGCTCGAGTATCTCTGGAGTTTAGATATCAGGTCGGCTGTCATCCATGCGAATTTCACAATATTTCCCCGCTAAAATCCCCGATGAGAGCAACGTGCACTGAACAAATGGAGCTCGATTGAGGAATTATTCGAAGAAGTCGAGGGCCAGTTAATCGGGTTAACAAGTTTAAAAGCGTATATATAACAGGATCGCGAGCGGGGCTTATACACGCGCAGGTTCTAAACCGCCCTAGGTGATATCCCGGGCACGTCGAGGCGAGGCAAGGGCTATATAGCCCGGGCGGCCGGTGCACATTGCATTTTCCAGGCGATATGGCTCGCAGATCGGAGATTAAGGATTATACGAGTGGACCGGCCGTCAAATGGACGCGAAAATTACTCGGGCCCGTCTTGGCCGTGTAAGCCACGGTAATGCACCGATATGGTCGCCCGGCTAAAAGCTCGAATAATTAATCTATTTCGGAATGAGCGAGACCGGGGGTAGAGAAAGGCCGCAGCAGCACAGAGAGCGATGAACTTCTGTAATGGACCGCCGCTCGGCTGCGGATCTCCCCGGGACCCGAATAGCTCAAACCTAACTACGTTACACCGACGCGCTCCTAGGGGGATTGCGCGCGAGCGAGGTGAGGGATTTTACATTTTTCACCGGTGTACACACCGGGGCTCGAGAGTTGCGAGGGCAAATTTTAAAGGAGAAAATACCGCGAGAAGTTGGAAAAATTTCCGTGTTTCGCCCGGTGCGACGCGAAAGGCGCTTTGGAAAAGTCGAAGCAGTTTCGCTATGTGTGGGGGCCGAAATTTTCGTTGCCTTGTTCAACTTGGAAATATCGCAAGCGGCCCGTTTCATTTGTTTACGCGCGAGGAAACGGAGCGTCGCCCGGAGTTTCGTACGTTGGCCCGAGGCCGATTTCCATGCGCGTAAAAGCCCAAAATTTCGCTGCGCGCACACACACACACACACGTGCACGTGCGCTGAAAATTGTTCGGAGTAATTGACATGCCGATTTATAATCCCGAGTGTGCGGAGAGAGTTAAAAACCCATGGGCATACGGGATCCCATGCAAATAAGGCCCGGCTGAAGTTTTGATGTATTCAGAACGGAAGCCGAGGGTATACACCTCTCTCCAGCTCTGATTGCAGATGCTAGGCATCTGCATAAAGAGCTGCATTACAAGAATCTCGAGCAAGTTCGTCCCACTAGTATAAACAGACCCTTACGGTACTTCAGCACCGAAGAATTTCCCAATAAAATATTTTTATTGGCGATACACACACACGAGACTCGACGTATTCCGGCGCGAAAACGGAGACACTATCAGATCAGTGCTGTCCGGGTTTTGGCGCACCGACTCAATTTCGCATCGGCGTTCCATACAACCGTCCACCGTCAGCGATTCCAGAGGCATTGCGGCCGCCGCTCGCGCGCGCATTACTTACAAAAATCACGTGCGCGAAGATTGCGGCTCTGAGGTGAAGCTGTGTGCGGGTGTATAAATCCCGGGCGGCGATGCGGCGTGTAATGTATACACTCGAAAGTGAAATTACGATGATGCATCGTTCGCGTGGGGGGCTTTTGCGAGGCCGCGGCGCATCGATATCCCTCCGTACCACCCCCCACTTATTTATAGCTCGTGTACAGAGCTTGCAAGCTGCAGCACCATGAATTCGTTTGGTGGAGGAGGAGGCTGTGTTAGCCCCTCGGTCCGACGACATCCAAAGGAGGATCGTCGTGTCGCGAGCTGTAAATCAATGGGGCCTTTATGGCTCGCCAAGTATCAAATTGCCTCGGGGCCAGAAAACTTCCCGACGCTTCGCTGTAAGTGTGGGTGTATGTATGTATACACGCGTGGAATCCATTTTTTGCGGCCCGCAAAGTTTAGCAGTTACCCTACCTCATATTATACGGCGGCTGCAATTTTACACTTGTAACAAACGATCAGTCTGGCGGTGCGCGCGAACTGATTGACGCGGCGATCGAGGATTAGCCGCTCGCTATTCTGTGTATATTATATAAAAAGTGCCGCTGAGCCGCTTGTCGTTGCGTCTTTCTATTTTCAGAGCGAGAAAACGCGAGACGAAGCAAGAGGAGAATCCGACGGGAAGTGGCGCAATTTTATTTAATGAACAATCCAGATATTGTCGGGGATTTCACGGTTCGTGTACGGCAACGGGAAAAATCATAAAGATGCGACACAAAAGAAGGGTTTTACGATAACGTTTTGTTCTTCGGTAATTTAACCTTTTCGTGAATAGACAGTCATTTTTCGAATCTATTCCGGTTTTTCACTTTACGAATATAGACCATTCTTCTGGTCTGATGACGAAATATAAACTGTTGTTCACTTTACGAACGTATTGTTGTTGTTTGATAACCAATAAATTGTTTTTTGCTTCACCAATATTGCCAGTTGAAACGTCACAAATGGAAACACAACATATACAACAGACAAAATGAGATTAAAATAATTACTGCAACCCATTGTTTCATTTCGTAGATCTCTGCACAAACGTATTGTACAATACTATAAATATATTGTAATAATCAAATTCCGTCAAAAAATGTCTGAATAATGTAAATTGCTCATTTTTACTGGAAACGTCAATTTTATTCTCGACAAGTAAGAAAACGGAAAAAATAATTACTCCAGGCTCTTGAACGTCCGCGAGAGCATCATGATATCTCCCCCGGTAAAGACAGGTCGCAGTTTTCTCTTCTATTTTTTTCTGAAAAGAGATTCGCTCGAGCACAGCTGCGTGAGTATCACCTGAAAAAGTCTACTCTCACGTTTCCAACTTCCATTAGGCACAGCTCACAAACGAAATCACTAGAGCGATTTTTAATTTTAGAAATTTATCGGATACTTTTTAGTTGAAAATGAAAAAAATCATACACCCCATCTGAAAGACTAAAATTATCAAAGCGTTTTTGTCCCGTCTAGCACATATTGCATAAATAAAACACGCATGATGTCAGATATTTTATTGTAAACTATTTATTGGATGAAATATATTTTTTAGATAGGTTTCTGGATCAATTGATGAGATGTACATGTAAGATATACCGATGAAATAAGTACACCGTAATAATACAAGATGTTCAAAATAAGAGTCATCAACATTTCTCAAGAGTTAAAAATCGCAACGATCAAGTTTCATGATTGGAAAGCTCATAAAAATTATTTCAAAATAATTTACGAATTAGAAAATCAAAATTTCTATATTGCATTTTTTGTTATTCATATTATGAAACACCAAACAAAGGTGTAACAAACTAAATCTGAAACTCACTACTGTAGATACTCAACTTATCCCAACTCGATTCTTGTTTAGTACGGCAGTATTGTAATCAGCTTCGGCGAATAATTTGAGTTTACTCTCGAGTGATAATTTAATTGCGTCACGCTGCTAGATTAAGGCATAGCGCGAGCGAGTTACGTTCACGTGCCTAGCAAATTAATTTATTGTTCGGAATGTCTTGGATTCCTTGAGATACGTGCGAACACGAGCGGATTATACTTTGAATGATTATATATCTATACGCACTTGATTATTTGGCAAACTCATTGGCACGAACTGCGAGTGTAAAATTCACATATCCGCTACAAACATCTGCAGCGTTTTCCGAGGCAATAATGGAAGCCTGGAGATAAATTGCTTTATATTATCCCTATAGTTCTCGGCGCGTAGCTCGAATTTGAATAAATGATTGAGCCGTACTAACTGTTTGAATTGCGAATCTGCATTTCATACACCGAAGTTTTGTAATAGAACGGTATAGTTTGGGGAGGGGGGGGGGATCGAGCGTAGCTTTTTTCAAGGAAAACATCAATTTCAAACCTGAATATTCATTGGATACACACCGATTGTAATGCAGAATATAGATATATGAATTTCGTAAACAAGTACACACGTATAGGAACTCGAACGACTGCTCATCGAAGTATATAGAGCAAAGTGAGAATCGACGAGGCGATTTTGCCTCGACACAATCAACGCGCTTATTTTCTAATATCGATTGTCCGTCCATCGCAGGAACTCGAATCGATATCGAGTCGCAATGTCGCGGTAACGAGCTCGGGTATTTTGCAATATGCTCGAGCTCGAGCTGGCTCGTTGGCCGCTTAGTGCTGTATATTAAAAATTTCACCTCGAGGTGTGCGGGTGAAATTTCAATTGGCGCCGCGGCGGCTGCGTCATTTGCCGCGAACAACGCGCCGGGCGTCTATACATACAATGGCAACGAGCGGCAAAGAAAAAAAAACAAATAAAAATCCCTAATAATCCACGGTAACACACAGGGTGTAAGCTCGCGCGGTCGAACGCGCCAGCTGAATTACACTTGCTCGGGGCCGGCAAAGGTGGCCTCTCTCGCTTGCGGCAGTCTTATTTTTTCCCTTCACCGCGTACACACACACACACACACACACACACACACACACACACACACACATACTCGTCGATACGAGCTTGGGCACGCGGGGCAGGAGAAGAAGCATATAGCAGAGCATCGGGGGCTCGGGATCCGGGGATAGACGGGCACGCAGCTGTATATACATGCGCGTACATACACCGGCCACGCGCCGCCGCACAGCCGGATATACAAAAGCGCCCCGGCTACGATTTTCAGAGAGGACGAGATAGAAAGAGAGAAAGGGAAGGAAAGCTGTTCGGCAAAACGACGGGGAGGGACGACAGAGTCGTCAGCGTTATCGATGACCTACATTCCTCGGAATTTTTCCCCCCCCCCCCCCCCCCCACGAAGCCAGGCAGCGCGGCAGAACCGACGGACCAAAGAAAATAATATGACTCTCCTTGCGATGCTGCGTTTCGTAATTATCAGGCCGCGCGCGCGAGTTGCAGCCGATGCGCGAAAGACACCGATGTACTTTTTCCGCAGGCCTCGATTCACCTTTCCCAACGACCGCGTCTCTTTCGTTGCCGGCAAGTCCGGCAGATATGACACAATAATCGACATTCGTCAGAGCGAAATGTGCGCCGAGTATTTTTCCGTTATTGCGAAACTCGTCCTGCGACGAGGAGATAGTAATTTTAACCAATATACGTTTTTGAGTGATATACTTTATGTATTCTGCGCGTAGCGAACAGCATTGCCCGGTAGATTTTTTTGCTGAAAAAGTCATCCAAGTGTATAAATCTTGGATCAATGCACTCGTATGTAGCATAAATTTTTGAGGATGCCACGTGAATGACAAATCTTCGTGCTTTTAAAAATTTCTTCCGAATCCTTTTCAAATGATTCAATCCAGCGTGAATTCAGCTCTCAAAGATTGAACTTTCCATCCAAGTAGATACTGCATGGTACGATAGACGCGACGTTTTGTACATTCATCAACAATATGTATCGCGTCGCGTATATCCAACCGATTTTCCCCATTGAAATCGTCCCATTGTCGCGTCCATAAATCTTAGAGGTGCGTAAAGGAAAAAAATCCACGTGGGACAGTTCAACAAGGTAAGTTGGCGTGACAATTGCCCACCGTCTCCTCGGGCAGGTTAACACGCAAAACGAAGCTCGGCGTCGACAAGCGCAATCACGCGGCTGCACCAATCGAAATATCCGCCCGCTCTCTAAGCTTTTTCCCAGCAGCTGCAGCGTATCCCGCTCGCGCAGGCCCGCTCGAGCGGGTAATTTATCGGCCGGGCGCAATTAGAAAAGCGGCGGCGGCAGCTCGAGCGCTCGCGTCAAAAAGCCAGCGCGGGAATGCCTTTGACGCGGTCCGCGTGCAGCGCAAAAAGCAAGCGAGAAGTAATCTCCTGCGCGTGCGAGCAAAAACACCGCTCTCCAATTCGCAATTCCCTCTCTCTGATCATGTCCCGGCGGCGGCGCGTCGGGCTAACGATCCCTCCTATATAGCTACGTTACGAAATGACAAAAGACGCCGTTGTATCTTTCTCCCTCTCCCTCTGCTTTATTTACGACGCTCAGCATTTTTATCGCTCGAGTCGTACGGACAGACTATATACACCCGGGGTCGGAACAAGTCAAGGCTAAATGGAGAGCGAACGGGGGAATGATACGCGCGGGGGATGTTTCGTTTTTTTGGCCTTTTGTTGCTCCCCAAAGTAAGTGGACGCGCGCGTATCGGTCGTAATGGTTTCTCGGCTCTTTTCCAGAGCTCGCTCGCACGCGCGAGTATATATAGTACGAGCGCACAGAGTTGTCCTGGCGGCCGATGAATATTGCATCGAGTTTTTGTTGCGCGCGGCACTTTCGAAGATTCAGTTTTGGAACGGACTGGAGGACGATTTTCTGGTGGGGTATACTCTCAATGGGCCAAATTTATATCCGCGTAGTTTTTCAATGAGCCTCCGATTGGCTCAAGGAGTTTATTCGCACATCGGATGAATTTATGGTTCTCAATACTTGGTTCTAAAGAATTCCACGTCCAATCGATGAAAAAAATTACATCGCGCAAATACTGGGAAGTGAATTTTCCATTCTGTAGATGCGAGTATAGATCCGATATTCCATCGTGCTCGACATCGCGGAATGAAAAGAGAGAGAGAGAGAGAGAGAGAGAGAGAGAGAGCTCAATATTCGCCGAGTTGAAGCTAATTTCGCATATGACACGACGAGCAGATGTCACATTTCGCCGTCGGGGGAATTCAACGTTGAAACAGAGACGCGTTCGTCGGTAATGCATGTCACTATATACTTGTGACGTTCGTCACTATGCTTCCCGCGGTGCATTGCACTCGTATCATAATACGAATGAGGAATATAGCTTTCTTGTCAGATCAAACCGTACGTCGAGCAAAGTAGCATCTATCGAAATAATAATCGTAGTGCTTTGAAGAAAAAATTTTAAGATCCAAAATCAATATCACGCAAACGGAATCTTTCGAATCGAGTTTGGAACAAATGTGATCAGCCCGCAGTAATATCCGCGTGCCCGAGAGTTCGATTGAGAAAAAACAGCACTTTCGAATTAGAACAAAGCAGATGCCGGTTCAAAGCAGGAAAGCATCGGGATACGATGTACATGGAAAAAGACGCGGAAGAAACAAAGTAGAATAGAAAGTGCAAGCTATAGGATGTAGAATAGGATTGGAGGGAAAATGAGAGGAGAGCGGCGGTCGAGTTGCGGTCCACTCGGCGCCCGCGCGCAGCTCTCGACTATGACACTTGTATATACATATACAGAGCGCATGTATATAGGTAGGCTGGGACACGCGATGCATTATATATGTATACACGTGTGCTACGTGTGTATCGTCGGCAAGAGTCTCTCTCGAGGGAGGGGGATCGGGCAGAAAGCGACTCGGGCTTCTGCTCTCCTGGTCTCGCGGACGCCGAATTTCGTATACACCGGGTTGCGCGCGCACATATATCGAGCTCCGGCATATATACGTATATGTATACACACACACGCGGTTAATCTGCCGAGGCGGAAGAGCCGGGAGATAGGGAAGAAATTCTGTCGCGCGTCGTAAGGCTCGGCTAAGCGGGCCGCCCTAGCTGCGGAATTTCACGATTTTTTCGCGGCGCCCCGCCGTGAAATACGAGCCGGGGATTTTTTGCGAGCCGCCCCCGGGTATCTTCGCCCCGGCCCTTCGTTTTTTTTTACGGTTCCGCGCTGACGAAACGAAAATACGATTGCCCGCGACCCGAGATTACAACTTTTTTCCCCTCTCCCCCACCCCCATCCTCTCGGACTCGGCCGAATTTATTACGCGCGCGGCGCGCGGGATTGATTCCCGATGCGACGCGCGGCGGCGGCGGCGGCGGCGGCGGCGGCGCTTTTTGATTCCGAAATTTATGTCGGCCGCGCGTGCGTACTTTTTTGCGCGTATATACGCGGCGCCGAGAAACGGACGCGCTCGACTCGCGTCTATTCGATTAATTGCCTTCTCTTTGACGAGCAAGTTCCCGGGGAATTGGATTTTCGTTTGTTTAAGAAAGCGGGACGGAAGGGGCGCGACACGCCGGGTTATCGACTATTCATTCGCCTGGGGCTCTTTGTTTTTGGCATTTGTCGTGTTGTACACAGCCTTATAGTTTCTCAACTGCTCATGTCCGAGCGCGACGGGGACGGTAATCCAGGTGATCTGCTCTGCAGGTACAATACGGCGCGCGTTAATCATATAGCTTCACGCGGATAAGCACGAGGCAGTGAAACTATAGTCCAAGTGAGCTTTTCGAGCAATAAACTGATTTAATTCGAGGGTACGGGCAATAATAACGAGCAGCCTCTGCATTCAAATTTTAAATTTTAATCAAAGGCTTATCAGTCGGCTTGGTTGCGCATCTACGTATATATCTACATCGTTCCGTCCGCAAACACACACTGCACTATTTAGCCTCCCGCGCAACGATTGTCTGATCCAATCACGGTTAGTGCAGGCCGCGATCCAATTAAAAATCAATCGACAAGTAGAGTAATACGCTATTGGCGCCGCCGCGCGTAAGCCAATGAATCACTTTTGCGTCGAGCGAGGGTATAAGGCGCGCCGAGGAAAAACCCGCTTACATCGGGGGTGGGAGGCCAAGTCGAACAAGAGGGGCGGAGGCCTTTTTTCGGGTAATCCTTTTGGATTCATTTAATCGCCGCTCAACACGAGCGATTGGTCCGCGCGCGGGTGTATAGCGAGCGTCAAAAAGTTATATGACCACGGCTGGCCGGGAATTTACGAGGGAATCGACGAGAGAAACGGAGAAATAGCGACTAGACGGAATAAGAGACGCGCTCAGGTGCGGGCCGGTGGCCCTCGGTGAAAACGAGCGGCCGGGCCAGCCGTAAAGATATATAGCCCGACGCGACAATGCTGTTTTCCCTGCAGCCAATTTATTCGGGCGTGCAGATTATCATACGCGTCTATACGTATATACGTTGGCCGGGATCTCAGCGCGCGATGCAGCATCGACGGCCTCGAAGACGCGTCGGGGCGAAACAAAGCGGGAGAAAAAGCTGATGCACTTGATTAAGCGGGTACTCTCGGCGTTGCCGGGGGTAACCACATCGGTATTATGGAAATCGCTTTGACAGTTTCGACTTTAATATCTCGTTGAATGAATCACGAGCCGCCCGCGACAAGTCAAGTTCAAAAGTTTCGAGAGGAAAGGGCACCAGGAAGCGCCATTAGTGTTGCCGGATGACTTTCGCGTAGTACCACACGGCCGTCAAACCGATTTTCGAGAAGCTCGTCGGGCCGTGACGGCGCCAAAGTATAATCCCATACCCCACCCGATAGTGATGTACCATAGCGACCGAAGATTACGTAATGGAAAATTCGCTGGGCCGCCAAGTATATACTGTCGTCAACTTTCGTTTCCCCCGAGCGGCTCCTCGATATATAGCCTCTAGCGCGGATCTTCGCGCGAGTCTCGCGATCCAATGATCCGGAATAATTGCGCGATTCGACGGCGGCGCGATTATGGGACAGCCATCGGGCGAAACGCTCGCAAACGTCCGTCGTTAACTCTCGAGATTCTTTCGCCCTTTCGGTACGACTCGATATTGACTCTTGCTATAAGCGGCCGAATCGGACTGGTTCGGAGAATTCGCCGCGATGAGCAAACAGTGTTCTTTGCCTACAGCGTAATTAGAATTGCGATATAATTAATACTCCGACGCGCGTAATTTAAACAAGCGCCGCGCCGACTATATACACTATGAATATTAAAGCTGATATTTTCCGCGCTATACGCACGCCCAGCAGGAGAATGAACTATCACGCTTTAATCCAATTACAACGGGGCTATAATGGAAATAAAACAATAATCCGACCTTCCAGAGCTAACGAAGATTTGAAGTTTGAATTATAGCTCGCGAAAGTCGGCCAAATGGTGTACGGCATTAGAAGTGATTACATACGTATATCCAGCTGGGATATGCGTACAAAGTGTACGTTAGTTGGAGCGAAACACAACGAGTCTGTTCCGTGGGGTATATTCGTTATGCGTCAATATGATCGCGATGTATCAACATTGACATTACAGAGTTAGCAAAAGTAACCCGACCTGCAAATGGCTGCTCGGAGTAATTGAATCGATATATGAGTGTACAACTTCAAAGTTCCACGCCAATTGACTTCCAAGCGTTAACGCTTTGAAGGAGCTATGTGTTCAATAACAAATTCAAAGAGACACAAAAAAGATTAGAAAATATTATGTTAGATTTATTTATTATCATAAAAAACCGCTGCCAAGTGCCTTAGCAGTATGCTTTCTCAAAGAGGCTTTAACTTCACCCACAAACGCATCCCAAACCTGTATTTTCACCATTCCACTAGCGTAGATACTATCATTTATTTTTCAAAAATTACAAAAATATTATATAATCAGTTCAATTCGTATCTTTGTGACTGTGTAAAGTGTCGTTCTTTTTCAATTGACCAAACTTTGTCGCGACTGTTGATGTCTGCCCGGGCTCTCTTATTATTTGATCAAATGCAACAAAGCAAACGGTTCTAGGTTCTACACGATGCGAGACATTTGGACCTGCTTAATTTTTCGATCAATTCATCTTGTGACTGTCATACGGTTTAATGGTGGTTAAAATCGATCTGTCCTGCCCTTAAGTCCGTATTTAGCAAACTCGAAGACTCATTTTGATCATTTTCGACGGCTGAGGTTGGAAATGATCAATTCAAAATCTATTTTGGTCATTTTCGACGGCAAAAGACACCAAATTTTCCCAATTTTCTCTATAGCACGTTGAAAATACTGGAAACGAAACTTACATGAATTTTTCTTTCCCTTAGCAACGGTTGCTAGGGCGGTAAACAACGGTTGCTAAGGAGCTAATTGGGAAGATTTTGTGTCCTTTGCCGTCGAAAATGATGGAAATGGGTCATAAATTAATGATTTCCAACCTTCGTAACTGTTGATAGGGAGGTAAACAACGTTGCTATGAAGCAAATAGAACAATTCAGTGTCCTTGGCCATCGAGTGTGACTTAAAACTGATTTTCCGGCTTGCCCCAATGAGCACTCATGAGGATTTGTGAGAAAACACGTTAGGAACGGTTGCTAGGGAAATAACCAACGGATTTTGCTGAAAATTTAACTCGGACTAGATCTTGTCACAACTAACCGGTGTGCAAAATTTCAGGACGATCGGACCATTCCTTCGAGAGTTATCGTGGACGAAAAAAAAACGGGACGCACACACACACACACACACACACACACACACACACACACACATACATACATACAGACACTTTTGGATTTCCATGTTTTTCGACCCGTAGATCACGAAAATCGAGGTCCCGAGGTCTGATTCGGTGGGTCGATTTTTGCCCCATTACAAAGCTTTCTCTTTGAGAAAGCAAAATACAGTGGCGTGTTAATTGCCATAAGACAGTGAGCAATCTGACTCTATTATTTATTTAAACGGTAACTAGGCAAAACTCAAAAACAAAAACGACTAGATTCGAACATCATCCACTCGTGACCTGTCGCCCGCAAAACAACGGATCTCGTTGTCGCGACGAGGCCCTTCTCTAACGAAGGGCAGGGCATACCCCGAAAATATCATTTTCGTGTATGCGGCCGAATGAACCCAGGTATGCAACATACCCTCTGTTCTGGGAGTGATGTTCGAATCTTAAACACATATTTAAAATAATTATAATATTAACTGCTCACTCTCATTGGCTTACAATGAGTTACAACACTATGTACACGCGTAAAATCGAAGAATCTATATAGAGTGCAGCCTACTGTAGCAGGTATATTTGTGAAATTAAAATAGGAGCTGGTTTTTATTCCGAATTCCTCTGGCAATAAATAGGATCGAGTTTGTGTGTCAACGCAGCACGAGGAATAATGAGATGAAGCCGTTGCTGTATCGGTGCCGCGAAAAGAAGCACCGGTAAATTTCAACGCACGCGCGCCTCGTTATCGAGTACTTCGGGATCGATCATCGGTGTTTAACCGAACTATTGTGCGAGAGCCTGTCGGGAAGTTGCTTCGCTCCGCCGCGGATTGCGAGTGCAGCGCGTCAGTTACCCGATCAGCCGCTCGGCTCGACGGAGAGAACATCGAGCCCGCGCGCAATTATTGACGAGCCGTATGAACGCGTCTGAGGGGAGATACCGCCGCGCCCGTTCCGAATGGGCCGCGAAAAATCGGGGCGCGCGTGAATCGGAATCGAATTTTGATTTTTCTTCGCCCCCTCGTCGCCACGCGTAGATACGCGCTCGCTAGTGTATCGAGGAAAAATGAAAATTTCATTTCGCCTCCCCGCTAAACGCAATCAGCCTGAAGGTTATATCGCTCCGTGAATTTTTCTTTCGCGCGATATGCCTCCCTACCCCCGGGGGGATGTGACCAGCGAGGCGGGTGCACGGTTTAATTATCAGATATATATCCGAAGTGCGTTCATTATCGGCCCCCCCCGTTCGGTCTATTATTCCGCGAGTCTAATTGGGAGTGGCGTTCGCAAAGTAATATGTATATACGAACGCGTATATAGATAAATTTATTCACATTTATATGCGTCGGCACGTACGCGCGCTGCTGTTGTACGCAAAAATAAATTAAATATCGGAGGTACGCGAGCTAGCGGTGATAAATTGAAAATTCATACGTGGCAGCTGTTCATTCGGCTAAACGGGTTATAGAATTTTCGATCGAATGGATCCCCTTCCCCGCCCGCCCATTCAATCCCGCGCGCCGATGTAAATTATTCCGCTATCGGGAGCATTCGGGGGCTAATGTACTCTGGCGGCTCGTCCGTCTGTTTTTCGCTCTCTGCGGCCTCGGTATACGCGTTCGTGTGTGTTCGTTCAAAAACATTGTCCGCGAGCTACGCGCGTATCGGGGGTGGAATTAAACACGGGCCATTTCGCGCGCCGGGGGCCAAGTTTATACGACGAGCCAGGGTGGGTTGGGGCCCGGCAAACGTCCGGAATTCGCCCCGAAAGTTACGGCTCAACTTGGGCAGATTTGTACTTTGCGTTATTCACGCGATCATGTCCCGAGAAAAGCGTGTTCGGAATCCCACGCCCGCGGGGGGAGGATAACGCGCCCCCCTTTCGTCTAATCAAAAGAGGGGATAAATTTCACACACTCCCGGGTTTCACGGGACGTACTTCTGAAAACGTGATTTCGAGGGAGCGAAACTTTTACCCCCCGCGCCTAAAAGAAATATCGCGCTTGCGCGACCGAGGAATGCTTTTACGGGGGAAAAAAAAGATCACCGACTGAACAATAATTTGGGCTCGAGAGTTTTGCGGGTCGTTGGTGAATTTGGAAAACGCGCGAATGGTTGTGGGAAGGTTCATTACCGAAATGAAAAAAAATGCAAACGTTACATCGACGCGAATGTACTCGTGTGTGAGTATAAAGTATACGAAATTCGCGCGCGTTGAAGTCGACTGACCTAGTTGCCGGTGGACTAGGAGGGCG
The DNA here is from genome assembly GCA_020882685.1 of Aphelinus atriplicis. Lineage (NCBI taxonomy): Eukaryota > Metazoa > Arthropoda > Insecta > Hymenoptera > Aphelinidae > Aphelinus > Aphelinus atriplicis. The sequence goes on along the minus strand of CM037073.1, from coordinate 53,321,050 downwards.
GGGAGGAGGGGGGAAATTTCGATAAACTGCTTACTTATTTTTGTCCACGCTGCTCTCTCGCTCTTGCCTATTAAATTATCACGCTCCGTTGATTTTGAGAACGAGCTGCACATTGGACCATATACACATTCTGCGCGCGCACCGGCCCCTCGCGTGGATGCTTATAACGAAGAGAGCCTCAATTTCACGCTGCAATTAAATCACATTCTTTATATAAAACTCGGAGCGAGCGGATCCTGCACAGTAGACAGAGCGCAAAGCTCACACCGAGGCTGCAGCGATCCAGGATAAATTTCCATCGCGCGATTACTGACGAGTAAATACTGATGGCAAACGCGGCAAAATCGAGTCAGACACGCGGCGTGTTTGCATCCAGACATTGCGGCTCGAAGCAGCCGTAAACAAGCCATAGATGGGTATATCGCGCGAGCCTTAAAATATTTACGAGTCTTGTATCGTGCTGACGAGACTCGCCGCGGCGAATCCTCGCGATTTCCCTGTTTCTCCCCCTGGCGGATCGTCGCGTAAAACTCGGAGGCCCATGAGCCGCGGAGAGAGGAGAACAAGCGGAAAGTTTTGCTCGTTTACCGGCGAGTAGTTTGGCGTGCGGTGCGCGGCGAGGGGAAAAAGTATAGGGAGCTTTATTTCGCTGGCGCGAGATATCTTGAATTGCACATTGTCGAGTTTTCCTCTCGTCTGCCTGTTCGTCTTGCTCTCCCGAGTGTGTATACACGGCAGCGCTTTCGCCTCGTCGGGGCTTGGGGGGCCGAAGCCGCTCAGAGCCTGTAAGAGCGCGAGCACCTCGACCGATTGAATGCTCCAAGCCCGGCCAAGCCGAAATTCCCTCGACTTATGCCCTCTGCTCACGAGCCGGCTAAATGGCCGTGTTGGCCCGGGAGAGAGAAAAAGCTCGGCGGAGACTCCAGTTACGATCCGTCCGAGCACTTGCTCCCCCGTGATACGCTTTCGATACCCCAACCCCGCGGCCTGTCTCTTCTTCTCTTTAACCACTCGGCTCTTTTGTCTCGAGCTCGCTTCGGCCTCTTTTCCTCGCGTCCGGCCCGACTTGCGCGCGCCAACCGTACCCTGCACCGAGCTTTCGATAAGTTTTTGCAAAAAAGCTCACTCGTTAGCGAGCTGCGTCTATCTTCCTGCCTCTCTCTAATACTCGTTACCCGGAGTTTTTCGGGAATCAACTTTCGCTCATTCAATTTCCATAATTAAGAGGGTTTCGCGAGCGCCAAGCGCCGAGGATAAACTTTTTCCCGACCCCGAATGTATATATCTCACGTGCGATTACCGCAATCACTTTTCGTTGGAATGATGCCTTCCCCTGCACTTTATCACGCTGATTCGACAGAAATTTGCACCAGCGGATTTATCGAGCGAATTTATTGTTGCTCGCAACCACGCGCGAAACACAATGCTGTGTCGATGCTTTTCGATTTTGCTTTTCTTCACGACAATACTTCTGTCCGTCTCGCGTACCCAAAACCTACATACAGCTCTTCTGAGAGAAACCTCGAAACTCATTGTACTTAAAATCCCCGATCGCCGATCAAACTTATACTGAAACTAATCACCCCATAACCAAGGACGATCTATCTTGTTTACCCTATAATCCATTCCTTCTATAACGGCTAGCCTTGCTCAGTGCCCACTGCTTCACTATTCATGATATAAGGATGGCGTTTACGGCCCGCGCTGTACAACGCCCTCCCAACCTCGCGGTCACCTCAGTTCCAAGCATAAATTTGGCATTTGTCTGACGCGCGTTTCCCCGCAGCGGACCCGGAATAATTGTGACGTCCCCAAACGACTTGATACTGAAATAATTCATGAAATCGAGCTGTATCGAATGAGAAGAAGCGCGTAGCTATGGGATTGTGATTTTGAAATGGTATACCATCTGCAGAATTTCTCCATTAAATACTGATATTTCGACGACGTAACGACGTACTACATTTCGAGCATCGTAACAAGAGAGTTTGAAACCAGAGAATCGAGAGCCATCGACATGCCCTGCACACGCATTCACATATATACACTCAAACATCTATTCCCATCCCCGACAGCGAGAACAGACGTATATTTAAACATGGAATCATTTGCGAAGCGTCGTAAACAGCCTTTGTTTGTATGAAGCAATCGTGTAATTGGCCGGTGAAAGACTCGAACGCGCGAGGGCAACGCGTGTTTGCAGCTGCACGCCAGCGCAATCAAGTCCTCGATTTATCTTGGGGGCGAGTGCGAAACCGAGTAGAGGGACCTTCCAACCGATACCCGAGAGGCAGAGGGGGCACGTGCGTACTTTACATACCCTCCTCCGCCGAGGAGGAGCGAGACGCATATATATATCCGTTACGCCGCATGATCTGATAAGCGCCTACATCAAAGAAGAGCAGAAGTTGGGTAGAGACAGAGAGAGAGAGAGAGCTTTTGTGCCGGCAATTTTTTCCACCCTCGCCCCCCGAGGTTATTCTCTCAACTGCACAGCCGAGAACTGTATCTGCTGAAAACTGAGCGAACTATATCACTACTTATATATGTATCTTGCATCAAAATTGTTTCTCCTTTATCTCTTGCTCAATGGAACTCCTTTCCCGGTATACTCGCGCTTCTCCGTATATAGGGGATGAAGAATTTCATATTTCAAAAACGGCGCTCTTTCACTCGCGGATAGTATTAATATCTCTGACCCGACGATTTTCAATTGAACGTATACAGGCAATATATGGGTACGGGCGAATCGATATAAGCCGTAACTGATGCCGAGCGTCTGACCATGTTCGGCATTCATCTACTTGTTATCCCGCGTATGCTTGAGGTACTCGCGTGGATGCGAATATTTCCTCGGGCGATTCACGTCGGTCTTAGTCCTCGTGTAAACTGATTGTGTTTATCACGACTGATAATGTAAATATATATTCTATTCCAACGGAATAACGTTGGTGAGACGAATTTTAGTAGTTCAGAAAGACATAATGATTGTTTGAATGGATTTAAGATTCACGAAAAAATTCGAATGAGAAATTAAAGAACAGTTTTCAATTTCCGCGTGACAGAATATAAGAATGTCGCCCCTTGTGTGTCTATTGTTATACGGTTTTTGTGCTTACTGAGCCAGAAATTTACCGATTTCTCTGACCGACATAGGAAAAACTCGCGGAAGAGCTTTTGAAAAAAAAAAGAAGAGAATTTGCATATTTCTGAACGGCGCCGCATTGTGTATTAAACTGGGGTGGAAAAAAGAAGAAAAAGTGCGACAGTGCCGAAAATTTTTCGATGCGGTCTCCTGCAAGCTCGCGCCGACAATTCGAAATAGCGCCTGGAATATAAAACTTGGCGAAAATCCTCGCGAAAATATTTATTGTAATCCAAAACACAAAAAGGAAGAGAAAAAAAACAAAAGTAACTCCACTATTTTCAAAATTTCATTAGCAATCGATATTCCAATGGAAAACCCTTTGCGCAGGGTAGAAAACTCGTCGACTCGTTGGTTGGGGGGGGGGGCGACACCTGTGACAGAGAGAGAGAGAGAGAGCTGAGAGAGGCCAGGCCGCGTAATCACGCGGTACAGTCCGAGGCGCATTGTATTTTCAGCTTCGCGGGTGTATACACGCGGGAAACCGCGGCCCGCATACGCTGAAAAATGTATAATTAACGCGTTGACGCGCGAACGGGGCCAAATTGAAATTGCTTGATACGATTATGCTGATAAACGTATGGCCTGCGCTCGGCACCCGGGCCGATTTGTTTTGTTTCGCGCGCGACCGCCCGCCGCTCACCTCTCGTTCGCGCTTGGTTTTACGTGCGGCGACTTCTCGCCCACCTGCCAACCTGTCGAATTGTTTCCCGCTGCAAATCCAGCGGTTTTTGCATTTTATTTTCAGATGGAGAGAGTAATAATCGTTCGGAGCTGTTGAGTGATTGATTTTTTTTCCGAAAAAAAGAAATTACGAATTCGCCGAGAAAATGTTTCGTTTTATTGGGATTTCGAGTACTCGATTATTATTCTCGGGTCAACCCGATTCGGCAAAGTCAAAATCCGCCCGAAACTGCACCTTGGGCATTATAATTGGTAAGCAAACAGCTATTAATCGCGATCCAGATTACAATATGATATGCCGTCCATTAGGTAAGCTTATGTTTCCCGAATAACATCGAATCGATTAACGATGAATATATATGCTGGTATTGAAATCGCTCGTGTCAATCTCGCTCCCGTATTTCGATTGTCAGCGAATCAAAACATGATTAGCTCGATATTGTGCAGTAGGAGAGAAAGAAGGACAATCGGTGAGAGTGATTGAACAAGCGCATACGTATATATGTATACGTGCCAAGTGAAATTGATAAAGCCCGAATATGAATGAAGCCTCTGGTTTTTCTGACTCGGTCGACAGGACGGTTCGAGCGATATGAATAATAAGCGCGCGGGAGAAGAAGATTGGCCCCCACGGCGAGAATCGGAGGCATGAACAATTCGAATCGAGGGCAAGAATTCTAATGAGAGGGAGGGAGGAGGGGGAAGAGCCGCTGCTAACCGAAGAGACGCGGAGAGTCATCGGAGGTTCGGCGAGGGAAGAATGAACGAAGAATGAAGCAGTGGGAAAATGAAATTTTAATTCGGGCCTCGGCCGGGCGATATTCGTGTGTATATATAAATTTCCAGTCGTTTGGCGGCTCGCGCGCGCGCCACGATGGGCCGCATTCATCTGGCACACGGCGTGTCTGCCAAGTAAGGGCTCGGCGAACGAATGAAAGCACGCCCGGAAGGCTCCGACGCGAGAGCCACAGCCTATATCTGTCCCGGGGGGCTGTTCCGTCCTTTGCGCGGCCCCGAAACCCCAAGAAACAACGGCCGTCGGCTGTACGTGATGTCTCTCGAACGTAAAATAAGCTCCGATCTCCGCTACGTATCTTATTGATTTCTCCAGCAAAACACTCGTCTACGAATTTTTTTCATCCCCGCCTCCTCGCTCGTGCATATACAGCCATGAGCCCTCGACTTTTGGCCGTGATGTAACGAGAGAATTTCCAGGCCGCTTTGTGTTGTTCGAGCTCTCGGGACTCGCTCGGTGGCGGAAAGGTATTACTGTCGGAGGCGGATGAGATGGAAGCCGTGTCTCGGGCGAGAGGTTAAAAGTGTGTATAAGTACTCTCGACTATTTGCAGCGAGTTGCTAGACGAGTTGCAAGCTCACCCGATACCCCAAACGCATTATTTATTTTTCTAATAAATAGATAATGCCGCGAGGGCGGCTTTTTTCTTATATCGAATCTCGCGAGGTACGCCCTATGTGATGGCGAACCCTGTTTGCGAACAATCGCCGAGTTTGCTTGGCTTGCGGGGAAATTGTATTTCATAAAACATCAGCCGAGTTTCAGCGGATGTCGCGGAGAACGAGAAGGAATAATTCGCCATTTTTCATCCATTCCGTCCCGCGGTTGTATGAAACACGGGCGCGTCGAACGTCACCGGAGTTTCCGCGAGCTTCAAACGAGCGTTACATTGAAAACGTCATCTGGGCACGATGGGAATCATCGCTATCGTGTGTATACATTCTCAGAGAGGCAGAATTTTCTTTTGATATATTTATGCGGGCGCGTAGAGTGCAGGTCATTATACATTTTCCCTTTTGGAGCGATGTATTTTCTTGGAGAATGGTCAAAGAAAATTCCTGCATTTGCTGGATTTTGCTTACGCCGAGAGAATAAGATGCTCCACTTCCGAGGATGAAAAAAAAAATGATAATCGCAACGGCTTTGATATAGTCCACGATCAATGTCACGATATGCAGATTTAATTTTACAAGAGGGTAAGTCGTGAATGAAAGAAGCTTAGAAAAGAATCAAACTGTGAATATTGACACGATTTATATAGACAATAAATAGTAACACGATTATTGCTTTTCTCCTTCACTTCATTTGCCACTGGTGATTAAATTCATTTTGGCCAATTACCGCTGTCGAATTTACAATCTGCATTTGTTTACATACATTCAATTGCCTATTTTCGAAGCTCTAATAAGCGGCATTAATTAAACGGCTAAAACGTCGGCTGTAATTAGCGTTATTGCCGAATAAATAGGTCGAACGGAGAATTTTTTGTAATTTTCGATAGAACTCAAATTCATTATATTTTTCATGTACTCGAGGTCATTTTGGATCGAGTCATTCATCGATTACTTTTTTTCATTGGGAAATCATGCGGTGCTTAGAAAAGGAGGCGATGATTTTCACCCTGAGTATGTGGAAATATCGCCAAGAATGTGAATTCTATATACGTACTCGTCGTTTTCATTTCGAATCAATTAATCTTTGTTAATTAATCATTTTTTCGAGCCAATGTATAGTCAATGTGAGTACTTATCAACGCATCGATTCGTAAGTGATTGTATTTCTTTTCATCTTCTTTTTAAGGATGAATGTCTACAAATCGTATGTTCTCCCTCGAACGATCGTGTTTTGAGCTTTTATTAAGTTTCTGCATGTTTCGTATTTCTTCCCGCTTCAGTGAGATCATCTGCAGAGCGACGATTGAATAACGCGAGGCGACAATCGATTTTTCGATTTCGCATTATGCTTGCGTGGGTAAAAAGCGGATTTCCCGGATCAGTAGTGACTGAAAGTCGATCCCGAGTCAACGCGTACATGCTCCGTTTAAATCCTCAACGGGTAGAGCAGCCCTCCCATAAGCTCTGACGTGAATTTTTCATCGCGCATAAATTAATTAGCGCGTGCGGTATGCGCGCGGCTCGTAAATAACGGGATGGTTCCATTAGTTTTTTGCCCCGGGCGCTCCCGGGGCATTAATGAAACGCCGCGCGCAGCTCCGGGCGTGCGTTAATGCCTCGAGTCGCGCACATTATCCCGAATCCACGGAATTCGCCCCCATCGGCGGCCGCGCGTGTATTTTTACACGCCGAGGAATATTAGCCCGTCGTCGGCGGCGGCGTGTGAGCATGAAAAACGCAAGGAAGGGGGAAGATACGCAAGGGAGCCGTACATACAGAAGAGGGCGAGCCGGGCGGCGCTTTCACGTCTGACCTAGTCTCGGCCCCTCGCCGCGCGCACCACTGCGTGCGCGCCCCGAAGACGCGGCGGTGGAAGCTCCGAGTAAGTATCGCTGCCGCGATCCGCGCATTCGATAATTACGCCGACCCATTTTTCACCGAGAGTCTCGCGTGGCGCGCGCGCAGCTTTGTTCGCATCAGCCGCGCGACGCGAGCCTGTGTGTTGGCTACACAGCCGCCAATGTCGATTGCGTCCCTTTGTAACTTTTGCCATCGCGCTATACACACGCAGCCCCGCCGTCGCGACATTAGAGAGATACGTGCGTATCGAGCGCAGCTATATGTGTGTACGATCCGATGGGCTCATTATTCCGAGGGCTTTTCAAGCGCTCTCCAACGCGCCCAAAGCCGTACACGTGCTCTCTCTCTCTCTCGCGTGCGAATTGATGAGGAACCCATTGAACGATCGTTATCTTGGGCACAAGCTCGGAAAAATCTATACGCGGATGCCCGCAACGCGCGGCTCTTAATACAAAGTATTGTTTCTCGCTCGAGACGTGAGAGGCCTAATTACCTCGGATGATCATTCGACTCACCCTTTGAATGGCTTATAGCTCGCGGCTGATATCAATGCCGCGGGTCGCTAATGGATCGTCGCTTCGGTTTTCGCGAGACTCACCCGTGGGGCGAGGAGAGAGATGAAAATTAACAGCGCGTTCTCTAGTTTCATTAACCCGTCCGAGAGGGAAGCGTGTGCGTTTTCAAACGCGAGATTGCCCGGGGAAATATTCCCGGACGTCAGTTGCACTTCTTTGAGATTCGCACTGCTCGCGGACCCTTTGAAGTAGTATGTGAGTGAGCGTAACTCTAAATTGCAAAGACGCTGCGAAGAAATGCGCGAATGAATTTTTATCTCAAATGTAATGGCCGGCTGAGAGATAGGTTGGATCGACCGGAAGCTTGCGTATACTACTCGAACAACTCGTTTTTTATTTTTCGCCAACTTCACTGGACGCCATCGGGGTTCGGTTAATGCAACACGAAGAAACAGCTCCACTCGGAAAAGTCGAGCGTATTGCTCTTCCGCGTACAACCGGGTTATCGCGCGCGTATAGGTCATTGCAAAAAAGAAAATGAATTCATACCATCGTTGTCACACGCAAGCGTGTGCCTCGCGGTAACCTATCGGATTCGATTTCGACCGGCACCAAACTCGACGCGCAAGATTCGATTCGACTATATGAAAATACGAATGAAAATACGACGCGCGGCGTGAATCAAGAGCCGGCTACGTCGAGGGGCTGTGTACGTATGCACATTTTTCAATAACCGCGGAACTGAAAGCAGATTGAAATTTAAAAAAAGTGTCGGGCGGTTCATCGTCCCGAGCGGCGATAGCTTATCCACAGAAACAATTATCGTAAAGAACGTGTCTATACACACGAGGGGGCATTTCGCTGGCGCGATATGTCAATATTCGCCGGAGCGCACAGAAGCATTGCGATATACACGGGCGCGCGAGTCGGGCTTTACAAAGTGGCGGCTGAAATGGGTATATGTATACTATCGATGCACACACGTGTCGGCGGGGCCGCTCTGTACACGAATGAAAAAGAATTCGCCCCGACGACGACGACGTATATATTGGTCAATGTGCCAGCCGACTGTATCCGATGGCATAACCATTTTTGCGCGCGATGCTTTTATACGTCGTGCACGGCGGACGTTACGTAGCTCGTACTCGATATCGCCCGGCACAGACGCACGTGTATACACGCGTATATATACGCGAGTCTCCGGTTGACATTCTTGAAGCGAGGAAAAGGTTCAAGTGCGCGCGCAATTTTACCACACAAGCGGCCACCTTGGCCCCCCCGCTGTGGAATAAAAAGTCACACACGAGCGAGACGTATATATATATATATATATATATATATATATATATATATATATACACGCACGTATATTTGCTCATTCGTCGGGGGCAGCCGTTCGCGGTCAATTACGCGGCGCATCGTGACAGATCGGCGCCGAGCTGCAGCGCAGCCGAGAAAAATTTCAGCTCGCCGCCCCCGTGTAATTTCCAAATGTACGCGTCAACCCGGCACACTGGGTGAATTTGAAATATGGGGCCGACAAGACGGATTAGGCTGGCAACCGACAAGCTACTCCTGATCTATATTCTTTTAATTTGACTTTCCATAAGTTACGACGCTTTTTGTTGCTCGCTCCCTATATCAAACTCTATTTACGCTCGATGTTTGACGTTGGGCTGTACGCGGCAAAATCCACCGGCACGACCGATTCGTTGGCACCAAGTTTTGGCCCAATTTCTTTTTTCCTTTATCCATATGTCCGACTCGAACATCTCACTCGGCGGCAAATAAAGCTCCGACATACTTTCACAGATGGGCTCAAGAATCACAAGCGTGTGAGAGCACTAGGCGGCATAAATAATGATCCGGAGAACAGTCGCGTGTATTTATTGGAGAAAGGATATACTTATGCATCACGTGAAATCATCCAAGGGCATTCATATGCCTATTTTGTGTACACATCACGTTTCTTTTCGAATAAAATGACAGTGACGATTCTTCCGAGAGTTTCAACATTTATTCAGAAATAATTACGCTCTGAAACTAAAACGTACAAAAAAAAACGGCAAATTGGAAAAAAATCCATCAAAAATCTGCTCAGTACACTCGTTTAATAAAGAAATGAATTATTAAACGAAAATGATGAATCAAGTCTTAATATTTCACCCTTGATTGAAAACGAATGAAACAGTGTAGACTCAGAGAGTAAAGGTTGAAATTATTGGATACAGGTTCATAAACGTCGGTGAAACTGAGCGTTCGTTGGATTCTATCAGTTAACTAAGAAATTTCTTTAATTCGGCCCGAAGAAAATGACCGTAAAAAGAGTCCGCTCATCCGATGAAGCTGTACGTTTTACAGCTCAGGGATTCCCCCGTTTCTTTTTCCATTACCTCGTTTGATTCAACTGCAGGATGATAAATGCACAATCGTACACGCGGTAAACTTCGACAGCCGGCCGTGAGCGAAAAATTCACTGCTCCTGTTTACATAGAATCTCGCGAGTTCATTTAGAGCTTCGGAAAACGTTCTCCACCAACTTTCACCCAAGAACTCTAGAAAAACGAAGAGCAGTAGTTTTTCGCAAAGATAACCGAGCAGTCTTCGTAGATACTCGCGGGGGTGGTTTTATAATAAGCTCGTTCGTGGGACACTCGAGCGCGTCTCATTTGCCTCGGATCGTTTGAAATTCAAATACTCGCGCGAACCCCCTACCCCGCGGCCGAACCATCGATATTCTCCGAGTCGGTGTAATTCCACCGAGGCACCGTCGCATAATAAATCACAATCAGAGCTCGCGGATAGGTGGAAGAATAAACTTTGCCCATGTAGGAATTGGAGGGAGCCGACTGCAGTCGCGCGACAATCCCCTTGAATTTTACGCGCGCAGTTTTCACGCCTCGCTCGCTCGAGCTATATATGCGCGTGTCGTTGGAGCCGTATATCGCCCGCCGCGAGCTGTATGTTTTTAACGTAATTGCCGCGGTAATGGACAATCGCTCCTCGCGCGCCAGCCAACGCTCGCTCGATCACACGAGCTATAGCTACCCGCCCCCCGGGGCGCGCTGCACTCGTTTTCCCTCCCTCTGCAGTGTATAACGGCAACGCCAGCAGCGTCTCGGCCGCGTCCAATTTTTTCCCCTCAGCTCGCCAAAGATTTTTTCACCGGCCTCTTCTTCTTCTTCCTACGACCCCGTCGCCGCCGCAAATCGAGCGCTTGTGTTCTCCGCGCTTATCTCTACTCCCTTGCTCTCGGCACGTATATATATACGAGCTGCGCCGGCTCAGATTCGTCAGAAATCAACCTGACGAATCATTTCCGCGGATCAAATCCATACGGCCGAGTCGCGCGATTCCCGCATACGATCGAATGCCTTATTCCGCTGGATTCGCGAATCTCTCGTTCCCGCGGCCCGGCAGCGTACAGAGAACGCGCGACTTTTTCCACATTCTTCCTGATGCATTTTTCGATGCATGTGTCGCTGCACGTATTTCGGGTGTATTGTCGAGCTCCTCTCGAATACGTGTATAGATTTGACGCGTGATTTCCAATGCGACGCGCTCAGACCGTGGCGTGATTTGATATACATTTTCTTAATATTCCGTGCTGTGATTTTTCGAAGAAAGATGTATTGACGAAAGTATTGATTTGTCTTTATCTTTGTCGTTTTGGTTACAACCAGAGACTCGGCTAGAAATTCGACTCTCGACAACGCGAATTCTTGAAATATAGGTTACCAGTGTACAGCGGGGGAGAACTCTTCGATCAAAGAGTGCCTGGTAGAATGAAAGGTGGGATTACGGATATATGAGTTGTGATAGATTGGCCGAAGCATACAATCTTTTCATTCACCGAATGAAAAGATTCTCACGTCATCTCGTGTTTCGGAACTGATTCACATCCATCTATCTGCGCGCGATCACTCAGGTATGAATGAGTTATGAGAGTGTGTTTCAAGATATTACTTCTGAAATATGACGTCGAATGCAAAACGGAAATCACACGGGATCGTAAATTAACGTCAGTTATGCTCTCTCGGATCCAATTCTCCGATTTTGAAGAGACATAAAGAGTTGATTGCCTGATATTTATGATAAATGTCGAACGCAGAATAAAATCCAAGTCGACTAGAATCAAGATAAAACTGAATCCACGCGAATAAAGAGAAATATCCAAGCTTTACGCCATAAAAACTAGGTAGCTTGTTTTATTGGATATCGAATCATGGGAGAATGATAAATCGGTTTATTTGTATTTGGCCCGAATGAATCGAACATTCGTATTTTTAAACGACTCCCCCTGCATTTAATCACTTTTCCGATAGCGAATATCCGATTGAATCTTGAAAGTCCTCCGAAAGAACGGTATAAAACAACATAAGCCTCCGACGGAGTTCCTTGATTTGTTGCGCGCGCTGCTCGCTATTTGTTTCTCAGTTTTTGTTTTCCTCTCTCTCGTCATTATTATATATTTCATCAAAATAATCAACCACTGTACACCGGGAACAGCCGACGCGCGGGCGTCGAATGGATAATTGGATCGAAAATTCATTGAAATTCGTGGGGCTTTCAAATTGGAGAACGAAACGTGATGGCTCGGGAGTAAATAATCAAAGAAACAGGGTGGAAAAGGGAAACGGAATGCCCTCGGAGCAACCCACGAAAATTCCAGAAATTTTCGAATGAACATAAAGGAATAATACGCGTTTTTTGCCGAGCAGCAGCAGTTGCAGCACGTCAGCGCATACACACACACACACGAGCTGAAAAATTACCTCATCCTCGCGTTAGAGAGCGAGCGATGTGCGTATCCAGCGACAAACACCGACACGGGCCGGAGAAGCTTGTTATCTATATATATACGTATACAGGGGAGTGAGCTGCTCTCCCTCGAGCCATACTCCCCCGTACATACACCGCACGCGCGCAGGGGCCTCTTTGTGCAGCATATATCGGAGGAGGAATTTTTCATTCGCCGGTGAAATTCGATCGCGCGTACACTAATCAGCTGTGATCCACGCCTGAAATTTCGCGCTCGGTTTGTGGGAGAAAGAGGGATAGATAGAGCGGGTCAAAGGAGGGGAGGAGCCAGTACTATCGCCTCCGCGCGCCGAGTTTAATGAATTAACGCGCGCGCGCGGCCAGATGATAAAGCATCGTTGCCCTCCCCCCCCTCAAGAAGAGTTGCCCAGATTAAGCCTGAATAAATGGACTCTATTATCTCGCGCCTTCGTTAGGGCCGAGATCATTATTGCGCTCGGCCGCTCGCTTATTCCTTCCCTCCCGCCACCGTACCCGCCGCCAGCTCGAGATTACGGCTTTTTGATGAACTCCTGCACTGCTCGCGCGGATCTCGCGTGTATCGCCTCCACTCGCCTCCTCTTATTATTTCTCTCGATGCGGACATGAACGAAATACCGATCGGCTGTGTACACACACGCACAGAGTGATCGATGCGGTCGCGCGCGCGCGCACGACACAAGATTGATTTAGATGATGGAGTTTTTCCTCCCCGATACACACAAACCGGGGCGAATTAGCCAGGGAAATCCTATATCTTAATGCGACTCGCGCGCGGGACAAGTGAGTAATCATCGCTCGGCTCTGTTTGAGCTTTTGTGGATCAGAGGGTATATATAGCGGACGGCGTGATCCATCCCGACCAACTTCAAGAACTCGCGACGTTTCTAATTAGAATAGCTTCACAATGGGAAATCGTGACTTACGCTCGAGCCGAGAGGGCGAAACTTGATTAATGCGCGCGACGCTCTCCATTCTCCAGGCGTCGAATGGAACGACAATAGAAGGTAAACATGTCTTTTTTCTCCCCCGAACCAGCTGGGAGTACGGCTATCTCGAGCGCATCATGCTCATTGTGAAAACAGCTCGAGAGAATACGAATGCATCTTCGCACCCAAGTTTTCTTGCTCACTCCCTCCCTTCGAAACGCACAGACTGATTTCTGGATAAGAATAAATACGCTGCAGTCCTTTGATTAAGTGTCGCCTTGTGTAAATAATCTATGAACCTGGGGGAGGCGGCTCTTCGCGGAAGCAAACGATGGTAATTCCGTCTACTATGTATATATCTCCTTTCCTCGTGCTCCTCTCTATCGCGGTGAATTGCATCTCAAACGTTCGAGTTAACCGCGAGAAAGACACGCTTTCGCATAGTATAACAGCTCTCGCAATTCCTGGCAGTGAAAATCTTCGAGCTGAGCTCCAGTGAAACGTTCTTCACTGTAATATTCAGTTGGATTATTTTCACTGTAGTCACAGACAGTCAGATTAAAAGGAAATCTCGTGAATTGTCGTCCGGACGACGTCGAGAGAAGACTTGTATGTTCCGTAGCAGACACGCGAGCATACACTGGACGTATTGTGATAGACGGCGTTGCGATAGGTGTGACTTGAGACTGAAGAGCCCAGTGCAAAGACCAGCATAAGCAGGTGTGAATTGCTGGCCTGGCTGAGGGTGGCCGAGAAGCTCGAGCCAGCCCCGGGTAACTCCGGTTAGCCCGACCGAGCCGACGCTTGAGCGAACAAGAGCCAGAGTGTCAAAATCAACTGTAGTGTGTGTGTGTGTTTGTGTGTGCAGCATACCTCTCTCGGTATACTAACCAAGCCCTCGTTCATCCCCACTTGCTACAGTCGATATTCACTGTAACTGTATTACAGTGAGCGACGTTTGACTGGAACTTGGAGTGAATATTCACTGTAGTACACCACCGTTCATTGGATTAATCATTGTTCAGGGGCGTTTTATATGACGAATAGGGCATTTCCATGAGACATTCACTGAATTCCCAGCTGATCGAAGATACATACAACGACGTGGCGTATATTGCAGACCATCGCGCAGGCGAACCGAATCGTTCGATCGAGTTGAAACATCGAAGTTACGAAAATCAGCCTGTATACATCGGTGCGCGATCATTCAATCGAAGCATATACTTACGCAATAATCAGTTGGCAAAGCTCGAGCTCGAGCCATATGCGCAACAATGCTCGACGAGCGCGAAGAGCGCAGTGTAATACACACGGGCACATATATATGTATGGACGTCTCGTCGCGCGCGGTAAGCAGTCGGGATGATTTTTCTTTTTCTCCCTCTCCTCGTACTGCCTCGTTTCCCGAGCAATGCCTCCGCTCCGGAATAAAAGCTCGCTGGGGGAAAAAAGCGGTGCATTAGAGCGCGGGGGCGCATTGCGAACAAAACCGAGGCAGCTTCAAAGCTATGCGCATCCGGGGGTCCATTACTCGCCGTGTATACGCGTGTGCGTTGATACACACGTGTAAGTATATGTAGTTGGGTAGTGCACAGGTGAGGTGGGGAGTGTCGCATCGCGCCGGCTTCGATTAGGCCCGCGTAAGACGATCCCCCGGGCTCGTGACGCCGCATACCTGGCGGCCGGCCAACGGCTTTCGTCGCGCCGCACTGCTGCCCCACCACGACCACCACTACCAGCGTATCCCCCGACACCCGACACTCTCCTCCGCCACACTCCGGCGCGTGTTCTTACACGGCTCTTCTCGCGCGCTCCCCAATCCACTCCACATGCCCACGGCTTAATTCGCCCCGGGTTTTTGCAGCCGCTCGACTCGACGGGGTTTGATTTGGTATTCATTGCGCGCGCCCGAGGGAGTCCGCGTCGAGTCGTGCCCTTGATGCTCCTCCCGGCCATTTGTTTGCCGGCAACCCGGCTCCGATGAGTTCTAGTTTTAATTGCTGGGGAGAGGCCGACGGCCGCGATCAAGTTCGACTCTCTTATCGCCCGATCGACCAGCAGATTACATTCGTTCCTCCGCAGCAGCAGTGGCTCGGCGATACTCTCTCCGGCCAAATTACCGAATCTCTCTCAAGAACTTGACTCCGAATCAACTTGATTCGGCCGTGGGACGCGATGTCACACCGTCCAATTCGCCCGAGCCAAAAATACTTTCTCGATGAATCCGCTGTTATCGCGGCTCGTTGATGAGGGATCGAGCCGAGCCGGTCTATAGATTTCTCTAACGTATTCAACCCGAGTCGACGATATGCGTTTTATGTTCTTTAGGGAAGGTTCTCATAGCACCTCGAAAATGACCCATTTTTCTTTATATTTTTTTTCATAGAAGGCATTAAATAATGGTATGGAACTTTTCCACACGTACTTACATATCATTTAAGAACATGAAAAAATTATATAATAAGTTAAACACACGTTCATGAGCACGCCTCTACAAAAAGTTTCCGCATGGTGGGAATTCTAGAGCCTTCAATTTTTATCTGAGATCGAAAAACGTAAGAGTTTCAGAAAATATATAACATTTGTGGGATATTATATCAATAATACCGAAAAAAGTTGAAAATTAACAAAATGGCGGACTTGTGAAATTTACGTACCGATTTCGGACTTTTTTTTTGCTCTTAAAATCGATATATAGACAAAAAATAATAACAAAATTGATGGTTTCATAGGTATAAGCTCCCAGGAATTTAATTTCCTTTAGAATAAAAAAAGATTCAAGTCGATCCCTTGAGTAGTTTTTGAGCTAGGATTCCCACCAGTTTAAAAAAAGTCGTTTCGAGATAAACGCGTTTAAAGATTCGGTTAACCGTATCAATAACGTTAATCATAAGTTGTTTATTATGCTATAACTTTTTGAAAAAAACTTTTGTGGTCACACGCTTTTAGGGGCATATGCTACACTTCATAAGCTATCAAAATCAGCAAAAAAAAAATAATCGATATTTTGAAATTGCTTGATGAGAACCTCCCCTTGACGATTAAAACAGTGCTGATAATCCCAATCAAGGGGTCTGCTCTTGAATAGCATTCGTATATTCGAACGAGCTTCGATTAGATATCCATTGCACCCGTTCGTTCGTATTATGTGTGTACATTCGAATCGCCCCATCGAGTTCGCGTTCCCTATATGGTTCGTTGGTACTCACTCGGGCTGAAATCAACAATACACGAATGAAAATGTAGTCATCGCGCAAGAACTATATGCCTATACTATGAAAGTTTCTATGTTACGTGTATCTGCAGACTGACGAAGACTATCATCTCGCATGAA
Organism: Aphelinus atriplicis; assembly: GCA_020882685.1. Classification (NCBI taxonomy): domain Eukaryota; kingdom Metazoa; phylum Arthropoda; class Insecta; order Hymenoptera; family Aphelinidae; genus Aphelinus; species Aphelinus atriplicis. The sequence goes on along the minus strand of CM037073.1, from coordinate 53,304,373 downwards.
ATTAAAAACTAGTATGCCCTCCGCTTGTTCAAGGAACCATGGAATATACTCGGAAGAATAATCAAAACGCCCAAGTTGAAGAAGAAAACCCGGGCTCTGTTGGAGCGAGCGTATAACGAATAAAAAAACTGCAGTATCACGAGCAAACTTTCTCTCCCACCCTCTGCCTACTTGGCGCTGCGCGTTCGCTCAAAACGAGAACAAAGAGAAAACAAAAAAACGCAGCCCAGCCGGAATTTCCCCCGCCTGTAAACAGGTGATGGAGCGGAGCATTTCGATTTCAAAACTACGCGGGCGCGCAACAAATGCGAAGTTTCTAAAACTCATTCAGACTCGGGGGGGGGGGGATAGAGAAAAAAGAAAAACGCCTACTCGCGCAGTTCGCCGTGAGTGCAGCAGCGTATATGAGCGAATCGATAGAGCCACGCGCGTCCGATTCTCCGACACGAGCGGGGCGCAATAGAGACAAACAGAGAGACGGGAGGAGCGAGCGGCTCGATCGTCCTTCCCGGCTGTATCGAGCATATTAAATTCAGGATCTCTCGCTCCGCGGATTATCATTGGAAATCAATAAAATGAAACGCGCGCGGCAAATCCCACGGCTGCCCATCGTTATTTCAGGTATAAGTTGAAGTTATATTCGGGCCCGGATAATCGAGTAATTCAAATAATTCAAACGCGCGCGTACGTATATGTACGAGTCCGCGGGACGGCCCCAAGTATTCGAATATCTCAACTGCGCGCGCGGCGCACTCGATATGTATACCGAGCGACCGGCAGCCAATGGTTATTCGGCGACATAATGGCCCCGCTGTGGCTCGGGAATCACGGCCGGGCTTGCGGCCGATACAGCTTTTTCACTGTTGCACGCCAGCTTCGATCGTCCATAAGGCGCGCACATGAATTAGCCCGCGGATATACACGCGTCTCTCGCGTAACGCCGATACATATACACGAGTGTTTTTACCCGAGCCTGTCCGGGTTAACGCACCCTTCCACCCCTTTTTTCATTGGCTCTCGTCGCCGCCTCCTCCGCCCGGCAGACACGTAACACTCGATTTGTTTTGCGAGCTGCGCGCGTGGCGCGATATTGAGTTTGTCCCTCTGTGTACACAGACGCGGGCTCGAGGCTCTAAAAATATTTACGAGCCGCGGATATTTAATTACGAGGCGCGATGTGCGTGCGCACGCGTGTCGCGCGAGACACACGAGTGCAGCCTCGTGAATAATGCATGCACGCCGGGAAACAAGGAGGAACGCGACACGAGGGAGGAGAGAAACAGTCAAGTTGGCTGAGTGGCACGCGCGCGTGGATGTATATACGAGAAAACGCGTCCACGCCCAACTGATTTTAATCGGCTTCCGCCGGGATTTATTGTACGGATCTGCGGCCCTTAGTGTTCTCGAGGATCTCGTCCCTCGCGGCGAGACAACGGTGGATGTGTACCCCTCACGGTGAATGGATACGATAAACAGTGCATATTCCAACGCGGCGATTGGCAATTCAATAAAGTCCGATTCGTATCGACCTGTTCCACATACACTTTTCCGGCGAACGTATATACTCTTCGATTCGGACCTCCCGCTCTTGATATTTCAGTGAATTACACAGAACGTTCCGGAGCGCGCAACTCGCTCGTTATACCCGGAAGATGTAACTCGAGAGCGGCGAACGGGAGTGGAAAACGGGTTCCAGCGGCCGAATTGGGTCGAATTAAAAACTCGACGACGACGCATATGACATCGTGATATCGAGAAAACGACGAGGGTAATTTCGTACGTACCGCGGATCCGAGCTGACGCGAACTCTCGTGTGTTCTCAGTCTTGATTCCGATATCTCGAAAGCTCCCTCGCGGCGACTCCCGGTCGTAAGTTGAGGTTAAGCCAATATTGCCCCTCCTCCTCCCCCGGGCCGACTAATTGTTATACTCGTCAGCTCTTCCCCCGAGTTTACAGACAAAACATCTCTCGCGCGCGCGCGCGGCCCTATACTCCTCGGGAAAGCGGCCGCGGCGCGGCTTTGTCAAAAAACATATATTTTCCGGGATCTCTCGACGTAGCCTTCGACGTCCGACGCAAATTTTCATATCACGGCGGCGAGCTGAACTTCGGACCCAGCACTCGAAACTCGGCGGATCGAGGTACAGGGAACTCATTGAAATCCTCGCGCGCGATCCAGACGTATATACGCTCTTCTCGAGAGCTGCGCGGAACTTTGCCACCCCTCCCGACGATTACCGGACGAGCGGGTATGTGCGCGCAAGGAAAAACACGCGGAGGGTGGGTAATCCAGCGGGATTCGTTGGTTATTGCGAAGGGCGGCGCGTCACGCGCCTATCTCGGTCCGATCGCGTGTTTATCTACTTCGAGGTCGCCCTCCGGAGGGGCAGATATACATATACATCGAACTTGCGGGTATTATTCTGCGGCTCTATCGGGGCAAGGGTCCGCGAGGTGAGAGATAAAACCGAGCGCCAGAGTGTGTGTATGAATACGCGTAAATATATAAAACGCGCGCGCGCGAGGCAAGTGGAGAACAATTGGCGGCGGCAACTTTTTCATCTACTATTCCGCGCGCAAGTTTGGTATTGTTTGTGTGTGTGTGTATAACGATAAGTATAGCGCGCATCGGAGATGTTATACTTGCGCGGATGGAATTCGAGCCCAAGATAGATTGCTTTCTCGTGTTTTTGCTTACCGTCAGAAATTCCCAGAACAATTGCAACCCCACAGCTATATAACCGCTGAATTTTATACTACTACGCGCGCGCGCGAGCGGATATTCCTGTTTCCGTGTCGCGCACTAGCTCGAGTATATCCATATATACGTATGCTAGTCGGGAGGAAATTTTCCAAAACTTTCCCTCATAAATTTCTGTTTTCCCAAATCCTGCTTATTATTCATGCCGGGGACGAGCGAGCATAGCTTAATTGGATCATTCGCCTGGGCAAAAAGTAAAAATGGTAGAGAGAGGACACTGTGAGAGAGATAGAGAGAGAAGGAGAAAGGAGCGAGGAGGCCGCACAGTCGGCCCTCGGTCCAGCACGACGTTTGATTTGAAAAATGTCCGGCGCTTTAGCCGCTTATGTATATACATCCAGCTCGTGCGCACCGAGTAGCAGCGCACTTGAAAAATTTGAATGCATATCGCCCCGGCTTGGCCTCGTCGTCGCAACCTCCCTTATTCCCTCCGTCCTCTCTCTCCCCCTCCTCAATTGCCATTGTGTATAAAAACGGCTCGCGGATACTCGCACGTATACGGTTAGACGAGCGTGTATTCCGCAACGGTATACCGTGCGCGAAAAGCTAAGCCCCCCGTGCACGAGGTAAAATTTGAATAAATTTTCGCGCGCGCGCGCGCAAGCGGAGACACAAAAATTGCCGGACCGCGCCGCGGCTTTATACCGTTCCACAGACTCGGCGATTCTCTTCCTTTGAGCTTCCGTTCATTTGCCGTATATACCGCACGCACACACACACACACAGCGTTTCCTTTTTTCCGCGCCACTGTATACATCCCTCCCGCGGCTTGATCGACGCGCGCTCTACCTCTTTTCGTTCGCAATCAGTGCGCGGATCCGATACTTATTTCAATTTAATTATTTCCAGCTCTATCTCTGTTTCTCCTTGAGCGATCCTCGCGGCGCGCGAGAGAGTGAATCGAGCCGGGAAAGAGGCGCGATGCTCTTTACCGAGAAGCCGATTCGAATCGTCGTAAATTCAGCTCGCTCCCGAGTACTCTTCGACTCAATTGAAGAAGGGTATATCTCGAGTATTAATCTTTCGTTGGGTAGTCGTGGCCGTGTACAATTTTCTCGCGAACACGCGAATCAAATAATAATCAGGCGTTTCGAGACATTCTTATACACACAGCTTATTATATACTCACAGTCGCGCGCGCTTGTCCCGTAATTTCAATTTGCCTCGAGGGCTCGCTCATACAGAGGAAGTTTTCACTTCGTTCACTAGGTAAATTAAACGGAGACCTCTAGCTCAGCTCGGGGAAAAATAAAAGTTGTTTATCTGACATTTCGAGTAAACTATTAAAATGATTGCTACTTCAGCAGAACTTCCTTGGGAGTTTTCTGTCTTTGTAGTAATGAAATTACTCTCCTTGACATTTTGCTTCGCGCGACCTAAATTTATCAACTGCGCGGGGCAGCTTATTTGCGATCGGATCTGCAAATTATCACCGGCTCTCAATTCCGAGATAATGAAATGTCATCGAAATTCATCCTCCACGTCTCCACTAATGGTATTAAGCTTTTCTTCCAGAATATGGATACTACATATTCCTCAAATTTTCATATTTCAATTATAGAGCTTTATCCGTAACATCCACATATTGGTGCACGTAAATTTAAATTCATTGTTATAGATGTCTTACTCTTTAATTTTAAAACTTTTTCAACTCGACCTTCTATCCGTACGCATCATAGTTTTTGATAAAATGATCGCTCTGATAATTGTTCACTGTTACATTCAGTTCCAAAATTTTGAACTTTAAAAATGTGAGTTTTAAACTATAAATATAAAATTATCGATTTCACTTTAAGTTACAGTGAGTTTTCACTGTAAGACGGTGAGCGACATTTGATCGAGACTTACAGTGAATATTCACTGTAGTACAGTGAGATTTCACTGTAAGGAATTTATTTTTTCACGACGATCCATGTAGATCAAAACGAGAAATTAGCTTTCATTTTCCTTCCACAAGAAACAAATTCTCAAAATGGAATTATGCATTTATTTTATAGCCCACACATGTGCCACGTACTTATTTTGAGAGTTTTGCTTCGTTCTAATATAAGCAGGGTAACGCAATGAAAATCCTACATCTCGGTTCCTTTTGAGCTCAAGTTTATAAAACAATTAGCCCTAAGGAATCTTTCACCCGTCATACGACCGATTCCGGGCGAGTAATAATACGGTTGACCTTGTTCGGATATAGGTTAATTCGATTGATACATGCAATTTTAAAAACCTTCAGATCGTACTTAATGCTCCGGAAAAATACTCGGTCGTGGGTTGTTTTGCGCGAGTTATTCATTATTATTTCCGCAGCAGTAGACAGTTTGACGTTCCAAAAAGTCACGAACCAACCAGTTGCCGTATATACTTTTTCGCGAATCCAAGCGGAACAAGGTCAACTTTTGAATCCATAAGGAACCGGCGTTCCTCGCCGGACTGAATAGATATTACCCACTCTGGTAATCGTTCGATTCGAACACGTTGACTATGGCAGTCTTTTGATCGCTTTGTGCCTCAGCAGAAGCCTGGCAAAACTTCCGAGTATTTTAATTAATTGCGGATGCAAAAGTTTATTGCTGTCTCGAGCTCGGCCAATTCAATCGTGAATTGCCATTGGCCTGAAAGCCTTATGCAACTCGGCGTGATTTCCTCTTTGGCGTTTGTATTATCGAGGGGGAAACTTTTTAATTCAACAATGATCGAATGATGCTCGCGAGAATTCGCAAGACCTGAATTGGATTGTTCACTCAAGTGTGCTTACAAGTTCAATTTGAATCCTAGTCATATTAGATTGTTGGAGGAGCAGCCGGTGCAGGGATTTATTAGCCTGATTATTGTCTCGGTAGTTACGCCTCGCCTCCACTCAATTCAACAAGCGTATAAACTTTTTACGGGCAATCCGAATGTATGAATCTCATAAAGTTGAATCATATTAAACTTTTCTATACTCAATAGACAATAATTATACTTTTCGCATCTATAGGCAACGAAAAGTGTCTTTCTTTAAAAAGAGGTATCCAAACTATAAAATGTTCTGAATTTGTTACATTGAAATGAACGTGACTTACTATCAATTGTGATTCTATATTCCAATCTCGCACTTCTTTTCTCGAAATTGATTTTTTGAGTATAGTTTTTGATTATAAACACTGGATCAAAATAACTGTTTTTTTTTTCGACTTTAGTACGCCAGAATTGAGTTCACAATTAATCATTGAACGATCCCGATTAAAATTTCACAAGCAATTTCATCCAGACTTATTATTGACAGCAGCATTCTCCAATTTCATTTCTAATCGAAATGGAATTTTACATGATATCCAAAGACGGATGCGAGTGTTGCGAGCAATTCCAACAATGAAGAGGGAAAGATCAAATTTTCGTCGGTTCAAGTGCGTAATATAGGGCGCCCAATTTGGGAATTGATTGCACATGGGAACAAAGCTGAGTAAATCAAGACACGAATGGATAGGATGAAAGTCGGAGTAAATGAAAGCAGAGAGGAATCAAAAAGAGAGATAGAGGGAGGGGGAAAAAGTTTGTGCGTACGTGTTACAGCGAAAAAGAGATCAACGCGGAGAGAGAGAAACGTATTGAATATCGAGTTAATGACTATGCGTCATTACTTTGATCGATCCTCATTAATTAAGAGAAATTTTCTCACACCCACGATTATTTTTATATAGATTTCCCGCTGAATCCCTCAACTACGTGACGCTTGAAAAAATCGTTTGTTCTATCGAACTGGTTGAGTCGGCGACTTTTCCAGAGCACAATTCGCCCTCAACTCCCCAGCAGCGTTTCCCCGCGATTTGAAACTCGCGCACACTTGTACCAGCAAATCCTGTTAACTTCATAATTTCCCAATTACAACTTGGTAACAGAGTGTTCGTTGCGCTGGATCTATCCAAAAGCGTTACGACTATACGTTGGCAAAATACGTAGCAAAGAGGGCGACTCTCACGCGTGCTGAAGTTCCATCCGAATCTCGTTATACACGGGACAAGCCACTAATGATGCTAAATTTGACTACAATAAATTAACTCGGCTCTCGGCTAGTAAATGAATTATCGTGGACGGCCGGGTCGGCACACTCGGCGCATATATTTTTAGTTCTTTTCAACTCTGTCTCTCTCTATCTCTCTCTCTCGTCGGGAGCAGTTCATAATTCAAACGGTATATTTACACTCGTCCAGTTGGTATTTCTCCGAGTAGCTACCGATGAATAGGAGTAGTTGTACATTTCGCAACTCTCGCGGATCACTCGCGGCCGAGTGTCATCGGAGCGCGGGGGCGCGGAGCAACTCGGAGCTCATTTAAATGCCGCGGTGCTCTCTGAGCTCGAGTGTTTCACGTGCCTTTTTATACGTGCGAGAACACAGCAAACATGTCACAAGCCCTCCCGTCGAATACAATTACCAGGCGGACCCGAGTGCAATAAAATGAGTATGCTCCCGTCAAACGGTGATCCACTGGAGGATTAATCTTCTAACGCGTCGTGTAATTCGCTCCTGGAGGTTGACGTTTAAAACGAATCGAGAGGGGAGGGGGTGTGTAAAAACGCGCGTGTCGGAGGAAGAGGAAGAAAAAATCCAAAAATCGATCGAGCAGCCGGGTATAAGTTTATAATACGGCGGCGGATGAGTCGCGCGCGCGCGCGGCTGCTGGCGCGAGCATTAGCATGGGTAGCCGCGCGCGCGCGAGACTCGGGCTGGCGCGGGGGGCAATCTGCATGAGAATGGCGAAGGGAAACAGGACAATATCCGCGCGATTGAAGACGTCGAGCTTGGCTTTCGCAAGAAGCCTCACGGCGCCCGCACAAACACACTCACACACACACACACACACACACACACACACACACACACACACACACATATATATATATATATAAACAAAGAAGAGAAGAGAATATAAAAGAGAGGTGGCCGTGTGAGCTCGCGCGCGCGCGCGAGAAAGGAGAGAGCTCTTATGTGTGTACTCACGTCGTCGAGTGCAGCAGCGGGTATATATGTATGTATGAGCGCGCGCGGCAGCAGCAGCAGGTGCCGGCTCTTGGTGCTCACTGCAAACACAACACTCAGCCGCCCGGCTTTTGCTGGCACTACGTACGCATGGGACACTCTGCCGTGAGACACGCGCCGGAGCCACGTCGACGTGCAGTGCGTGCGCGAATGTGGAGCACACGTGCGGAGAGAGCGGCGGCACGTTTTGCCCGGGTAGCAGCAGCAGCTCGAGCGGTCCACTTGCCAGCGCGGCGCTCGCGCGACTGACGCGCGCGCGAGATGAGCGGCGCGCGCGCCCGACCGACCCGAGAGCTTCCCTTTCTCTCTCTCGCGGCGCGCGAACCGCGTGTGCAGCCTCTCCAGCGGCCCTGCCCCCGTGCGTCTTCGCTCCGGCCCTTTTCTTCACTCGGTCGCCCGCGCAACAAGTATCGCGGAATCTTCTCTTCTTTGTCTTTTGCCCGAGGACATCGAGAGGGCCGACGCGCGATCGTCGACCGCTGAGCTCCGGCGTGTAGGATGGATGAATTTGACGGCTGGTCAATGTACCGGCCACGAGAGAAACGGATCGACATAGATTGCCCCAAATTACGTTGGTTCGAATTTCACAGATATATCAACATCGATGTTTGTCGGGAAAACAGAATTGATTCGAGTGAAATATACTGAATCGATAATGTCATACAACAATTATAAATGAATTTAATATGTAACAAGTGTATAAGAGACGATTGTGCAAGCTAGTTTGATTACGAGAATAAACGACGCGTTACCCTGAAAAGGCTGGTGAAATCTGCAGTTATATAGTTCGAATTTCATGTTACTCGCCACGTTAATCATCGTTTTACGTACCCTGTGCGTTTTTCTAATAACCTTTGAACAAGTAATCGTAAAGTAATAGTATATTATGTTAGTGTAGTGCGTGCAATCGCATTTACGCGCTAGTGTATATTTTAAATATCCTTTAAACTCGAGCACTCGTAACATAAAATATCGTATCCAGCTGGTGCGTTGATTTTTAATCGCTCGTGTTAACGCGCAATACTCGTCGCCGGCCACTCGTGGACACGTCCGCACTTCATAATTCATAGTCGCGGATACAATATTCTTATTGTTCGGATGGACGGGGCAAACATTGCCCGGCAGTAATTTCAATATTCCAAGAGGATCATGCATCAATAGTTAATCAAGAGTTCATTGGAACGAAAGTTCAAACATGACTATTTCAATGGGGAATCCCACGATTGGCCAGTGACGGCCGATGGGATTACGTGTTTGTATTCGTTTCACGAGGACACTCCACTATACTCGCGAACAGTACACACAGTCAAAAAAGGCCGGAGAATCCAACCGAAATATCTACATGGTACACTGAGAACAGTTTATAGTTGGGTGAACTATAAATCTACTATAAATATAGTTCTATTTTGACCCAGCTATGAGATATTGTGAATTCCACTATACAAATTTCACTGATGTATACCATGGAAATAGTATTATTTATACTATATTTAAAGTAGATTTTACTCTATATATAGTACTTTTATTTATAGTAGATATGATTGAGTGGACACAGTTGACTATAATTGTGGTTCATTAAACAATAATTACTGATGGATGAACAATAATCAAATAGTAATTGAGCATTATTGAAAAAACTATAAAACATGAGGGTTATTTACACAAATAAAGTTAATTTAACGATATTTATAGTAGATTCCTCTATAATTTCGTTTACTATATCATATAGCAGGTTCCGATGAGGGAATTTTTCTCAGTGTAAGCATATAATTGAAAGCGTTTCTTTGCGGACGTATATACACATAAGAACCCACTGCGCGTTCGTCGCGTTTCACATAATTTTTGCACCCGCTGTTTTATCCTCGCGATCCGTCGGAAGTTCCCCCCAGCGCGCAACAATGATCGATTCGGGTCCGTATACGGCGTAAAACACGCTAATGTATAGATATCCGCGGCGTCGGGCATCAAAAAGCAGCTGGAAGACGGCGTAAAAACGGGAAGCGTGCGCGCGCCGCTTTGGCGAAGAACAATAGCCGCGCGAGCTGTTTGGCCATTACCCGGGGGGGGAGGCGAGACATCGGAGAGCCGGGGGCGAAGCAACAATCCCCCCGATGCGCGGCGAGCTTTTCTCTCCGGCGCGCCGTATACGACGACCAGCGTCGGTCCAGCCGTGCGCACCTACTTTTTTCCCCGGCCTTAATTCCTCCCCCCCCCTCAGCTCCGTATATATATACTCTCTTTTCCTTGTCGCCGTTGTATAGGGCGAGCGAGCGCTGGCTCCTCTAAGCACCCGGATACACTTGTCACCGTATGTTCACCCGGTAATGGCCAGATGCGAGCGCGACTTTTACCTCTCGCTGCCCCTCCACCCCCCCCCCCTCACCTCGTATACGAGCTTTTTCCACGCCACCCTCCCACGTATATATACGCCCTTTCCGCCCTGAGCTGCAGTTTTCCTCTGGGTGTACAGTGCGCACCGCGGACTCGTTGGTCCGCGTCACGATTTTCCCTTGTAACTGGACGTCTACTTGTTTTTATTTTCCAAAAATGTCGCTTGTCCCAATTTAGGCAGTAATTCTTCGTGGCCAAGGATAGGTCTTATTATCACGAGAATCATACAATGTACGATGATCGGAGACAATAATTTCATTCACTTTTTTTCTACATGTTATTTGTGAAGTTCCGAACTGCAGCGTTGATCGTCGATTTTGCTACTGATTAGGCGAGCCCCCTCCCCTTGGTAATTTATTATCCAATGAAACCGCGAGCTCATTATCGTTGGTTCGCAACACGTCACTTACTTTCACCATTTCGAACATAAAACTGGTTTTCTTTTTCGCTGATGTCGAGGGAGAATATAGCTGTAAAGGAAGATTTAACGATCCTATCCAGTGCCGGCAGTTGAAGAAACTTCCCGCTTTGTTGGCTCCAACGTTATTCAGTATGCTACATAGAAAATATACTTCCATGTTGAAGAAATCGTCGTATATTCCGTTAAAGTGCGTACATAAAATACAGCTGGCAATTTGTAAAGATTGCAACGTACTCTCGTGCGACACCGACCGAAGCTCATGATAAATCATGACCGCGCACCGAAAACAGATCGAATAAAACTCGCGTAATCAACGCGTCGAATGAAGTCGTCGCGTCTGTCGGGAACAAGAAGCGAGGGAGTCTCTCGGGTGGTAAGGACAAAGCGAGAAGACGCGAACAAATCGGGACTGTTCATTATTTCGAGTGTATATATATACGCTAGCTCGTGCAGGCGCTAACGAATGGGCGTCGCGTCGCATTCAGCGCAGCCGAGGCGAGAAGGAACGAGAAGGAAAGAAAAAAAAAGAGGGAGGAGGAAGACTCGGGAAGTTGGACGCAAGGGCGAGTGTTACGGGTCGGAGGGGCAGTGTACCAGGACGAGCGCGTGAAAAGCGCAGCGTGTGCGGGTTCGAGAGTCGAGTGGGGGGCGGCGGCCAAGGCGTTCGAGTGGCTCGGCTAGAAAAAACAACACTCGACGGCTCGAGAGAGCTTATGCCCGGCTCTGCACAATGCGCCACGGACCTGCTCTTTCTCTCGCGCGCGCGTACACCTTCTTTATTGTCCGCGGAAATTAAGCTCCCGCGTCGGCCCTTATTTATAAAGTTTCGCGCTCCCCCGTGGCCCTACGCGTCGCCTTGTTAAAAGTAATCGCTCGGCTGCCGGTGGGCCGCCTCTCCCCCCCCCCCTCCACCAACGTTATTAATGCATTATTCAGCCGAGTCGACCGACGTTTTTACACCCACTCCTCCGTTGATCTGCTTTGTTTCGCCTCATCCTCGGCGCGCCTCTGTACAGCACTGCGTGTTTTTGCCCGCGAAACTTTGATTGAGTGCAACCTGGAGGCTGTCGCCGATCGGTGCACTCGAGAGGCCGATGAGTTGCCCCAAATACCGCCGAGCTTCCCGAGCAAACTGAGTTTTGTTGTATTCTTGCGTGTCGTTCGTCTAGCCATCGGCGCGTATGGCAAACTTGACGGGGCAAATTGAGCGACTGTATACGCGCGCGTAACGTTTGTCGTTCGCTTCGGCTTCTAAACAGAGAGACGGCAGCAACTCGAAATGCACCGAGATGAAATTTTAACTTTGAAACATCTCCGCCGCGCGGGGAAATACTTCGGAGAGTACTTTGGGAATCACTTTCCACAAAGAGCTGCCGTCCTCGAGGGGGGGACAAAATTATTCAAGCGCTGGATGATGGAGGAACATTCGAAAAGTCAACACAGGTCTCGTGGGTGCGTACTGTTCAGCCGAAGTTGTTCTACATTTTTTTAACATTCTTCTTTATTTCTCAGTTCTCAATATATATACACGCTATTTCTAATGTTTGGTCAGGCTCGATTCCCATAAGGAAACAACAAAATCACACTCTGTACTTTTGCTCGGTCGAAATTGGCACGCTCGTCAATAAAATTTGCGTGGTTAAATGCAAGAGGAAATTGAACGATGCATGACCACCAGCTTTAAATTCAAAGCGCCTCTCCACCGGATACATAAATTTCAATCAGCGGGAAATATACATCTTTCACTTCTGACTTGTGCGTTTATTATCGCTCCATGTATTATTTTGGCCCGTGCGAAAACTATAAAAGTTCAACGCGGATATTGCGTGGACCGGTTGCAATATCGAGATACGGAAGATGAAGAGAAGGCGAGGGTAAAAATATGGAATACACAATTATTCCGCCGAGTTAATCCGCGTATTAACATTTTTCGTGATAATCACTCTATTAAACTTAAATAAGAATGACGATCTGCCGGAGGTCAGAGTATACTCTGCCCGCAGGAGAATTAATATGCACGTTGGGAGAGAAGGCAATCGGAGAAATAAAGCGAATAATGCGAGCCAAGCGTGGAATTGGTGCGGGATGAAAAATCACTCCGCGAGATCGAGGAAGAAGTGCATGTAATATAATGTCGTTACACAATAACATATCCACATGGTAATATTTATAAATATACATTGAAAAAATATGTGTGCCCTTTGTCGGAGCCGTGGCTCTCACACGTATATACGAATATCGCTCCTAGAGCGGATAGAAAGGCATCGAGCCATCGACGTTGGCCGCTCGGAAGCGCAATATGCGACATACATATAGAGGCCCATGTGGTTCCCTCGCCTGCGAGAGATACTCTTGCAAGTCGCGGACGTGTGTAACGAGCGGCTCAGCCGTCGAACTCGTGCGTCTGAGACGGCTCCCAACCGAGGCTCCGCAAAGATCTGCAAGCAATTAGATGCGTCGCTTAGCGCCGGCCTCCCGAAATAAACGCGCCTACTCCCTCTGGGGCAAACTCTCGCCCACGCGCCGCGCGTAATTAACTGCGACCGATGCGTACATACACGCGCGGTCGAAAAATCTCCTTCTGCTCCGATACACACCGGCCTCGTACGCACTCGACCGATGATTATTCAGATTGAGCTCCGGCGTGGCGTTTAATTGATGCTACAAACCCGTGTGCCTCAGCGATGATCGGGCTATTACAATGACCGACGGAAAACAGACGCGTAATGGCACCGCGGGCTCTTTCAATTGCGCGACTGTCGCTTTGAAGGAGAAAAAAAGCCATCGTATATATTGTGATTATGTAAATTGAAGTTAATTATTCGCTGATTACCCCAGCGGTAAGAGCGCGTCTGGAGCGCGAAAGCAATTATACGTTTTTCACGACCCTCTCAACTATTTTCTCGCTCTTTTATCCGTTTTTTTGCGGCAATTTTTTCCCGCCGGCTTTCACCGGCTAACTTTCGCGATATCCGAATTTACATTTTACATGTGAATCCGTGTGCCGGAGTGGTCTATATTTACACGTTCGCATTCGATCGAGTATGAATATGACATGAGACGCCACGAACGACTCATCTAAAATAGTCGATTAATTGCCACTTTGGACGTGCACGTCCGCGTGAATACGGACGAATATGATCTGGTACAATCTCGTTTCGCGTGCAATTCATCGAAATCGAACGAAACTGCGCGCGAAAACCAAATCAACGGAAACGCGGATGAATTTACGAAATTCTCATAAAGTAAACGAAGTATTCGCACGCATTGAAAGCTCTGAATTTGAGAAATACAAACTCGACGCGAGTTCTTGCAGCTTGGCTGTCCGGACGAAGCGAATTGCGCGCGCGTGTGTGGGGTTTGCCGCAGGGTGAGAGGCGGGCGTCTCGGTTGAAAAAGGGCAAAGAGCCGAGGGAATTGAGAGGTGGGAACTTACTGCGCGGCGAGTTTGATGAAGCCAGGAGGACCGCAGGTGAAAACGCAAGCTCTGGCTGAACGCTCGCCCATTAAGTCGTTGAGCAGCTGCTCCGTCGCGCCGCCGGTTCTTCCTGACCAAGTGCCCCCGGCTTCCGACAGCACGTGCGTCACCTTCAATCTGAAAGCATCCGCAATGGCGAGCGTCATGCCTCTGCTTGTGAGCAGTCGTCTCGGGTACATAGGTATATTCAATCGGGAAACGGGGCACTCGCTTTCTCGCGAGTCCTTCAAACAACTCCCAGAGGAGGAAAAAGGGAAAAGGGCCGATCGAGAAGGTCGCGGCGATCTTGCGTATACAATACATCGACGTGTCTTTCGAAGAAAGACACTGCTATATAAGCCTTATCAAAGGCTTGAAAGCTTAAATAAAAAAAAAAAAAAAAAAAAAAAAGAAAGACACATAACTGAATCTGTCCGCGACACGAAAGACACATATCCGAATCTGTCCGCGAAGAAAGACACAACTCGCAATCTAGCCACGAAGAAAGACACAACTCGCAATCTGTCCACGAAGAAAGACAAATGTCGGAATTATTCTCCCGCGAATATTAGCGAAAAGGGCGTTTAAACTGTAGGAAAGGCCTGTTTCTTTGTCAATGGTAACCTACTCATTCTAAGCTTTCATTCCATATATTTTTTTACCTCGGAAAATTGTGGGATGTGCACCAATCGTCTTTTCCGCAGACAGACGCGAGTTGTGTCTTTCTTCGCGGCTAGATTGCGAGTTGTGTCTTTTTTCGCGGACAAATTGAGATGTGTCTTTCTTCGCGGACAGATTGCATTTGTCTTTCTTCGTAAGACAGGTCGACATATATTGTGTACTCACCCGCGCTCTCCGGCCACCAGCTCAAGCTGCTGCCCGTAGAATATGCTCTGCTCGTTCCTGTTGAAGTTGATCAGGTTGATGGAGGGCCTGCAACGAAGGATCGCCAGTGAGTTGGGTGAGCCGGCGGTCGGTCAGGGAAGGAGTGGGGTCTTAACTCACGGGCTGCGTCTTCCAAGGGCGCGCTTGATCAAGCCGAGCATGGGGGTGAGGCCGGTTCCAGCGGCGAGCATGTGAATCGTGTCGTAGCCGTCGAACGCCTCGGCGCGGAACTGGCCCAATGCGCCGCTCAGCTGGAGCGAGTCCCCGGGCCGGAGCCGGGTCAGTTTGGGGCTCAGCGCCCCGTCCTCGTACCGCTTCACCATCAGGAACAGCCGATCGTCCGAAGCGCCCGTCGCCTCGGACGGGTGCAGCCAGCTCGGCACCGGCGTGTACGCTCGCGACACCTCCGTACCTGCACATAGGTACATACACCAGCTTCATCAAGTGAAAAAGACGCGAGCAGAGTTCGCGGGAATTAGTGGACAAAGACTCGGCCGTGACAGAGTAAACAGTTGTGTCGGTCCGCCAAAGTTTGAGGGAGAATCAGATCATCCCGTGGCGTCCGCGTAATTCGCGCGGCTTTGGCCGGTAAATCACCAAACACCCGGACGCTCGGTTGGTCGGCTAATTTACCGCGGGCTCGCTCGTCCACCCTCCCCCCGCGGCTAATTGACACGTTGATATCCCGAGCGCGCGAGCGCGCGTTAATTTTAATCGGCCAAAGAGCTCGCGGTTTACCCGCGCGAAACACGACCGAGTGTTGTCGCGTGTTTTGCTCATTCGTCGAGTGAAAAAATCTTTTCCGAGTACTCACGCGCGGCATTTCTATCAGCGAGTATAAGTATGGGGTAGCGCGAGCAACGAATTCCACCGACGTCCCCCGTGAGATACTCGAAATATTTCGCACGTACAGGTGGGGCGGAATGCCGTTGCGAGATTTCGCGATATAACCGGACGGAATATTCGACGGAATTATGAGGAGGGGAAGAAAGCGCGCGGGCAGCGTTCGAGATGTACATAAGCGATGCTCGTTCATCGCAGCAAAACGGGACGAAGAGAAAAAGGAAAAAGAAGAGAGGCTAGGCGAGATGAAAATGGAGACAATCGTGGTAGGAAACGTTGCTCACCCATCACGTCCATTTTGACCTCGACGTGCCGGCCGGGTGGAACTATTTGCATGTAATCCCTCGAGCGTAAAACCAAAAGATGAACCAGCTCGCAGAGCGGCGTGTTCTCGAGCAGCTCATATTCGGTGTACGTACGCTCGGTCGGATCCGCCTCCTCGTCCGATGCTCGCAGGCTCCCGTACGTTTTCCAGATGCCCCGCTCCTTCTTTTTGAATACTATTTCAGTCTGAAAAGGAGAGAACAGATCGGCCGGAAGTAATATGGAGCCCACGCGCATATATATATATACGTCCAACTCTCTAGCTCCTCTCTCCGTCGTACTTATATGTACATATCAAACAAATTCGAGCATCAAATGGTGAAAGGCCCGAAGGGAGCCTTGGGATCACCGGGAGGGGGAAAAAGCAATAACCAAGGAAGGACAGGTCGTGATTATTGATCGTCGATTCGCGCTCGGGGGGAATTGCAATTAGCTGCAGAGTGGGCGAATACCTCGGCGGGTTGGCTGGTGCTCTTGCAGTTGGGCGGCCACTGCACGTCGCCGGCGAGCTTGACCGCGTGTCTCGCGACGCGGCCGCTCTTTTCCAGCCGTATCGTGAGGCCCAGCTCGGACTCGGTGAGCTTGCGCAGCTGGCACTCGCCGCCCGCGTCCTCCGACAGCGTCGTGTACAACAGCGAGACCGTCCCCGTCGTCTGACGCCAGTCCGTCTTCACCCCGGAACAACTCGGCTCCTTCGCTCGGCTCTCGCTCTTGGCCGTACTTTTGTCTGCGGGAATAAAAAGGAGGATAAAAAGAATAAAAGCTCGAGTCGTCGTTTCGAAATGCACGGCCGCGACGTCTTACCCGGCTTGGCCTCGCCGCTACCGAAGTACAGCTCCAAGTTGACCGATCGCTCCAGCCTGCCGACCAGACACTTTTGCAGGATGCTCTGGTAATTCACCCACGCGTGCACCTGAAATCAATTTGATGCTCGGATTCTTCCCCTGCTTGCTTTTATCATTCTATGCATGTGTGTGTGAGATCGACCTACATCGTCAAACAGCTTCGTCGCATCCTTGCCCGCGCCTTTCATCAATTCCGGTATACCGCCTGGGTGGAAACTCAAGTAACGAGTTATATTAAAAACCTGACCTGCAACGTAAAAGACACTCGGATTAAAACTTGAAATGTATTGATCGGTGAATCACTCGACGTGGAACATGCGATTGGGATTTTTTCTTTCTATAGTAACGTATAACAATGAATGAAACTATCGAGCATAACCCGGAATATATTCTAGCTTCATGATGAATTACGTTTGGAAAACGAAATTGAACAGCGGTTCGTAGCTCTACAGATGCACAAATGTCGCGGTAACTTTTTGTTTATTCGATAGAATCATACGAGCAATTAAGTGAAAAATACATTCGCGCGTTTTCGACGAAGTGAATTATTTACCCCGATCGGCACAAAGTCAGCGAGCTGATACCGTATTTACCGGAGCAAACACGCGTGAGCAACGGAGCTTCATTAATCCACGACTCGTCGTTTATGAAATTCCGTCGCCGGCCAAAGTTCCGTCAAAAATCCATCCGGGCGTTCAAGCTGCGAGCGAATCACGCGGGTAAATAACACGCCGACTGTTGGCGAGCAAAGTTTTTGCGCGACTCGTCGTTCAAACACACTCGCTCGCGCGTATACACATAGCAGTGGAGTAGTTAGCACGGAATCACGTCGAGTCGCAGGGGCTGAATGTTTGAGTCGCTGGTGCTCTCACCCCTGATTGCGATCCACGCGTCGTCGGGCTTGTTGTGCTTGGCGAGCTCGGCGGGCGTGACTGTTAGGAGCCGGCCGCCGACTCCGGTGAGGTCGACCCCCGATGAGCCCAGCCGGATCCAGTCCATCAGGCTGTGGCCCGGGGCCAGGGCCGTCTTGTTCCTCGGGTTGCCTGCGGTCACACAAACCTACCGTCATTTCTTTTCGACAGAAGAAACCACCCGAATCCCCACGCGAGCCGTGTGTACATGCGCACTCGGGCAAACATTTGCCCCCGCGCAGTTAATTGGCAATTAGCCGCACGCGTGTACGTGGCTGCTGGTCAGCGCGTCCCGGTGCAGCGAGGAGAGCGTCCCGCGCCGGCGGCCCGAGCGCGACTTCGACCCCCCGCCAACCGGCTGTATGTAAGTATATACTGCAGTTCGTTCGGATTTTCCTATACGTGTATATATACCAGGCTGCACGGGATTACGCTCATCGTCGCCGTGGCTCTCCTGATTTGACTCGTAAAAGTTTGAATCAGCACGCGCGATCTGGCCGTTTGCATGTAGCCGGCCAATTCCAAATCGTCCGCCGTTCGATCGACCCCCTCGCGGCTCTGGCTGTTTTTCTCTGATATATATCTATACATACTCGAGTCCCGATCGCTGTGGGTGAACTTTTGCAAAGACAACGAAACGAGTATTTTCGCGTGAACGGGGCAAAAACGTTTCCGTATTTTCCATCCCGTCGATCCTGTGCATTACGTGCGGAAACAAAAAGAAACCAATTTGCTTCCTGCGTCGAAAAAGTTGCCGAACCCATGCGATGAACAACTCTACCAAGTTATATGTACAATTGAAAATCATTAGTTTTCATTCAATCTTGTTTTTCATATACCAGCTATCATACTATTTGTTTATAATTTGCTCGAATAACATTTTTTCGACAATGGCAAACAATTTTCAATCGGATCAATAAATTCATTGTACACAAAATAACAAATCATTTGTTCGGGCAGAGCTCGATCACGGCGAGGGGACGAGCGATGAAAATTTTGGAGATAATCAATGTTCGTTTGTATTTGAATTAGTAAAAGTGAAAAAGCTGTTCATAATGAAGAAAAAATAAATATGCACGATCTAACTTTAAACTTGGTGTATTAAATTTCATTGGGTTGGTTACTATTAAATATGCGATATACCTAATTACCTCTTCTTTTTACGCTCAACACAATTATAACATTTTGAACAAAATAAGCACTATATCTTGTTTTCTGATATTTTTTAATTCGACCCGTAAAAACTTCTCACCAGAGGAAATGAAAATTTGTCGTGAATATGCCTGAAATAAAACTTCAAGATATGTGAGTCTGAGCAAAGATCATGAAATAATTTATTTGATTCATAAACTATCAAGAACTTTTGTAATGAATCAAAATACAGTAAGACCACGTCAAAATGTCTGTTACATCAATACAGTTGATTTTAAAATTCTGTCAATCATTGTTCACATTACACTCATGTGAGAAAAAATCGCATCGATGATATGACAGTTATTATTGTAAACATTTTTTTTCACTGAATATAGTTAATGTTCATTACACGTTTATCATACCTTCTTTCAATCAATTGTAACAATAATCTCAAACAAAAGTTGACATTGAAGACCAATATCTGTCAATGCTGCAACTTTGAGTTCTGCGATTGATGTTTAACGATAAACCAATAAATATAGACGATTGAGGCTGATCGAACGTGAAGTACTCTACTGTTTATAATTCATAGAAAATAAATCGAAAACGCAATAGAACAAAAATGCTCATAATAATAAGTTTTAGAAAAATAGATTGAATTTTTAAATTATGAATAAGAAAAATATGAATTTGTAACACTAACAAAATCAAAAGAGATATAGCAGTTTGTGCAACGAAGATATCCTTGTGTAAAGCAGTGCATAGTTATCAAAGTTTTTCTGCTGCACGTGAAGCGTCACATATCACTGTAGTGTTATAATCTCGTATAATTTTTTTTCGTTTTAAAATAAAAATATCAAGTTTCATTATTTTCAATAGATGACAGATGATGAAATCCAATAACAGCTAGATCAACCCAGAATGTACGTTGGAAAGTATAGGAAACAACGTTTCGAAGAATAAGCCGCAGACACCATAGACTTAGAAACCAGTAATTCATCGCCTTCCAAAGTTAATCTTCGGCTCAATGTTACCAAACATTAATCCATCGTTAATCCCAAGATTCTAAACTTAAATTAACTTTGATCCTACTTCTCGTGCAGAACTCCCGAGGTGATCATGAGTGGAAATGAGCGAGCCATTTCTCAATGTGATCGGATCGATTTCGTATTTATTCCATGTACATCGAGAGAGTCGAGCTACGCGTTGAATTGGCAGAAAATCACTAATAGAATCAAGAGGAAACGATTATTTTTTTAATGAGAAAATCGTAGTGACTAGAATCGCAACATTTGGACGTAGATGAAATCAGAAAAGCTGTCAGTGTCTCGCTTCTCTTCTATACGGAGCTTATTGATATATGTACAATACAAACGTGGTATAAAACGAGGACGAATATTCGTTTGGACAGTGCAACGAACTGTACTGAAACAATTCTATTTGATTGCCATCGCTCGAATAGTTTCGCATTATCCGGCGGAGGAAGAATCGGAATACACGCGAAGAATGATCGTTTCATAATCACGTGGCGTACCCATAATTAGGACGGCGCTTTATCCGAAAGTGCAAAGTTAGCTCGGCCAGTATTCATCGAGCCGCACTCGTGAAATCCAAGCTGATTGTATTGAGGACGAGCTGAGCGGGAGATACGACTCACCAATATACGTTTGTTTATAAAGTTACTTTTCACCGAGTTGAATGAGCCCGCAAAAAAAACGCGACCTCCCAACTGGGGGATGCTAATGAAGAGGAATGCCTTTCATTACGCGTAGCGTCGATCCCGGGAAACTTTTTGCCCGTTGATCGGGACTGAAACTTATCTCGGTGAGAGAGGCAAGGCCGATGGGGAGAGAGTTCGATCTCCGGCGTACTCGAGCGACGGCAATCGGAGCCGCGGCCGGCTGGTTCATCCCTCCCTCGAAACTGTATACTATCTCTTTTGGCTCGCGTATACTTCGCCGCAGCTTTTTTATATTAAAACTGCAGCTCTCGTGCGGCTGCCTGTCATAGAAAAATGTCTTTTGAGGATCTCTATGTATGTGTGTGTGTGTGTGTGTGAGCAGGAGAGCAGTGGCGTCGGGGGGTATTTAGTTACGGCGCGGCTTCGACCCAATGGCTCTGAGGGGAATTTAATGAAAAACGCCGTTCGTTACCTTTGGCGTAAAAGCCGGCGTTGTCGTCGCCGGCGTCGTGGGACTACGGCTTTTAAAAAAGAGGTTTTGGCGAGACGCGCCACGCGCCTATTCTGCGCTGCTGCTGCTCTCTCTCTCTCTCTCCCTAGTCTGCGTTCACTCGCGTTAAATTAAAAGGCACTTTTCTCAAAAAAGACAAGCCTTTGCCTATATTTTGATTGAGCAATCTCTACTAGCGATTCCCTCATCTTGGTCGCATCGATCAACTTTGTGCTCCTTTTTCTTTTTCCATCCGAACTTTTGTAATTTGCTTCTTTGACGAGAAAGAGTAATTAGCCGGAAGCCCATTCGATCTGAGCGGAAGAGCAAAACAGAAGCGGAAAATCACAAGAGACACAGGCTTATTGCGAGAAATTTACGCAAAATAATGTTTGTCTATACATTCAATCAGCATCAAGTGCGAGTGGTTAATCAGAAGTAGAAGCGGATGCAGATGATAAAATAAATTTGCTCAAATTTGATTGCTTTTCGAATGAAATCCTACATATTCTGAATTCAGGGCAAAGTAAAAATTACCCGCAGCGGTTAGTTCATTTCAAAATCAGTGCGGATACCCTAATGAAAATCTGAGGCTGAAAATATTTGGCCTAAATCGAGATATTGCGGGCGCCAGTTTTTTTCGAATGCGGTATTATCGATCGCCCCGGCATCTGAGTAATAGGCAAATATTTTACGTACCTGTCTCGTCCAAGCTTACCACGGACGTACACTCGTTAATCGCACTAAAATAGAAGTAAAATCGATCGCTCCGACCTCATCCTCATAAATGCACTCAAGAAATAAGTCATAAGGACTTCTTATAAGCTTTTCAATTTCTTTAGAGTTCCAACTTGAAAAATCACCAAGAACCACGAAAAAATCTAGGTTTCATGCTGAATTTTATCCCGAATTAGAATTGGACTAGTGACACATGGGAGAAAATGTTTCTTCCGCAGATTACGCTGAGTATACATTGGAAGATATAATTTGAAGAGTTTGTAGTGCACTTCAATAACTTATCAAAATGGATTGAATTATTTCATAACTGAGAATGTTAAATTTTTAAATTTTTCGAATATCAAACAATAATGTTCCACGATCCAGATTGAGAAGGTTCGAATAATGAAAATTGATACAAATATTTTATGAAATATTCAATCAATTAATTTTTTTCAAGTCCTCAGAAATATATTTGAAAACAAAATCAATATGAAATTTTAATGGTCGACCATAGACTCGTACCGAGATATAATGAAAACGAGCACATAGTGTACTAGCACACGCGAAATTGACGTTCCCCAATAATTTCCGCGGAAAACCCGAACAAAAAGGTCACAAAGCACAAAGCTCAAGGATCGAATGAAAAAGACTCACCGGTGGCAGAGCCGGACGAGCCGATCGAAGGCACAGGCTTGAGGGACGCGTTGTCCAGCTGCTTGACGCGGACGATGCTGCTGGGCAGGAGGGCCGTGTTCTTGGCCAGCAGTCCGAGTGTCGTCCCCGGCGGTGGAGGCTTCATCTCGATCTTCTTGATTTTTTCCCCGAGCTCCCCCGTCGTGGTCGCCGCTTTGTCTTTGTTCGGCGCCTCGGCGCCGACTGCCCCGTCCTCCATATCCTGCGCGCACAACCAAGCCTGGATTGAAACGATAGCTTCATCTCGGAACGACCCCGCAGCTATACAGCGTGTGTGTGTACGTGTAACTTTGCGTGCAAATAGCCGGTCCTAAACTAAGCGAGTTAAGGAGAGCAGGAAACGCGATGCGGATTGACGGGGAGCAAGTGTACTCGCTGTGAAAGTGTCTTTCATTTGTTATTGACAAAGGGAAAGAAATAGTCGTTTGATTAGAGGCCAAAAGTTGAGAATCGAGTGAAATGTGGAGTATTCGCCAATACGCGACAATAACTGCGCCCCTTGATATAGTTATCCCGGGGGACAAAACAAACTGGCAGTGCTCGCATCGCAAATCAGGCTAATCGGATTTCATACGCTTCGCGGGAACAATGAGCCCGACGCGCGACATATACACCGTTTCTAGCAACAAGTCGCAAACGACCAAGTCAAACTCAACTCATTTCCGAACTCGCGGTGAAAAATGTCGCCGCGACCCGAACCCGACCAAAACGAGTTGGATTTGAATTATGCTTCTGATTTCGGAGCGCTCGCGATATACGCCGGGAACGAGCTATTCAAACTGTGCGCCCAAGCCCTCGCTTACGTATCGTCGACACACACGCGCATACGCACACCTTGTACACAAAGTTTAGCGAATCCGTTCGCAACGAAGTTTAAATGAGACAACCTTCGCCTCGTGAAATGTTCAATATTAGAGAAACAATCTTTATTAAAATGAGATTGTTCGTTTGGAAATTAATGATGGAATAGTTGATGCAGTTAAAAATCGACGCTCAGTAGAAACGGTCGTGTCCGGCCAGACGACGCCTTGATTGTGAAGCATGGCGTTGGAGACTTTTCATTTCCTCGACAAAACTCATAAAACTACATTGGTCTTGCTTATTATCAGTTGAACAGTTCATTCGACAAACCATTCACACCGAAGAAAACAAGAAGCAAATCACATGTAGATAAAGTAAAGTGAAGAAAAAAAATTTATGTACTTAAAAGCGAATCATTCAATAATTTCATTTGTCCGCTTTATATACGTAACTGATCGTAACTGATTCCAAAATCAACATTCCATAAACTTTTCTCTTGAAAAAACCGTAAAGATCGATAATTATCCCGTCGTATAGAAACTGTAACAGACATACGAACGAACAAACAAATTCGTGCGACGATTTCATGTACACGAATCGCTCGACTCGTTTTGGCGAGTGTACTTTTGCGAATCAGGAGCGAGAGGACACTATATAGAGTATAAGATGAGTGATCAAGGAGTGAGCTTGTCCGAGTGCCACGCGGCGAGTCCACGAGAGGCCAGCACCGACCGGTGCTGCCGTAGCCGCGCGACCATCCGCGGCCAAAGTCGAGATCTCCCTTACTCGCTCGCAAACCCACACACACACACACACACAGAGTGTCGAGTCCTGAAATTGTATATAGTGTGCAATGTGCATCGAGCTGGCGCTTTGATTTCAAGCGCTCGGGAAAGGCTGCAGCCGAGCGAACGAGGACAGTAGGGCAGGGAAGGAGCGTAAGGTCGCGCCCAAGTGGAGTGCTACCACCCGATGGAGTCCCGATCGGCCGAATTGACCGAGCCCACGGTGGAGTCGCTTCGTTGGTACGTATATACATACATACACCCACGTTGAACCGGCAGCGAGTGTATAACGCGCCCCCGAGACAACGGGAGTTTTAATTCGCGGCGGCACGTGCGCGAGATATCGTACACACGAGTGCGCGGGGCTGGGTGTGTGTATAGGGAGAAGGGTATCGGTTAGGTGGTCAAGCGTGTGCGAGTTGCGCGCTGGTAGCGAGAGCCGAAGGAGGTGCGTTATACAGCACAAGGAGCCGCGAAGAGGAGATACATCAGCGCGCGTGTATATAGCTGTCCGCGGGCCCGCGGCCGTCCCGTTACGGCGCTCAAACGTTGGGTTGGCAAGGCGGCGGTCGCCGCCGAGTCGCACAAGCCGAGCAAGCGCGACTGGACGCGCCGATACTCCTGCTGCTTCGTCCTCCCGCTGGTGAGCCTCCTCGTGTGTGTATATATATATATATATATATATATATATATATCATTGTGCTCTCGCGTACTCATTCGTGGACAACGCGCGGACGGGCTACTCGACAGCTGCGCAGCGAACAGCTGGCGCGTAGTAAACAAAGGGTCCCCCGCGCTCTCTCTCTCTCTCTCTCTCTCCAAAACAAACCGAATCGTACACGCGCGCGTGTGTGCGTCTAGCAGAAGATGCGCGGCTCTGTATGTGCGTGCATAACCTACAAACTGGCGCGAGACACGTACCTGCGACAGCGCGATGTCAGCGGCCGCGTATTATACCGAGTGCTCGCTAGCTCTCCATCCTCCGGGCTGCTCTGTACACTCGCGGTCCAAAACGCCTGCCCGTCTCGCTCGCCGACACCCCTCGCACGAGCTGCACTGCACAGAGAGACTCGCTGCAGCGGTGCACGTTGCTTCTCTCGTCGCTGCATATATCGCCCCGCGCCCCTGATGAGTAATTTGTCTCTCGGGGGCCCACCGACGCGCGGCGCCTGCGCGACCACCACCGGACCGATTCATCAGTCTCCAGTGCTGCGTACTCGCAGGTATCAGCACGCGTGTTTATCGAGCCAATCGATCGGGGCTGGAAATGTTTTCGACAGCACGCCCCCACCCAGAGGATGAATCAAGTCTATTAATAAACGCACGAGTCATACGACGGTATATGCTAATTGCTCAAATTGGACGGCAGATCGCGACGACGCTCGCGGGTTATATAGTGAATTTAAAGAGGCGTTACTAACTGCGCGCGATATGATTTTTTTACGAGTGCGACGAACGATCGATCTTGAATTTGACGAGGGTGTTTAGCGTTATTATTGGAAACGATTGATTATTCGGAGAAAATCAATTCGACGGGTAGATCTGGGAAATCATCGGATGGATTGTGCTAATTTTTAAACTCTCACCTCATGATAAACGAAAATCATTACATATACATATATTAAGAAGGTTTTTGTTTTGGCTTTTCATTTCAAATGTATATTTTCTCGTGGCGTTGAGGAGTTTTTAAAATATTGCAGAACTATAAATTCCTGATTTGATTGTTTTTTTTAATCTTAACGAAATAATTAAGATTATTTTGAATGATTATTAAGAAATGATTAAGCTTTTTTAACACGAATTGAAATAATAACAATGTATTAAATCGTATTCGGATACGTAATTCGAAATGAATCTGATTGAAATTTCGAAGTAGAATTGCATCAGTTTCTAAATACGTTTTCAATCGATTTTGCTGTGGTATCGAAGAAATTATAAATTTTACACGAGATATGGAGTTTCTGTTAATATCACGATATCCCAGGTGCATTTCAAATCACACGTGTAAATCACGAGAGTTACCTTGCAATTGGTCTAAAAATGCCAAATCTCGAATTTCCATCGTAAAAAGATTGAATGCTTGTGCTTTTAAGTACTCTCTCATTTTCATAACATGCACATGAAGCAACAAGTGGAATTAAAGCTCGCATTATGCCCGCATCCGTGTTTGCAAATTCACCCGCAAACCATCGATTCCAACCATCGATATTGATAATTAAAAAACTTTACAAAATTATTTTCAATCCTCATTCATGTAAGAAATATTTTTCGCGCCTGCGGTAATGCATTAAAATTACGAGAGACATATGTACAAAGACAAAAAAGATCTCGAAAAAGTTTCGTCTACTCTCGGGAGCGAACTTTTCCGTCCCGGTCGTCGATTCGTGGGGTCGCATTGTAAACATTTATCTTTCATCAAGCCGAACATTTTTCGCGACGTGACGAGACGAAAAAAGTCGCCCGTATATATATGTACATGCGCGTCGCGTCCACCTCTTCCCCGCGATTAGCGTGGTTTTTTAGGCTCACTCCCTCCCCCCCGAATCCCCTCCCTCGCCACGACACCCAGTAACACAGCGCGGCGCGAGCCCGAGCGCGCCACGGAAGAGGATGTAATATGCCTTTGGATCAGTCGTGCGGCTCGCGCTCCAGCAGACAAACGTCCAGCGATACATACACATACGATCGAGCGTGAGGACGCGCGCGCGCGATCGCGCCTGTATACTGCTGTACTTACTAGCAACAGGTAAGACCGGTGTACATAGGTATTATTTTGTCGCGTTTAATCGAGACGTCGCGCGCGCGCATGGAAGAGCGGAAGAGCGTTATCGGTTGACGCGGCGGCCGATATATATATATATATATATATATGTCTCGTCTGCTCGCTGTATTATATCGTATCTTCGGGTGTGTTTTCGGGCGAAGACTCGATTAGCCGAGATTGTGCAGCGGATGTCGTGTATTAATCGGCAATTATCGGGTCGCGGTGCGCGCGTGTAGACGCGCGATAATTTCACGCGATCCTCGATGGGAGGCAAAAAATATTTATACACCAAACCGGATCTTGTGTTATATCTTCTGTGTCGAGCGAAGCCACTTGGCTCCGTGTGCGCTCCGTGGAATAACTCCCAATCGAGAGATTCGTCGGAGCCGCGAGTTTGCCTTTCCGAGTCGTCCTTATAAATCACTTTTTGCTATAACTCGAGCAGAAGGCTCGCGTTGCCGCTACTTACAAGGATTCAAAATGCAGGTACGAGCGTGGAGTTTCCCTCCGCATAGGAATAGCATTTTTATCTCTTCGACGATCATTGAATATTCCGCGACGCTTAATGATACATTTTTAAAAACCGGACTAACACGAGGCCACGCGTACTGCGCGAAAAATTCCTATAGTGGAAGCTCCGAAAAAGAACGAGAGAGAGACAAGCCACATATGAATCACGAGCAACGCGAGCGGCTCCGCAGAGCTGCGGTCGTGGCCGCCGCGGAATTGGCGAATCGAAAATACACCGGGGAATTATCGTGTTAGAGCCGCGCGCGAATTAAACGTGCCGCGGCCCGGGGGAGACACGTTGATTGTGTCGTCGACGTCGCGTGTGTCAAAATTGTTGTGTCGCGCTGCTGCTAGGCTGGACTCGTGTACGCTCGCCCGCGGTCACTCTCGCTCCTATATATACACAGACCCGGTCATTCAATAACGAGCAAACTGCGCTCTTAATGACTGGACGCGCGCACGCACGAGGTCGCTCGTATATTGATGCTGAATGCACTGCCACGACTGCACTTGCTAATCTCGTGTGTGTCTCGCGTGTCAACGCGAATAAACACACGCACGCGGCGTTTTTTCCCCTCCCCGGAGATCCTTTTTTTAATATCGCACGAGGGAAACGCGTGCCCGATCGCCCTGTATTACCCCCGAGTTTCCTCTGCGCCGAAGGAGAAAAAAAAGAAATCCTTTTGGTTTATTCAGCGGGAGGTAGCGCTATCAAGTTTTACTCGCGTATATATATGTACCGCACGCTAGGATATATTTCGCGCGGTGTTTTTCGAGTGAAAGCTCACGCGATGGGCTCGAGCCCGGCGCGCCGACTCGAGGTTTAGCATAATTTATTGTTTTGCGCATATCCCTGATGAATTTACATGGATAATTTGAACAAATCCACACTGGCCATCGAAGTACTTGCATACGTTATTCAGCAGTTATATGTGTGCTCACCCATTCGACTCAAGTGTGTCACGT
The DNA here is from genome assembly GCA_020882685.1 of Aphelinus atriplicis. Taxonomy (NCBI): domain Eukaryota; kingdom Metazoa; phylum Arthropoda; class Insecta; order Hymenoptera; family Aphelinidae; genus Aphelinus; species Aphelinus atriplicis. The sequence goes on along the minus strand of CM037073.1, from coordinate 53,275,975 downwards.
TGCATTGGAACACGCGAAAAAGTTTAAATATTTGTCCGAGCCCGACAATTTATTCCGGCTGGGAGCATCGGTTTTCCATATCAAAGGAATCTATACACTCGTCGCTGTTGGTTCTCCAACATTTTTCGCAACTCGGTCTAATCAACGTGTATATACGGCCTAATTGATAAAAGCATAGAAACTACGTTGTACACTCTATTAATAACCCACGTTAACAAAGGTAACGATCTCCAATGAGTCATTTTCAAGACTGCCAAGTAATCAGACGACTTTTCGGCGGTCCGATTACGTTCCTCGTGTCTCCGTCGAAATTTTCCGGAAGAAAAATTGACCATTCGCATAATTATTCTTACAGATAAATGCATTTAACCGACAGAGGGAAAAATCAGACAAACAACGCAAGATGAAGAACCTGGTGATGTTGGCGAATCTCGTCCATAGGCTCGTTGAATTCGTGGCGAGGGGATTTTTCCTTCTCGTCGCGTACCTCGGTGGGCCTGCGGAGTCGCAGCCGTCGATCAAAGATCTCACGCTCATGCACAGTGCAACGGCATTGGCGTTGAAAATCCGAAATCGTCAAGTAAGCTTGAATAATTGCCCCTCCGCGGATTCGCCGTTATAAGTGTTTCATTCGTTGGATCGTCCGTTGGTAGAAAAATGCCAGACACAATCTTCATAATTCATCAAATACCGTTTGTATCACGATGCGCCTTATCACTTTGTGCGTAAACGATGAGAGTTAACTTTTTTTTAAAACGGTATATTATTATCGTACGATCTTTTGAATGATTCATTAGTTACTAAATGTCATCGCAGACAATGATGATACTGTTTTTTTTAAATTCGATTAAGTTTAATTTTCAACATTATAAATACATAAGCAATGGACGGGGGAAATGTTTCGTAAATATCCATTGTTATTCACTCTAACGTTGTGTGTTTTTATTACAAAAGTATATGAATAAAAATGTTCTTGCCACCAAACGAAGTAGACCAAAAGATAAAGTTAAGTATAGGTTGAACCGTGAAATATCCGGTTGAAAAAACAGTCTGCAAGAAAAAAATTTCCAAATTTAACTCTTTTTTTTCGGACGCGCTGAGATGAAATTTGCGAAATGTTTCCTCGGCTATAGTCATGAATAGGTTTGCATTAGCACACCTCGGTGTGTATACGCGCATTAATGCGTGTTAGAATAATTAACGCTCGCGCAAAGTCCACATCATTACCATGCTTCTCAGATATCCGTAGAAGAGGTGGTGAGATCGTACATCGAGAGAATCAAGGAGATTCAGCCGGTTCTGAACTGTGTCGTCGAAGGCAGGTTCGAGGCCGCCCTGAAAGAAGCTAAGGAATACGACGAGCTGCTCAAATCACCCAATGGCCCATCCGCCGAAGTTTTGGCTGTTGAAAAACCTTTCCTCGGCGTTCCTTTCACTACCAAGGTAAATATTCGTATATGTACGCAAGTGCTCGTTAAAATCTCCGCGCTGCAAGTTTTTGTCGACTCCGAAGCCTAGGATGACGCGGACGAGCTAAAAAGTTTCTCGCTCCTTGCCTGTTTTCAATTGCAAAGATATCCGGATAATTTCGATAGTTCATCAAATCGAACGAGGATGATAATTTCTTCGAGGTACCTGTCCCAACCGCTTGATACTCGAATATTCATAATGCAAGATTCGAAGGAGAAAATTCATGCAAGTGCAAGTTCAACGTCGTAATGACCTTTTCTCGATTTCAGGATTGCATCGGCGTGGAAAATATGAAACAAACCGGAGGACTTGTAGCGCGGAAGGACTGTCGCGCCACAAAGGACGCCGATGTTGTCAAATTAATGAGATTAGCGGGAGCCATTCCTCTCGCAACCACAAATATCTCGGAGCTCGCTATGTGGTGGGAAAGTAGTAATTGCGTGTACGGGACTACCAGAAATCCCTATAATACTAGGTAGTTATTTTTGATCCACCGGAAAATATCGTTGGACAACGTTCAGTTGAGCTTGATGTTTTTAAGATGAAAAAAATGATTCCAGGCATATTGTGGGAGGTTCTTCCGGAGGGGAAGGATGCATCCAAGCGGCGGCTGGTTCTCCGTGCGGGCTTGGTTCGGATATAGGCGGATCGATCCGCATGCCAAGCTTTTTCAATGGGATTTTCGGTCACAAGCCATCCAAAGGTTAACGACTCATTCACATTTTTAATTGCAGCCGAACAAGTTCACATAAATATATTTCTCGATTATCCTTCAGGAGTCGTATCCAATGACGGACAGTATCCTAATGCAGTAACCGAAGACCAAGATAAATTGCTTGGAGTGGGTCCCATGTGCCGTTACGCACAAGACTTGGCGCCTATATTACAAGTCATCGCTGGAAACAAAGCTGATATATTGAATTTACAGTCTAAAGTTGACATCTCCAAACTGAAGGTGACTCGAATGATTCTGAACTTTGTGTTTCTTTTCCTGTTTGTCCTTTGATTCATTGTTCAATTCGTTTTCACTTTCCGATAGCGCGCGGCTTTACCATTGACAGCGAATCAAACTAGCTGGGCACTGACGCACCGCTTATTCTTTATATCCGTGTGGTGCTTACTAATTTTTCAATTCATATTCTATTATATTGTCAACGAGATTCGATTGCGGCAATTCAGTATCAAATTATTCTTTAGGAATCTATTGAAAACCATTTATTTGTGTTTTTTTTCAGGTTTACTACATGGAAGACGATGGCGGCCAGCTGTTAGTATCGCCGGTCGACCCAGAGATCAAACAGTCAATGAGACGAGTCGTCGATTATTTGGAGAAGGCGCACAATATAAAGGCGAAAAAAGTTAACATTCGTAAAATGAAGAAAAGTCTGCCGATTTGGTTTGCCTGCATGGCCGTCGACCCCGGCCAAGATTTCTCCCACGAACTGAGCAATCGCAAAGGTCGGCTCAACTTGTACGTGGAATTCTTCAAATGGTTCACGTTTACGAGCAGCCACACTTTCATCGCTCTTGTAACCGCCATGTTCGAAAGGTTCAATGTTCCTCAAGGCAGCGAACTGCAGATAAAACTCCGCAAGGAAGTTGGAGAGTTGCAACAAGAGTTTAGGGTAATGATTCATTCATACATACCGGTTGACCTTTACTTGAAACTGTCTAACAATAAAAGTGATAATCTGTCGCTGATCAATCACCTACACTTGACCTATCGCGATAAAATTTGGTGATTCATATAACCACTCACGCCATTTTTCGGTGGCATCTGCTTTCTAAAAGTAGTCTTGCTGTTCGTTTCTGAATTCACATAAAGAGCACACTTGGAAAATTAGAAAAATGTAAACATGAAAGGATAATTCAATGGTATTTTTCAGGATATGCTTGGAGACGATGGTATCTTTTTATACCCGTCGCATCCCACTGCCGCCCCTCTACACCACGAACCGATTGTCAAACCATTTAATTTCTCATACACGGCAATCATTAATGCACTCGGCTTACCCGCTACAGCTTGTCCACTAGGATTAAACAAACAAGGGCTTCCAATAGGCATACAGGTGAGTCGTACGTCATATTTGAAATTATACTTTATGAGCGGTATCTCGTGCTGAGGACACAATTCTTTCGATTGTTGACATTTTTCTAATGCAATATCAAAAGAGCGATAATGAAATTAAGAAAAAAAATGTTTTCTAGGTCATTGCTGGACTTTATCAAGATCGTATAACGCTAGCGATCGCCGAAGAGCTCCAGCGAGGTTTCGGTGGCTGGGTGCCACCTGCTATAGTTGAATGACCTCAAAAGGAGACTCGATAACTGTAAGATTGTGAAGTATTTGTTAAGAACGCCTTAGCTCCGTCTAAAGAGTAGTAGCCGAAGGATGCCTTTTGATTCTGCCTCGGGGTGAGGCAATGCAGGTTCTTTAATTTTTTCAATCAAGGAGAAAATTTATTGATCCATCTTGAGTATTCCTGTCACCAGTGTCCTTTACATTTCCCTCTGTAAAATCGTTACTCTTTTTCTATTTTTATAATGCATACATGATATTGTTTTTTCTAGCTCGTTGACGTTTGCTTGAAAAAAAAGTATTCCGCGCGTTGAAAAGAAAAATTGCTCTCTCTCTCTGTTGACGTACTCTCTTACGTGATAATTTATATTCCATAAAGTAGCCTGACCCAGAACAGTTTTTTTATAAAAGTTACCAAACTTTAGAATCTGCAAATCCATCAGTAATGTCACTAGAAGCAATACGTTATTTGGCAAATGAGCCACTCATAAAGTTCGATGGCTTACTTCGAGGAATAGAATTTATTGATCCGTCAAAAGAGGATTGAATTTAAATCTGCGTAAGGGATCGCATCGTTGATAAATTATCGAAATTCTTGAGCTGTTAACGCGACTTGGTTATTGTTGGAGGAGTCTATTTATGTACGGAATCGATGGGGATATAAATGTTTTTATCTGCTCTCGAAAGAGGATTAATGAGAAATATGTTTGAATAAAATATTGGATATTCGTAAGTTTACCGAAAATTGTAAGTTTTATTGTGCAAAGTGATTTATTATACAAATACAAGTCATCGTTGTGAAAAAAGTCACAAATTTGGATCTTGAGAAAAAAAAGAAAAGCAACTTTCTTCATCTTATACAAATGATTTTATACCTAAAATAATGAAAATCACCTGTAATACTATACTAGATATTTCTTTGAGGTGAGGTTCTTGACGAATCTCCAAGTCTGAGATATAATACTTATAATCGCGCGGCAAAATGCTGCACCGCGTAAATTCTCACACATGCCTAATTATGAAATTGACAAGTACCATACATATTGTCACACGTCACACAATACCAAAATCGATCCCTCCTCAACTCTTTCTCTCGCGATACTTGCAATACTCATGTTGCGCGAATTTCAATCTTAAGTCGATCCGAGAATAGACGAGCCCTTGTGTCATGGTCCGTTCACATAGCCTAGATAAGTAAAAAAAGAACCTCTAGCCGAGTAGCACTGGTACGACGAGCGTCTCGCGCGCGCGTGTGTGTCATCGCTGATGTAAGATCCATCGGGCCATTGCGAGGTAGCAAATATACAAGTAACTCTCCGGCCGATCCTACGAGATGAGATTGCGCTTCTCCTCGACGGTGGGGTTGTGCGATTCCGGGGGGCCGGCGTCCTCGCCGTCCTTGTTCACCATCTCGAACTCGCTCGAGTTGCTGAGTCTCTCGGTCGGCAAGTCGTCGCTCAAGTGGCCGAGGTCCACGTCGTCCGGCGAGGCCATGTCCTTCATCTCTATCGAGTTCCGGCCGAGTTTGCTCTCGCTCCCGTCGCCGGCTTCCCTCTTGCTCGTCGCCTGCGGCGCCTCGTCGCTCGCGTGCATCTCGACCTGCACCGTAACGTCCTTGGCTCGCTCCGCGCCCAGGTCCTCCAGCTCCGTGCCGTTTTCCGCGGCCAGCTCGGCTTCCTTGATCGCCGAGTGGATGACGGGCTCGGCCCACAGGCCCGGATTGAACGCCGGACCCGTGCCGCCGAGCTCCGACGGCAGTATGTCCAACGGCAAGTGCTGGTGCAGCGTGCTCAGATTGTTGCCGTGCAGGTAGATCTGCAATTTCCAAACCGAGTATTGTTATCTCTTTGTTTCACTTCGACAAACGCTCTATCCTCGATTTTCACCGGTTAATCATTCTATCCTTGGGTGAAAACTAAACTTGGCACATCCGGAATCAATGGAGAATGGAGAGAAAAAAAAAATCAAGTACAGACAATGCCAGTATAGAATTTATGCCTCGCGCTAATTAGCATCGAGTCGTCATGCGTTTTTAACGCTTCGTTTGAATTATGCTTGAAACCCACACATATTCTCCTTATTTTCGCTTCTCTGAACTGCTATGAATTTTGCAGCACATTGGGAATGCGTAACCTGCATTATTGATGACTGGCGCGCCGACTACCACCTGCGTTCTATATCGTATTATCGATTCCATTCATATCTCGTCTAATTATAGGTACAATATTTATGAACCTGAGGTGCATCTGTCCGGATTTGAAATAAGATTGTAAAGATAACATGGTTTCAAAATGAAAACTTCTATTCGAGTATAATATCTTTTACAAAGTTCACCGTACACTATCTTAAATTTTCTCTGAAAATTCTAATCACAGTTACGGGTAATCATAAAAATCATCATACGTGATCTTTGGTGAATTGGCAGATTGTAACGTTTTTCAAAAAAACTCACGTAGACTTTTTAATGTTTTAATATTCATAACAGTCTATTTATAATTCTCAGACAGACACATAAATCCATTCGAACAAAATTGACAGCTGATGTTATAGTGTTTTAAAATGCAAACCGATTAAAAGGCAGGATCAGTAGGAAAGTGATTCTCCAAATCTTTAAAGTGAATATATTACCTTCTTCCTTGTCTTCTCATCGAGGAACGGTTTGATAACAGCCAGAGTAGCTTGTACGTAAATGGGCGGGGAAAGAAAGTGAATCGCCTTGAATCGAGCTGGAAATCGGCCGCGCAGGGTTGATATCAAATTCCGAAGTGCGCCTGCCCCCAAGGCTCCTCCTTGCCGCAGCGAAAAATCGCTCCAGTCTACCACAGCCACGAAACCGGATTGCTATACATATATCAATTACATACAATCAATTCCACTGTGAATGCAGACGATGTCATTACTCTACGAAGATCCATACGCATATATGCACATTGTACCAACCTGGTTCCTCGGATCCTGAATAAGTGTTTCTAAAACTAAGAATATAGCCCTTTGAACTACCAGTGCTGGGATCGTGAGTGGGTCCCATTGCGCCGCTAAGATAATTAAAACGCACCGTCCTTTCCTGTGGAATAGAGAGATCATTCATGAATTATAAGGAATCAATGAGCTTCGAGTAGCGAGAACGAACGAATCACTTTCCCGAAATAAAACTTTAACTTTATACACGTTCGAAAGTTCTCGCTGCGATACGTATACTTTTCTTTTTGTCGAGTGGGAATTACAGTTTATTTCTACCGGTGGTTCGGGTTTTTTTCACAATAGAAAGGGAATTTTTGACAGAGGAATTTAGATACTCCATACGAGGAGGAATGCAAGCTCCCCTGTCTGCAAGTGAAAGTTGAGATAACATAGTATATTAATTGTTTCAAACTCTACGGGTGCTAACTTACACGAACGATACGACAATCCGGGCTTTCAAATATCTCGTATCGCAGATGAAAAAAAAGGAACGCCAAGCATCGTAAAAGGAACAAGTAGAGTTAGCTCGCTTTGTAAAATAAAATCGCGGCTCTACGACGCGTCCGCAATATAGTTTTCCAAACAAGATAAAAAAGAAAAAAAAAGATTGGAGCCACACTGTGTTATCGCGGCGAGCCGGAGAAGCGTGTGTTGAAACAAGCGGGACGATTGGGGGCGACAGGAAAGAGCGTGCAATAAAGCTCGAAATGAATATTACCTATCACGTGCGGGCAGTACACCTGGTATACCAGCTCTGAGGGCTCTTTGTATCGCCGGGTCACGAGCCGTCAGATTGCCAAATATGTCTTGGCGGTGCGCGATTTGCGCTTGGTAAGCAGCTATCAACGACGCCGCCTGCTCCGTCCTGTACTTCCGAGCCAACAGGAAGCGCATGATGTATTCGTCCGTGCACTCCTTCAGCTCTGCAAAAATGTATATTCATTCGAGCGTCCTCCGTATTGTACGTACGCACGTTCGGATTGCCATCGAGTTCGCCTATTGGTGCGAGGGGGAAAAAAGTGGATTTTCAAATGATCGGGAGCACCGGCGGATAGCGGGACCGGCGTGCGCTCGCGCGACTTTTTTTTCAGGACCAAGATACCGTGATATTACCTTATTACATTGTACCGCCAACGCTCATAATTGCCCGTGTAAGGCAACGGAGCTCGTTATATCCACTGTGCTAGCCAATTTTTAGTTTATGCATGTATTCAAAGCGGTGTTTGACTTTGTCCCGAGATTCATCAAGTGTGTATACTAGACAAATAATCTTTGTATATACCGAACAACGGAAGATAAAAACCCGGCTGTTTTTGAATCTCCAATGGATCCTCATATGTTTTTCCAATTGAAAATAGCGAGGGACAAATGTACAAAAGAGTATATGTATGCGGGAGGCGATCATGTGAATACGTGTCGACGATAATGTGTATACGGGTGGACAAAACTCACCGACGCCGGGCATGTCGCGCAGGATGGCCCTGACGGTCTTGATGGCGAGCTTCTTGTCGCGTATGTTGTACCTCATTTGGTCCTGGTAGATGCACCTGGCGAGCGCGTGGGTCGGGTGTCCCCGCGTCGGGTCCCACATGTACTCGCAGTACTCGGCCATGCTCGCGGGATGTAGTCAGTCGTCTTTGTCGCTGCACTAGCAGTAGTCGGAGCGCATAGCTGATGATGCAGATGCGAGAGCGGCCCAGCCGCGCGAGTGACTCAGCCGCGCGGCGATTGACCGAGAAGGTAACGAGAGCCGGGTCGTTGTTCCTCGGCGATCCCCTCCTAACAACCAACCACATACCGTTACATCAAATCCTCTCGCGCTCGCGAGGCTAAACCATTCTTTCCACGCGCGCTCGCCAGGCTATACGGGGGCCTCCAGCGAGCTTTGTCTTTTCTCTCTCTCTCTCTCTCTATATATATATATATATATATATATATATATATATATATATATATATATATATATATATATATATATATATATATATATATATATATATATATATATATATATATATATATATATATATATATATTGTGTGTATTGTCTCGCGCGAGCGCGCCGGCGCTTTCTTAAACGCCGGCCCGAGAAAGCGACAGGAAGTTTTCGTCATTCGACGCGTTTACGTCTCTTTTTTTCAGACCCGCGGTTCACGCGACTCGCGTATAATTGACTTTTCTTTTTCTCGATCCTCGCATCTCGAGGCAGAGAGAGATTGGTGCGGTGGTTTCGAGTCCAACATTAAATTCGATTGTGCGAACGTTTCGACGATAGGAAATAGCTTACTTCCGTTTCCGGGATTCGATAAATTATTCATAATCAATATGTAACAGAACTGAATAAAATTAAAATCCGCACCTGTGGGTTTAACCACGAGGACTTGGCGAACCACCGATGTTTCACATATACGCGCGAATTTATGATCTGGATCTCTATTCCACATCATAGTAATGAGCGCATAACATTTTTGATGACGTAAAATTACGTGGTTTGCGAAAAGTGAAAGTTAGGGTATGGCAAGCTTGAAAAATACTTAATTCTCGTTGCAAGCTAATTACTCAAATCGAACGTTGCACCTGCCACATAGGAAGGTAGGTTATAGAGCGGTTCCCGTTACGAGCATAAATTTTAATGTTGAAATCATACTCAACCGTTAAATTTATTTATTGGCTGTACCGCGAGCTACGTTAAAATTAATGTTTTCGCGAAATGATTCTGATGCACTTTTAAAATTTACCGTATTGCAAGACATGAAATTCGTCCGAGGAACAGGGGCTTCTGTTAACCGCCGCTGGCCAGGTTATACGTTCATATTTGTTCAACGACGTTCTGGTGACTTCATTAATGTCATTCTTTTTAGGTGAAACAATAGGTAAACAGCAGAAGCAAACTTATTCTATCCAAAGAAAAGAAAATGTAATCCTCTGAATCCTCGCTGGTCAGATACAGACGATGAGAAACTTTTGCGATTTCCCGTACTTGAGGAGTCTGACATTTATAAAGTTGTTGAAACATTGTTGAGAAAAATAGAATCTCGCATTCGTCGAAGGTAATAGTTGAAGTTTCTCCAAAAGTTACATTAAACACGTTTTTTCTTGGCTTTGGCAAAGCCACTGTCCCTCGCTTTACTCAAATTTCTTTGGTAAAATGATAAATTTTGAACTTATATTTTTCAAGATAAATATTTTCAGCAGAGGTTTTTGGCTGATATAACACAGATAAAAGAAGATTCATGAAGAAGTCATCAAAACGATTGTATCGTGGCATTCGTTACACGCTGAAAATAATACTTCTTCAAGAAAGCGCGTCGAGGTGTGATAAACGATATAATCGAAAAAAGTACATTGTTTTCATTATTGAGTTCACAAACTTTGCTTAAAATGTGTCGAGAGCGTGAATGAGCTCTTTTTTTAATTAGATAGAAGCGAAATGCAAGAGCACGTGAATCATTGGTTTATTTTTATTTAAAATTGAAATCAGCATTCTGTCGGCTTTTAAAAAAAAAGCACACGACCACGTTAAATGAGTCACGTGTTTTCAAGTTTTTGCCGTATAAAAAAAGTTTTACAACTGGAAGCAATCGTTCTAATTCAAATTTTCGTTTATTAATCCTCGATTATGATATGCATGAAACTCCCGATGATACTGGATTATCCTCGTTCGAGCAGGAAAATATCTTCACAGCGAAAATGTTTTCATCGTTCGCTAATGCTCAATGTGATTCACTTCCATTTCGGTTGGCTTTTAAAATCCTTTCACCCAGAGAAAACTCATTACTCACACCTCGAATTTACTGCGATGCCCCTGCACTCATCGGTGACGAGCATTCGCGAACGTTTGAGAACACACACGCCGCACGCACTCGGGCAAATGTCACGCGGCAGAAAGAAATAACACTCGTTCGGAGACAGGGAAAAAGCCTCTTTATTGTGGCTCGCCGAGCGACACAAGCGAAGGTACATCAGTGACTGACGGCTGTTGGAAAGTAACGCGACGAGGCCTTGCGCTGCCCGCAGAAAAGTGTCTGCCGCGGTGGAGGAAAAAACACAGCGAGCGAGAGAGAGAAAGAGTTGTGCAGAGGTGGCAACCACGTTTTACACGGCGCGAGACTGCAACGGCACGGAGAAGCGAGTGAATGGCACTGAATGAATAAAAAGGAAGGCGAGCGCGATAGAGCGGGTCATATATCTATATATCGACCGGTAACTGACTCATCGAGCCGAGCCGCTCTCGGTATAGACGATCGGCACAACCGCGAGTCGTTCGCCACTCGCTGGTATCCGCAGATACATGTATATGTGGACCACTTTGCGACGATTCAGCGTGTGTAGCCAGGAAAAATTTTGAAAAATTATTCGAGTACTGATGAGAACCAACATCGACAAATGAGACAAAACAAAGTTGAGAAAAATAATAATCGACCTGCTAAATCGATGTGAAATAACTCGTTCATGTATGAGTAATGGTGCTAATTCCTCAGCCCGTCGAAATGAAAAAGAGAAAAAAAACGACAACGACCGGAATGGTAACTTTCCGCGACCTCGCGTAGACTACTTCGTAAGCAGAAACAAGGATCGCCGGATTGTAAGATCAGAGATCGATTTTTTTGTGGAACTCGAGTGTGCGGTAACTCGGCCCAAGGGGAAAGCAATAATTTCGGTTTTTGACCTTAACATTTTATAGCGTGATTTGGTATTCTTGAACGTTTTTCAATCAAGGTTCTTATTTTTCAAACTTACTTGCGATTTTTCTTTTAAATTACACGTATTATCACTCCAAGAATAACTCCATGACAAGTCATTTTGGGTCAACTGTGTGAATGTTTCGTATTCAATTATCATTATTTCTCCGTGTTTTTAAAAATACTCAAGTTTGTATAGTGTAAATGTTTGGTATTTTTATTTAGCATTTTAAGCTCTCATCCTAACTTGGGTACTTGTGAACGATAGATTGTTTACCAAGTTTCCTGGATTGTTTTCTAGTGTTTTGACTAGCATACATATATACTTGTTTACACTTTCCAAAAAAGTATTATTCACCCAGACATTAACAAATATCGAATTATAACACAATTTAATTCAGTTCTTATCTTAGAAGTAAGAGGAAAGAATTACGTAGCGTTCAAGAAGAGCTTATGCATCTGCTTTATGGTTCAAATTTTATACTCTTCAAAGCGCGTTTCAATCAAAAACTGTTGGAATGATAATTTAATAATTTGAGCTCAGAATAGTTGAGTGAGAAAGTGTAATTGTTAAAGTACCGAATATGGGTCGACTTTTCTAAACAAAATAAATCATCGTTTCACCAGAGTGAATGTGTATTCAAATATATCTTATTCATAAGAAAGACGATAAGAAACATTTTTTAAATGCGAGTCACATTTAGTTGAAGTATGTCGGTTACCGTGAACTTTTTATGTTTAGAAAATTATCCAGAACACTAAGAAATGACTAGATTAAAACTAACGTTTCTTGTACAACGTCCGACTTTTACTCCCGCAGAATAATTTTAAAAGTGGCCATTTACTCATCAAAAAATGTATCTCAACCTTGGAAGATTTTCATTTCGATCATTATTCTTCACAGTCTGAAACTGTAATAAATTATAATGATTTCGCTTGGATATAAAACATAATCGATTTCAGGACCGATGGTATTAAAAGCAACTGAAAATGAACATAACTGAATAGAAAGTTTGCAATTACACGAATTCACCTTTGAATAAGTTGCAATGAAATATGAATCAGGATTAAACTGCCAAAACAAACGAATAAAACATTGTATATCTTATTGGGCCAGTAATTGCCAGAAAAAAAAGCAAACAAACGATATCGATAGGCACACCTCTTCCGGATTCATTTGAGCACGAGCATCCTTGAAAACTTGAATGTCCAAGCGTTAATTACTCGTCAAACAAGAAGATAACGCATTGTTGCCTGCAATTACACCGCGACGACTACTCCCAGTACTATTATTCCTCGGTGACAAAATATACTATTGTAGTATCCTCTCGGTCGTTTCAACCGTTGCAAAATTTAAAACTGAAATAGGAAAGTAGCTGGTTCTCAGGGGGGCAAATCAGCCAATAAATCAATTTCGAGTCAAGGCATTTTGCCGACTCGACTTCGTTCCTCAAAACAGTGCAATTTTGCATTACGAAACGAATTCTTTCCATATCCATCTGAAGGAACGCTTGTGCAAACCGAGTAATGACGGAAACACTAATTCTTTGTTACCGCGCTCGATGAAACAAACAAAGAGCGTCTACGAGCGAGAATCGCAGAAGGACGACACTTTCCGTATTTATGTATTATTCGTCTAGAGCTTGTATCTATTGGGAAAAAAAATCGCGACCACGTCCTGAATCAACATTGACAGTGAAATATTCTGTACATCGCCGATATTGGATATACGTAAAATGCAAATAATCGAGCGGGTTACGACCGGTCTCTCCTTAAACACAAACCAATAACGCGCAGTGAGTTTGCTCGGAAACCGCGTGCAAGTTCGAGAAGGAAAAACAAGGAGATTACCATTCAAGATCAAAAGGCGTGACTCACGAGAAAAAATCCTTGCACCGAAAAATGCACCGATCGTCGGCGCGCGAGTATACCTGCTCGGAACGATTGTCCCATATGCATATAAAGAATCGACCCGTACGCGATGTTTGACGGGCTCAACTTTTCTGTCCAAGCACACATCAATATAACCAGCAGCATCGGCAGGAACTCCTCGAGTTGTGAATAATAAATCAAAGGTGGATCCGGTTTTTCGGAGAGGCTAATGCCGCTTGGACACACACACACACACACACACACACACACACACACACACACACGCGCGCGCGTAAAACGACCTTGGGACAGTTGTATTACCTCACCGGGCAGAAGGTGCGGATCGATCGGCTTGGAGAACGCGCACACCTGCGCGGCGGCGGCAGCGGCGGAGGTGAGTGTAATATACAAGTGCAACACCGGGCCGAGAGCTAGCGGTCGACTGCCGGTGCGTCTGGCGCCGCCGTCGCTCCGCACTACTCCGGCTCTCTCTCTCTCTCTCTCTCTCTCTCTCACCGATGTATGGTTTCCCCGGTGCGCGCCGCTGTGTTTGTGCGCCGCGCAGTCGGCCATTTTTACCGCTCGAGCGTGTGTGGGTGCGCGCCGACGACCCCCGGAACCACTCGGTGAAAAAAAAACGCCGCCACCGTATATGTATACGGGCGCGTACAAGAGTATATTGTGAAAGGGAGTCGCTTTGTCCGCGTGTACACGCGCTATTGTACGTATACGTACTCTGATGTAACCGAGCCGAGCCGTTAGCCCTGCACCAGCTGTCGAGCGATCTTTTGTCCGGCTTTCCGCGAAATTTTCTGCCCCGCGCGCGCGCGCCCGCCAACTTCAGCCGCTTTTCCGGGTGTAAATATTTTCCCCGGGAATGCCACTTCGGGGGAGTTTTTTCCATGGAGCTACGATAGCCGGAAACGTACCTCCGGCTCGCTCAGTTTTTTCGGATGAAACATTCCGAACTTGGATTCGTTATGGTAGTGCTCCCGACTCTATATCCGAGAGGATCGTTATGAGGATCTGAAACAATTTGCAAAGTCTATAACGTTCATTACTGAATAATCAATTAGCGCTAATTGTGCGATCGGCAACATTAGTTCACTATAAATAACGGGCGGAGAGTGCATACTTCAAGATATCGTAAATTTAATTGCTCGCTTTATAAACACATAATTACCGAACTGTACGGTGTGTAAATTGGACCGAGTTGCACTTGAATAAGCTCGGGTGTCGTACACACTTACTCAAATTCATGTTTCAAGATACAGAAGAAGATCGATTTGTTAAAAATGATAATTCTATCGTATTACATACATTTATCAAAATATATGGTTCAAGTTGAAAATGTCAAATTTTCATCCCGAATACAAGAGTATTTCTCACGGTATATCGTCTTTGTCGAAATCAATCGAAATTGTCTGAGTTATGAGCTTTCGTGAAATATATTTGAAGACACATATATTCGCAAAAATTCGCAGAAAATCGTGTGCCTTGATACTTTCATAAAATCCAGTGATTTATTGAGGAAGCAATAATTTTCACACTCGATGAGATACTCCCCCTCCTTTGAATTAGTTGGTTTTCAACTGGTGGAAGTTGCTGGAATCTAACAGTTTATTATTATACTTTATATCATATGAATTATAAAAGAAAAAATTTTCCAAGGCGGGTAATGTAGATATGAATGCTTTATGATCGACGAGTTTAAGTTTTTTCATGTATGTACACTTCCGTAACTAACACATTTCGCGTTCAGGTCTGTTTAGAATATTAAATGATGGGAAAAATGCTATCTCATTACCATATTCTATGTAAAGCATACCAAGGAATCACGTCCGACTAGCAGAATTGGCAATAAATACTTTAATCCTAGGATGAACGCTAGCGTGAGCGAATAATATATATAAGCCTCAGTGCCGGTCCAATGACACGTCTCTTTTGTAAATTTAGGTATAAAACTACGCCATACATTTGAATTAAGAAGTCTACAATTATATTCCAAATTATAGCCAGATTACATTGTACTGCATTTTTACTCATTGCATATAAAAATGATGTTAGTTACGATTATCACACGATACTTATGTTATGTCTCTCGATTTACTAAAAAAAAAATATCGATTACGGCTTCTCCTCTATACGAAACCATACAATTCGTCGACCTAACACAATTTAGCAGTTTTTTTTGAAGAGGGTATTCCTCTTCAAAAAACTCTTGGACCCATTGAGTGCGACTGGACGAATCAGAATTCAATGTCTTGAGAGCGGTGACTGTTTTAGTATCTCCGATTTTAGGTGGTAATTAATTTAGTTAGTTTCATGGACAGCTCTGCTCGCTCTAAGAATATAAAATGATACTTGTAAGTGGACAAAATTTTTTGCTTGCAAATAAAGTGCATAATTATGTACATCAATTCATGCAGAAAAGTTGAAAAATAATTCTGCTGTAACTTCTCATCTCTATACTGATCATGAATCAGTAGACATATACGAGTTCTGGAATCGGTCCGGCACACTGTATACCAGACCAATTTACTCAACTAATCTTGATTGATCTCATACATTTTCAAATGCATCTTGTGATTTTCTCACCATCTAACTCGTGAGAATCAAGATTGTTCTTTACATAATTTCTAAGAATGTACAAACTTACATCATCTTACATCATGGTGCATTTATGCATACTCCTTGTGAGCTAATATTTTATAACTCATTGAAGATGTCACCATAGTAATGCTCTCTTATTATTAGAGTGATCAAATACTCAAGTATAGTCAAGCTTGAATAAAATTCTAATTACAGTCTATTATAATTTTCAACAGATCATTTTTAATTCGACCCAGTTGATAATACGATAACACACTGAACTTTGGTGGTTTCCGTTTCAGATGAAATTAAAGGGTAAGGTACACCTTGAGATACTGACATCAATATTATCGAAGATGAAAGGGGAAATTTCCGGTGAATAAAGAAGTTAATTCAATACAATTATACTTCAGCGAGTAAAAAGGGATACATCTGTTCATCCACAAAAACTATATACTTTTCTCATGTGAATCGGATCGTTACCTCACGTGCGTTACGTTGTAAGAACACATACGTGATGTTCTTGATAATGTATCGGGCGAAAATCATTCGTGCAGCTAGACAAACAGTGGTCAAGGTCGACGTAGTATAATTCCATGTTTTTTGCAGGCTCTTTTTGTCTCACGCAAATCCTTGAATTCATCGCGAATCGAAATTGTTTATATGGCGAGAATAGCCTTGAGAAAGTGATGAATGCTGCTCGAAGTGTCAATAGGATGTGCCTAAAATCTGCAAATATTCGAAATAGACAACGAATAATCTGTATTGAATTGTTAGTCGAAAAATTACTCATAGAAAAATCTTCACATTATTGTCATTGTACATACATTGACTTTTTGGAAAATAATATCATTTTCCTTATGACAAAATAGAGAATTTGCTGCTATTTACCTTGATAGAAGAGGCTGAGAAATTTCATGTGATTAGAGAGTATGAAAACCACAAAGTCAGTTTGAACTTAACCTCCGCGCTCACGCCAGTAAGGAAAAGCGGAAAACGCAAGTTATGCATCGCAACAGGAAGAGTTTAGGTAATAAAGAAGAAATCGCGTCTCACCTTGTATGGAACTGATCTACTTACAGTCGCTTAGTGACTTATCCATCTCACAAATGTCTTTAAAAGATATACGATTGGGTATAACAAACATCATTCAGGTTTAATACTTTTCGTGATCTGAGTTGAGTACCGAAAGAAAAAATAGTCAATGTCTCTAGATACTGCTCTCTTTATTTTATTTCGACTAAAATTACCATGAACCAGTGAAAAGGTAAACTAGTCAGAGAGGCCTTTACAATCCAAGTTTTGGAATGGTTTTTTCCATGAAGAATATTTTTTTTTAAGGTACAGCTACTGTATTTGATTTGTTTTAGATAACAAACTACAAGATTTCTAGTCAGGTATAATTCCATCGAATACTTCAGAAGTCAAATGAATCTTATCGTTATCGTATATAACTGCTTGAAATTTTCGCCCTCAATATTTTGGGGTTCAAAATAATCCACCAAACTCGAAAAAATAATTTCGTATAAAAGTTGCGTGTAGATTTATTTCTCTAACAATTTGTTTGTGTAGTATATCGAAACCCGATTGAATCAAATATCAATATGAAAATAATACTTGGCAAATAACGTCTTATCGTTTATACACAAAGTTTCAAAATTATTTGTTTTCATCATGTATGATTCGCGCGTTTCATTAACAAAAGTCGATAAATTAAAAAGCAATCGCTTCTCTGGAGATGATAAACAGATGCAAATATAATAATCTAAATTCGTCCAGAAAACTGTTCACTAATAGTTAAAAAAATCGCACTCGGGTAGTTCTAGCGGGTGATGGAATTGCGCAACGATATTTTTCATAGAAGAATCCACATTGCATAACGACATAAACCTAAGGTAACTGTACCCAATTTGGCACTGTACCCAATTTGGCACAATCGTCAGATTTCGTATTTCCGGTGCTCTCTGAGCATCAGTCGCTCTTGGGTTATGTTGGGGGAATTAAAAGATAATTTTTACTACCTTCCCTGCTCATTCAGCCCTTGAAACCACTCTCCTACAACACTTTGAAGTTTCACTTACTGATTTTTTCACCATTTTCTTATTTCACTTTTCACACTCAACCTCAAAAATCAGGTGTCAATAATTTTTATCTCTCAAAGTGTCATTGCTCTTTTTTGTGTAAAAACATCTCAGCTTTCGATTGGTCTCATCAGTTTTCCTAAAATTATTTTTTATCCTACTCAAATTGCTGTTTTTCGCATCAAAAAAAAGTGTACCCAATGTGCCCCTCTACGCGTTTTTAAATGGGAAGATTGAGTGAAATCATTGAATATTTGTATAGACATATTACGATGATTTAGACGCGTATTTTTGAGTTGTATGTTAAAAATTTTGTATAAATATCACTGGGAACATAATTGAGAGTTTATTTCAATGCCAATTGGATCGTCCCTGTAGGTCTATATAGGCTGTAGCTAATGATTAAAAAATTGTGCCAAATTGGGTACACGTTTTGTGCATTTAGCCTTTTTGCGTTTTTTTTAAAATTGCGATTTTCGATAGGTTAAAGTAGTCGAATGATGATTATGAAGATGGTTTCTAATAGGTATTGAGCTAAGCTTTGAGATGCCATTCACAGAATTTTAAAATTCGAAGTCTATCATAGTCAAATTCGCGAAAAACCCTTAGGGGGGGGGGGCACATTGGGTACAGTTACCTTACATAATCAAAATTAATTCACGGAACCACGTGGATTTAGCGTACGTCCAAGAGTTAAATAACCATACCGCGACGTTTCATCCACTTTCGGAAAAATTTTGAGCGGAATATCACGCACCCGAGCGAGTTTCGCTTTGGATGAGACTCACGTGTTGTACGCGAGTTGAGAAAAAGAATCGTCTCCAAGTTTCAAAGATTCCGGTGCCAGTTTCAAACGAACCGGATAGCAAGTATGTATGTACACCTAAAAAAAAGAGTATTTGCCCATCGCAGACCGCGCGAGGTGAGTAATATCTGTGTATACAAGACGCACAACACACTGTTGGGGCCAAAAACGTAAACCGCCGCAAGATAAAGGCACGTCGCGCGCGTGTTTATAAATCACGGATGATCCGAGTAAACTTTCCCCGGGACGTCACCCAAAGTACCTCGGGCTAATGAGCGTACGCCCCGGTGAATACAAATATGAAGTGGATTACTCGAAGCGCGGAACGTTTCGCAAACGCTCGTTCGCCGCGCGGACGAATTTCGAGTCGGCGCGTCAGCAACGGTACAGCCGAGCTGGCGGAATAAACAATTTCCCTCTATCGCGGGTTTTGTTGCGCGCGCCTAGGAAACGGGACGAGCTAGCTTGCGCGAGTCGACCGCGTCTCTCCTGCGGGTTTATTTTCCCCGAGGTTGTTCACATCTCTCGCGCGCGCGCGCGCGCGGAACCGGTTTCAATGTCAAATCGACAGACGCGGCTGGGGAGTTCGCACATACATGTACGCACACATTGTTCGAGCCGAGACGTGGCCCGGATCAATCGTTGCTGTTCTCTCGGCGGCGGGAGGAGGGGCTATCGATAAAATACGATAGTTGACGGGTGGCTGCGCGAGAGGCCGCCATCGGCCGGGGTGTGTATGCACGCACACGCGCCCATTCATGCCCTGCCAGCTGACGATGTGGGTTTGCGCGCGCGCGCGCGCGTGCGTGTGCGTCTGGTACGTATATAGGTGCACACTGGCGCGGGCGAGGCGCGCGCAGGACGTTGGCGCGCGAGTCCTGCTGGCGCATCGCTATATAGCGGGAGAGACGCGCGCACATCAGAGTCAAGTTCGTCGTGCGGAGTTATCGCGCAGTCGCTCGAACGCCGCGTCTCGGGAGTGACGTAACCAGCATCAACTGCTCCGCGCGCTCGAGCCATCCTCTCCGCGCGCCGGCCCCTCGCGCACGTGTACATATACACACACCAATACGCGCGCGATATAGTCGATATATAGTCGGGGCGCGCGCAGTGCAGTTGCGCAACGTGCACCTACAGAGCTGGACAAAGTGTGTAAGAACAACTGCCGCGGCGGCCTGGCGAGCGCACGTGGCCCGCGCCTCTCCGAACTCGCGCGCGCGCGCGCGCCCGAGCAGCAGTTTTTTTAAAGCCGAGAGCCCCGACCTTCCCTCCCTCCAGCGCAGCCGCCGCCGCCGCTGCCGCCGCCGCCCAGTTTCGGCTGTTCATTAATGATTCGGACACCGACTCGTCCGAGCTCATTTGGTTGAGCGCCACGGCCACGCAAGCACCGGCCCTGCAAGCACCGCACGCCCTCCCGTGCGCATACCCCACCGAGAACAGTGAGTATACGTCATATGCAACACAAGCCGCGACCGTGAGACCGCGGGTAGAATATAAGGATGACCCCGGGGCTTCCTGTACAACTAGCTGCGGCTCGAGCGCGCGAATAGCGGGTTTTCGCGTCACGCGCCAATCGCCCGGCAGCCAGTGCATATATAGGCTGTTGTACGTCGGACCGGCACAAGCTCCGGTCGAAGCGTATACACACCGCGCGATGTTACCGACCAAAATCGGTTGATGTGTCGTCCTCTGTGGCCTTACACTCGGTTGTTGTGAATTCAGAAAACGCGAGAGCCGTTTCCATTGTACACACAAATGCCAACCTCCAAATGCCGTGACGAAATTCTGACAGCTCATCACAACTATGTGTCGCGCGCGGCCGACGCCGCGCCGAGCCCACAGTAGCTATTGGGCGCGCGAGAAGTGCTCTTCGCGGCTGAAAATCACACGCCGTTCAAAATCAAACTCGGCTCTGACTGGATTGCGCGTCGCCGTAGTGTATGTATGTATGTAGGTGTGCGCGTTATAGTCGATCGACGTGACTGAGTGATTCTTTATCTTGCGCGACGAGTATTATCGCGAGCTAATGATTTTCTTTTTATAATCCGCGCGGGATAAAAGAAGTGGGCGTGGTGTCGTGTGTGTATACTGTAGCCGCGTATTCGTCAATTTCGGGGACACAGGGAAGAGCTTTTTTCTACAGGAAAACAAAAAAGAAAGATTCGCACTGCAGACGATATCGGCTTCAATGTTTTTACTGTGCACTCGAGATAACGCGCCGCCCCGCCGATTCGCTCGTTTTAATCTTTTATCGGGGTATATGTATATACACATGTATATAAACGAATAGCCGCGTTGAAGGAATATCGCGGTCACTTTGATGCAACTGTTGATTACAATCTGTATTTGTTGTGGCGATTTAACTGCTTTCCGAGTCGAATGCAAATCAACCACGACGAGTATTCTGTTTTTTTCGAAAGAGCAAATGTCTGCTGGCTCTGCGCGCGTATCGCTCGACGAGTCAATGTTGTCCGTGACAACAGACTACCTCGTGCAGTGCTCGTAAAAAAATGTATAATTTCTTCTAAAAGTTTTTCAAAGGTTAGATGTAAAATATCCGTCTGCGACAGATAGTAGCACAAGTAGAACACGACGAGAATCATTCAGAATGATCAACTTCATTTTCCTCTACTCCGTTCGGTCATTTTACATTTATGCATTCTCATCTTGCTCGCTACCGGCCACATATATACTTATATATGGAACTAACAGTCAGGCCTCTTCAAGGTTAAATGTATGGAATTAAAATGCTCTGGCGGAATTGCTTATTGGACATATACGTGAAATATACGTGAAAAACTGCATATACTTGAATTGTTCATTTAAATTGGTCATTATATCGGGAGCCACGAATGAATGAGTTCAAGAGCTATCACGAATGCGCCATTAGTATTCGATTAAGATTACCAAGAAAGTTTAATTAACTGATGTTTTAAAACAAGTTTTTTCGTACTATTTATTGTAGATTCTGTTAGTTCCAGATATTTCATTTGATTCTTGAAAAATTCATTTTTCTTTGTCGATCATCGAGTATACAAACTGAATATTCACGTAAATTGATATATTCTATACGTCTTAATCAAACCTGTGTATTGCATGATTAATTTCTGTTCATTCAAGCAATTTTATATTACCATATTGGAATGAGCCTACAACATTTTACTTGTGTTTTCCTTTTTTCCAGAATTCAATCCACAATGGCGTCTATGGCGATAGCTTTCACTCATATTGTGATACTAGCTTTATACGTATTTACTATATATGCAACGTTTTACGTCCTCGATATACCTTTTATGAGGGAACGATCCAAAGGCTTCGACGTTGGACAACTAAAATATCTTACAGTTTGGAATTTGGTAAGTATCGTTCTTTCAATTTAATTTTAGAAAGAATAAAAAACATCTATAGCACATATTCCACGTGGAATACTTCTATTTCTTGAGCATGATGGAAATCACGCCTCATCGCCTTGAAATGTATGCAATTTAAATGTTCAGGGGAAAACTTAACAAAGTTTATCAAAGAATAATAACTCGATATCAAGGAATTTATATTTTTATTAACTATAAATTTATCTCGAATTCAACGATTTATCTTTAGTTCGCCCTTTTTTCGGATTACCAGCCAATTTGCTTGGCTTATCGTCTGGAGAAGATTCATAATTCTTTGTTTCCTCTTATCGTATTGATGGATATTCTTTGAGTAGCACATTCAAAGATAAACAATGGCATGTTTTCACTCTCATTGATGATTGTATAGATGAACGCAGTATTAGTTTTTTTTATTTAAAAAATGTTGTTCAATCGTTTGGGTCATTTATTCAAGATTGCACTTAAAACTATATATTTTGAGTTATTTTCATTAAATGATACTTGCTCCATGGCTTGAATTAGTTTATCACCGGTTTTTTTTGTGACAACTTTTTGAAAAATAAACGAAAATTTGTGATGTATGTATGCATAAGAATATCGAATCATCTATAATCAGCACAGAACATTAAATTAGAGAGAGAGAACATGAATTTTTGTGTGAAATGAACTCACAAGAAGCAAGATTAGCAAACCAAGGTCAGTAGACGATTCAAAGAATCTTTACCCTCGGACGTATCGTTCTAAAAGTAGAATCTCGGGAAGTTTTGATTAGCTTCAGAAACTATCAATTTCTCTGCCTTTATTCTGAAAATTCCAGGGAGTTGAAATGCTACATACATATTTATCGCTTTCTAGATTGAAAATAAAAACATCTATTTTCAGTTCTTCAGCTCCGATAATTCAAGTTTAACAATTCATCCATTATTCTAAGAATTACTTTTTGTAAAGGTTCGTAAAATTAAAGTTTCACTTACTTTTACAAGTAGGCTCACATACCGATGTTACTTTATACTATGCGATGGTATAATATATATTTTTCACTCTCTTAGGTAAAGTTCATGTTTCAAGTTCTGATTTCAATGCGTGAGGTTAACTTTTTTTCACTAGTACGATTGAGCGACTACCTCATATTTTCGGGGCTATTTTGCACTCCGAAGCATTGACGTACGGACCAGCCGCTAATCCCACAAGTGTGAAAAAGATCAACTTTATATTCATCGGAATTGATATTTGCTCGGTCTGCTTCATTACGCCCGGAATAACGTGCGAAAAATATCTTACTCAATTAGCGACTAACATTTTTGCATTAGCGTGATCGGTTTTGCACACTGATCATACCGAAACTTTTCAACTGTCGTACGAAAACGTAACACATTTCAAAATTACGAGATAGGCACGAGTAGGGGGTTTTCTGCCCGATTAAACCGAGGCTGGTAATCACACGAGCTTAGAAACCATTTTTTGCCCTGTAGTATCGAACAATATTTTTCATCACGAGCGTAGAAAACTAAGGTTTAAAAATCTCTTTCGGTGTAAAGAAAACACATTCTCATTGCTTTTATACCGATTTTCGACAATTCTGGAACTTTTGAGTCGATCACAATCGATCTCGATGAATCGAAATAAACGTTTACTGAAGAGCGATTCGGATAGACCAGAATAGTCAAACATGATCAAAGATAATAAACTCTTGAAAGAATAAAACCACCGAAAATGTTTCTTTTTTCGTTTGTAATATTTATTTTTTATCTCACAATTCCGAGTTGCGTTTGTTTATCGTCTCCCCACCAGCTATGTATTTCCTTCTGTTCGAACGGAACAATATAAAAATCCATTGTTCCGAGCTCGCACTTGGGAAAGGTCTTTCGAAGCGACAGATAAACCGATTCGTCCGGTCATTGGCCAGAAGCGCTTACGAATTGATCATCAATTGATGAATATCGAAGCGATCGCAGACGACTGCGCCCGAGATAAAAGTCCGCGCACAAAGCGACTGCAGTATAGAATCCCGCGATAGAAGCGGCCGCAGACTTCCGCATGACCGCTGGCGGGGCTCGTCCTGTACATGTTTGCCTTGTGCCCCCCTCGCGAGAGCCGCAAGCAGTCCCCGCGTAGCGCGGATGCGTAATCGATCCTGCGAAACGTGTTGGCGCGCGGCGAGAGCCTTTCGCTTTCAGCGTCCAGATGTGTTCGACTTGCCAGCGTCGTCCCGACTCCAATTGGCTATACATTCTCTTTATCTCATTACGGATGGAGTGGAAAATTTTATTATTACATTATCGCGCACGCATAAAGTCATATTGCATTGCGAAATCGGCTCCGATGCGCCAACGTCCCGAAGGGGGGTCGTATCCTTTTCGAAAAATCCCATATACACACATCGGACGCAGGATCGGGATTTCGTAATTTTGCCGGCGAACAATAGAGCCGCGCGCGGCGCGTTTGAAAAGTTTCCGGGGGGGACGTGGGCGCGCGTAACTGGCCAACCGAATGTAACGCAATTCATCAGCATTCTATTTTCGCGCTGGTGCTCGTAATATGCTTTCCCAAAATGTGCCGTTGCCCGCCCGACGACCCATTGTCCCGTGCGCGTACCTATTGTGCATAATATATAATAAACACGAGCCGCGAGCGCGTGGAGTTGCGTTATCTGGCGCGGATAAGTAGCGAGGAGCATCGCTCCTTGTTTCTCGCGATCGTAACGTACCACTGCTGCTGCACGCGCGGCTTATACTCTCACCCGTGCTTATATGCTTTCTAATGTCGTTTTTACGCTGGCGCGCGCGGCCCGTCTAGGGTCCCGTCTCAAATGCCCCCCCTGTACAGCATTGCAACACTCCGCGACCCGACGAACCCATTGGCGCCCGTGCTTATTAACTCCGCGTTATTCGATGCACATCGGGTCCAGTCCGCGCGCTACGCGAAAACATTACTCAATACACGCCTGCAAATTATGTCATAGCAATTCATCTCCCGCGTGTGTATGCGAGACTTTTTTTCGCTCGCGATGCGGGTTTTTCTTTCGAGTCGAGCCGCCGGTGCGCGACCGGCAAAGATTCGAGCAAAGAAATTACGCCGGTGAAGTGCGCGCGTTGTCACCGCGGGTATCGGTAACTTCGAATGGACCACATTTTTTAATATTCAATTGTAAACTTAATTCTTTGCCGACGAGAAAAACTGTATTAATCACAGTAGCATCTACAATAGTGTGCTTTCGGTATTTTTCCTTGTCATTGTTGTCGTAATCTTTCACGTGATTCCCCAAATATTTTCGGGGATATTTGGGGCGTTTGTGTACACGTCTTGATGTAAAACCAATTAGAATTCTCAGCTAGCAAGCACATGCTGCTCACGATGTTACTATATGGTAATAGTTTTTTAAGTGGTACAACACACAGATACTCACGGCATGACTAGACACTTTACGCGATCTCGTTGCATACAATCATCGAAAACGATTAAATGTCTCGTAAATCAAGTAAATGAGGATTAATCTTGTACGAGTCTGAGTCGAACATTCTTGGACTATTTATTACAATACTAAAACTCAAGCAAGTGTGATTCGCACAGTATTAGACGCATTCCACGCGGAGTGAAATATGAGATAAGGGGTAAAATCTGATACGATTTTGTTACATTCGAGAAAGTTGCAAGTAGATGTGTACCGAGCATAGTCGGACGCGTCTCAGCCCTGTCACCCCCATGAGTTAACTAGAATTGATAAACTTGCCACTATATACTCTCTACATTCCTTATAGTGAAAGACTACTCCGGAAGACTAATTCGCTTTGATATACCAGTGTATATTTCCTTCCATTCCAGTGGTTTTGATAATCTCACTATTACTCACCACCGGGAAATCACTTGGAGTCCATTGAAAATTCACTTTATTTCAAAGTGCATAAGTGTTCGATTTCAATACAGTAGTTTTTCCAGCGTGAGGAATTATGAGAGTATATTTCATGCTATACGCGGTGACGAAATAAGAGTGAAATTATCCGCTGTTTCACCACCGCCTTTCAAAACTATACAGCACACGCGCAATCAATGAGATCAATTGGTACACTGAGAGAAATTTTGTTTGGGAATCCTACTATACCGTATAGGAAAAAAAAAGTAAATCATACTATATTTATATCTGAAATTCAATATATTATAGGGAATTTTTCTATCCATTCATAGTAAAATTCTGTGCACGATATCACAATACAAAATGTAATGTCTGTAATTATATTTTCGTAAGATTTCACTAGCTATTTTTCTAATACATAGAAAATATCCATATACAGGTATAGTTACTGGCATCATAAATCCACTAACTTTTATATAGTAGGGTTCACCAGATTTTTTTCTCAGTGATATAATCAGCACGAAGTAAAAAAACCCAAAGTCCAGTCGACAATGGTCGGAGGGGGGTGTAGACTCAGCGTCGACTCGCGAGCCGATTGTCCGGATTCTGAGGAGTCTCGCGGCGAGTCCGCGGAGAAAACGAAAGTGTACAGAGCGGATATAGGGCGTAGCTGGAGATCAGGACTGGTGTGTAACAGCACCTTATTCGGGGGAAAACGATAAAGCGCGCGGATACGTCCGCGGCTGTGCAGGCGTGCGCGCACACGTAAGAGCGTGAAACGTACGAAAACGGCTTTGCGCCCGGGGGGAGATCGAGCGAGCAGCTCGCGGAGAACGACTGCAGCATGTGTATATATGTATATGTACGCGCGGTGCAGTTGGGTCGCGCGTGCAGCAGCTGCAGGTGAGAGCCGCGGCCGAGTCGGCTTCGGGCGCCAGTCGCGCGCTCACACTCGGACCGGCCAGCCGCCCCCCGGCAGCTTTGCCCCGCCGCGCGACACACCAGCTTCTCCGGCGCCTACGCTCGCGCGCGCGCGCGCAGATAAATATAGACCGCCCCGCGAGCCGGCCGGGCTTGTAAGCTCGGCGCTTTTTCCTTCCGCGTTCGCCCCCTCGCTCGCTCGGTTCTGCCCCAAGTGTGTGTGTGTGTGTGTGTGACGTGCGCGAGTGAAGCATCTTGCAATTCGATACCGAATCTTCGTATTTACACACCCGATACATATATCCTCCAGCTACGTGCCGATCGACGATTATAGCCGGAGGAATCCGGATCGGGTAGACGCTCGGCCCCCCCCCCCCAACAAGAAGCGAGTGCGTAAATTCGTTGCAGAGAGAATGAGAGCTTACACTTTGTTCCCCTCTTCTCTCACGAAATTTACGAAGAATTTACGATTCGGAGAATCTCACGGAAATGAGATATAAACTACCTCGGCACGGACGTTTGTTTTCTTCGGATGATATGCTTGTTGCGAAAGGATTTCACGATAAAGAATAACTAATATATATATATATATATATATATATATATATATTTGAGCGTGAGCTGTTGTATGAGAGGAGCTGCCTATTACTGTCTCGACGTCAGTATAGTTTATATATATTCTCCGGGGCGAGAACATCGTACTCGCGTATGTATGTGTACTGGGCGATCGATGTTACGAGACGCAATTCACGTGCAAGAGCTTCTACACACGTGTGCATATACTTCGGGGCAAGTTTCTTAATTCTTTGAAACGGAACAAATACTTGGTTCAACAGTCGTGACCAAGTTTTTTCCTTGATTCGATGAATTGCTCTTTATACTCTGTTGTACAAACTCTTTGTGATTATTTGTGGTTTTTTAGAAATATATAGCAGAATTCATTTTTATTATGTTTTTCGTATAGAGTTCAATTGTCTTTTTCAACGTACGAAATATCAACGCGCGGATCCAAATTGTGTTCCAGTAACTTCATACCATGCAAGAATATTCCGCAATAACGAATTTTTAATCCAATAATTTGCTGATGTGTGCAGTCTGTATTCATTCAACGGTGTTGCAAACTCCATGCGATATGCTCTATAATTCAATGAGAAATCTCTTATTTCCCAATGTACACTTGCAACGTTTGGATAACGCAAATAAATAAAATAGAAAAAAATCGCATCGATTAGCCGGCATTTGTTCCAGTATACATAAATGTCGCGTGTACAGTCTACTGTAATTATTCGGTAACGAGGCTAAAATACACCATGTTCTAACGAATTTTTTTTGTCCGGCAAACAACGTTTCCCATGGCCTCGGTTGATCCGCGTGGTGAATGACAGTAACTATAGTAAATTCAGCGTTTTTAACGTGAACGGGTCATTGAGCACTGAGCTATGTAACGTTCAATTACAAACACTTAAATTGGACCAAACTCGGACAATTCATGATACTCATTGTAGGGGCGACTGGAGTGCTATTTGAATTGTGCAATTTACACATGCACATAGTGAATCGTATTTCGATACACGTTTCTTCGATGACCAGTACGCAATTAAAGTATCAATTCATCGTCGTGTTTTTAATATTCAAAAGATTATAAGGATATATGAGGTTGGCATTCGAATATCAAGGTGCTTCATCAATAAATATGATATTTATTGATCCTTGGGCGCGTCATTGTGTTTGCGAAACGTGTCAATGTCTTCGGCAAAGGATGAATAACAATCGATGTGCTTAGAATTTGATCGAAGGATTTCAGATAGTGCCATCACGTACACAACAGCCACCCAATGTTCGGGATGCGGGATAAGTTTTTGACTGTGTTACACGCAGCGTTGTTTGTGCAATTCGCTTTTGCGGTTTACTATGACTTTATGTTCACACAAGTACCAGTGAGCGCTGGAAAGGTTCACAACGCGTATGGAGGCAAATTCAAATTTCTTACCTTCTGGGATGCGGTTCGTATTTCTGAATTCTTAACTATACTAGTTAACAAGAATTTTCCTGATAACAAATTAAGATTGAATTTTCAATAGTGACATTTTCTACAAAAATTGAAATTTCTTTCTTAGTTTAATCTAATAGCTTGGAGTGGACGCAATAATTAAAAAAATTAATATAAATTCATCAGTGTATGCGAAACCAAGTTAATATATCCTAACGATACATTTTATCATTGTATTCCATCGAAATTCGTCCAGTCTGGGCCCAAACAGGCATTAAAACTTATAAACTACATATAATTATTCGATAATTATTCTAATTTAGTATTATGAAACGGAAATCGAAGCATCGAAAGAAATTGTGAAGTGTTGGAAAACGAAACCATTAGATACAAATCCATTACGAAAATTCGAAAATTAGACATATGATTATGCTTACCACTTCATCTTATTTATAAAATATACAAGAACTTGTCTAAAATAATAATAGCTCGGGGTATACTTAGAGGACTCATATGTTATAAGTAGTTAAAGGCAGGATGTGGTGAGGCGGCTTTCCTCTACGTAACAATATCCATGACAGAAAAGTTGGTTGATCTACTTAATCCATCACCGAACGAGAAGTCAATATATGACGAAATTACTGTTGTTTGGGCGATTTTTACGACTCAATCAGTCTAACAGCCCACTTAATGTAATTTGGTTTCTCCGAAAACAAGAGATGACATGTCACCTAAGTGTATATATAGTTTGAAAAAAATGAGTTGCTTATATTCATGACTAGCATAACAATATTGAAATTATACGCTGAATTAATTTAGCTAATGCATCAATAAAGTGATTTCAAAGTGCCTTCCACTTGAGTTTACCTTAGCTCATCAAGCACTCGAGTGAGTTTTGAAGTAGTTGACATAATTTCATTGCCATCTTCAAGAACTTTACCAATTTATTCTTTTGCTTGGGAGCTGAGGTATATGAAACTTCTTCTCAATCTGGAAGTTACCAATCTGTAATTAACATAATACATGTAATAGCAGCATTGCTTTGCTGTATTCTAAATATGATTGAAAATCTTAAATCAAAAAATTACCCAACCATATTGCACAGTTGTAACATTTACAAAAGTAACACTTTACATCGGTTCGAGTCAGAAAAAGATCGATTTTCATCAATTCGCGTTCTGTTCTCTGTTGTAAATAAATTTTTACGCCGGGTACACACGTGTGTACATCCGTCGGCGCGCGACCCAAGCTCCTATAGGTGTTCACACATATACACGCAAATCAATCATATATACCTGTGTATATACGCGTAAACACTCGAACGAGCGTGCGTCCTATTGAGCATTGCGTAAGCGTGAAAATCATAGCTAAAGGTCTGTCTCCCCCGACTTTCGAACAAGAACTAGACAACGATACTGCCGCGAGTATAATTACGGTGTGACATAAGCCTGCGCCATCAGAGCCTCCTGCACCTCGAAAGCATACGGCACCGGACCAATGCGCCACTCGTGCAGCGCACGTGTTACCGCATAATCCTATCCGCACGCGAGCTGCGTCGTCGGCGCCCCAAAGCTTGACGTACCTCTCGGCAGTGCCGCACTTGTTTATATACACTAGCCTCGCCGGTATAATTATTTTTACAACGTCCGCGACTCGATAGGTCGAGTTTAATGAAACGGGCGCGACGATGTGCCACACGGGACAAATCTATAAGTCGAATTTGCATAATCGAACGCAGCAACAAATGCGCCCCGGTGAAAGTTTCATTGATCACTCGCGCGCGCGCGCGCCTGTTTACTTATATAGCTCCCGAAGTAAATTGTACGCGCGTTGAGCGGATCTTGCGATGTATCATGCGCGCGTAGACCAAACGAGAATATAATATATACCGATTATGAAAAGAAAAATTGGATGGGATCATACATATCATTCGCGGGTTGTTTTTCTGCAGATTGCGCAAACGCTGTTCTTCCTAACATGCATGCTCAACGACATCTTCGGGACGAACAGCGTCAGCCCGAAGAAGAGGCCATTCATCCGCCAGTTCAAGGACTATTTTCACGCAACTGTCGGTTTCCCAGTGTCCATGGTGAGTATTCGAGGGTTTTTACTATTTCGTACGCGCGAGTCTTTGGTCGATTACTTCACCTTTTGCTCCGCTGCGTATGCGCAAGTTACATAATGAGCCTTTTTAATTAGATACGGTCAGATTTTCGGCGCTCAACCGCGGTATACTCGCTGATCTTAACGATGGTGTTCCCAGACACCATTGCGCAGCCGAGGCGATTTATAATGCAACGCTAGAATCGCGATAGTGCGTAGCGTATCGATGAACAAATGAATAATGATATTTTGCAGCAATGCGATTGGAGAAATTTCAAATTTCTCAAATACAACGTGACCTTCAGATAATGAAATTGTACGAAATGGTCTATTATAATCGACCATTACTTCGTAATTGTATTACTTAAGAATTAGCGAACTATAACGTAATAAAGTTTTTATCAGATCAACTTAGAGGATTAAACCACTGTGTAAATGAATTGGAAAGCACAAATATTTATTTTGTTACCATAATCAACGTTTATTCTTCTTCATAATCAAGCTAACTGTGACTCGGCTTTTCAAGGACCCCTTAATCATTACATTTTCTTTTCCCGAGTAATTAATAGGCTTGTCGTATCGGAACAATAATTAAAAAGTCATTGAATATTGCGCATAGTTCGTTGGACTGACATTCTGGGGACTAATGGCTGTGGACCGTGAGCTGGTATTGCCCAAGGCACTGGACCCCTACTTCCCGTGGTGGCTCAATCACTTGATGCACAGCATGATAATGGTCGCGACCCTGTTGGAAATGCTGATAACGCCAAGACAGTATCCCACGAGAGCGAAAGGCTTGGGCGGCCTCGCTGGATTCATGCTAATTTACTTAGCTTGGTTAGTATCCTCATCGTTAATCACCTTCGAATAATGCGATTCATACATATATATACACATCCATGAAATATAGAGAGAAGGGAATATTGAGAAGGAAGGGATTGTTTTGAAATTCGGCCTCAAGTGATTCTTCCGAATATTAAATATATAATATATTATGGGTTCTGCTTTTTAATTTTATTACATTTTTATTTTATTACAGATTGATAAAGGTCGTTCTGGGAGACATATTTCAAAACATAAATGAACCTTGATTTTTTATTCTCTTTTCTTTAACATCAATTTTCGGAGTTTTAGTTATAACTTTGATTATTTTTTTCCCGACTGAAATTCTGAGGACATACTTCTTTCACAAATTTAAATGAAATATTTCAATTGGATGGACCGAACCAATAAACATAATCAAACCGTTCTCTCAAACTAATTAATGTGTTTTTAATTGTTTTCACAGGATGCACTTTGTTTACTACAAAAGTGGAGTTTGGGCTTACCCTGTGATAGAAGTATTGACGATACCACTCCGAGTCGTTTTCTACTTGGTTCTACTGATATTCGCCACGGTTTTATACTACGCAGGAGAAGCCTTGGACAGACTTATCTGGGGTGATTCTAGCTCAAAATCTTACGCTAAAAGTAATTAGTTTATACTAATATATTCTTTTGCACAATATCATCTTCAGCAGTTCATTATCTCTTAACTCGAAATTTTACTATATAGCTGAGGAATGACTTTCGACTGTTTCCGTAAGAACGTAGTAATTAATACGTTCAACACTGGTAACTGCTTGTAAATATCGCTTCCAGAGGTGCTTGGGTATCGCCATCATTTTCATTTGTATATTTTTTGCGTAAATCATTCATTTTCATTCATTGGTGTTTGAGCAATGTTAGTAACGCTTTCCTGAATTTCAGAATGCACCTATTGCAAATGAACTGTCTTTCTCCATGAGTATGTGTAATACACTGCACTTTTCAAATGTAAAATAATTTTGGTTCAATGTTCCATAACATACAATTTTCACATTGTTTGTGAAATTATTCAGAAGACCTTCAAATTACTATTGCTTTATCTCGAATGCAACTGAGACTAAAATTAAGATGAAAAATCCAATAATACGATGGAAAAGACCTTAGTCCGTAGTTTGAATTAATAATATGTACGTTAAACTAAAAATGAAGGAAAAAATTAGTTCTTAATTAATGCAAGTTTAATTTTCAATCTAAATTGAGGCTATTTGTACTGCATGTATAGGGAATCGATACCTTGCAGAGCCTAGTGTGCCGGAACTGAAAACGTAGATTGATCAGCAAACGCAAGAAGACTTTTCATTCATCTTCCATCCAGGAACGCATGAAATCGACCTCCTACTGTCTGACAGAAGCCACGCTCTCATTACCTTATGGGTAGAGGAGATTGTCGCTGATTTCGTTTTTATTTTTAAAGTTACCTACTATAGTCACCAAATTGTTCTTTCTCTTTTATATTTTAATGCTCGTTATTAAATGATTTTCGATGTCACGAAAAATATCACAAAAAAGTCTGATAATTCAAAACTGTTGCCCATTTTATTTTGGAGTGAAAATTTTGAGAATTGGTAAAGGGTTGATGGAATACGGAACCCGTGCTGATTATGCAACAAGTTTCCTAGTTCTATGATTAATTTCGATCGTTATAAAATGAAATATTTTACTCAAGCCGACAGAACAAATTTAAATTAATGATTATCAAAGTGAATTACTAAAAATTGCTCATAACTTGTCAACTCTTGTTTTAACAAACGAAATAAGAAGGCAACAGCAAATTTATGTCATAAATGTGTTCAAATCATGCATTACTTTTATAATTCTCTTTATGATTTATTGCATCGCCATATTTTAATATCAATGCAATATACGTGAAAATTATTTTTATTCTCGTATTCTAATGTAGAGTAGACTTCTATCTATTAATTTTATTGTAGATATCTATAGTATTAATTCTATATTCAAAACTTCTCTATTCTTATCTTGTAGATAGTTTGTAAATGTTTATTGTACATTTTATGCGAATGTGTTCAATCGGTGTTAAGTGATAACATTGAGATATATTGAAGTAAAAAGGTTGTATGTGAGTACACTAATCAATAGAAAATAGAAGTTTTCAAAAGAACTTTCTTATCGGTAATCAAATATTTTTTATTTTAAACAAATGAACGAAGGGCAATGTATACTTACATACACGTTATTCTTTTTCATTGTATATATATGTATCAGCTCCAAAGTATTTAAGAATATTGAATAGGCTTGGATGTTGACCTCCAAACCTGTAAACCATGCGTATGCTTCATATTATCATAATACATACGGGCCCTTTCTACATTTGCACAATTTAATGAAGCTTCGTCAAAATTTGAATGTAAAATTCTTATGGTTTTTTAATAAATTGTATTCATGTATAGATTTTTCAGTAATAGCTATCTCATTTTTCTCACCTTTACTATGCATGTTGGATAATAGAAAAGGCACCTTCCATCGCTTGTGTTGATAAACTGTAATATATTTTTCAACACTCGTTATGAAAAATATCGTTAGATACACGTGAAAAATTTGATTCTTACACTCGCGCGAGAATCACCTTTTTTGCACCAGTATCGAAAAAAATACTATTTTGTTTTCCATCGCTTGAATTACCGCGTCAGCAATAGCTATACAAACGTTAAGTATGTAAAATGCTTATTATTAGTTTCGTGATTACGCTCGAGAGAAAAATATTTTGAATCATCATTGGGCTTACCTGAATTCTCAAACATTCTCGCTTATGCTTATACTGGATGCCTAAGGGGTGTATTCTCATGAATCTATTATTAAAAATATGGTTCCATGTAATGTGGTACCATAATATATTTGCAAACGGATAATGTAATTTATGAAATCTTGCCATATGCTATGAATATCTTTCTTAGAGTATCAATTACAAACACGCCAAAATACTTAGAAGTTTATCGATTTCATTTATAATCGATTTCATTGATGGTTTTCCATGAGATAAAACGGCAAATAATTATGAGTCAAGCGAGAATAAGGTTGTCTTTAGATTGGTAAACATTTTCAATTGTGATGAACTAATTTGAATGTTCTCATTCATTAAGGCCATTATTACAAGCGACAATTAAATTATCAAATATTATACTCGGTGTTATTATACTTTCATGATACTTTCATTCTCTTTCAGGGAGTACAGGCAGAACAGAAAAAAGCAAGAAGATCAAATAAAACGATATTTTCAACCCATCAAATTTACGTTCTCAACTATGAATCCAAGTTTTTTTTATTTTCTTACAATCAACTATAAACGGGGAGTGGATTACGAACAATTTAGCTCAATATATTTCAGATATACTATATGGAATTAAAATATAAATAATATCACTTTTTGAAGATTATCGAAAGACCTAAAATGTTCAATCTATCACACAACATATTGTTGTGTAGGTTGTGGTGTTCAATGACAAAGTACTATACTCTAAAACGGGTTTCGAGGTTTTATACTAATTTTATAATATGTTACGCCGTTGTATTGTGGAGATATTACTGAAGTGCAAAAATAGAATCTATATACTATTTAAAGAAACATCATCAAGTCAAAGTAAGTTTTAATTTCAGCATTTATAAAGAGTAACGAATAATTTTAATTGATAGCTGTGCTTTAATAGCAAAACATGATACAGGCCTGCTGATCTATTAAAGTAGTACTTCAAAGATTTTGGTCGTAAAATACTGAATATATATAGCAGTATCAGCCGCTTTTTTATATTGTGATAGATCTATTTATATATTGTTGTGAATGATCACTATCCATTGCATAATACTAGATAAACTAAATGGATTATCTTCTTGAAATTGAATGCCTAATTTAAATTTATATTCATATAAATTATATAATATGTCCATAAAGTTTATAAAACAACTTATGAAAGTTCGTTGATTGTTGTGTATTTTTATTAAATAAAAATGTATGTTGTTAACCATCTATCTCCAAATAATATTCGAAGTTTAATGTTTATGAATGTTTTTTTATTCACAGTCCTAGTCATTTAAAAATACACTAAGAAGGGAAAGCACCAGGCCTTTGGGTCTCGGATATCTTGCTAAAACTTCCTGAGATAGCTTTTAGGTACTCAAATACTTATATTTCCTTTGCATAGGATCATAGAAATTGACCTCGGATATCTCCAGGAAAACGAAACGTTATAAGCCTACCAGCTGAACACAAACCCTGTTTAGCTACCCAAAAACCACCATACCATCAGAGACCTTGAGACTTCTCATACTCTTCTTGTAAGAATCATGCTGAAAACTACAGAACTGTCTAGTTAAATTTTATCTCCTTTCGTTCTATGAAATCTGATTTTCTCATTTGATTCAAGAGTACAGTTACGAGTAAAACTGAAATACACATTGATATAACAATTATAAAATAATTAAAATTGTCAATCCTAAACCTTCTTCAACCTATCTCTTGTAGACTAAATTAAAATATCGTCGAGTAATGTCGAATAATGATCCAATTTTCTTGAAATTTTACACACAAGTCAGTTTTGGCAAGACGTGGAACTGAATGAATGTTCAATACCAGCCGTCGCTTATTTCTTTAGCAGTCGTTTCCAACAAATCCTCATGAATGCATATTGAGAGAATTATGACTTATGAGAATCAATGAGAATCAATGAGATGTATCAGCAAATTCCATGGCAAACCAGAATGAGATTTTTTTTCCAATTTTACAAAGTATACAAAATATTTCATATACGAGAGCCACTGTTGTCTATACCACTAGTAACTTTTATTAATTTTCATGGCAACCGTTGGAAAAATCAAGAGGAATTCAATGTATGGTCTATTTTCAAGATCATTTTCACCTTAATTCATAAAGCCTCTTTGAAAAAGAAGATGGTTAATTCATTTGGCAAGATTTTTTTTCTGGCTACAATGTGGATACGGATTTGGGGAACAGCAATACTTGAGGTATGTGTACTAGTATCGTAGATAACAATTTATAATTGATTTCTAATGATAAAGTATATATGTAAATGTAAATTTGGTATTGTTATTTAATAATTAAATTATCAATTGATATATCGAAGTTGAAAAAATTTGAATAGTAGCTCAAATAAATAATAGACGCCTCACGGCATATTCCATGACATATTCCTTTCGAAAATTTAGGTATAAAACTACGCCATACGTTTTAATTGGGAGGATGGTTACGGCACATAATATGTCCGCATGCATGCGTTTCATATACATTTATATTTGTTTATAATTAGCACTGTTTAGCACTGTTTGGTGGTGGATTGTCGAATATTGGTAGGACCAGCTGAACAGCTGAAGATTCAAAATTTTGCGAGGAGCGACAATTTTATCATCTTTGATTTTATGAGGTAATTGATATTTAGTCAATTCCAGAAACACCTCCGCGAGCTCTAAAAATGATACTTATAAATAATTGAACTGTATACATCTTTCGTGAGTATTCAGTGGACATATTGATAATTTATGCAAAAGAAACCGTTATATTGGTTCTCTGCAGAATTGCGAATTTAATATTAATAAGAAATATTTTTGAGAAAAGTCGCACAGCTGAAAGTTTTTTAAATTGATAAATTTTACGTGGGAAAAATGATTCCATGTGCCCAAAGTCATCAACTAACAATTCAAGTTTCTTTGTATTTTTGAACAGGAAAAATTATATAAGTTTTGTTCTGTTGATTTTTTTCTAGTCTCGAGAGATGTGAAACGGTATCTCATGCCATCTGAAATAAATAATCCATGTCATAATGTATATAGCTCAACAGAATGAGATTTTTTCCCAAAATATTTTTAGTTACGAGTGTAAACGTGAAAATTATTATTATTTTGTTATTAATTTTCAGATAATAATAATACATCAATCAACCCGCACAAAGTTGTACTCTGATGAACTCTTGGATGATAATTTGATACTTAATTACTATATTAGCTCCAATATGTCACTGGTGTTGATAATACGAGAGATTTCAAGAAGATGTATTAATTTGAAACTGAATGTTAATTTAATCATTTTTCTTGTCTTTTGCTGTTCATTTCGACAAAAGTAACAGATCAACTGTATTATTGTTCTGTAGGTCGCTTCTTTTTTCAACACCGTCACCTATTCAAGATTAATTTTCAGTTTTTTTCTTATTCCGGCACAATATTCCCAGCTTACGGTCCTATTTAGATTTTCGCTCTCACTCTTCCCCTTCCCTCTCACATTTAAGTATATATGGCGCTCTGCTTGGTTCTTTCTTGCTACACTATAGATATATAAAAATGTCAGATGCTACACTCACATATATATATATATATTATATATATGCATCGTGTATACATTGGTACATATATATATAGCTAGTTGTTACATACACTTGCTGCAGATGCAGCTGTTTTACAACAGTGCGTAAATACATATAGTTTTGTAAGTAGGTATACGTTTCATATGATACATCGTTTTTGCCAGTGTATCGCAAAATGATTCACTGAGTTCCTTCAGTTTTGACATTTGCTCAAAAACTTCAACGTTAAAAAGTGGAAGTGAGTAAGTTTCTATGAAGAGAATAAACACTGATCACAAACAGTGAACAGTGAAACAGTAAATTTTTACATCCCCCTTGGTAATTTTTAACAGTGTATTATAAACTCTTGCAGTCTTGCACCCATTCCTATACGTGTTTTACTGTTCAGGAATGATTGTTATGTTAAGGATGGGTCCAAATAAGGTTAAAAGTGATTACATACAATTGAACTTCTCAAGCATTTGATGAAATATCAATTATTCATTTAGCAGTCAAACAAAACTATAAATGTTAGGTTATGTGGATATAAAGAAAAATTTTAGTATTTGGTTTTCAAACACTTAGTCAATTACCATCAAGACCTCAGATTTTGTAGAGGGTGAAAATGCAGTGCAAAATAAATGATTTGCCTGATGAAATTTTGGAATACATCCTAAGTCTGATACCTCCGTACAAAGACTTGCAGGAGTGTATGTACGTTTCAAAACGATGGTGCCAAGCAACAAAAAGTGAGTATCTTCATCTATTTCTTATATCTCATATCCATATAAACTAATACTCCTAATTTATTTTTGGTAGATGTGATTGAACATAATAAAGCACATTTTCAAAAGTCAGTGACCTACGGATTGTTACATTGGAATTCCATATCTGGCTCGCACAGGTCACCTACAATAGGAAAAAGACACTCTCATTCAGCGTGTACCTATGGAAATTCTATGTATGTTTTTGGTGGTTGCACAGCAACTTGCACCACCTTCAATGACTTATGGAGATTAGATCTTGACACTAGAAAGTGGGTGAGACCCATCACTATGGGAAGTTACCCATCACCTAAGGCCTGTGCTACTATGTTGTATTATAAAAAAAGTTTCATCCTCTTTGGTGGCTGGTCACATCCTTCTCCGTATCCCTTGCATCAGGTAAATAATGAAAATACACTTGAAATGCTAGCTTCATGTTTTATTTACATTCATAAATATTTTTAGCAATGGAAGTTATTCAACGAGTTACATGTATATTCGATTGAATCTAATCGATGGAATGCAATTAATGCATTGGAAAGTCCACCTCCTACTTCAGCTCATTCTGCCTCGATTCATGGGAATCTTATGGTTGTGTTTGGAGGTGTAGCTAATGGATATAGGTAAGCAAACTAATGAATTCTGTAGTAAAATCAATAGAATTCTAAATTTAATTCTCAATTTCCAAAGTTCAAATGACGTGTGGTGCTTAAATTTGGATGCATATTGTTGGAAGAAACAATCAACATTTAGCTTAAAGCCCCAACCACGGTATGGTCAATCACAAATTCCCCTGAGTGACAAACATTTACTTATACTTGGTGAGTACATTTTTTTTATCATACATATTACATAAAAATATTACCACCAATAACTACTTTCAATTATTGAAATACTTCCAATAGGTGGATGCACTGGCCCAAATGTAACTATGAATGATGCTTGGATATTAACAATGGAAGATCCAGTCTGGTCATGGAAAAAAGTAAACATGCGTCATACTGAATCAGCGCCAGCAAGAATATGGTGTCATCAGACTTGCAAAGTAAGTCAAGAGATGTGTATAACAGTATTGTCTTGAGTGTACCTACATTTTCTTATTATCAACAGGTAGGAAACAATATCATTGTTCTCAGTAAAAAAAAACGACTCTCAAATCCGAATGGAATGAGTATATCTGTAGGAAAATTAGCAAATCAACCCAATAGTTCAAATTTGTTGCCTCAAGATAGGTATGTATTGAATTATATTGAAGACAAAAATTTGAATTTATTCGCTAAAATGTATTCAGATAAATTCATAAATAAGTGTGCGCGATGCGAAAACTTTCTTAATTGTTGCTAAATTCAATTTGATTTATGGGAATTGTCTTGATGAACGCTTAATCACAACTTTTAGGCAACGGCCTTCACGAGTAATTGATCGGGATGAAAATGTCAATGGAAGAAGAGGCTCTTTTCAAAGAGCAAATGTCCAGAATTCGCAATCCCGGCCATCAAATTCGTCAAACGCAGTAGTAGCAGTATATGATGGTACACTAAGTATGGCCGCTTTCCGAGATGATCCAGTTAAACTTAATTCTGCCATGAATCGTCAAAAACAATTGGAATCTCTCCGTCGTATGGAGGAACGACTTCAAAGAGAAGTTCAATCAAAAGTTGTTAAAAAAAGTGAAAATACACTAGCCATATATGTTCTGGATATTAGTAATATATTGAGTGAAGAGTGCTCTGCATCATGGGTCTCTCTCAAACAAAGTGATCAGGCAGGTCCAGACGAAAGAATACTGTTTTCTTTAGTCCTTGGTAGAGGAGAATTGATAGTGTTTGGAGGCTTAAGGAAAGAGCAAACTACTGTGGAAGGTCAAACAGACATTGATGATTCCCAAGTGTATAATGATCTCCATTTTATTAATGCACCCAAGTATGTTATATAATGTACATACACTAAGTAAGATTATAGAAATTGAGAAAAAAAAAGAAAATATACTTTAGAAGTTGAATATTTTAATTTAGAAAAAAAGATGTAACGTAAAAATTTTTTAAAGCCGTATGTCTTTCTACGTATGATGATTGTTTTCAATAATATGAAAATACAATTTCATGAATATAACGAAATTATATTTATTTTGAAGTATTGTTATCAGGTCGCTAAATAAAAGATATTTTGAATTTGCATTAAAAAATTACTCTAAAATTTATTTATTTACAAAATTCAATTAATCATCATTGTTTTTCAATCCTCCAAATACTTGAACTGGGATCATTTGTTTTTCGACTGGAAGATCTGAAAAAAATGAATAGTTGAGAAAGATCATCAAAAAAAAAATAGATTATGCAACAGTATATTTGATAATTCATGTACCTTCTTCCGGTTCTCCATTTACACTGTCATTATCATTTTCATCATTATCGTCATTGTCATCATCGACATCCATGTCAATATCGATTTCATCAGGATTAACAACTTTACCATCAGTTTTGCTTCCTCCTTCCGTAACTCCACGAACAAAGTTAATTGTTTGTTTGGGACGAATGATTTGATCGGTAGCTACAAGAGAAATATATAAATCAATCCACATTATGTGATTAGAAAATTATATACCTATGAAAAAAAATGGAATTCATTATCTTACTTGCTTCAGTAGCCTTATTATCAAGAAGTTTCATAGCATCCATTGAATCATTCATTTGATTGGTAGAACTATTCAACATCTGAGCAGACATCATGTTTATTTGTGTGTTATACATAGCTTGCACACTACGTTTAATCCTGAGCATTTCGCGCATTGTGTCTTCATTACCATGATTTACTTCGAATTCTTTCCAAACTTGCCAGAAATTATTGGTTACCTAAAAATAAGATTAATATTTAGTACTTTGCTCACTCTGAGATGATAAACTATACATATTTATCTGACACTCACTCTAGGATCACATATCTGACTGCAGTGTGAGTAAATTGCTCTTGCTCTGTCTATTTCACCTAATTTAGTTTCCATTTCTGCAAATCGTAAGCACATTTCTCTGGTACTTTCTTCATCCAATAATTCAATAGCTTTTTCATAAATTTGTCTTGTTTTCGGTACACCATAGATGTCTGCTGCTTTTTTTATGTATATGTTGAACATCTAGAATTAATAAGAAGAAATGAATTATACTGGATTAAGTTTATATCATATTTCTGCAAAATACAAAACTGTTTCACATACTTCGAACCTCTGTTCTGGTAATACAGCAGTTGTTGCTCTTTCATAAACCGACATTGCATGCCTTGCAAGCCCATGCTCTTCTTCCAATTTCGCATATAATAAATATAAAGCTGCAACAGAATAATCAATTTTAAAATTGATATATGCATTCACATACAGATCATTTGTAAGAACAAACCTTTGGCAAATTTCGGGGGACATTGTTCTATACATTGTTCAAACAAGTCACGAGTTCTTTCTAACTTTGACCCACCATATCTTTGCAAAAATTTGGTCAGATATGTGTTCCAAATATCGAAAACATTTGGCCACTTGAATAATGCAATACCCTTTTCATAAGCCTAAAACAAAATTTAAAATATTTTTATTATTTTGATTCACATTCAAAAGTTTTCAATTTGGTACTCACTCTAAAAGCTTCTTCAAAGTAATTATTTTCTTCAAGGAATAAGCCATAGTTGATTATTATTTGTGGAGTCGCGATCTTCAAATCAATAATCTTATCATAAACTGCTTTACAAGTCTGAGAAATAGAAAAGGTTATTAAGTAATACACCAAACATTTTTTTGAACACGATTGATATTGACATAAATGTATATTTCACCTTGAAAGTTCCATAACATTCTTCAAGATCAGCATACAAAGACCAAACTTTCAGAGATTTATACAATCTCATCTGAACAGTTTCATTTTCATCGTGATAAGCGACTTTTCTTGACGGCATTACTGTAGCTCGATGCATGAGCTTCAACGCTTTTTCCTGATTCCTACAAGAAATTAGAAAAAAAATTCATGATAAAGTTCCATTTCAATTCGATTTAGAGTAAATGTAAAATACATACCCATTGTTTATTTCCATTTCAGCCCATTCACACCAAACTGAAGCTAAATCATCTACTTTCAAGTATGGAACTAACACTGCTTTCTCAAATACTGTTCTAGCATCCGAGATCTGTCCATTTTTCTCATAAAATTTGGCGAATGCCACCCACAGGCTGTGTAATTTCCCAACAGCCAATTGAGGTTGAACTGTTTGTACAGCTTCAGTGTACGTATTAATTATCTAAAAGAGAACGAATCCAATATGAATCCAATGATACTGATTTTGTTGGCAGAATATAAAATTATATTATTTATGAAGTACCTCATGAGGTTGACCCTCGTACAGCTCCACCCTTTTATGCCAGTCTAGAACATTATGGGGATTCTGTCTTAGAGAAACAGAATTTAATAGCAATAATCTCCGTTCCATAAGATTTTCAAATCTCTCTAACCGTAACTCTAAATCAATATCATCTAGAACAAAAAACATCAAATATTTATATCTTAACTATGAATTTGTTTCACTTATTATAAAATAGCTGCGAATATTTTATATTCACTACCTTCTTCACTGGGATCTTCAGCAACTTCTTCCATTCGTTTTTTAAAGCTCAGTTCTTCAAATTGAGCATAAGCATCAAAAACTTGTGAGAAATCTCTTACCGTAGTAACGGTCTGAATAGCTTCTTCATAAATATCTCTAGCCTAGGACAATTTACAATAAAATGAATAACTGGTGAAAGAAGAAATTTTCTGATTAAAAATAATTTACTTACCCTTTCAAACAGACCACTTCTAACATAATAATCTGCTAGTGCATTCCAAAGCGGACCAGCTTGATCGGTGTAGCGTCTGAGCCCTCCTCGAATTATAGCATCAACATTGAGAGATTTAATTTTAGTAGGATTTTTGGATATAAGTTCACAAAGTTCATTCCACAACTGATGTTTAGATTTTCCATG
The DNA here is from genome assembly GCA_020882685.1 of Aphelinus atriplicis. NCBI lineage: Eukaryota > Metazoa > Arthropoda > Insecta > Hymenoptera > Aphelinidae > Aphelinus > Aphelinus atriplicis. The sequence continues at coordinate 53,232,049 of CM037073.1, read as the reverse complement.
TTTAGATGTAAAATCATCTTGATTAACAATGTAACCAAGTTTCACAGCTGCTTCATCTAACCTATCTATTGATATAAGGTAATCAATGTACTCTTCGTTTTCTTCTGGAGCAAGCTGATTAGGAAATTAATTATCCAAGTTAATAGTGAATCAGAGCAAAACTGTACAATACTTTGAAATAAAGATATTTACCTTGAGATATCGCCTAAATACTCTAACTGCAGTTTCATGAACATTATGTTGCTTTACAAAATCAATATACAGTGGCCATATCCTGTGATGCTGTGTTATAGGTAAAGCTCTAAGAGCACGATCAAAAATATGACGTGTTCGTGTAATATAGCCTTGTTCTGTCATTAATGTACAATAATCCATCCATATTCGAGGCATTTTATGCATAAATACTAAGGCTCTCTCAAACGCATTATTTACAACTTCAAAAAGTGGATCTGTGATACAACGTCCCTTTAGCTGACTTATCCTGTGCCTCAAGTAATGATACCATAGCTTGTAACTGAAATGAAATAAATATAATTTAAACTGCTTCAAACTCAGGTAGAACATGAAATAAGGAAGTTTTATGAATCTGTATTTACCTTCCAGGTAACTCTTTGAGAGCCCGTTCATAGACGACATTCAAATTCGGACTATTACTGGTCTTCAAATGATCTACATATAATTGCCAGTGTTTAACAGAGTAAGGATTTTTCAGAATTTCTTCTTCATATATTAAATCTTCTTCATTCTGTAATGAAACAATTCAAAACTTAGAGGTTATCAATTCAGGCTAATCTGATTTGTACGACTGATAATTATGTTCGTGTCACAGTTCAATAATTGATCATCAACTTACAAAAATACAATGCTGTTCGGGTTGTTCCATTGTTGTTAGATTATGAACAACCATTTCAAAATAATGAATTTGAAGTCGTATTCAAAGCATTTTTCGTGTCGTCAGTCGTATACAAATACTGCACACTGTTGACTGCATGCAGTAGCGACTGGTAGCGACATCGCCGACATCGCCGTCCACAGTCCACACTCCACCGGTAATAAGCTGTCATCGTCATGCCTGGGCGGCCTGGCGGCTAGTGTCAGTCAGTCGTGGTCAGTCGTGACTGGTCGTGACCACCATTCACTGCACTTCCACCACAACGAACCGCCACATGCAACAATGCAATATTCAACCAACGAATATTGACGCTAATAGTAGTGTCTTAATTCGTTGATTCAACCAAAGAATATTTAGCGTCTATATTAGTAGATTCAACTGTCTACGGTACGTCACCCATTGGTCACCAACCTCTGTCGTTGTTGGTAGTCACCGTGTGGGTGATCCTCGGATCCTCCTATAGTGAGGGTTTTTTTCCCGGAAGAAATAAACCTTTGTCGTTATTACAGTGCCGGTTACTTAGCTAAGCACATGTCTGAAGTATTTTCGTTCACCATTGTATTTTAATATAAAACAAGTTAAACTATGAGTATACCCGACGATGAAAATCAAAATTGTCCAAACCTCATATCAACTCATCTAACTCCAAAAATTTATTGGCACCAGTCTGATAATGCAATTTTTATCAAAATCCCATTGATAGATGTTGAAAAGTATCACCTCAAAGTGGAGCCTCATTTTCTTCAATTCAGGTATCTAGTACATACATAATAAATTGTTTTATGTTACAAGCATTTTTTGGTTCTAATTTTGATTATCAATCAATTTTGACAATATTTTTTTGCTAATGAACTTACAAACGGTATGATAATAAATTTATTTTTATCCAGCACAAACTTGAATGGCCGGAAATATTTTATCGGCATAAAGTTATGTGGTACAGTTATTGCTGAGAAAACATCCCATGAGAAACATGGCAGAGAAGTAAAAATTTGCTTGATAAAAGCACATAAATGTATGTACATAATTATATACTATATTTTAAACTTAAATTTTCCATCCGAACATTGTTAATGATGGGTTTGAATTACTTTTCAGGGACAGATTGGCCAAGATTGCAGTTGAGTAGAGAAAAAAATTCATTTATAATTGTTGACCCAGATCATATATTTAAAAAAGCTTGGGATGATCCATCTGCACGTCGAACAGGTGTTTATTTCATTCACTATTCAATCCCAATGTCAACTTGACTAACATTGATATATTTAATTATTTCAGAAAGAGAAAGTTTTGAGGAGTTTAAGAAGCGAAATAATATAACAAACATACAACCTGCAGGGTCATCGTCATCATCTCAATCAGGTTCTGATGACGAAAGATTGGTAGGCTACGATGATTGAAAATATTTGTTTAAGAAACACTTCCACAGGAATATATTCAAGATATATCCAAGAATAATCAGATGCTAAGGTTTAGATAGATGTATATATTTTTCTATCAAAAGAAATATTTTTACAATAAAATCTTTTCCATTAGTACATTACAGTATTAGTTTTCTATGGTCTTTGAAACTAATAAAATTGAATAATCCAAAGTTCTGAAGTATAGACCTATCTATCAAATCATTTCAGTATTATTATCAAATATATATAAATCCATCTGTATATATGCATCAATCATTAGTACAGGCTCAAGAAAGTATTTAAAACTCATAATTCGCAAAATTCTTACACCAACTGTATTGAATGAATAAAATATGGTTCATTCAGCAAAATGAACTTTTTATTATGAGTAGTTTTTGGGTTGAAATTAGTAAATTCATGTAAATATTATTAATAAAGTAAACACTTTATTATTTGGTTCAATAAGAAATTGAATATGTATAAAATATTAATAATAAAATTACAAAATAAGTAGATCCAAAGTAGATATGTTTAATGCAATTAAAGTCAATTATAAATCAACATAACAAACTTTGGTTTCCACCAACTTTATACACTTTCTTCTTACACATTATGAAGTAAATTAGAATAAATTTCAACAAAATCACTATTAATCTAATTCAAAGTAAGGAACATTTGAACTACTAAAAATCTAAGTGTATTCAGTAGACAGAAGAATTACATTCACAAAAACCTTTCATCCCAGTATATTTGTATTACGGAATGTAATATATTGATAAGTCCACCATAGCAGTCAACTATTCAATAGTGATATAACAAAGACTTTTGTATGGTAATGACACGGTATAATTATATTTAATTAAAATTATAACTATAGATACATATAAAGTGAATATACAAAAGATACAGAAATATTCCAAACAAATGTACAATTTACCAACTAAAATGAGAAGAATAGATTGCTATACTTATTATTTCATCATTCAATATTCGATTTATTGATCAAGTTATAAAATGTACGAGTTGATAGCAATTCTCAACCATGTAGCATGGTCAATGAAATTTGGCAAAAATGCGATTACCCCAAAAATCACTTCTAAAGATAGCTGTAATGCAAATTTTATATTTAGTCATAACCACCTTACTATGCAGATGAGTTATTTGTCAAATGCATTCTCTATCTAATTTTTTTTGTGTTATTTACAAACATGTTTATCATCCTTCTAAAGAGAGCCTTTGATTAATATTTTCTACTCGAATTTTCATTTCCCTAAGTATATCTTCAGCAAGATTATCTACATTTGTATATCTAACTTTGAAAATATTGAATATATCCACTAGAAATTCAATTATTTGTTCTCTAAAATAATAGCAAGTAGAACGCAAACTACCCTCTGGACCTAGAAATCCCCAAACTAGTACTGGAGTGACTTGCTCTGAAATTGAGTAGAAGTGTGACATGAATCCTTTTGGATGTTTAAGCATTTGTCTCTTCCCCATCAACACTGACCATACAGCTGTGCCGATTGCCTGCAAAAGAATTCACATGAGTGTTTCAAACGTCTTAGAGATTCTCTAGGGGCAAGAAATATTTCCCGAGGAATTTACGAAATCCAATCTTTTGAAAGTATTTTTGCAATCGTTTTCCCAAACATGAGTTTCAGATAAGACATTTGTTTGAAGAAGAAAAAGCATACCGTTTCCCGGAAGCTTGCTGAAATCCATCGATTCTGAAGAATAGCTTTGATAGAGGACGGCGGTTTCTCAACTTCTTCAAATGCATCCAACAGAATGAAGTCAATGACTACATCGTAAAAATTAATGCACCTGACGCCACGCATGTCCAGCTCCTCTTCCATAATAGGAAGGCTTCTCTCTTCAGTTAAGAATTCGAGCATCCGTTCATAGTGCGTTAAATAATCCTTGGGATCCTATATAGTAAGTAGTAAAAATTAATTTGATCCCACATGCAATATCTGACGTTGGGGTGTGAATGAAAAGAATAAAAAAACGACTGGTCATGCATACCCTGTCAGCAAAAATAATCAAGTCGCTTATGAGCTGACGACCAATATCAGCAATCCACGTTGCCGTTGATGGTTGACTGAACAGCTTTGAGTATGCTTGTCGCAAGCAATGAACTTTGGCCAAATACTCTACATCCGAACCGCACTTCACTAATTCCGTGTGCACTCGCCTGAAATTTGCAAAGTCAGATTATTGTGAACTCTAAAAGCGCTGTGTATAACAAACTTAGATGACTTTTGTAAGCAACTAAAAAATCGAGTCAGCTCAAGCATATACGTACTTCTCCGTTCCAGCTCTATTCATCCTGTAAAACAAAATAAAAAGAAAAGAGTTTAAAAATAAAAAAATTATCAACAAAAATATTTGGTTATCCTTGCGAAATAAGAAACTTTTTCCATTGCATTATTACAAAAGTAGTCAATCAAATAGGGCCCGTTATTATTCGAATTCCGTATCAAATTTTTTCATGACATGTTTAATTTCGATAATAATCAATTTCTTTACAAATGTTCATTAAATTAATGATGTCTGAAAATTATTTTCAAAAAAATTTATTTTATTTATTTTAGAATAATCGAATTTAAAAAACACGAAGAATCTGTACGTTACTTTGAAATTTGAAAGCTCTAGAAACAAACTGCCTTATCGACTTTGATGCAACCCTTAACACGTGGCGCTCTCTAGATCGAAAATACACAGTGAATTACTTTGAGTAGTGTGGTATAAAATTTCAACTCTAGGATGCATTCATTATATCATTATCATTCATGAACATCACTCATACGCTTTTGACAAACGAAATATTTTCTCCAATTGTAATTTTCAAACTAACAACTAAAATATTGTCATAAGCAAACAAAACATACTGATAATAACATGTATACTAAAAACTCCAAGTCAATGCAATTTGAAGCAGCTAACATACGATCAGACTAGACGCTACACTAGCTTGAATAATTCAAAATAATACAACAATGCAAAGAAAAAAGCATGTTCGAAAGGCTTGGTCAAATTTTTTTAGTTTACCTGCAAGGAATTCCTTTATCTTCGTGCTGTTTCAATGCCGCATGATACAGCTTCTGTTGTTCAAAATGAGGAAAATATTCGGAAAATTCTTCAAATTCTCGTAAATCAGCGACCTGTGAAAAATGATATTTTGTCGTAAACTGTCATTGTTAAAAAACGATTGACATTCTGAATTCGGTACTTACACCATCTTTGGCTGACGCATACGATTCAGGTGAGGATGCAGGATCTTTGTGATCCCTAGTCGTTGACAGTCTAGTTCCCACTGTAGAAGGCTTGTGACTCTCCTCGCTGTCACTGTCATTCTTGAACAGTACCGAGTGCTAGAAACATTTCAGAAAATTAATGAATGTGTAGTTGGGTGAAAAACTATAATATTTCAATGAAACGAATTCATTCGAATTTTTCCAGTCACCAGAGCGATGAAATAGGAGTAAAAACTAAATTTGTCGAGTTTTATATCTGACTGTAAACAACTTTGAGCGCGCGAATTATCCCGAGCTATTAATCCATGTAATAAACGATGTATCAATGGGTTATTGCCAATTGCCACTACAAATTTTCTAGGTCAACTGAAGGTCAAGGTCAATTTTGTCCGCGCCATGTCTCAACCTATTTTTAAGATCCAACAGTCGGTATTGGCTCAGAAACTCATTATACAAGAGTAAATTGAAAAAAAATAGGTCCTGAATCTCACAACTCCATGCCATTTTCGTTTGAATGATGGAAATAAAGAAAAAATAATTAAAAAAGACTTTTCACGATCCTGCTATGCGGATTTATTTTCGTTCGTTATTCGTATATTATCGAGTAATCTCCCGTGATGCAGGCGGATTTAACGGAAGCTATACGGTGGAACACAGGCCGTGTATGACGGCCTGAGAGGGGAAATCGCGAATCGCGCACCTGGTCGATGAAGAGAAGCTCGGCATTGTTCTGAATTTGATATCCCAAGTCTAGCAGCTCCTGCACGTCCCGCGTGAAGGCTGCGTCAGCTTTTGACGGCAGTGCGAGGGTGTCGCTGTTGATAGCCGAACTAAATGCAGTGAGCGCATCCTCCCAGCAGTACAGAGCCTTCTCCAATGCCTCCAAACCTGAAAACCAAACGGCCAGAGATTCATTTTATTACGGGTCGTAATTGTACCATGCGGACTAAAAATAGACAATGATAACTTTTTTTATTTTAATCAATACTTTTTGCGCGACATAGTTAAGGAATTATAATTGATGTATGGATGTTTCCCATTGGAACTTGACCTTGTAACATTTCAAAGTTCCGCTTGAGAACAAAACCGTATTGTCGATGGAGTTTACACGAGTGAAATTGAAAATTGGAAAACTTTCACGCTGAATCCATAAAGTTTGACCTGAATGTGCATTTATAATTTACACCCAGCGAAACGTCAAATCTTCACGAAACATCTCGGGATCGATTTTCCACACTACTTATTACTATTTAAAGCGTGGGTCACTAAAAACATGAGCTCTGTTGCTTCGTGACTGGGAATTCATTTGTTAGCTAGACAGCGCGAGACGTGCGGCGTCTGTAAAAGCTTCTTCATTCGAATAGAATAAAAGTGGGCGAGGTTAATTATCCAAATGACTGCGAAGTCGATCGATAGAGTAAAGCGTGATCCGGTTGTATCACGAGAGCATACGCGCGGTGTGTATGAATAATATCGAGAGGATCAGGCCGTTTGGGAAGATTGCATCGGATTTGGCAATCACCCACACGCATAAGCCTCTCGGCTCGTATAGGAAATTCGACGAGATTGGCCTCTCCGCTCTCTCGGTATATCCTGATAGTACCTCGGCGATATGACTCTAATGCGTTGATAAATTCCGAGTCTGTGACGCCACGCATATGGACCTTAATCAGCGCGTCCGAGCTGCGACGGCCTGTCAAGCTGTGTACGTATACGTATATATATGTTCGCCAATTTTATTCTCCATTTCAAGCGGAAGTCTTTCCGCGACCGGCGACCCATGAGTCACTCGATAATCTCGATTTCATCTTGTCTCTCTGCACCAACACTTTGCAGCTATATATGTATATGACGCCACAATGGAAATCCCTCGCTTTATTTGTGTCCATGTGTATCTCGGAGTTCGCGTCAGACAACGTCTCTTGATCCCAAGAACTATGTATATCTACAAATTGACCGATATACCCCCGGGTATTTCGATTGTTTTTCGGATGTACGAGGCTCTTGTATCCCCATCAACGTGACAGGTAAAATAATTCAATCTTTTCTCGAATTACATATATTCACTTGTATATACATTGAGCTTTTTCGAAACATTATATGCCCGTGTTGTGTTTAGTTGTCTGAAAAACACAAGGTTCACCTTGAGCAAAAACAGTATGAACTTTGGTGTAAGGTCGAAAAATGTTAAGAACGATAATAATAATAATAATACTCGTGAAAGAAAAATCATTTGATACTGCAGTCGAGCTGTTTGCAGCGTTCATGTACAGCTATAAAGTAATTACTTTATGACTTTAATGCTGATGATTTAAAATGTAATTTAGAACTGCAGGCGAACGCAATGAAGATAAACGCGCAGCTTATATCCCGTTTGCAATTACTCTATAGTTCCTCTCTCTAGAAATCTAATGTGCACGAGCAGATTTATCGAGATTTTTCATCAGCTGGGAAACGAAGGGCACACAGTCGGGAATGAATAAACCGAATTCGGAACGGGGCCAATTAAACTGGCTCGCAAAGCGAAGAAAGCAATATTATCCAATCGGGAAAAGTGCCGTTGGCTCCCAAAAACAGGACAATGTGGAATATGACTCAACGGCAAATGCATCTTCTCTTTTCCAGAGTGGACAATACACATACACGATAGAGAAAGAAGCGAGGAGGAATGACTAATGAGCCCTGGCCAATTGACAATAATCGCTCGCTCGCGTGTCAGCTGTAGCATTGGATGCGGGGAAATTCCCCCGGATATTCGGCGCATATTGCACCCTCGTGTCGCGCAGCATCAATATTCCCGCATATATATACGACACGAGCGCAGGAGCAGCAGCAGCAGCGCGGCGGCGGCGGCGGCGGCGGCTGCGGCACGTGACTCCAAAATCAAAAGCGGCGCGACCTTGCCACTGAGGGAGGTGGGAGCGAGCGAGGGAGAGAGAGAGCTACGGTGGCTGGGGCGGCTATCAACACGTGGTTTATCGATTGCACCCGCGGCCGGGGATTAAGCGTGCGCGGCTCTCTCGTCTCGGCCGACGATTTTCCCTTTTCCATCCCCGCGGCGAGGAGGAGGCGGCACGGTGTTCTTGAGGTGCGAGGCGCCGGCAATCGGACTTCGATCGCCGGCTGCTGCTGCTGCTGTTTCGCACCCTCCGGCAGCGTCGTTGTATATATACCGGGTGACGCAATCCCTGTGGAGGGCCGTCATTGGAGGACGCGCGCGGCCAATCGTGCGGGGCTTTCACTCGCCGCCGCCGACGACGACGACGGGAGGACCGAGTGTGTCTGTGTGATATATACACGCGCGTGTGTGGGGGTGCGCCAGGCAAACCTTTGGCCGAGGGCAGCCCCGCTGATTATCTAATGGGCCAACGTGTTGTTGCCGTGTTTGCCAATTGAGTTTTAGCCGTAATCGCTCGTTCGATAAGGGATTCGAGTGCCGTTCCGCCGCGGATATATACTCGTTTCGGTCGAGTTGGTCATTGATTCCGCGCTCGAGTGTCGAGGGTCGCGGATTACTCGCAAGCACACACGCGCGCGCGTGTATCTCTGTGAACATGTGTACTCGCTGTTCGAATTTTATGTTGTTCGAGGAATTCCCGATGGGCTACTGTTTTCGTGGGTATGAACCGGAAACGCTTGAGATTGAATTTGAATTAAAAGAAAACGAACGAACAAAGTTTCCGCGATGGTCTACATTGATACGAATAAGAGAATATATATATATATATATGTACTACACGAAAATACCACGAGAGCAGAGTTAACTCGGCAAACAATGGATTCGTCCCTTTTGGAAATACGTTTCTCTGTGCAGCGAGATACCTCAATCGAAGTGGCGGACTCGTTTTTCCGGGCCGTGTGTTTCGATTTGGGACAGAAAAGAGGGGTAAAAATAAAAGTAAAAATGAAAAGCATTTTGTCAAGATCTAAATCGTGAGTTGCTAAGAGAGGTTCACCCCAACAATTGGTTCCATCCCGTGGGAAATCGCAGCTCGCCGCGACCAGACACGTATTGGTATATTGACTTGTAGCAATTCCACTACCGCGACTCACATGGCCGGTCGCAAGTAATTTTTGCAGCCAAGGAATTACCGAAAAATCACACGGGTCTACGAAGGAAGGAAAAATCTCGATTTATTCGTCTGCCGCTGTTGCAGTTGGGGCATAATTCAAAATCAACGTCCCTTCCCATTAACAGGCGCCGTGAATTTGCAACATTACTGTGTACGCGCGGGAGGCCGTGCCATTAGCATACGTTGTCATAAGCTCGAAACCACCCCCCGAGCGAACTAATTAGAGGAAGGCGCTGCAGTAAAAATGTCCCGAGTTTGTGTGTGCATGAACGAGGGGGATACACGCTGCACTGCGCGCCCGCTCGAGGGGGGTTGACTCTCAAACGACCGAGCAATTTACAATAGATTGAAATGCAAAAATAATATCGCTATGCGCTTGGGGTGCGACGTTCGAGGAAAATACTCTCGCGTGGATACACACGCGTATTATGTATGTGCGCATGCAAATGACACTCGATTTTATCGGCAACGGGATAATTCAACGTTTGATATTCAACGGATAGCGTATACGCGTGGACGCGCAATTTTGACGAACGATTAATCGCTCGAGTCAAAACATCGAAACAAAAACGCACCGCCGTGAGAATATACCAAATGTTTCCTCTCCCCCCCCCCCTCCACAAATCGAACGATCTCCTGACGGAACGGCGTGGATTTGCCGGACTAGGCGAGTGCATATACGACAATGCGAACGTACGGGGCCGAAAATTTGCGGCGAAACCCCGCGGCGCGTAAATCTCCTCGAATATTCACGTATACCTACCTCTATCTCGTTCCCCAGCACACGTACGAATCGCATTAGACGCTGCCGCATTAGAGGGGGGTTTTTGGAAAATTCGCCTATACACGCACGGCTAGCGTCCGTCGGTTTATGGGGAAAGGATCGAGACATCGAGAATTGGACGGGGAGTTGAGGGGAGACAGGATCGAGCGGACACTCGGTGTGTCCCGTGCGCATCCAAAAGCGAGCGTGTATGGCCTTTTTCTGCAGCGGCAGCGGCATATACAAACGGTCTCTCATCACACACATACGCGCGCGGTGTCCTGGCATGCGTTTCGCCCCACACAGAGGGGCCAGCTGCCCGCTTTAGCCCCGGCGCTACACCTCTATAGGTATACGCACGCACACTGGCGCGCTTGCGCACACACACAGCCGTGCAGCCGACAAAATCGAGCGTGCGCGCTCGCGCGCGGCTCTCTCCCTCTCGTCGAGTCGGTCGTCTCTCTTTCTCTCTCGCTCTCTCCGGCTCGGCTTGCTCCCTGGCGAGCGGCAGGCGGGCAGGCAGTTCCAGTTCCGCAGCGGCGCGGCGAGGAGCGTCCAGCTCTGCTCGTCTCTGTCTGCGCACATTCGCGTTGTAACACACTCTATATTGATACATCAGTCTCCTGCCTCCCGAAATATTATACACGCATACACACGCTGATACATATATATATATATATATATATATTTTATATACAAATATATATACACACGCGCGGTCGTTCCGGCTCGCGCGCATCCGAGGATACACACCCCGAGGACATCAGCGAGCAACGCCAGTGTTTTCTTCCGCAGCAGCAGTGAGCGGATGATCGTCTTGTGAATTTTTTTTGTCCCCTTTCCCGCACCCGGCCACTGCTGTGCCGCCGAGAGTATATAAATTTGTGTGTACACGAGCGCGTTGCGCGCGCGCGCACACACATACAGTCGCAGGATAATCCGGCGCGCTGCTCCGGTTCGATTGATCGGCGGCCCCTTTCCGCGCACCCTCTCGCTTTCGCCCGACCTCCCTCCATCCCTCCCACCCTCCTGCCGCCCACCCCCTTCTCTCTCTCTCTCTCTTGGAGAGGGACACCCTCGAGGGACGCACCGACGACCAGTGCCGGATACACACACACAGCCGTAAGTATATACCGATGAGAGAAGCTGCGTCTGCTAAAAGGGACGCTATATACCGCCGCGGAGATGCCGAGAGATATGTTATACGTGCCGGCCGACGCGTGTTACTCGCGCGCCCGACCTATACCGCCCAAATAATACTGCTCCAAGTGCCACGGGGCACCGGAGCCGCACCGGCTCCCTCTCATAGATACAGCTTCTACGTCGACACTATTTTACCTCGGCTCCGTATATAACATTGCCGTTCGCGCGCCACCTCGCTGCCGTATAAGACTACCGGGTGATCCTTGATCCCGACCGAATTTCGCAGTTTCATTTTATTTCCCTGCCCCCCTGCTGAAGCGAAGAAATTCGAAGCCACGCGCGGTTTCTCGTGTTATATGGCTTTCGCGCGCCATGGCTAACGCGACGAATGGAAGTGATAAATTTCATCCCGTTCGCGAGGCTCGCTCGATATATATATACACGGACGCGGCGTCTCCAGATTACAGTCGGCAAAAAAAAGCGAGCGCTCGGATGGGACCCGATTAGAATCCATAAAACCCATGGCTCAAGGACAGGAGTCGTCGCGGACGCTAAACAGTCTCGTTTACACTGATAAGCGTAACGCGACGCGGTTATTTATCAAAAATTGCCTCTATCGTATGAACCAAAGATATACTCGGCTACTGGTTAATTCTCATTTTTCCTTCTCGCGCGCGCAAACAATACCGCGAAAGCTCTCGCGAGGCAAAGCCCCCCCCCCCCCCGCATTTGTCTGCCGTTTTCGCCGCGGTGGCGCGGAGTTTTGCGCGACCCTTTGATCGGGGCCGCGAGAGGGTTGGTTTTCGCGAAAATGTCGAGTGCGCTATTACGCGTCCGTCCCGCCCGAGTATATACTCTTTTGAATACTCGCGGTGAAAAAACACTGTACGAAGGTTAATGGGTGATTGAAGCGAACTACTGTGAATTTTCAGTGATAGCACGAGTGAATATCGATACACCAAATTGGTTTTGTGATAAATAACGTTTGCAATAATGCGGTTCACACACGGTGACAAGAGTCATGTTTTTGCTAAAACACGCGTAACTAGGTGAGGTTGTTATACAGAAAATTCGACTGCAGCTCTGGCTCCGTCAGGAAATTCCATTTCTCTTACGGTACAGTTCCCGTACAAGAGTACAATAAGTTATAGAAATTAAGGACAAAGAGCTCTAGATTATGTATAGCCATTGTACATTAACTTTCGAGCACGTGCGTCCATACAACTCTATGTTTATGTAACAGCATTCAAAGCTCCAGCTCTGATTAACGGATTGAAGTTAAACTTATCTCCTTTTATTTCTTTCACAACCGGCAAAATACACTAAGATATATTTTTTTTTTCAATAACCCCAATAACGCCACTTGTTCTCAAAAAGCTCCCCGAGTGAAATCGTATGGATACAAGAGTAATTTTTATCCGAGTAATCGGCTGCTGAGACTTTACCCATAATCGATCTCATCGTATCAACATGCAGCTTCTTTGATGTATAGAACCAATTTCTATTGCTAATTTCCAACCACCGACATGCTACTTTATTTCGCTATCCCGCGAGGTACGACGTCTTATGAATAGGCAGTGAGGTTATTCACTTGTATTACACGAAAAATCCACCGTAATGATTCAAGAGGATAGACGCGCGCGTGCTAAAGTGCGCACGTGTCGCGCGGGAGAAAAGCCGAGAGCGACATAGGGCGATTGCCGCCCGTATCATGCTGGTATATACATAAGCATAGATGGGAGTCGCGCGAGAGGCGCCTGCGAGGGTCGTTTTGCGAAATCCCGCGTCAGGAAACCGAGAGCTCCATTATCTCGTTGCTCGCGGAGCTGTACGCACATTCGCGACAACGACGCGAATAACGCGGTTATTCCGAGTGGCTATACGCGTATCAACCGGTCGCGTTGCGCCAAGACTTTTGAACTACGGGCGCAGGAAAAGAATCGATCACGTCGCTGGCGTTGGACAAGATCTTGTATATGTATTGGGGACGCGGCAATCGACGATGATTTTTCTCGATTCGCTGCCGATGACAAAGATAAATACATCGCGAGCATTGAAGGAGCGCTCGATATCTGCTCCGAGCATTTCATGCTCCGGCGATCCAATTCTAACTCCGCCACGGCCGCGCGATCGTTATTCATCAGATCGCAATCTTTCCATCCAAGTCGCTCCCCTGTAAAGGCATATCGAGAAGGAGAAAGAAAAAACGAGCAATTTTCCGTTTTTCAAAATTGCCAAAGCAACGAGAACTCGTTTGTCGCTGCGGCACGCGAGAACTTCTTTTTTTTCTCTGCCCCACATCCTGTCACGCGTATACGCGTACGCGCGTGTGTGATGAAATTTTAATCAACATAGATGGACTTTTGATATATCCCGTGTCTCAGCCCCGGCGAGTCACACACACACACACGCGCGTTTTATTTGTCGCGTTGCAGAAAGGAAAAAAAAGAAGCATCCCGGCCGCAACGAAATACCTCGACTAATCAAATGGCAGTTTCGCGCGAACGTTTGCACGCTCCCCGAGACACTAAGTATATCCCGTTTCTCGCGCGTTCGCTTATTTTTTTCCTCCCCCCGCCACCGTAGTCGCGGCTGATGTCCACTCGGTTTAATTCGCGATTATCAAGCGCTGGCGCGCGCGCGCACAAGTGAGGTGTAACGCGATACCGTTTTGCGAATTCCGAGGCTGCCCGGAAGGGGGCAAGTTCGAGTGCAGCGCTCGCGAGCAGCCGAGGAAGGGGTTTATTGCGCTGAAGCGCGGGGGGGGGGCTATACGCTGGCGCCCAAGCGACGCCGATCCCGTTTCTCTCTCTCTCGCGGGCGCGAGCGGCAAGCTACATTATCCGCGAATTATTGTGCCGCGCGCCGAGTCATCGCCCGTCTTTATTTACCGATCGATGATTACGCGCGCGGCGTACCCGCGGCTTTCTATCATCTCTGCCACCGCGGAGACCCTTCCCGGGTGATTTTGATTTTTGCCGAGGAGGTTGAACGATTGCGCGCGGCTCTGTTTGTTTTGCCGCGCCCAATGAGTTTGCCCCGTGTCTAAATCGCGTCGGCGGCGGTCGATTGCGGTGACCCTTGGGAATTACGAGGACTCTCGAAGCGCCGCTATCCCGGCTAGCGAGCGGAATTAAATGTCGCAGGGAGTAAAGCGAGGAAAATTCGCATATACTCGAGTGCTTCATCGCTCGGTAGATATTCCACGCTAGCTGTTCACCAACTCATACTCGCGCTGAATGTCTCGAGTGAGACGCGAAATTACGAGTGAAAAAGTTACTCTCTGTCCATTGCATAAAACGCTCGAGTTTAATCTAATGTTTTCCCGTTGGGTTTTAGAATCAATTTCTCCGCGATCGATCGGAATATTCGCGACGTCGTTCTTTCTTTATACACAAATTGTGAAGCATGTATATCAACCAGTCGACCTAATTACGTGAACAGTTACACTTCAATTTTGATACTTTCTCTGGGTTACAGCTCAATCCTCGACTCACGCGAAAATCCCCCGCACGCGCTTCGTATCCTCCGCTCTTCTATTTCAATTTCAAATCAAATTGAATCTTCTCTCTGTCTTTCTACGAAAGCGCACTATTCATCGAGCCCAAGAGCCGGTGCTTCTGTGAAGCCAACCGAGACGTTGCAAAAACCCCGCCAATTAGACCGAATGCTCGTGTGTGTGTGTGTGTGTGTGTGTTTGTATCTCATTGGCTCATGTATGGATGCCGCGGTTAAACTATCCAGATTTCCGCGCGCGAGGCTCGAATGTGTGCGCTCGCTATACAGCGGGAATCTTAATTTACGACACTTTTATTCAAGTGGGGGCTATAATTATTAGAAGCGCGGAGCGAAAAGCGCGCGAGCAGGCGACGATGGAGCCTCGCTGCCATGCTCCCTTGCGTCACGCCGCGATGATATCACAAGGCTCTTCAATTTTATACATCAATGTATGTATCTGTCAGCCGGCTAATTTTAGCCTTCGCGTTTAGCATCCGTTCGGCTAACGTCAATAGCGCCAAATTGATTTTCAGTTTCAGCTTCTCTAGCGTATCGACATGGAATTAGCGCACGGAATGATTTCGACGATTATCTATGAAAACAAAATCGCTGTACGCACACAACTGGATTTTCAAGCTCACCGAGGCGAATCATTTAATCCTCGGTTTGTAATAATCATAATTTAATTTGAGTTCAAAGGGATCGATCGGCTCTGCGCGCTTGTAATATATGCATTCCGAGCCGAGAGGGAAAGAGAGAAAAAGACGGGATTTTTCCGTCGGTGCGGTGAATCGTGTAGCGCGACGGACCGGGGCGTGCGGGTTGAGCGCTTGTCGCCGACTGAAGCCGGCTGAAATCACAACTGGATTTTTATAACGGACTCGGCAAGTCAGGGACGAGCAATCGCACACACAATGCACGTCTCGCCCGGCAAATTTCCGAGGCTCGTGCGAGCACACTCTCTTTTCTGCAATTCTCCCTTTTGAACGCGAACGTAACATTTTTTTTGCCCTTTCACTTGTTCCCCAATGTACACGCGTTTGCGCGTGTTCCTTTTGCCGCGGGACCTAATTGAATGCGCCTCGTAAATCTCGGTGAGTTTCGCGGCTAGTGACCCTCGGCTCGGCTAACGAGGCAAACATAATACGCACGTCGTGAAAACTTGACGTTTTGCCAGGAAATAAAAAAATTTGCCGGATAAATACTGCGCGCAGGGGCTCCGAGTTGTTCAAACTCGCGTTTAAAACGAAAATCCGTTGTGATCCCGCTTTGATCTTGCGCAGTCGCGCAGAGGATTATGAAAGTTTAACCAATCCCAGAGCGAAGGTTGGTTATTTCGGGATAACATCGACATCGACAAACGAATTGTTATCCTCGTCGCCATGTACCCAAGGCTGCCCAACATCAGAGACGCAAAGCGCAAGTTCTGGGAGACGATATATCCGCGAGAAAACACGAAAAGTTTCACGCGAGAAGCGTGGCCGCGCGCGTATTTTCCCCGAAACTTCTGGGGGTACGCGCGTGATCTCCAATCGCGTTTCGCCCGCACGGTATAAAGCGGTCGATCGGGCGGGACAAAAAACGGGGCCCTCCTCGTGAAAAACCGAAAGCGAGGGGGGGGGGGAGAAAAAAAGAGAGAAGGCGTAAAAAGGAAGCTGCTACTCGTGAATACATATACCTGCGCACGGCGCGCAAACAGCCCCGGGATATATATTATACCTGCGCGCGTCGCTCTACAGAGGTCGAGCACATTCTAAAGGCCAATGGCGAGGGGTTTTTTTCTCCTTCCTCGTATACACCTCGGGAAAAGTGCGCGTTCAGATCCGCTGATGAGCCGCGCTTCATATGCAAAAGCGAGGAACTTGGCGTTTGTTTAAATCTCGCCGGTCGTAATTTTAATCGAGAAGCGGAACTCGAGCTCCGAAGTTTATCCCCGGAACGTTAGCAGTCCAATAAGTTTAACGGGGGAAGAGGTTATTATTTTGCGCTCTTGTGCGAGGCTATACGCCCGATTGAAACGAGGAAGTTCTTCTCGGGCGGGGTAAACTTCGCATATCGCCTCTCATCCACCGGAGCATTCTTCATAAACAGTCATTTATATTGAGGAGCTCATATAAATTCTCCGATGGGGGGTTTCTATCTTGATTATAATTGAAGCGCAGATAAAACAAACTCGACGGTCCCGGGCCTCGACGGAAATACTCGTATACACGTCGCGCGAGAGTAAATATTTGATCCGATACTTTGCTCCTCTCGGTCTCGGTCTGTCTCTGAAACGGAGCGACGAGTGTAAAAACGAGCGAGGATCATTCCTCGGGCTCTTTAAAATTCCCCCGCTCGAGATCTCAATATACACACGCGGCGCGAATCATTACAAATCATGATTATGAAGCTCGTGTCCAAGGCGAACGCGCTACCTTGGTCGCGCGTGTGTATACACGCGTTCGCGGTCAAGTTGCGCGCCCATGTAGTACAGGCTCTAATGAATCTGATCTGTCTCGATTCGTATGACATTGACCGTTGCGAAGAAAGAATTGCGGGTGGAAAGCTTAAATGCGGAAACCCATTAGCTACTTGGGATTGGCGAATCGGCGCGTTAATCTCCAGGATAATCACGTTAATGCATTCCCATTGACGTTATACTCGCGATTTCAGTTTATATACACATGAAAAGTACAGAGTGACACATTCATCCACAGATTACACAGTGAAAATGCTGCGCAAACGAAGCTGGTCTATTTAGCTATTCAATTACTGCGACGAGAACTGCCTTGATGAATATTTCAAATATTTGATCTTGTGCGTTGAATGCGCTAAAAGGAATCTCGCGAGGCAAGAAGCTGTCCGCGAGCTGCGCAGTCGCCAAATGCCGGATAATCTCACTCGAGAAAATGGATCTCTCAACTGCGGGGCTATTGAGGTCGAGATGATGATTTGGTTATCGAGGAAAATATAAATGTCTCGCGCCGGCGAGCAAACAACGTTCGACGTAGATTAGTAGCGGCAAAAAGAAATTTTCTAGAGAGCCAACCGTCAAAGACGAGGCGGCCGGTGGGTTCATTAGGAAAAGAAAAGTCGATGCACTGAACTGAAACGAGGGAGTAATACACTGTGGAAAATTTCGCACGCGCTACGGGGCAACCGAATCATCATAAATTTGCATGCGCGGTATCTTCTGGCCGGCTCGGGGTTTCCCAACGCGGGCCCACTAGTTGGAATCGGTTTAGCCGGTGCGCACACACGGCTCGAGTCCAACACTCGATCAAAGCTGGATGGAGCAAACAAGCGTGCAGGTGAGCTTCTATAGAGAGAAAAAAGCTGCCGTCATCTGGCGGCCCGATGAAAATGAAAAATATACATACTTACGAGCTTATGCAGCGCGTATTTATCTCCGTATATATACATACGCACGCGCTCGGAAGCTCCCTCCTCGCTATCCATTCGCGCCTGTATCTCTCGTCGGTATCAATCATGCCACTACAGGCGAGCGAGCGTCGTTAATCTCGAAATCTCAACAATTATACACGGGACGCGTCGTTATCTCCGGCGTACGTATGCTCCGCTGTATATGTATTCGCTCGAGCCGAGCGCTGCAGCCTCCTCGTCGGTATGCGGGGCGCGCGAGAAAAATTCACAAGCGAGGCACGTGGATTCGAGGCACGCGCGCGGCTCCCTTTTTTCTCTCTCTCCCGGGCTTGTTCCTTCCCCCACGCGCTGGCCCAACGCAGGGGCAGGTGCGATTTCCGCGTGGTGTACCGCCGCCGCTGCAGCGCTCGCCAGTGTATAAATACAGAGGGAGAAAAAATCGAAGCGGCCAGGAAATCGCGCACGGGGCGGAAAGTGGTGTTTCGACGCCAGCTTTATACGATACAATACAGCGCAGTCTGACTCGACTTTTTTTGTTTTTACAGACGCCGCTAGCGCAATACGAGGTTTTAGAATAAATGCGTGTAACGTCCGTTCACCATATGAAGATGAATTCCTGCGCGAGTATTTCGATACGATACGGCCCGACGATTCAAACACACCGTCGCGTTATGGATGATTGAGACGCGGGCCGATCGCGAAATAGCTCTGAACTAGAATGTGTTATTGTCGCTCGAGTGTGTCTAGCGCACATGTGGCATAATCGACACTCTATTGAGTTGTCCGGCTGCGGCGATTAATCGAAACGAAGGCGGCTATACATACACGCACAAAGAGCCGCGGCGCACAAAAGGACACATTGTTTTGCGTTGCCGGGTGCAATTGGCTGGATGTATATACGAAGAGAGGCTGAGCGCTGCTTAATTGGAATAATCAGCCGATCAATTAACGTTTCGGTCGGTGCGGCCCGCGCCCCAAATGGGTTAACGACTCCCCCGCGCGCGTATATACGCATCCAGGCGCACGAGCTGGTGAAAAAGAGTAGCGTCGGGTCTGCACCGCTCGGGCTTCCGTATGACGTGACATCATTAATTTGAGCCGCGCAATTCGCACCTTCCGCATCAAAAGGTGGAGCTACGAGCTCGCGCGCGCAATTAAGCCGGCCTACCGCGCGCCGCACATGCAGCGGCGGATCATGCAGCCCGCCTATTAACGCGCCGTCCCCCCATCGTCGTACGCACTGCACTCACATCCTTCGCCACGCACACACGCGCGAACTGTGCCGCCCGGGCCCTCGATTCTATATACGCGAGACTTCCGCTTCCCGCTCGATTTTTATTTAAACCCGGCCGCCCCGAGCGTCTTCGGCCGAGCGTCCTCATACACACACCAGCTGCATTCGAGTTTTATATTCGGCTGCCTCACCTCTTCGGGCGAAGCAACGAGCGAAATCGCTCCGGGGAAGAAATGCTGATTGCCGCATCGCTCGCCCCGCGCCAGGGAGGTTGTCTGCTGTGCGCGAAGACGAGGCAGCGAGTTTTAATTTTTCAGGGGACCCCTCCAGCTCACGTACACGTTTACCGGCAAGTTTTACTCTTGGAGTTTTTAATACCGTCGTTTTTCACGAGGTGGTGGATCGGGAAGTCGGGAGATTATTTGTCCTGCGGTTTTCTTTCAACTTTGACGTTGTGTGCATACTCCGGCCCCAAGTGATCTACGGTGATTTCCTGTTTAGCGGGGCCACCCCGCCCGTGAAAATACACAGAAAGGATACGTACTCCCCGTTTGTTTTTGCATTTTCTCGGGATCGCCATTGGAAAATCACCGTGGCCCAAAATAGAATAGCATTCAAATATACAGTACTCGGGACACTTGCATTTACGCGCGATGCATCCGTCTTTTTCCCTGGCTCGCGTTGATCCCCCAATTTTTACGGACAAATTCCTCGAACTCGTGTTCGACCTAATTCGTCTCTCGTATCAATTAGCTCTCAAACGAACTGTAAACACGCCAATCAAACGCGACAGCTGAAACTATACGTTGGCTTGGTTCACATCGTACCGCAACCCCTTTGTTTGAAAATATATCCGAAGGAGCGCCGACGGTATTGCGGCGTATTGCGGCGCGCGTTTATATCCGCGCATCAAAGTGCCATTAGGCTGACAATTTCAGAGTCAGATTTCGAATTAAACGCGACGCCGTTACTCGTGTATGCGCGAGGACCAGATACTTGTTCCCTAGCTCCCCCCGAAGAAATTACGGACAGCGGTACACTGCAAATGGTTTTTCTTGCATATACGCTCGATTCCATCCTTATTTCCCGGTTGCCCGCAAAAGAATATTCGCCAAACTCCAAATGCTCGTAGCCGCGGCCTGAAAATCATTTTCTCCTCGGCCGCAGTGTTTCGTCTTGCGGTGAATTATGAACGGCTTAAAACACCTCGACCGCAAACGATCGTCGAGGGGAGATCGACTCGAAGTGACTTAGTTCTCGAGTTTTATCGCGAAAATTTTGAGAGATCGAATTTCCAGTATGGATATATTTGTTGGCCGCACAATACGTCGGCAGCCCGATAAATTTGTCATCGCTGTTTATTTTATCCCTCATGTTGATACGTTAGCAGCCGGTCGTACTAAGTACATCCGAACGAAACACGATCAGTCCGAACGTTGACTCGCAGACAAGACGCTACACGTCAGCAAGAGACGCCAGTGACAACTTAATACATGCGATATTCGCGATCAATAAGCCAGCCCACCGTTCAATCATCGCATGCTTAATCCTCGGACAGGGTTAATCCGGCAGGGGGTCTTTCGAGCGTCAATCGCGGCCCGGAGCAAAACGAACAAGTCGATTCGTTCGAGAGCTCCGCGCCAGGCACTTGGATCCTCTCTCTCTCACTCTCGGCTCGAGCGGGGGAGAGTAATTCTCGATGCGCATCGGGAGGGATTGATCGTCGGGTGCGTATGGCTGCAGCGCGCGAGAGAGAACAGATGAGGCGTGCTCGTTAACAATCACTCGCATCTCTCTTCTCTCTCGCGCGCGCGCGCGGGACGCATGATCAACCACTTTTACGGTCTTTTCTTCGACTCTGAAGCAGATTAATATTCCGAGCCCCCACCGGGAAGCCATACGAGCCGCCTGTATAGGGTTAAGTAAAGGCCTTTTGTTTTGTCGCGTGTGTCCCCCTTCCGATTATCCCTCGGCTGCAAAGTCTACAAGTGTTCTCGCGAGCTCACGTCAACCGATATTCATATTAGCCAGTCGTTTGCCCCGGCTCGCGCGACACACGTGTATTACAGTGTCGCGCGCGATCGATTTGCTCAAACTGATTTCTTCGATCGTTCGCTCTCGAGCGATTTGCAATTTCAATGGCGTCTCTGAATCATTCAAGAGGGGGCGGCCTCGACGTTTCGTCTCTCAATCCACGCCCGATCTGATTCTCTTTTTTTCCGACAACTCAGCGATGTATAGACACGCGTCTATCTCGCGGCGAGCGCGGTTTCGAAAAGCCGGTGGATATAGGAAAGAGCATACACGCGCACACACGGCTTATACGAGCGTTTGCCATATGCATTGAGCGGAAAGGGGTCAAGTGTTGTTCACACATATCAGCCGCTTAACGAGTGCGGGAGAGTTACGCAAGCGCGCGCGCACGCGCGTCCGTCGTTGCATGCGTCGCATATCGTTGTAAAAGCGCCAGATTAGATATAGCTGCGGGATGGGGATCATCGCCAGGCAAGGATCAGCACCGGACACAGCGAGTGCGCACGTGCCCTATAAATATACGCATGTAATCTGGAGGCACAATGGCATATAAATACGTGGAGGATTCGACGCCCAGCGGGCGGTCTATTTATCGTCGCGAGCGCGCAATTGCCCTTGGAGAGACGTCCTCCTCTCGTCGCGCACGTACACCACGGGAAATTTGCCGCGGCAGCGTATCCCGATCATTAGCCGCGCGCGCGCGCACCCGGACTCTCTTTATAACAGGATACCGCGAGGGACGTTTGCACGCCGCGATATAGACGTTTCGATGTATGCATGTACACGGAACTCCGCAATTGCACGCGGGCGTGGTATTTCTGCGACTCGCTTTCGCGGACGACTAATCAAGCGCCGAGTGTGTACTCTTATCCGCGTAGCGTAACTCGTGCGAAATCGCTCCGTTCGAATTGACTTACGAAGCGTAAGGCGCGTTCCCGTTTCATAAACACTCTGTTCCCCAAGAGAGATATCTGTAAATTTCTCTTTGGCGGATGAATATATATACACGAGTGATAACCCGGTTGGGAATTATCACGCGAGATATCTTCGAGCGATACTTTTTGCGAGCGAGTCTAACGCGTACTGTTTATCGGCTGGAAGATGGAATGAGCGTATATACCACGAGATCAAACGAATGATTGTGAATAATCAAGCGTAGGTTATACCTCGATAAGTAAACTGCTAAAGATACGGCTGATGTCGAAGTTTAAAACCCCATAGCGGAGGATGAATGGGATGAGATAAAGTATCCATCGAGCACCGAGGATCATTTCTCGACAGGAGGAATTCGGCGAGGGTTCGATAATTAAAATAAATGTGTCCAAACACTCGGATGGATGAAAGAAGAGGTTCGAAGAGCTTTATCGAACGTCGAAGGATCAACAGAGAGCAAAAACACTCGGCGGTCAGCGAATTTTCGCGTACGATTAAGGAGAAAAAAAAAGGGTGTCGGCCGGGACAACAGAGCGCGCCAGCGAGTGTTGTTAGCGAGCGAGAAAGATCGAGTGGGCCGTGCAGGAGTGAGAAAGCGGAAAGAAAAGGAAAAATTAAGGAAGAAAAAGAGCTTAAAGAGGGAGAGAGCAGAAGATTGGGTGCGGGCGCGCGAGGGCAAACACCAGCCGCGAGGCTCAGGACGCACACGCGGCTGGCATGACGTAAGTCGCCGCGCGAGAGTCGTGAAGCGTGGAGAAAGAAAGAGGAGGCGAGCGTCTGTACATAATACGCCCTGGCTTTCAGACTCTCAAGTGTGTTTGTGATTGTGTGTGTGCGCAAAAAGTGAGAAAATGAGGAGAAAAAGAATCGCCGGCTGGCTCTGCTCTCTCCCGTTGGGCAGCTTCGCGAACGATAAAGGAGGGCCTGCAGCACGCGCTGTGTGCGTATCGCGATTTTTCCCCTCCACCGCGGTGCGTAAATACGCAGCCGCGCGGCTCGCTCATTCACTTCTTCCTCGGCCATTCAAGCGTTAAAAGCGTCGCGCGCGAGCATTAGGCCCCGTTGCAATTAAGCCGTTTTTTGCCGGCAACGCGCTTCTCTTTTAATTAAGTAGAGGTGGGGGACGGGGGGCGCGCAAGAACGGTTTTCAATTAAAATCGAGTCGCTCGATTGGAGACGAGCGATTCCCAAACGCGAGAGATTGAGTCACGAGTCTCAAGGTCGGGCAGGTGGCGCGAGACGAGGGGGGGATTTTTCGCGCGAGCCTTTATATACGTATACCGTTCCATAATTTCATCCTAGGAGTATAATGAACGCCGCGTTACTTTGCGCCCGGCGAATCGATTTACCCGGCGCGCTGGTACACGCGGACGCGGTCAATGACGACAGCCCCGGTCAATATTTACTCGGGACTGAGTAAATCAACGCGTTTTGCCGGGGGATAAAGGATAATTAGTGTATATACGAGCTTTGTCAATATATATAAGTTTTACCAATATTGTCACACTTGACAAGTTGCTTCTCGTGAATAGTTTCAATTCGAAATATTACTAACGTTATTTCGAGAATCCGAAAATTCGCGATTTCTCAAAAATCGTCAATGTCAAAATTTCCCATAACCACACTGCTCCACTTCCCGACGAGTGACGTTAAACGTTTATGAAAAATTCAAAAAGATGTGGTCGCAGTCGCCACTACGAGTTATATACATTCTCACGCGGCGCCGTGCCAGCGTCGCAGCTCCGAGCGACGAGTACTCGAGTGGGCAATGCGTGTGTGTGTGTGTGTGTTTTGTTTTTTATTGCCCGGGTACGCGAGGTCCCCGGGGCTTGTTTTTTTTCGTCAATTAGATTTTAGTCCGGACAGGACTTTTTTTTGTTTATAACACCGCGCGCGTCCCCCGCGCGGGTACTCCGTTCTTCAGAGTGATCGCACGCGTGAGTGAGCGCGGTGATATAATTCTCTCTCTCTCTCTCTTTGCTCTCTCTCTCTCTCCGGCGTGAAACGCCAAGATAAGCCCGCGAGATTCTCGAATCAATCGAAGCCACGGACACGTCGCCCAGAGATGTATAAAGAGCTCGAGTGACATCGGACCACATGTGTGCAGATGCACCGAGCCGCTCTTATATACTAAACGAAGGGTTGCTTGACCGCTTGCGAGAAGTGAAAATCGCGCGTTGTTTACACTCGGCTCTACGGAAAACAGGTATCGCAGCGGCTCGAGAAGCGTCGCTATGGAATCCCGCGTTAATCCAACAGGGACCGAATATTTCGGGTTGATGTAATATCGCAACCGGGGCCCGGAAATGAACCGGCAAACGCCGGGTGTCGCGAGCGGACGGGGCGATCGCCACCTAGTGGCGGCCGAGCAACATTGCTTTAACAAACAGTCGCAATTCGTCAACATATACATATACGCGCTGCATCGGAGTGGCTCTGATGATTCGTCGGCCGATCGATGCGCGACGCCGCGATTAATCAAGGCGCGCACTCGACGTCGAGAGTCTTCTTCGAAATTCTCGATCGCGTGATCGCGTTGTTCCGTGGTGAGCCGGAGGGGGGAATAAATCACGCGTGGCGACGAGCATGCAATCGAGCGCGAGGAATGAAGACGTTCGCGGCGGATCGACACACACGAAGCCACGTGGGCTCGATCCTCGTGGGCGCGAGTGTCAGTCGTCGGCTGCTCTTTCACGAGGGGGACAGGAGGGAAAGAAGAAAACAAAAAGGCAGCCAGTCGGGAGACGATCCGCGAGACGACCCCCGAGTGTGTGTTTTTTTCTCCCTCATTTTTCAATTTGCTCGCGGGAGAGTATACACGAAAGCACGCGTGCGATCGACAAGTACGGCGGCGGTGGTGGGCGCGACGCACTCGGGCACGATTTAAGTCGGCGGGGGGGTTATCATGGTAACGCTGCTGCTGCTGCTACCCTGACAATGCAGCGCGCCTCTGTCTCTTTCTAGCTCGCGCAAAAATCGATACGCCGCCGCCGCCGCCGCCGCCGCCGCACCGGCTCATTTGATATGCTGCACCGCGCGGTCGGTTGGCCCTCCGTCCGATATACAGGTCGGGGACACGTGACGTGTCCGACTGTACAATCGTGTATATACACACGCTTTGCGGGGTTGGTGTAGAGCCGGTGTCGATCGGACGACGAGTCTCGTCAAGGCCAGGCGTTTTTGTGTATATATAGCTGTATGCCGCGAGTTACATGGGGTTTTAACGCGAGCGAGGCTCCGAATGCGCCAGTCATTAAGCACCAATTTATACATGCGCATTATCGGAGCTAGTCGGCGCGGCGTTGCGCGTGTCACGCTCGCGATGTATATATGCGCGCACCTGTTCGAGCTAGATTAAGCGGGTGATTTTTAATATTCATAGCTGTACATCGATCGGGAGACAATCTTATTACCTCTCGCGACGGTGTACGTGGCATTCGATTTAATTAGCCTCGTTTCTCAATCGAAAGCCGAGTGCTCCTCGGGAGATGATGAAAAATTAGCCTTTTTTTCCTTTCGTCTCGTTCGGCGAAGCGAGAAATCAAATTGATGACGCGAAGAGAGGGAAAAAACGAGCTTATTGGCATACAGCTGCGGAAGTGCGGGCCGAATTAAATTTGAATCGAACTCGCGACGGTGTATAGCTGGAATAACGTGAAAACGAATGGGAGACGGAAACGAGGAGTGATATTGTAAGTAAATATATATCGCGTATCGATCCTGCGTGGAAACTGACCGAACAGAACGGCGCACGGGAAATGGAATGTAATTATCGAGTCGACGATATAAGAAGTTGGGGGGGGGGGGAAGAAATGTATATAAGAAGATGAATGGGAAAAAGATCAGCGGCGCGGCGCACAAGGAGGCGGAGCAGAGGAGAGTGAGGAGAGCCTCTCGTTGAAACTATCGAAAGTCTAAACCGGCTTATTTCTTGCTCGGCTGATTGTCTATGAAAGAGTGAGCACATCGATTGGACGCGTCTACGCCATTTACATTCAGCTCTCTCTCTCTCGAGTAAAACCCAAAGCGCTGTTGAACACGATCTCGAGATTCAGGTCCTTCAACCCTTCTCAGACATTAAGACTTTCAAGCTGCTCCTTTGTATTGTTCCCCTCAATGACGCGCACTCGCAGTCGTGAATATTATTTCTCGCTCTCTTCCGGAGTGCGTATATATACATGTGCCCTTCCCCTTTCCTCCTCTCGCGCGATATCCCAATTACGCTCTTTCAGATATACTTTGACGATTAATTTACGGAGGCTCGTGGATTTTTATACTCGGTACAACGAGAGGATCATCCGCCACCATATCCTCTCTCGGGAGGGTTCGAAAAGTCTCTTTTCGCTTTATATTATACTCGAGAAAAAAAGCCAACAGCGCGAGTTGGCAAAAAATTAACGGGCGGGCGTAATGGTATACGTGTATAACGGAGCTTTCGTCAGCGATACGCGTCTAGCCGGGAAAAATAAGAAGCGTAATGGCACGAACGTCAAAGTCTCGCGAGAATAATGGTCTCGGCGGGTACGGAACTCGGTGGAAAACACGTCCGTCCGCGAATTCCGCCGCGCGTCGGGAGACTGGCAGTTTGTTAGCCCAGCGGAAAAGCGTCTTTGTCCATCGGGTCGGGGAGCTAGTATATATACATGACGGTAGAAACGAACTGTGGGCCGCGATGATGATGAGACTCGATTTCGTGCGTAGAGAGAAGAAGAGCGAGAGAGCGATGACCATGGCGCTGCAACTACTCGACGCGTAGTCTTCTTTTCAAGGGCCCTGCACGCCCCAGACGGGTCTAGACAAAAGTCGAGGATGAGCGCGCTCGAGTAATAATGAGCCTCGCGCGCGCTAGACAGGCGTTTTCCTCTTGTTTTATATGTACGCGTATACACATGGCTCTTGGATTTTTCGTCGGACGAAAATTCGTCTAGACGCTCTACTCCTTCCCCTTGGCCTCTCTGGCGCTTCTAGCCGTTGTGCTCGCGCGCGCGTGTACACGTAAGAAAGAAGGGAAGACGCGTTACTTTTCCTCCGGAAGTCGGGGGGCTACAATGATTTTGAAATAGCACTTCGGCCCGGCTTTGTTGCTCTTTCACGTGGAGAGGATGTGCGTAGCGACGCGGTAGCAAAGAGTCAAAAGAAACAACGGCTCAAGTGGGCCCGGGGAATGGCATTACGTATATATACACGCGTGCCGAGCGCAGGGTTGCCGCCGCGCGTTCAAAGGCAGATTTTTCACCGCGGAGATTAATGCGCGACGCGCCCGGAGTGTTTTCTCAAATTACCCCTCCCCGTACGACGTTTTCTTCCTCTGTTGCGCGTTTCTTTTTTGTTCCTACTCCCCGGCAAAGAGTACCTTGGTTTTCAAGCTCGCGCGCGCGCGCACCCCCGCGCGGAATAATGCACGCGTATCGATCGCAATGCAAAGCAGCAGCCCGAAGTGAAAGTAAAAGCTTCCCCGGCCGCGCCGCCGCCGCGTTCCCCGAGTCTCGAGCGAGCATTGTTCAATAACGGCCCAACGAGATTACTGCAGCGCAACCAAGTTATGCCCGAGTTCGTGAGCGACATTGAATTTCAACAGACGCGGGGGAAACAAATTACAATATACACGCGGATGACGGAAAAGTATTTCAAGTGCGCGCCACGTTATCATTTTGAAGTATACCTTCTTCCCTCCCCCCCCTAGTAACTTTCGCCATAAAACTCTCGTTTTCGCTATAGGAAAACTTGGAGCAGAGTTTCGGTCAACCGCATGAAAGTCTTCATGGTTGACCGTTTGTATGTATACCGTCTTAAGTTTCTCTAAACTCGCATCAAGCGGTTCTTCATTTTGTCTCTCCCTGGAGACTAGTACGAGTCCGATGTGATACAATTGCATTTAAATTGCACGTCGCAATCGACTTACTAATCCAGGACATCTATAATACGCGGTTTACTTTACTTTTCCACTCGTATATAAATCGTGTTCTCGAAATTAAAACTTTTCAAACTGTGACGAGCGAAGGAAAAATCAAACGACGAGCGTTTTTCATTATACGCCACCTTGTGTTTCAACAAATAAATCAGTTTGATTTTTTAATTGAATCGATCAGGAGTCTCGGTTCTCCCTTGGTGGAGGTACACAACTATCCGCGTTTAAAACGAAACTTGGCAATTGAGAATCGATACAGCTCGCACGAGACTCGAGAGTTAGCAGCTGTAGCAACGTCGGAGGGGCAAGTGCACAGACCGTGCTATCGGCTTTAAAGGCTCTCGCGAGCGCCTAGTCGGTGAATTTTTTACGCAAGATAGCCCAGAGTATATCCGCCCAGACAATCGAGCCTATCCTCTCCCCGTCTGTGCTCGTCTTCTCGCGCCGCGCCGGTGGCAACGCTCTACCTTCGGAGCGACATCTCGGGTTTTCCTCGGTCCCAGCGCCAATCTCTTGCGCTCTCTCCGCCGAGTAGACGCACAACAGCCGCGGCGAGAAATGCAAATACGCGCGCACTTCGATACAAAGCTTCCTTTGCGGTCGCGATTTTCAATTCGCGCCTCGTGTGCGCGCTTGCCGGGTTTATTTGCCAACCGCACACGAGGAGAGAGTAAAAAAAGGGTAGAACGGGCCGAGAGGAGTTCTTTATGCAGGTGAAAATTACGCCTCTCGAGAGCCGTGCGTTCTCCTTTTTTTTCTCATTATGCTCGCTTTTTGTTGCGGTCACGCCCGTACAAACTCGGCGGTTCGCCGATAAACAGAGACATTTATGCCCCGTTGCACGGGCTCGACTCTCGATTTGTTTCCCCCTGGTAATACGTGCGAGTCGCTTTGGCGAATTTCAAAAAATGACTAATCTCGCGAATCCCATCCGCAGCGAGGAAGGGATGAAAACTCGATCTGTCGGCCAATCGCGGCACGCAAACTCGATAGACACGAGCGCGCCGTTTCCAACTGGAAATCCGTTCTAATTTCTTCCTCGGCCGTGGGAGAAGGCCGTAAGGTGATTTGCTCATCGAGA
The DNA here is from genome assembly GCA_020882685.1 of Aphelinus atriplicis. Lineage (NCBI taxonomy): Eukaryota > Metazoa > Arthropoda > Insecta > Hymenoptera > Aphelinidae > Aphelinus > Aphelinus atriplicis. The sequence goes on along the minus strand of CM037073.1, from coordinate 53,202,461 downwards.
ATGAATTATCCGCGCAACCGCAGGGTATATAGAAGCAAAAAATCTCGCCAATTCGCGGACAGGTGTATGAGTGTGTATAGACGTATCGGATCGGTATAGGTGGAGGTGGCGGGTGGGGGGTGGGGGAGCCGCAAAATATCCGCATCGCGGTGATCCACTGACGGTGCACTACTCGACCCCGAAACACTTTTTCGACTACACTACGGCCACCCGCGATCTGTTCTTATTTCGCCCGCCCACCGCTGCGCGCAGTGTGCCAGCTCAAAGGAAACTTCCTGCCGCGCGCGATAATCCACTCGAGTCGCTCGGCGTCTGGCTTCGGTGTACTTATACCTATACAGAGAGCCGTGCTGCGGGGTTAAAAACAACGACGAGCGGTTCGCCCGCGAACCTCATCGGGAGCACATTAACGAGAAAACAAGAATTGCACCGGTGATTAGCACAGCGAATATATACATGAGCTCACGCGTCGAATCTATGCGCGGAAAAACGTATATCTTGGACAAAAGCGGGCGGCCCCGGCGGGGGTGGGTGGCTCGTAATCCCACACTGATGCAGACGTAGCTCGCGTCACCGACACACACGCGCGCGCTCGTCCTTCTTTCTTCGCGGAATCGATGCGGGGGCAAGTAGGCCAGTTTCTTCCCTCGGAGGAATTTCCGGCGGGCGATTACATTGTGCGCGCCGAGCGAATGGCGCGTCGTAAGCGGGATCTCGCCGAATCGGAGGCGTGAAAGGCCCTCCTTTGGAAGAGAAAAAAAAATGAGCCGCCCGGCTTATGCGTCGCGGCTGCCCGGCCCGATGTCACGTTCGGCCCGGCGCGATACGAACCCGCGGAGGTCCTCCCTTTATACATCCTCGTCCCTCGCATTCGACTCTCAATGCGAATGTCGGTGTGTTAGTGTGTTTGTGCGCGCAATGGCGGTTAAGGTCAGATGTATGTATACCAGGGCTCGCACGTGCATGACGCGACGAGGCCCGCGGGGATTAATCCTCGAGTGCGGCTCAGGGTGGCGCGGTTTAACGCATGGACTGGCCCCGAATGAACTCCGAGGACGCCGTGATTGATTGATTTCCCAACGATATGGAGGATACACCTCGTTTTAGATGGTAGCGCGAATTTTTCCGATGATTTATGTTACGTAAGCCATATCGGATGGTTCGCTCTCGTCGTTCACGGGTGGATCGGAAACTTCCGATGCAATTACACACGCTCGGCGGTTTTAATACACTTTGTGGGAGATCGCGCAGGTGTAGTCGCGGGATATAATTGATATCGAGTCGAGACCGGGAGCGTATAATCGCGGATAATAAACAGCCCGACAATGTATTCAATCTTGTTAGCTTACTTTAGCCATTAGATGATAATAGTGTTGACCTTAAACATATATATGCCCGTTATAATCTTTCATCGCCCAACGAAATTATACTCTATTTGTAAAGCGCTGCCGTCATTGCGCAAGAATTTTGCCGCGCGTTGTATTTCAACGAGAGCCATTTTGTTTATGAAAGAGAAAAAAAGCGGAAAGAGAAAAAGCTTATCGGCACCTTTGTTACTGCAACACAGTAATGAATCATATGCAGTTTACGAGTTGCAATAAATCGGCACGAAGGAACGCGCCTTACCTAACGCACTCTCGTTTTCTCGCTTGATTAATTTTGAAAAAGAAAATTGGCAGACGAACCGTATACCAAGTAGAGAAGAGAGACAGACAGAAAACCAACCGACTACCGTATTACACTCCATTAAAATTATACACTATTGCTGGGTACGCGCGTAATGCCACCCCTCGCCTGGTATAACAACCAGCCACGAGGCACCGCTATGACTTTTCCACTTACGCAATCAGGACATGGGCGCGTCCCAGGGAATTTCCCGCGCGCGTGTGTGTGTGCGAGGACACGCGCGGGGCAAATTCCCTCTCGAATCGAGTGGGAATTCGCGGAACCCCCTAATCAGCGGCGAGAAGAAACGCGCAGGCCCAATTTGAACGAGCCACGCCTTGGCTGTATATATGTAGGTTCGCGCACGCCCATCGCGACTTACGTAAACGGCGCTAATTCGTGCCGCGATCGATCCCCAAATTGTTGTCCGCGAGTATATACGTATGGAAAGGATCGTTGAACGGCGCGCGAGTTCCCTCGTGCCCTCGAAAACCCGGAGGAGTCCGGGTACGCGCGCGCCGAGACGAGTCGCTTAATGATTCGATCTCTCATTATAAGGAGGATCAAATTGAATCACGGCCTATAGACTCGTGAATTAATTAGCTCTTACGGTCATTAACGATACAGTTAGACGCGCGCTTCACAGTTTGGAACGGATGGTTCCTCTCGGACTCTCTCTCTCCGGACAAAAGCGATTCCAACAAGCGATCCAGGATTCGTCTCATTGTGATTTCGATAACTTATGCCTCGCATAACTCTCGTCAGGGTTGATTATCGTAATTACGACGATGGAGAAAAATTAGTTCCAACCTCGACGATCCATCAAAACTACATACATACACGCATACATATAAACGCAGTTGAAATAGTTGGAGCTTGCGCCCGCGCGTGAGAAATTACTCATTTCATTATCCTCGTTTTTTCGTCTCTCCATTTCGCCCGCGATAAGCGCTTGCGCTCCATTTGTATTATTCACTCGAAAACAAGTTTGGCCTCCCGACAAATAGACGATCCAGCCACGACGCCAGATTTATATCGGCCCGATGCGCTAGCTCGCCGATAGCGTTCCGCACCGTGTATACACACACACACACACGCGCGCGGCTCAATTATTGCATCATAAATCAGTGCTTTCGCGAGGAGGGTATCGCTCCGCGAGCCACTCCCGCGGGAAACGTCCGTAATTCAGCATCGCGAGGAAAGTGTATTAGCCAGCGCGTGCAGTCATGAGCAGAAAACGCCAGCTCGCGCGCGGTATACATAAGTGGGTATATATACAATCTGGCTCTCGAGCAGCGCGGCATGCAACTAATAAAATCAACGAGCGCCGGGTAAACCGGTAATCAAGTCGCCGCGCGCGCGCGCGCGGAAAGGTACGAATCATCGTCGATCACTACTCGGCTGCGCGGCGGCGCTAAATTGAAGCCCAGCGATGAGCTCGAGTAATCCGAAAAGCCCACATTCCATTAGAGGCGAGCGACGTGTGATTTGGCAGGTGACGGTTGAGCCGTATACCCGCACGTATATAGATCGAAAGAGGCGTGCGCGCGTGAGCAGATCGGCAATGAGCGGCATGTCACACGCGCGACATGTCACCTGACTCGCGCGAATATACAGGCTCATTATATATACTGCTAGCGGCTGATCCGGCCGCGGGGTAACGGGAGGATGCGTGTGTTGCGCGCTATTACGCGGGACGATTATACGGTAGCCAAAGCGTGATGAGCAATCAAAAGGGTTCCGGCACGGCATGACTGCTCGATTTAAACGCAAGCGCCCGATTTTTCCATCGGCCGTCGTCGTATACCTCGTTTGATATTATTACTGACGCACCGAAACGGAGCTATTGCGCGCCTCTGGACAAAAGCCGGGTCGTTCGGTTTTATAGAACGGCCCGTTCAATCATCGGACAATGCGCGGGAATCATCGGCGAAACTGTGTAAAAATGACAAGCCGCGCATTATACGCCGCGTCCCTATTTATCCGTTCCCTCGGCCTGTTATAATGGCTTTCCAGGAGAGAGAAAAAAAGTGTGTGCGTGGGTTCGTATATAAATTCATTGTGCGAATGGGAAATCAGTAGCCGTGAAATGAGGTATACATTTCATCGCATTCACGCCACTTGTTTCTATTATATTTGCTTGACTTATCGAACGTGAAAAATCTTCCCCTCTTCCCTTGTGCGCAAGCGTACATGCATTATAATGATCAATTTATAACGCGTTTAGATCGGCAATGCCAGCGATGTGTGTCGGATAGACGCGTTAACCGAGATCCCGACTTTGCAGTGGAGAATGTCATTTTTATTACGAGCGTATGCGACGAATCGCAATTGGATCAGTCGCCAACGCTAATATTTATCTTTCATGGAATAAAGCTCGATTCAGATATTTTTCGCGGACTCGCACCCGAGTCACGCTGATGTTTTTCAAATCTCTTGATTAACTCCTCGTTCACTCTAAATCTGAAATTTATTAGTAAAAATCGCATAGCTGATGAAAATAGAAAACAGTTAATAAGATTTTGTATAAAAATGTACCAATTTCTAGCTGAATATTCACTTTTTTTGTGAGTAATGCAATTTCTACGATTCCAATCTCAGGGGGTATACGGAAACGACGGTAGCCAACGAAAATCATCGTTGACATTTTAGAATTTTTCCGACGCGCAAACTATGGGCCGGCACAAAGTCGATTACGAACGGGCGCTCATTGTATCGGCTCGATGATGGTTTCCGCAAAAACAGTCATCATCGCGAGCTAAGTACACGGACGCGGCTAATGGAGAAAGAGGGAAAGAGAGAGAGAGAGAGAGGCGCGCGCGTGCGAAAGCCGCAGCGAGTTAATGACAGCTCGCTCGCCGAAGCGGCGAACAATAAAAAGTCAGATGTGTGCGTGTGTATACACACACGCACGGGGGTGCGAGGTGAAACGGTGTTGGGAACGCTAGCGAGATTGATCAGGACTGCGTGAAACCCGAATTCGGACAATGGCCGTTTCCGGACTTGCGCGCGCGCGCGTGAGGCAATAATTGCACGGGGTTGCCGCGGGGCGGCGGATCCGGGAAACACGCTGCGCGGTACATACACTCATATACACGTTGATTTTCGAGATTCGCGCGCGTATTACTCCCACAGCCGAGCGAGGTCTATAAAATTCACGGCGGATACAGCTTTCATTGCCGTTATATGGCACGCGCTCATCATCCCGTCGCCGGGCTACTGAGAACCTGCAGCCGATCGTAGCGCAATACTCGCGTATAACGGATTCGCGAATACAACGAATAATCGACGCGCCGATAACGCTGGATTTGCCTCTCGATACATCGCGGATTCGACGGATAGCCCGAATGTACAATTGAATCGTCCCTGCGCCGCTCGTCCAATCAGCGTCGGCAAGATTGATGCTCGCGCGCGCGCGCGCGTTTTAACGTTGACTCTTTTACGACGTGCTCTTCCTTTGAACTTGCCTCAAGTGCCACCGGCGTTATACGACCTACAGCGCATTGCCGCGTGTGTCTAGCCTAATACGAAGCCCCATAAAACATACTCGGAGCGACCATGAAGGAGTATCAGTGGAACTATTGCAGATCCTTATCTACCTCGCATGCCGCACATATACAATACGTAATACGCGTTATGAATCCGTGGACTACGTCGTATACATATAGGCGAGCGGTGCGCGTCTAGCGCGCAGCCTGTAATTCGGAGCAGCCAGGAATTTTTCGTGCGCTCCGCAGTCCAACTGTCGGCTCGCGCGGCCAACCGACTGTCTGGCGCGTCATAAAAAATTGTAAACAGCGAAACTAGCGTATATAAGCAACGGTCCGAATTAACTCTCTCTCTCTCTCTCTCTCTCTCTCTCTCTCTCTCTCTCTCTCTCTCTCTCTCTCTCTCTCTCTCTCTCTCTCCAATCTGTCGCTCGCAACGTGCTCGTATGCGCAAGCCAAAACACGCCACGGACAGTTTGTACACAATAGGGCGGTGCGCGAAACAGGGAAATTAAGGCGACGGACAGCAGCCAATTAATTAGCCGAAATTCGTGGGCCAAGGGAGGCGTGTGCGTGTAGCATCTGCTTCGATTATTTATATACTTATTGTCGGAGGCGCACGTGACGGCTCGCGCGCGCGTTATCTAGCGGAAATGCGCGCGCGAACACCGGCGGATCCAGTTACTCAACTCCTCGAGGCTCGCCCAAGATACCATCGGCCGTATACACACGTACACACACTCATATGCGTACACGCAATGGGCCAGCGAGCCTAGGAACACATTGCGTCACGCTCGGCGATGCGCAGTGCGCGAAAGGGGAGGAAAAAAAGGAAGAAGAAGAAGAAGAAGAAGCCGACGACCCATCGAATTCGCATTATCGTTTATTGCCGCAGATGGGTCAAAGAGAGAGAGAGAGAGAGAGAGAGAGAGAGAGAGAGAGAGAGAGAGAGAGAGAGAGAGAGCGAGCGGTTCAACAACCCCGCGCCGCAGTGGCGATCGCGGGCTCTCGACGATTCATATACAAATCCGCGCGTGTCGCGTGCCGCGCCGGGAAAAATTCGGATTGACTGTATGTATGCGTCGCGAGGCGTAATTCAGGGAGGGAGAAGGAAAAAAACACCCCAGTCACTTTCCCTCTTGTTCCCCGGTGCAATTTGCTGAATTAAGCGAGCGCCCACCTTATATAGAGTCCAGGACGATACGCGGGACGCGAGAGAGAGAGAGAGAGAGAGAGAGAGAGAGAGAGTCTTAATTGCGCGTAATTAAAATCACTTATGCGCCGCGGTGCGTCAGACACTTGATTAAGTGTACGCAATGCAGTGACTGATCGCAAAGCAGCAGCGTTTTCCACGGAATGCACCAGCCGAAGGTCGCTCGGACGTTTTTCCGTCTCTCTGCTGCTTATATAGATATCCGCTAATCCTGGCTGGATACACATATATTTCTACATACGCGCGACACAGAGACGCCCATTGTGCGTTTCTTCTCCCGATTACATGGCGTCTGCGGATGTGTATATAGCGTGTGCGTGTGTGTGTGAATATATGCATATTGACCCGGATCGTGATTTTTTTGTCGCAGAAGATGCTGACCACGCTGGTGCTGAGCGGCCTGCTGCTCCTCGTCAGCGCCGACAACAGCGTCCACATTCTGTCGACCAAGTACGGACACGGCCAGCTCGTCACCTCGAGCATACTCAATTGGATACCCGAATCGCATTACAGCGCCTCCAAGGACTTTGTCATCGGCGGCTTTGAAATCGTAGACCCGGCAGGTTGGTCAGATATATATATATGTATCTTTACTGCACTCCACGTTTTATTGTTTCGTCGTATATACGCGGGGTCGTAAACAGACCCGCGCGTGATCGATCATTCGGAGCGAGCGCGAAATTAATTCGTTCTCCGAGTGGGTGTGTATGCGGCAGCTGCTGCAATATACCCGCAGATTCACGTCGTCGGCTCGAAACATCGATTCCACGACGATCAGAGACCTACTTTTGCTCGCGGGCTTTTTATCGATCTCGCTGGCGCTCCTGATAAAAAAAAGCCTAGCTGTGCATCGCGAATCGCGCGCGCGAGCATTCGGTACGAGCGCAAAAAGTATATGATATATACGGTTGCAGTTTCCGTCTTTCTTTTACGGTTAAAAACAATAACGGAAATGTTTTCGAGCGGTTTATTGATAAATCCAGGGGGGCAATAGTTTGAATAGCAAATATACCCACTCGCGAACGGTCGTCGATTAATATTTACGATTTGCCTCGTTCCAATTTCCGAGTGTATATAAGAAATAGCTAGGAGAAGTTCCTAGTAATTCGTCGTGGAAAACGAGATCGCAAAGCGCGTTCTCACGGCTGCGATTCCTTCAAACTCGATACTTTCCCAGCGCGATCAAAAACTGCGTTCGGATGCAAAACTGACGGCTCAGAAATCTCACAGTTCTCGGGGCACAACTCGACGGAAGCGCATTCGGATTCACTTTGTTCAATGAACAACAATTTTTCGAGTCTGATTGTCACTCTGAATTAATCAATCAATAACTATCCACTCGGAGCAAGTCAAAATTCCAGCAAAGGTCCGAGTCAGTCGAGAGTCTTTTGGGATACCCCGTCGACCGTGTGCTGACCGGAAGGTCGACAATTAATTTCAAACTGCTCGAAAAGAAAAAGAAAACGACGCGGCGCAGGATAAATAGCCGAACTGGCTCGGGTACAACAGGAGAGTGATTAGCCGGGGATAAGAATCAGGGGGAGGGAGGAAATGGAGAGAAAGAGTATAAAAGAGGTGTGTGTGGACTCGACAGGTGACGGCTCGGAGGGGATGCGCCGGCCGATCTTCGTGTGCCGGGCGCTGCACAACGGGCTGTACGTGGCGGGCGGGCAGAAGGAGGGCGAGCGGAGGTGCACTGTGAGCCTGACGGGGAGCGTGCGCACGTACGAGCGCTACCAGCTGCTGGAGAACGTGGAGAGCGCGGCCCGGGTGAGCTGGAACGAGTGGAGCAAGTACTACCAGCCGTCGGTCGGCGCCGTGGCCACCTCCGAGAAGCTGTACGTCGCGAGGCGCAAGGTCGAGGGCGTCAGGCCCAGTCAGACCCACTACGTCGGCACTCTCAACTTGCAGGACACCCTGGGCACCGTCACCTACGTCAAGGAGGTCAGTATCGTCCCGTTCTCGTTTTTCCCCCATTTTAGCCAATCAACCGAACTCTCGATGGAACTTTGAAATGATTGTGAATATTTGCTACACCGAGAAAAATTCGATTATCAGAGTTTACTATTTCAACGTGGTAGAGAAGATCAGTAGTCGTTATTATATGTTTTGTAAGTCAGAGTACTCGTGTTCAGTAAAGGTTAAAATTATAACACAATGATTGTTATTGCACTGAAAAACATAGTAAAAAAAACATAGTAACCATTTCTAATTTTTTCTCTCGGTGTATGATTATTTTAAAACTGCGCGGATTTCAAAACAACGCGTGGAAATATTGCTTTCGAGAAAAAACAGCCAACGATCAGATTACGGATGAAGAATTAAGCGGGATGAGATCGATATGCCGCTTTGTTCTGAAAGGTATATACACACATACTTTGTCCTTTCTGCTGGCTATCGTGACAATAGAGCAACGTTTTCGCTGGCGCTGCTGTCGAAAACATCTCATTAGATTGTCCCGACTCTGCCTCAATTAGGGAGGCTAAGAGAGGGGCGTTCTTCAAATCGCTTGACACGAGACGCTTCTCGTTCGCTTTATTAATAGCTGCAGCTCTCGGGGAAACATCGCTGTCCCCGATTCGTCGCGTCCAACCGATCCGATAAATAAAAATCGCGTGAAATGCGATCGGGAGCACGTGACGAATGTGTGTGTTTGATGTTTCGCGCAGGACGAGACGGAGGGCTCGGCGGACGCGGGCGAGCTGCTGGTTGAGACGGAGCCGATCTCGTACGAGCTGAACGCGGTGAAGCTGAACCAGGCGAAGCGGCAGGTGGCGAAGAGGAGCCCGAGGAGGCTGGCCGAGGCGACGATCCGCAACACCGGCTCGGCCCCGGCCAAGCTCGCCGAGGCAATGGACTACACGTACCTGCACACCATCTACTGGGGCCAGGGCCACGCGATGCTCAAGGGCCTCAACACCAGCGTCACCATGCAGAACAAGACCCGGCTGCCCGACATGAGCTGGGGCATCGAGGTCCGACAGAACCGCACCGTCGTACACACGTGAGTCCCTTCAAATTTATACCAACCCCCGCTTTCGTAATTCATATGAACGAAGGGCGAATATTCATTGGTGAATTACATAAGGGAATTACATAAGGGAAAAAAATAAAAAAAAAATAAAAAATTTACTGTTGGGAAATGAAAATTGCATAAGCGATGAGCAGTAAATGTTCACTATTAAATGGTAATTTTTAACTATTTCAAATTGTTTCCCTTAATATCAATAGTGAATAATTCGATACACGATTCAGTAGTTTTTGGTGAACGCTTTAGTAAAACGTACCGTCAAAAATAGTAATTATTTTACCAATTTTCGAGGGAATATTCCATCGGTTGTGCAATTTTCACTATTTTGAGTTTAGAGAGTAGAAAAATGTAAACGAAGCTGTCGAAGGGAAAATATTGTAAATTGGGTGAATTGCAGGGTGGAGGTGTACTTGGAGCCAGGGACGGCGGTGAACGTGAGCCTGCGGGGCGACTACGCGTACGTGGAGATGCCGTACAGCGGAAAGCTGTTCTCGCACTACGAGGACCGGGCGTCGTACAACCCGCGGACGATAAGCGGCCTGCGCCGGGAGGAGACGGTGCTCGACGTCGTCGCCGACCTCGGCCCGGTCTACTACCTCAGCAACTTCAGCCTCGTGCCGACGAGCCCGGCGCCGCCCAGCACCGAGCCCACCACCCTCGCCACCACCACCACCACCACCACCAGCCGACCGACCACCGAGGCCGTCGCCACGACCACCGCGAGGGAGCAGCTCGAGGTGGACGCGAGCGGCGAGGTCGACCCCGACGAGAACTCGATCAGCGTGAAGCGGCCGGAGATGCAGGCCGACAACGGCGGGCCCCTGTCCCTCAAGGACAAGGCCCACAGCTCGGCCCCGGCCCTGCTCCTGCTGCACCCGGTCCTCCTCGGTCTGCTGCTCCTCGGCACGAGGGTCACGTGAACGGCCCGCCGCTAAGCTCCACCGACCAAAGATTCTCCTTTTGTTGATCGTCCGGTGTTTCCGAGCGCGACCCGAGTGACCGAGCGGCCTTTGCCTTTGACACACACAGATAGAGAAAACACGTTCGAGCGCTTCCTAATGCCTTCGGTACGACGGTGAATTATGATATGATATATATATATATATATATATATATATATATATATATATATTAATATTGTATAGAGTCGAGGCGCTGCAGCGAGGGGAGTTTTACGTTTGGGGCGGGCCGCGAGGACGACACGCGTTTTGAGGATTCGATAAAGAGATATATATATATATATATATATATGCACTGTGATACGCTCGTAACACAATTTATCCGCAAATTATCTTTTTTTTCACCCCCCAAATTCAATTCGCGATGTTCGGAAATCTATAATAACGAGCCGACGGCCCGCGGGCACTTGCGTAAGTGCGCACGTATTATGTGTATATGTTTACCTGTATTAGTAAGAAGAGATCTATATATATGAGAGCTATATATAGTCTCCCACAAAGTATTAAGTACAAGCAATTGAGCCGAGGCGCGAAAGCCCATAATACACGTGTGATGATCGTAAATCAAGAAGCCGATATATTAGAAACAGTGCATTACCATTCCGTCTTACATACATGTATATGTAGAGGAACAAAAATATTGTAACCGATACCGAAACTTTCAGAGAACGTTTGCCTTCAAACCCGTAACGACCGACTGTTGGTCGTGTGTAATTTCTCGCGCAAATTATCTCAAGTTGTACTGATTAATGATCACACCCGCATCTTCTTTGAATATATATATATATATATATATATATATATATGCGTATATGTATAATTGTACACGTGTAATCGATTTTGTTCGCCGTCATTTTTTTTCTTCTTCTACTCTCTTTTTTTTATAAATGGGGACACTATTTGTTGTAAAACCAAGCGCACCTTGCACAACACACACACGCATACACACGGCACGTGTATCAAATATTGTATAATCATTGTTTGTATACACTTGCGTAAACCGAGGGTTACTTTCATGCATGATTCGCGTTTCGTATATATTGAACAGGTTTTTTGGACTTGGACCAATGCTACATACCATATCTCGAGAATCTTTTGATGATCGACATTATAAATTTGAACTGAAAAATATCGTATCGGGGATGATAGTGTCGTTTGTAACATTTTTAAAAGTAGTCTCACTGATAGCCAGACGAAATTCATCGTTCGTTGCATCACCAGCAAGTGACTAGTCGTCGTTCAGGTTCAAAAAACGCGTTTACTTTCCTGACGTAGAATTTTAATGTTAGTTCCGAGTTCTTTCGCATTTTGCGCGATAGATGTAAGTAATAAAATTTGAGCCTATCCTATCCTCAAATTCAATGGGAAATCGTTACAACATATAGATGAATATAAATATATATATAGATAATATTATATGTACTTGGGCTTCCCTAAAAGGGAGTCGCAAAGCACAAGAGCTATCTTTATTTTGGATATGCGCCACCACGAGATGATGATGATGATGATGATGATGATGATGATGATGACGATGATGACGAGGATGACGAGGATGACGATGATGACGATGATGATAATGTGAACGGGAGATGATTGTAATTTTTGACAGCAACAAGAGAAAAAGTGAAAGATACAAAAAAACAAAAAATAATTTAAAGTGCGACGAATAAAGCGAGGGTGAAGATTAATAATGAATACCATACAAAATGAGAACGGCCACGCTATATTTTTGAGAATGCAGCATAATTTTAGACATTTGTAAGGTTTGTAAGAGTAGCGAAGTAAGTATTTATAGCGATTGCGGGGCTTATGAATTCCTAGTGTGTGACGATGTCAATCTTTTGAGAATAAGAAAAAAATAATGTGAAGAGTGAGAGACGACGTTCGCTCTTCGATTTGAGATGCTCCGTCTACGAGTTTCACGAAACAATCATTGGGTATACCATGATTTTTTTCCCCCAATGATAATCGTAGACGGAGAATCTTTGGTTGGAGAACGATACCTTCATGTCAGGGTAAAGTCGGTCAGACTGAAGTGGAGAAACTTATGGCTTTTAGGTATTGGACGAAGCGTTTGTTATTGAATCTAGAAGTAAAAAATTTACGAGTTTCCGTTGGCAAATTTTGATATTTGTTCGAGTGAAAAGCAAAAGCAAGAGAAGAGGCATCGGCGTTGTAAATAATTTGAGCTAGTTCTCCATAAGTATAATAAAAAAATTGTTATCTCTTATTATTTTACTTTCTCAAACTTTTTATGGATACGTTGGTATACATTCGATGTATGTGAATGCTCCGTTGTGTTTTTTCAAATAATTGACAAAGCAGATTTAGCAAGTATTGTTTTTACAAATGTAATTATATATCTTTACCTCGATAGGATCGGAAAAGAAGTTAGTCCTAAATAATTATTAATATGCAAATCTCAGATTTGAGAAAGCAAAGAAAAGTGACATTCCCACATGGTTAATGATTTATTGTTATAGTTGCAATTAGCAATAATCAAGGGAAGAGAATTATTATGGAGCTTAATCATTCCGTTAGAGGATATTCAGAGCAATGAAATTTTGACACGATACTCTACATTTATAATAATGAGATAGAGCTTCTGGGAATTCCCAAAGAGACAGGGAGAGCCAAATTAATTTTGCCAAGAGATAATACGAGATTGCTACCTCCCAATATTATAACTAAAATATCTATCTGTCAAAGAAAATCAACTATATGCTTGGAGGAATGAAATTAATAAATATGCATTTATGACTTGCGAAGTATACGCCAAATACATTATTATCAAGCTTATTTAAATGCGTGTAAGAAAATACAGAAACAGAAATAAATGTTAGAATATATTGATCCATGACTTTTACCGCTAACACCACTGATTCAGCTTATACTTAACATGTCAAATAATTTAATAATCAACTGTTTCTTTCATTACTGCAAAATTGTACATTATCATGTAAATATAAATACAAATCATTGAAAAAGACCAGATTATCTCATATTAATTTTTAAATTAATTAGCGAATAGTAATGAATTTTAAATTTTAGATTTTTAGTTGCAAGATAAGTTTACTTATAATTGTGGGTTTGAATAAATATCATTGAAGTTCTTATTTTTGGTTACAGAATTTTTGCCACTAATTTCAGAATTTCAATTTAGTTTAATATGTTGAAAATTATTCTATCGAGTTTTTGAAAATACATTGGTGTTTATTATCTATTTCTTTTATTTTCATTGGGAGAATTACAAAGTAAGTATAAGAAATATATCATACTATTTTCATTTTACGTCTCTTTCTTCTAGTAAGAACTACTATATTTTAATACACCAAAATATTATTAACTATGAGGAGATTACTACCTTATAAGGTATGATTATTTAAAATTTTAAAAGTCACACAGGCTTTTAATTGGTTTGAATTCTTTAGAAGACTTGAGAATTTGTTATAATAGCAATAAATTTAATTCGTCACCTCGGTGATTGAACAATAAAAAAATACTGATATAAATCGTAAGAAGAATCTTCTAGAAAACTTCTCTTAAAAGCGAAAAGTCTGATATGCTTCCTAAACTCTTCGGTTGGCTAAATTTTTTTCTATTGTGCTAAAGAAACTTACCGAGTACTCCATACTGTTGAGGGGTTAGTTTGGCATCTCCATCAATACCACCAGGTACTGAGGATATTAGGGATGCTCTGTCGCTTATATGACTACGATGACTAGACGCTTCACTTCTTCTAGCCCATGATGCTTGAGAAACTACATCTGGAAAATTTATAGAATGATAAATGATCTTCTTTAATCTGATAGAATTCTTGTTGAATTGAACTCTTACCGAAATTAGAGGTTTTAGAATTGTTTATTCTCTGTCTTGAATCTCGAAGATGTCTTCGCGATGGTGGAATTGGATGCCTTCTTCGTCTCTTTAAAAACTGTGCTAAGCTCCCAAGTAGAAGAGTACTACTAGTTAAGCAAATGATGAGTATCTGCAATTGGAAAATCAAGTTATATTATCATCAATTCTCTCTGAAATTAGAATAATTGAGAGGTATAATCTAGTCAATTCTAAACAAGATAATAGTGAGATAAAATAACAATGTAAAATATTGAAAAAATACGAGCATATGCATTTTAAATCGTACTTTAGATTGCTGATGATTTTTTAATTAATGATTAAACATTTCTATTCTTATGTAAGATAGTTTTTAAGTAGTGTCATAACCTCCAGAGATTATTTATAGGTTAGTTACCTTTTGTGTTCTCGAAAGATTGATATTAGGCAAAGAAATAATATAACGAGCACAAAATTTTCCTAAGAAATTTTGTGCGTTCGGAAGAGACATGACAACTTCGTAGTAGATATTATGACTAAAATTTTGAACTACTTTGAAGTTTCCCCGAGGACCATCAAGAGGATCGCGCTTTTCGTATACTGACGGTCAAAACATCTACACATTTGTATGAAAATTATCGAGATTCCACTGCATCAGAGTCCATGCGAGTGTCAGATATGAGGCCGCTTGCAGCCGCTTGCACGTGTATCTCGTCCTATAATATAATATAGATAGTGTTTACATATAGTATAGTAGTTGTCACACGTCAGTCGACATGTTATGCTCCAAAATGTAATTTGGAGTATCTGTTGAATTTTAAGAAGATTTGGTTTCATTTTCATTTCATGTGATGAATGCGGTATAAGAGAGATATTCACGACTCGTCAATGAAGATAGCTAAATATACCTGTACATGATTGCTCGCGAAGACTAAGATTTAAGAAGAAAATTATGGAGACCATGTCTTTGTGAAAAGTGAAAATGAAAAGTTATTCAAGTGATTTTGCGTGGTATGAAGAAAAAGAAGAAGAGTAGTGGCAAGATTTATAACCTCGAAAAAAGTTGATTTGGAATATATTAGGCAATTTTACAAAACTCACTAGCCTCATTTTTGTTTCTAATGAAAATGAGCGTAAGATTTTATCTGTGATATAGATTATACAAGAATAGTATAGTATTTTGTCGTTCAATATCATTCTATATTGTTCCAACATTCCAATAAGATGGAATCGCAATTGGCTGAGAAAGATTCAGTTCTTGATCAAGAAATACTTGAACGCATCCAGAAAGAATATTTTGATGTTACTGGAACTTTTGATCCGAGTCGATTTGAATTGTCCAAGGTTCCTGAAGTTATCAATTCCAATGATGTGATTATGCATTACAAGAGATTACAACAAGAACACTACATTGTTTCAAGGAGAGTTCTGTTCCTCATTTTACAGAAACAAGTCAAATGTAGCAAGGAAGTCCATAATTTAGTGGATATTCAGAAGTATTTGACAGAAACTTCAAAAAAATGTAAAATGAGTCGATCAGATTTGCATTTAGTTATGTGCCACGTTACTTTTTCTAGTTTCCAAATCCTTTATTATTGTAAAAAACGCAAAACACTTGGCAGTTTATTACAGATTCTGCAGCGAATAAAGACTTTGTATCATACTAAAAATAAATTACAGCAGCTGCTTCAAGAAGAGAACTATCCTAAAGTAATCCCATTGATATCAGAATGTCAAAAAGCTACAAAAACTTACATACGCTTCAATTGCATAGTAGAATTATGTAATCAATTGAGTGATGTTCTTGAACAAGTTGAAGAGAATTTAGACTTGTTACTTTCAAGAATATGTTACAGCTTTGATGAAGAAAATTATTCATCCATATTGATAGCTTATAATCTTTTAAGTAAATCAGAATTCGCATTGGAACAATTGCACATGCATTTTGTTGCTGCAGTTCAGAAAACAGCACTGCTCTCAATTTCAAAATATGCCAAAAGTGACATGACTGATCAGTATAATGATCTATGTAAAACTGTTCCATCAGACAGCTTTTTCATTTGTTTAGTAGATCTATGCAGATCTTTATTAGTGATTTTAAAATCTTATGATTTTATCCGTGAATGGCATTGTATTAATGGCAAGAAAAACCAAGATGATGCCAATCAAGTTAGTGCGGACAACCAGAATCAGCAATATGATTTGAAAAAACTTGAAGATAATATTAGAAAAATTAGTAATGATATTGAAAACAAGATAGTCATTTACATTGATGGATCAGAGATGATGCACCTTAAATTTGAAGAGTTTATACGAATTTTGAGAGTTGTTGATAAAATGAATAAGATTGGACAAACAATTTGTCAGAAGAATTTAGTAAAGCTTCATGGATGTATTAAAAAAAAATTCATGAGGTATTTCATTTCATATCATGGGTCTCGACTAGATGAATTAAGAATATTTTTAGAGCATGATGGATGGGAATCTTGTCCTCTAAAGTCTTCATTTGAAATAACTCAATTAACAGAATTCAAGGATCTCAAGGGCATTTTGAATCCATCCCAAAACTACAAAAATATCCATGAGAATTCATGTGGTATTGAAAATCGTGACGATTACATAAATCAAGTCACTTTTGATGATTTGATGTCTTACTTTGATGATTCTTTAGATGAGTATGTAGAAGAGGATATTTTAAGAACTTCGAAAAATAATGAACAAGAAGATCCTTCTGAAAATTCAGATGATGATGATGAAATTACAGAAGAACTAATACAGAATCATAGTCACAGAAGGAAAGCAAAGAAGATTAGTGGACCCATCATGACTAATGTAACTTTGAGTCTACTGAGGGTATGTGGAAAGTATCTACAAGTTACCCAATTCTTCCAAGAGGAAGTTGCAACTGTAGCTCAATGTATGATTCAATTATTTGAATTCTATTTCTTCACCGTGTACTGTCTGTTTACATCTGATTTGGATCCAGTGTTGGAATCTATTGCTATATATAATAGCAGTTTGAAGCGTATATTATCACGAATAAAGGATACTATAATCATTGATGTCAACGATGATACAGAACTGAATCAACAGAATCATAAAGTTGGCATACCACAATTGTCTTCGATGATTAATTTGAAAAATTCTGAGTATTTATTTGGTCTAATGAATCGTATTGTTGCTATTGAATCCGTAATCCTTCTAGGACAACAATATGAAAATTTTCGATATTATTTGAATTCACTTATACTTGATGAGCAAAACAAAAATTATTTAAATCAATTCTATCAGCAAACTATACCTTCAATTTCTGCTTTGCGAAAGCCTATTTTAATTGCAGTGATTCAAAAAGCTTTTAATACCAATAATGTTCTACTTTCAATGGATAAAGTAAATTGGGATATAGAAGATATATCGTGTCAACATAGTCCCTATGTTGATTTCTTAATAGAAGAAACACGAAACTTCAAAACAAAGCTGAGTTTCATTCAGAATAATATACCATTATCAAAAGAAGTTTTAAAAATCATATGGGAAAATGTGGCACATATAATAAATCATACTCTAGTTGAAGGTTTTTCCAATGTTAAAAAATGTTCAAATGCTGGTAGAGCATTAATGCAGCTTGATTTCACACAATATGTTTCTATCTTTGAAACCATTTCATCATTAAAACCTATGCCTCACGAAGATTATGTAGCAGTTTATATAAAAGCATATTATATGACTGACTCAAGTGTGGAATCATGGATAAAGACTCATCCAGAATATTCTGCAAAATTACAACGTGGATTGGTGACATGTATGCAACTGGATAAAATTGCAAAACAAAGATTATTAAGTGTTATTGAAGATCAAAGATCCAGATAAAACAAAAAAAGATGAATGTGTCGGTCTGTTTTGAAACCTATGAAAAAATTGTATATAAACATTTATATCAAATCATTAACCATTGAATGTCGTGATTCAATTTTGCAATTGAAGTATCAGATGAAAAAAATTTAATTGTGAAGAATCAGAATCATCATTTACAGATAATAATAATAATGAAATTGCTAATAGACCAACTGGCAATTGGTTGAAGAGCTACAAAGTAACTTTGGGGCAGAGTAAAAGTTCTGGTTCAGAAGAAGCAAATTTATTGAACTGTTAAATCTCAATAATAGTTATATTTTGTAATTTTCTAAAACTTTTACTCTCCGTTCGAATTTGCATTTTACATGTGTAAGTTAAGTAATGTAAGTGTATATTTTAAATTTATATTTATCAATAAAAAATGTTAAGCTTGTTAACTACCTGTTTTTTCCTTAGTAAAACTAACCAATTTTCAAATGCCAGTTTTGAATACATTTTATATAAGTATCTCACAATACAAACGTTTATACATTACTCATTTATTAGAATTTATATTGGCACAAATCATGATATCATTGTATAATATTTCTTTACAATAGTATTTCTTCTTTCTAGTTTATATAATGTGAGCTATTTGTTGGGATCAAAAAATATTCAAACTCATTATTTAAAAATTTGCTTTTATTGAAAAATCAACTGACCTGCTCATGAAAATACATTTTTATATACTTTTTAAATACAACAACATATCATGCACTACAAACATTATATTACAGTATCATATCCTTAAATTGTAAAATAGTATTTACATTTGATTCTTCACAAAGGCACCATTATTCACAAAGAATATTATACATATGTTTCCTAATTGCCAAAAATCTTACAAGGTTAGCATGCTAGATTTTCTGAATGGCATTTCTAATTTTTTGCATTGATTAGCTTGCAGTTCATTTTTTCAGTACAGAAAAGAGGGTATCTAATTTATATAAAAATATTTTCACGATAGAATATTTAGAGCTCAAAATACATAAAAAATATTATTTACAATTATAATTCATTTCTATACTCAATTTTCATAAAATCATTGAGATTGTTATATATATATATATATATATATATATATATATATATATATATATATATATATATATATATATATATATATATATATATATATATATATATATATATATATATATATAGGAATGAAATTTTCATGAAAAATGATTCGCAAATGGTTTCATCAAATTGTCCAATATCACCAATATTAATTGTTGAATGATTTGTATTCCATTGGGAAATGCAACATTCGTATATATTTATATAAAACTAAAAACAATAAAATCATATAAGATTCAAAAAATTGTTGGATCCAATAGATTCATATATGGGGCGTTCTTTGTCAGCTCTCCGAAGCCGGCGCGCGGACGCTAAAACCTCACGTTTTCGACGCTTGTTTTCGACTCTATATGACCCATATCTAAATAATGTTGGATATGCTATCAATGTAGTTTTTTCTCAGCTTTCCGATGGTGAATTTAGTTTTTCCGAATTTTTTACATTTTCACAGAAAAAAAATATAAAACAGGCCATATCTCAAAAACCTATTTTTTTTAATTTTTTTAACTAGTCTAGATCGAAAGCTGAGGTTTTTTTACGTTTTATATGGACCTTCTGGATACCTAGACTTTTTTTGTATTCGAGTAATTGAGTAGCAAACATGAGAAAATGCGCCGCGTCGGGCCGGGCCGCGCCGTGCCGCGCCGCGCCGCGCCGCGCTGACTCCACGCGCTCCAGCTCAAGCCTTCTGCTTACAAGAGTGCCGAAATCGGAATATATTTAAAATCCATACAAGTCTCTATCAGTTGGATAAACTACTATCTAGATAGTAGATCATGTACTCATTTGGGTTATGGACTGAGATATGCGGACATTATTTCATTTCACATTCTTTGACCTCCGTTTTGGCTTTGATATTGAAGACTTTGCCATACTATGTTTCAAATGAACTACTTTTTCAGTTCGTTTTGATCTAGGAAAAATTTTATATTCCTCAGCAGATGAAATTTTTTTTGACCATCAGTCTGTCATCGGAAGTTGGTATGAACGCATGAAATTGCAGAGTACCTTGTATATCAAACCAATTATCAAATCTTTCTTTCAATTTCAGTTTAGCTTGCTCATAATCTTCTTTTTTACTATAAAATACCATGGTTTCTTTACAGTAATTTCTTGCCCATTCAAATAAACCTTCTGCGGTTAAAATATGATTATTTGCAGAGCGTTGGAAACTCGCTCGTTTAGATACTCGTTTCACATTAGCTCCAATTCCATCGCATGCTCCCTTCCCATGTGCGGTCGCACAAAAATGCCATTCCGCGGGAATGCCAAAATCTTTCTTATGATTAATAAGATTAGAGAAACTTTTCTGATTTTTGAAGTGTTGACCCACTCTATCGGTACTATAATAAATTTTCTTTGGTTTGTATTCTTTCTTCAGGTAATTTATGATTATGAGCAAGCTAAACTGAAATTGAAATAAAGATTTGATAATTGGTTTGGTATACAAGGTACTCTGCAATTTCATGCGTTCATACCAACTTCCGATGACAGACTGATGGTCAAAAAAATTTCATCTGCTGAGGAATATAAAATTTTTCCTAGATCAAAACGAACTGAAAAAGTAGTTCAGTTGAAACATAGTATGGCAAAGTCTTCAATATCAAAGCCAAAACGGAGGTCAAAGAATGTGAAATGAAATGATGTCCGCATAGATCAGTCCATAACCCAAATGAGTACATGATCTACTATCTAGATAGTAGTTTATCCAACTGATAGAGACTTGTATGGATTTTAAATATATTCCGATTTCGGCACTCTTGTAAGCAGAAGACTTGAGCTGGAACGCGTGGAGTCAGCGCGGCGCGGCGCGGCACGGCGCGGCGCGGCCCGGCCCGACGCGGCGCATTTTCTCATGTTTGCTACTCAATTACTCGAATACAAAAAAAGTCTAGGTATCCAGAAGGTCCATATAAACGTAAAAAAACCTCAGCTTTCGATCTAGACTAGTTAAAAAAATTAAAAAAAATAGGTTTTTGAGATATGGCCTGTTTTATATTTTTTTTCTGTGAAAATGTAAAAAATTCGGAAAACTAAATTCACCATCGGAAAGCTGAGAAAAAACTACATTGATAGCATATCCAACATTATTTAGATATGGGTCATATAGAGTCGAAAACAAGCGTCGAAAACGTGAGGTTTTAGCGTCCGCGCGCCGGCTTCGGAGAGCTGACAAAGAACGCCCCATATGTGTCCAATAGAACATGTGAAGAGTACTTGTTATCAACAATAAATCTACTAGAAAATTCCATTTTCAAGTTACAATGTACAAATTATTACAAATATATCAATAAGAAAAACTCGAATGGTAAGTTCATTACTCGAGTTTTTTTTTCTTAATTCATTTTGCTTTTCAGATTTAGCAATGGATTTTTTTCAAATTTTTAAATGGATCAGACTTATTTTCGGCTAACCTATAAAGTTTGTAAAATTAAACATTCCCGTGATTTAAAAATAAAGAGAATATAAGTGACCACATTACAACGCATCATGAAGTTCACCTCTTTCGAAGACAGTTGAAATTATTATGAAATCAATCATAATTATAACGATTTACATTCCATTGTAAGCTGGACCACCGCCGCCTTCTGGAACAACCCAGTTAATATTCTGACTTGGATCTTTAATATCACAAGTTTTACAGTGAATACAGTTCTGAGCATTAATCTGAAGTCTTTCCCCAGTTCCATCTTCTAATGGTACATATTCATACACCCCTGAAATAATTTCGTCATTACTCTACTTGAAATTTGAATAAAAAGTCTTTAGCGAATTTTTCGAATATCAAACTATTACACATGTTGTTATTAAGAGTAATTGATTCAAACGTGTAACTGACAAATATTCTATAATGAAAGCAAAATCACATGTATGACGAACAAAAGTAAATATTGTATAAATGCTTCGTTAAGAAACTCACCAGCTGGACAAAATCTTCCCTCGGGTCCATTGAACACCCCCAAGTTTCGTTTTACTGGTACTGTGTCATCCATAAGAGTTAGATGCGGTGGTTGATCCCCTTCATGATTAGTACCAGTTAGAGCTACAGATGCTAACAAATCAAATGAAATAACATTGTCGGGTTTCGGGTATTCAATCGGTGTACATTCTGCCGCAGGCTTTAATCTTTTGTAATCAGGATCTATGATACAGAAACAAAGCACGTATCAACACAATATTCAATATTTTGATTAGATTATTCGACAAATTTTTTATCTCTCTTTACCTCCATGTGACAGTGTCCATGGTTCTCGACCACCTAAAAGCATGGAAAACCCGGAGTAGGCCATGCCGCCGTACAATCCGAGTGGATTGTGGAAGCTCGGCCTGAAATTCCTAACAGCCTTTAGTTCTTTCCAAATCCAGCTGTTCTTTATTTTGTCGGTATAAGTTTTTGGCTCCAGGCCTTTCGTCTTGGACGGCGTCGTCTCATTCTCAATGATCGCTTCGATCGCACTTTCAGCGGCCAACATTCCGCTTTTCATGGCATTGTGAGTACCTTTTATTTTTGGCACATTTAGAAAGCCAGCAGTGCAACCGACAAGACATCCACCCGGGAATTGTAATTTGGGTATAGACTGAAAGCCTCCTTCTGCCAAAGCTCTAGCGCCATAAGCTATCCTGTTGGATCAATGTCATTGAATTTATCTAACTAAAGGTTTCAATAAAATTCGAAAGATATATTGAAAGTAAACATTCAAGACAGATGAAAGTTGATTATCCGTTTGACAACTCATACCTCTTGCCATTTTCTAAAGTCGGCTTAACCGATGGATGATGCTTGAATTTCTGAAATTCTCTGAAAGGACTCAAATAAGGATTTGTATAATCCAGCCCCACGACAAAACCAATCGCAATTAATGGAGTTTCTTCATTGAGGTGGTACAAAAAGGAACCGCCATAAGTGGACTTATCCAGAGGCCATCCAACAGTGTGTTCTATCGTTCCAGGGAAATGCTTCGATTTGTCGACTTCCCAAATCTTTGAAAAAAAATTAAAATAGCATAATTTGAAGTATTTTTCAGATGTCTGGTGTTTTTATTCGATCGATACACCAAAAACTAGACTGGAGCAATGTAAGAGGTGGAATAAACATGTACAAACCTCTTTGAGGCCAATACCGTAAGTCTGAGGCTCGCAATTTTCCCGGAGATTCAGCGTTTTTGAAATCTGTTTGGTCAAGTGGCCGTGGCAACCCTCCGCGAATATAGTGCACTTGGCGTGCAGTTCCATGCCCCTTTCGAAGGTGTCCTTTGGCGAGCCGTCCTTTGCTATCCCCACGTCGTTCGTGGCAATGCCCTTAACGGAGCCGTCCTCGTGGTAGAGTATTTCAGAAGCCCCGTAACCCGGATATATTTCCACCCCTGCGGCTTCCGCCTGCTCGCCGAGCCACGCAACCACGTGGCCCAATCTGGAATAATAACACGCGATCAAGTGTTGAAATAGCACATCCGCGAAACAAAGGCGCATTACAATATATGTCAAAATAGTTTTCATTGCAATAGACACGTACCTTACGACGTAGTTACCGTGATTGTACATGGGCATCCCCTTGAATATGGGTATGGGTATGCGGCCGGTCTCAGTGAGGAAGGCGAACTTGTCGGCGGTGACGGGTGCATTCAGGGGAGCGCCGAGCTCCTTCCAGTTGGGGAACAGCTCGTTGAGGGCAACAGGGTCTATGCAAGCTCCGCTGAGGATGTGCCCGCCGATCGTCGATGACTTTTCCACTAGGGTCACCCGCAGCTCCCGGCCGTTCTTCTCCGCGAGCTTGCGAGCTTGAATCGCCGCTGACAGGCCCGCCGGACCACCGCCCACTATCAGCAAGTCCGTCTCGTCCACGTACCTTTCCATGTTCACTTCTGCAATCATTTTCATTTTTTCACAAGTGATTCGGTTGTCCGAAAGCCTTGCGGCCAGAAACATCGGGATGAAGAATATGCAAGGCGATCGAAATGTCATCGGCGTGATGATTATTTAGGATATTCACTTTTTCCATACGGAGAACAAGCTCTTCCCGACAAATTTGTAAATCGTCCCTTACTGTCCAATAACAGTATTGAAATGTTTTTCTTCGTAAATTAAAAAAAAAAACTTTCTTCATAAAAAAATGAGATGTTAACAAATGACAAACAGTAGGTTCTTCTACAACTCCAACTATAGTGACTGAAATATTTTACTGCAATATAGGTGATTTAAAACAGTAAAAATGGAAATATTATCACAATGCCATTCAATTCCTTGATTTTCTTGAATATCATCTTATGACGTCACAGTGTAAAAAGAATGATGAACTTAGAAGATGTCTAATCAACGTGAACCCTTGAAAATATCAACTGTTTTTGGTTTTTCAAATATCAATACAAAATCGTAATGGATCTAATATTATTAGTTATCTTTAAATCTATGAGTTTACATAAGTTTTTAGAACTCAATAGTTAATATCACTTTTGAATTTGCTATACTTAGTAGTGAATGCTTCGTATACCGTGGAAATATTTACTGAACAATAAAACTATTAGTTAAAGATAAAATTTGAAAGTATTTTCACTGTACAATTCGTGGGATTTAACAAATGGTATAACGCGGCATCATAAAGAATGAATTACCTTTCCATCTTGGATCGTTTTCCCGCGGGACAACGGTGTAGTGGGTTGTAATTTTTGGGAAAGCAGTATCGGAATAGGCCCGCTGCGATAAGTGTTTCAAGCGGCTCACTGCAATGATAAAAGCAGTCATTTAAGATATGGTATGACGTTCAGCCCTGAAACTTCGAAATTCTCGCTGCTAATTGACAATCGATTTATTTGAATGCCTTGCGCGCACCACAAACATTTCTCAATTCCCTTCATGTTTGATTCACTTGCCCCTCTCTCTGTACTGGTGATAATAATTCGTCTCACTCATCCGCGGGTTAAAGTCCACATACACTTATATATATGTATATATGTGCTTGACTAATAACTTTTCAGAACCCAATTTAAACCGAAGAAAATCTATTTTTCCCCTGCGATTGTAATATATATTCATCTTCACGCTCTAAATTAATAGTTTTTCAAAGTTGATAAAGATTTTCCGAGGCTCTACCGTGAATTCGTGCGATTGAATTGTGATACAAATATGGATTCCATGTGATAAACGTTAATTATGTAATGAAATCAAACTAGACAAATTTATATATGCAAAACAAGAGCGTCTGGAGAAAATAAAATATCTACGTTCTTGCGAAATCGCATTCACGCTGTCTGACCACGTAAACCTTATATCTCTATGATAATTCAAGTTCAATTTTAAAATGTTCATATTAATCACAAATTCGTCCGTGAGAAGAGATCGCTCGCTCATAATTTGAATAAATACTTCACAATCAACAGTTTCAACTAAGAAAAACGGAGTCACTGTACAGGGTCATTCAGCAGAAGGACTGTATATAGCCATCAGCTGAGTGGCGGAGCATCACAAGAAACCTCCGAATTTCGCTATTTTTTTTTCTTGCGTTTATCAAGGCAACCGAATCGCGAATGCTACATTCGGAAAAAGCAGCCCGAATTGCAAATACTTCCTTACCGAATTTCGACGACTTGAACACGGCGGAGGCCATCGCGGAGGCTGGATAACTCAACGGCTTCGCTAATAAGTAGTCTCACTTATCTCGAGAGTGTACGCCGGGTTCCAAGGCAAAAATAATCCGCGACTATGATGCGAGAATCTGTGACTGCGTGTCATTTGCACCACAGACCACAGTCCAGTATCCACTGTGCTACAAATCACCGATCAACAACTTCGAAGTAGTAGGCACACTCGTTTCCCGAAATATAATTTCTCTCCTTGTCTATTGACGCATGCGCGTATAATACTTGAGAGTTGAGCGGCGCAAGCGTGGGTAGTTTGACTTTCGAGTGATGTCGTCGACATTAAACTTTCAATTTTATCAAAATGATCGTTTTTATTTTCTCTTTGATGTTTACACTTTTTAAGAGAAAGTTTTGTTACGGTAACAAAAAATCAAGTTATCGAATGACGATTGAGTTCCCGTATTCTCCGCGACAAAAATATGATTCCCAAAAATATGCGCGTGATTCTACGAAAATTTTTGAAAGAATGAGGGGAATTAATTTTGAAACTCAAGATGAATACAAACTGGGATCTAATTACATAATCTTCTACTATATGGTTTACGTGAAATAAAATATTAAGACACGAGTAGTTATTCGTTTGTGTTGATGTTCATTCTGAGTATAAAATTAAAAAAATTGTTCATGGTCATTAAACAATAATTAAATGAAGGAATTTGAAGAAAAATATGATTTATTTTCTAGCTACCTGATACATACATATTATACTATTGTTTTAAATATCTATTTCAATTAGTATAATTTACTATTAGTGAATGAAAGCAGCATTTACTTTCAAGTAAAATATATTGGTTCGTTCAAAAAATATAGTTTATCCAAAAATAATTTCCTCAATCTCTTGCTGTATCAATAGCCATCAATAACAGTTTTCATAAAAAAATTATTAAAACTCTTCAATATACAGTTTATATTGATAGTTAACAATCAGCATTCAACGATTCACATTTTTGTTTTTGGAATAACGTTGGCATTTTGTGCGAATGTTATAGAACATGTAGTGCAATGGTTCTCCAAAACTCATGAAGTACATGCTTATCATTATTGCTTCAAATATGATTGCTATTATTAATGTTGTTTTTTGTGAAACAACTACAACCAAAAAAGTTAAAAATATTCCTTTAAGTACAATGTACAAGGCAGACTCATTGAAAAAGAGTTTGTCATGGTGTAAAATCTGGCTTTCCTTCATAAGTACATCCAGATCTTTGAATTATTTGCGTGGCTGCCCAAATCCCACATTTGATAGATATTTCAACAGTGTGTCCTTGAATGTATTGAGCTAGGAAACCTTGGAGAAGATACATGATATCAGTTACAATTTTGCACAGCTGTAAAAACAAGAAACGACACACAAATTTTCAAATAAAAAATAATACCTCCAACGAATGCATCTCCAGCACCGTTTGTATCAACAACTTTGTCTTCAGTGAGTTTGTGAACAGGTATTTCAGTTATACAGCCATCTTTTGCCATCAAGACAGGATGAGGACCTTGAGTAATGATAACAATTCTTTTCCTCTTTGTATTGATTTTCTCCATTTGGCAAATTTTAAGCGCCAATTCACATAAATCTGTTGTTTCTAGATCATTTGCTTTAGAAAAAGCTATTGCTTCAGCTTCATTGCCAAATAGAATGTCAACATAGGGTAAAGCAGCTCTCATTGGCTTTTTGTACAATTCACACAAAAATGGCGCACTGAGGTTCATCATAAATACTTTATCATTTTCAAATGCATGTTGAGCTAGAGTCTGTATTGTTTCTGGACTGACTGTCAAGAAAAATCCCTACAGTAGACACAAATATGAAATCTGACATTTCTAAGTAATAGTAAAATGAAAAATTAATATTATGAAGATTAATATACTCACAGATATATACATGTAGCCAACTTGCTCTATCAATTTTTTATTCTCTGGTTCTTCTATGTGTGATGGAGAGAAACAATTAGCAGCAGCTAAATTGGCACAGAGAGATCGATATTTTCCATTGTTGGTGATAAGAACAGCACATGTTCCAGTTGGTTCTTTATCTGTATACATATATCTTACATTCAAACCATTTTCTTCTGCTTTTTCTTCCAAGATTTTAGAGTACTTGTCTTTCCCAACGCATCCCATGTATATAGCAACTCTTGGTTTCTCCAAAAACCACTATAAAATTCAAAGAATGTTGAATTTAAACATAAAATAACAATCCAAATATATTGTAATTTTCTATCAGAAAACCATCAAGGATGGTAATTTCATCTTTTAAATTTTGGTATGTTTCAAGTTGAAAGAGAAACAATATTGAAATGCTTGAAAAGCTTGAGGTTTTTTATAATCTCAGTCTCAAGGCATCTCGCCAAACTCGCACTCCTCATTTTTTATTTAAACGCTTTTAAATTGAGCTATGATTAGTTATCTCTATGTTTACAGATACGTGTATTTTATCAATTTACTTTTAGAAAGAAGATATTTTGTGATAACTGTACAAGGTCAACTTCAGGAGTGGGTTGTACTTAATGAGAAACCTTGATCTTTTATATATAACAGTGACAACTTGCAGACTTCTAGGATGTTTCTGCTTGACATAAGTAGTATTTTTCTCAAGCTAACATATTGTCAAGAAACTTTGAGGAAGTGTTTTTTTTCTTTTTACCAACAATCCTTGTTATTAGCATTAATCCAGTTCTCCCACTTGAATCATTGGTAAGTAGGAAGGTCATCAGTATGGTACACAAGAGACCTTGCCTCGTATACTTAGCATGCCACTCATTTCTTAATAAAATTGGATATCATGAAATCTATTTCTAGAGCGTATGGCTATTTGAGAAATTGAAAAAAAAAATACAGTTCTTTGGATATTTAATCAGTTACCAACAATTCCAGTAGGAAATCTGTATATAGTCAGGTGCAGGTCACTGTCATTAATTTTTATGAATGAAATTCTTGAGTTTATTGAAAATGACCTTTTCTCATAATTGAATCATGAAGCTTCAAAGCTCATTTCAATAATATTTAATGAAAATAATAGCTATGTAGAAAATTCAAATAAAAGATTTACTTGTGCCACTCGCATTGAATTTTGCACTGCTCCTCCAGCAATAAATTCTGCATTATACTGTTCAATGAGCTCATCGTAGAGAGGTTTGTGCTTCTCGTCGGCAAGTATAGCATCATTTGCTTTGAGGCCATATTTTTTTAAAAATTCATCATCTACATTAGCCGAAATATCAAGAAGAGGATTACCAACCCCTAACAGGAGACCTTCTCTGAAATTTTAGGAACTATTTACAGATAATAACAAATAACTTGTCTTGTTCTCAATTCAGACAATCTTTACTGACTTCAAACAAAATAGAGTGAACTTATATTCAGTTTAATAAGATGAGAACAAAGTTTGCATTATATACTAGTTGTTCCAGATCTCATGAAATTACTCCAGAAATGTTCATGATTCAAACAAATATCCAAGATTTGTTCAAGATTCAATAAATGGACAATTATTTGTTGTAGTTTGCTGTTTAGAAAATCAAATATTCTGGCCACTTTGAAAAATAACGAATAAATAATCGAAATGATCAGAAATGTATGTAAGCAACTTATTGAGAATTGAATATAGCTTATTATAAGAATTCGCTGAAGATTACTTCAATTTAATGCAAAGGAGATTGCATAACGCTCGATTCATCTTACCTGATATGCCTACCTATATAACTCTTGCAGGGATACGATCATAAATTGTTCTGCTACATTTGCGCGCGAGGGAAAAAGTATTTTTGTGACAAACTCAATCTCATCACTAGAGCTTGTTTCAAAGAAACCAACCGATATTTGATAAACAACAAATGGAATTTATTAATTCACTCGAAATCTTGGAGAATCAATAATATTCAAGAAAACAGGATAAACTTGAAAATTCTTTTCTAACCTAAAAACCTTGCATTTCAAAATGAAAAGGAATACAGATTTGGAACAATATCCAGCACGTAAGGATGAAAAAAAAAATTGATCCCTACCTCAATCCTGAAGACATTCTTGTGCAAAAATGTGTCCTCGCGTCTTAGTTTTAAGGCACGAGGCAATAATCTCGAGCGTAAATACAGTAGCTTACGCGGCCACGCGACGACTGCGGGAATGGAACTTCCACTTTAGTGAGTTTAAGCTTATCCGTTTCGATAAATTACGTCCAAGACGCGATAAAAAATATTCGGAAGATTTTTTCCAATCTTGTTTGAATGATCAGTTAAATATTAAGCGACGATGATTGTATTTGATTCCGATGGTAAATAGATTCAGTTACATTTGCAGATGTTCTGCAAGTATTATTTAGAGAATTGCAATGATGAGTTACGAGTACCTAATTGATTCGGAGCGGCGTCGATGATGTGAACAAGAGATTATGTTAATAACCCCCGTGGAGCTTCAATATTTCCTATCGTGTACGATACGTACGTACTTTGATGCAACGATTGTGCGATGGAGAAGAGGAATCTTTCATTTATTGAGCGAATTACGTCAATCGCAACATTTTTTCATAATTTGTACAATTTTGTTGAAAAAATTCACGAGTAAATATAGAACGGTTGCAGCATGTATGTTGATAAGCAAAGCAAATCTTGCAATAAAATGAACCTCAAGTTTTAGTTCTGATTTATCAAGAATATTCGAAGTTGATTGGCTCATACATTTTGCATAAGATGTATCAAAAATGAATTGAACTTTTATAATACGACTTTTTCGTAAAATTTCTCCGTAGTGTATTCCAAGAATCTAAAAATATAGTCGTGAATAGATTTTATCAAATCCATGCTTTCAATACTACAATATTCTTTTCAATTCTAATTCTGGTCTTCGAGATTATAGTTCAGTCACGTAATTTCAAAATATCATTCAATAATTTTAAAATATTCTCTTGGAGCTCACACTGTTATGGAAAAAGGTTTGGGATTATTCAGGAGTAATTAATACAAGACGAATTCATTTCAATGATATTGTTTATTTATTTTCCATTCATCCATGTTCTTTTTTTTTTGAATAGCAAACGAGCTTATTGCTACTCACTGGGTGGTGGGATCTGTTGAACACCTATTTCCTGGTGGGGTAAACTGCCCTCGGGGAACCTGTGGATAATGTTTTAAAATATGAGTTAATCAATTTTTCTCTGATCTCAACCGAATCGTGTCAATAAGAATAGAATGATGTGACGTTTTAGTAAAATGTACCGCTTAACATTGTGAAATATTTGCAATCGTAATTATCAATGCTCCAATGTTAAGACGAATTTGACATCAAAAGCTACGCACACATTCATAATCAAGTTTGATAGAAGTTCAATCATTTTTGATAATACAATATCTGTATCAAAAGATGATATATACTCGAGTGCTGACATTTCAACTATTTATATTGTGTTCCAACATTAGAAAAAAAAAGTAAGTATCACAATGAACATTTATTGGATGACGAAATCGATTTGAAACACGATTCTTCTTAGTTCGGACTTGCCTTTAAAACATGGGCCCGTTGCGTACACATCCACACAGTCCACTCTCCGTGGACGCAACTGTCTCCACGTGCTTAGCACCTCAAAAATTGAGATAGTACCCCATTACTCTTTCATCCTACTGGTCAGTCGTAGGGGATCGAAGCATCAGTCTCCATTAATGAGAATCTCACTGCTCTGGCATTATATCGGACCAATATCTCAGCCGTTTCGTCGATAGCCCAAACTGCGCCTATACATTACAGTAGACATACAAGTTTCATTATAAATGGGCATTCTTTTTTCGTAAGGCATCGTTGCGCTTTCGCAGATCGAGCGCGTGCATTTGGACCGAGATAAAAGTATCGTAATCGCAATCGGCAAGTTTGATGACAACATCCTCTGGTTGGCAAGACTCACAAATCAAAAATATGGACTTGAGAAAAATCTCACTACATTTGAAATTCATACTTTCAGATTTTACTCCCCCACTAAAAAAGATTATTCAACGTGTATAGTTGATTAGAAGTGAGATGATAATGAACTATTTCAATAAGTTAGTCTTTTCAACTCAACATACACGATTTAATAAATATCGAAGTTGAAGAAGACTTCCATAGAATCTGCGATAGTTGAAGGAGAAAAAATTAATTTCATAGGCACTTCAATTGTTCGTACAAATGAAATACTTTCAATTTTCTCCATATTCGTGTTAGAACGACAGTAGATAATGTATGCATTTTTCAATACAGAATCACTGCGAGATTTTTTTTCAATAAAAAATGAACCGTCGAAACTACAGTAGAATGAAGAATTCAAACGGACTAATCAACAAAGTTTGTACAATACTTTTACCCCAGAATACATGCGTTATAGTCATATTAAATCGATGTCGAATGTGTACTCTCTTCGCGCCCAAATCCGCCGGATCCACCGTGTGCGGGAGTGGAGTCTTGAACGATCGTCCACCAGGGTAAAGCGACGGCATATTGTGTCCCCCTCCGAGTGAGAATATGGGTATACAATATACATGAAACAACATATAGTCCGCACGACGAACTGCCATATTTTTTTTTTCATCGCTCGCTCCGATATATTATCTCGTCTTCGGACTAGCGAGCCGTGCTTGGTATATATAGCTGTGCCGGAGGACAGAGGACTTTCGAAATCCAGCATGGGCGACGTTTTGCGTGCGGGGTGGTAACTCATTGTACTCTCGGCTATCTCGGCGGCCCACGCACGTGCATTTCAAATGCATTCAGTATGTTTCTCGTACGGCCCGACACACATATAAACGCGGCCTGCGAATATACATATCTATTGTTGAGTCGTGCGGTTTTTTTTAGATGGGAAGGCAGTGGCGACGGCGCGTCCGCTTCTCCAGGCATAGGTATGCGTTTCTAGAGCATCGAAGTTAGATAAGTGTCAATTGTTGAATGCTTTTGATGGATAAGATGAGAAAGAAAAGGTAATAATAAAAAAAAAGTCAACAACTATGAAGATACAGTGCAAAAAAAATGTTTTGAAACTAACTTGACATCAGAAACGACGACGTGCTTAAGAAAATTTGTATGGCTCCACAATGGGCGTGAAGCCCCATGATGAATTTAAACCAAGTTGAAAATAGATTTTCATCGAGTTTTCGGGCTCATTTGGGAAGCAATTTATTGATGCAATGAATTGGTACGAGAGAATATTACTGAATTAATAAATCGATAGTTATCTAAATAATCACTTTAGTGGCGAAAGTTGATTGAACATAAAAACTAGTTTCAAAATCAAATGTACGCTGTCGTTCAATTCTCTGAGTATCAGACAAAGGAGAATCAAATTTTGTATTGGATTCAAATGCCTAAAATGCACAACCTAAGTCAACCAAACGAAGAAATAAACCTAATAGCATTATGAAATAGAAAGAATTACCTTGTGTCCAAGATCCCTTAGTCACTTCGGACCTGCTACATCGAACCTAACGTAACGTACCTAAATATGTTTGTTTTACACAATATGTACCTAAATACTTTACCGGATTATGAGTATCCAAACTTGCGATACAAGGAATTATAGAGAACCAAAATTCAATCGTGTTACAATTCGAATCTGACATCTGGTTGTACACTGATTTCCTAGTAACAAGCGTTTGCAAGATGAAAAATTACTTCATATAGATATCGCTACAAGAATGTTGTACAATTAAACACGCCTTCTCATGTAATGTTCATTACTTAGTTCTTTATTAAAAATTAAAATTTGCATTACTTGCAAAAATAAATGTGGTCATACTTCTAGATACAAAAAACCGCTTATTCTTCTGCTTACGCATTGTCTCATATTTATTCTCTTTCACTCTCGCTCTCTTTCTCACGTGTTCCGAGGTAGTGTAAATAATATGCAACGTCTTTTTCGGTTCAATACGGTTTGTAATCCACACCTGGATATGCGACAAGCGACTTATTCGCGTCGTACGCTAGACCGTGCGAAACCATGTTGTCCGCTGTACCCATCGTTCTGAAAACATCAGTCACACAAAACGAGCGTTTTTTACATGAAAAAAATCAACAATTGACCAGAGTGAACGACTATTATTCGTCGTACGCTAATACATTATGCTATCGTTTACATAAACCAGAGGTTATTTTTTTTCTAAGCACAACACAAATTTACAATTTTTCTATAGGCATCTTTTTTTTAGTATAGTATATTTCTTTTTTAATTACGGTCGAAACCATGCAGATGACTATATTGACCAGATGACTTTTAGAAAATATACTAAGAAGAATTGTAAAAAGTAAGATGTTTTGAAGATGTGTACTAGAACCACGTCTAAATAAAACAAAAATGAAGCGAATATACCACCAAGAAATCCCATCAAGTTTTTGAATCTTCCTAAGAAATTTCATCTACATTGTATGTATTGTGTATTTTGCTAATTACTGCCCAATATAGCCTTCTTTCGACAAACCACCCGATTCACCTCTATTGAAAAATGATTTTTTAATAAAGAAAAAAGTGAAAACAATCGTCTACTTCCGCCTCTAGCATGAAAATAGTTGCCATTTACAACTGACATCAAGAGAAAAATAAATGAAGATAGATAAAGATAGGGCTATGAAGAAAGGGAACCGAAGGGAAAAGATTTCATCTTGAATTTTGCTAAAGATACTTTATTTGCCGACAACACATAAACACACTGGAATCATGTTTAATCGTGATGAGACGTTTCATCACCCTGTGACTAAAACGAGATAGCTAAGTAATAAGTTCAGGGTAGTCTAAGAAAGAAAGATCGATAAAAACATTTAATAAATTTAACGCACTAAATACGTACATTGATTATTCGAATGCTATCTTCGAACATCAAATCTGTTAGTTTGATAATCTTTAAAAGACAGTGAAGATCGTCAGTAAAGATAGTATTTAGAACGCGCAGGTATATATTATTGACGAATGACCTAGAATACATTTTTATGAGCCTACGAGTTATTTGTGGAACATTTTGTATAAGAATTGTTAAAACATATCTAACATATCCCCACAAGTTATTGATCATCTTCAAGCACCGAGTCAAATGTCTGATCACACACAATTCAGCTTTTCAATGAGTCTTTCTCCAACACTTGAGATACTCGGAAGATAAAATGTGAGTGCAATGATAACTAAAAACGAATCATGTTGAGGAGAAATAAATTTAAAATGTTTAAAACTTATTGAGAGATTATTGCATTTAGAGTTAATTTTCAAATGCAATAAACTTTCTAAAAACTTTCGGGAAATTAAAAACGTAATATTTCATAAAAAAAAATAATAAGTGTGAGTGAATGTGCTGTGCAGAAAAAAAATTATCAACAAAAAGCTCATCAAATTTGGATTACTTATGCAGAAAGGATTGCTTTGCTCCGGATCGTTTTGAATCGCGTTTGCGCGAACACACGCGAGCGACGCAAGCCAGCGATGGTATCCGGTTGACCAGAAAACGTGGTTTTTCGTTCACTTTTCATGTCTTCAACTTTGAGAAAATCTACACTGGTATTATAGGTATTCATTCTCCACGAGCATTATTTTTCGATATCCTATCCATTACCTCGTTTACCAGTGTGAATTTTCAAATGAATTTACAAGGGGATGATTTTGGAAAAAAATACAATTAGGATTTTGATATTCAGAGGATTCACGGAGGAGGGAGTATTTGATGATAATCGATTTTGCGGGTGAGATGTGAATGAGATGAAAGAAAAAAAACATTCTAGTTAGTTATTATAAATTTCACATTACAATTGTATTTCACAGATTTTTTTTTATAATGGGGAAGGAAGTATTTCTATCGCATTATATATCTTTATTATATAGTGAAAAACACGAATATTACAAAAAAAGTTTCGTTCTCTCTACCAGTTAATAAAGAGAAACTCGATTCAAACTGCGCCGCGTGTACTATCGTTAATCATTGCTTTCCGTTCATTCAGCAGTCGTATGCTTGTTTTTCTTTCTACTTGATGACTTTACACAACTTTCAAAATTCAAGGTGTCATTTTTCTTTTCGTCTTTTAAACCTAATTCATCACCTTCTACAAGCTAACGTTCTTCTTTACCTTCAATTTATACGTACAAATGAAGAAATACTTAATACTACAATGCGCTAGAGCATTGTGTTTTTTCACGCCTTATCATTTTAATTTACTCCTCGGGCGAATTACATGTCGATGTAACATACGACAATGAACCGCAGAATGACAAATATTGAAGAATATGCATTACAATATCAAGTCCTTCAAAGTAATATCCGTACGATGATTGTATAAAAGTGTATCATTATCATCTTTTCAAACGCAGGAATAAGTTTGCTGATTCAACGATAATCACTAGACGCTCAAGATTTTAGGTAAGTATATGAACTTTATTCACAATTAAATGAAATACGTGTATGCAAATCTACGTCTTTGCACACTATTGAACTGCATTTTACTCGAGATTTTTTTCCATCTTAATGCATGTTTAAACAGAATCGAATCTGATTTTGAACAAAATTACGTACATAGCTGTACGATTTATATTTATCGATCTCAACTCAAAACGATCCATCTCGTGATGACTAAACATGCACTAAAATGTTCATCGAATGTATAAAAATTTATATATTGCATGTCTACACAAACGTACTTAAAAGAACGATAAGTGACGTAAAGAGAGAGAGATTTCGTACGATGGCTTCTTCCGAGCCTAGGTCTTACAAGGTCCGACCGATAAAAGTCATTTATGAGCCACGAGGAGTATCAAATTAATTCAAATTAAATCATCATTTCGTTTTCATGTTCCATTGGTCAAGTTCTACAGGTTTTAACTTATACTGTTAATCATACAAAGCGAGGATCTGTCGAGAATGCATCGTTATTAATAAAAAAATTGTAAATCTCAATTAAAAAAATAAATCATGCATAAAAAGTTCCACAAAGACATACATGATCAATTTTTCTGTCAATTGAACCCGAACTGTACATTGCTTACGGTTTTCGATTTGATTTCTAATCAATTATGATACAAATAAGGCCAAATATGACCTACACAAACTTATACAATAACTACTGCCTCAACAAAACCGACAGACCTTCGCGCCGTGATTGATTAGACAGGTATATATATATTTATATATATATAGGTGTGTATATGTATAATTTCATACATATAGAGTGTTATATATATATAATAATGTGAGACATCAGGACGACGACGACCAAGGTAGCCACAGAGGTATACACATTTTCTCGGTCCCGAGGCTTCCTGCTAGGCTATTCAGCAACGTAAAATGTGTGTACCCTTAATCAAATAGACCGGCTCTCATAAAGGTCACCGACGACGACGCAGACGACGACGACATCACAGACCGACACACAGAGACCCGCGTTCCGAGATTATCCCGGGCGGCACTCGCGCGACGGCGGCGTAGTAGGCGGCGGCGTGGTTGTCGGCGGGTGAGACGAAGACGGCGACGCTTTAGTATGGTGCGAACCGGCGCGACGGCGATGGTCCTCGCATTCCCGGTCTGGTAAAGCAGAATCAATTTTTCCCACGTCAGTCTTACGAGATCGGGATCACGTTTTCACGTTTTGTATTGGTACACGTATGGGTGTGTATACATATACACACGCGTATGTGCACATGCATACGTATACACATCTATATCGTATACTTCATACGTAGGTATAGACTCTGAATCTGATCATTATTCACTCAAGTTCGTTGTTTTGGGAAAAAATGATTGTATTATTTTTGCAGAACCCAGATTATTTCGAAATATAATAAATCTTCGGATGCGTTTGCTCGCATCGTTTTGTACGATAAGGATGAACATAGAACGAATATTCCAACGTTGTTATTATTTATGAATGTGAAAGAGTCAAGAAAAATTGTGTATATAGGCTTATGAATTAACCCAACTAACAGTAAGTGCATCGGTGCAATACAATTTTCATGATCATTATTGGAGATAACCTGGGACATCATTTCTTCTCAGAACAGCAAGAGAGAAATAGGTTCTTACTGAATGTATGGGAAACCCAATCAAAAGTAGATTATTCAAGGAAAGATTGATTTTAGCATTAGTATCATCTGGAAATGATTCAATTCCAATTGATAATTAGAATGATAGAAAAGTCTTGTCGACTCTCATTTACCTCACTTTACCTATACTGATATGAAATATACTTCATCTTGTGAAACTGTATAAAATGTGTTTGTGTACTTATATGTCTACACAGTACTTGATAGAAGTGAAAAATGATCACATTAGCTTCAAGGATGATAAAAAATTCATCATACATGGAGTGATTATTAGCATTTGTGAACAATCATTGATAAAAGCCACATACTCATTTAAAGCTGATGAAACAATGATGCAAGCGAGGTAAAGAAAGGGACAATTGGAGCAAGTCACACTGTTAAAATTCAAAGAGAATCTTCGGGCTGGTGTGGTATTTTTGTATCATGATTACTTACCTACGCTCTTCAAACGAGTCTCGGCTGAAGTCCTCGTACATGCCTCTACTATAACAGCATTTAAACAAATTATGGATTCTATTTTACTTCAGAACATCATTATTTGGAAGGAGCTTGCTAAACTCCCTTGTCCAAGGCTTAACTTTGTGAATTAGTCTTTCCTAATTGATGTGGATCTTCCAAGGAATCTGACAAAATATTTATTATATCCACTTGGCAATTCAAAAACTTTTTATTTCAATATTGAGTTAAACAAGCCGAGCAAGAAAATTATTCCGTACTTTCTTAGGCAGGATATCTTTAACTGGATTTAAAACCCATGCGATGGAAATGTAACTGCCACTAATATATTGGAATAAATAATTGTGTTAAATTGTAAGGATCAAAATTCTGTAATATACAATCAAACATTAATACATTGAAGCTATGGTAATACGTGCATTAGAGCATTCAAAATGTATAAAAAATTGGTAAATTTTGAGGAAAAAAAAAAAAAAAGAAAGCTACACAATAATTTTTTGCAGTTAATGATTTTCAAATCATTATATTGATGTTTAAACTTTAATAATGGAAAATTTTAAATATTTTTCTTGTAGCTGTAATATATTATTTTAGAACATATAATCGACTAAATTCGTAGTTAATGCCATGGAACAAGAGGAATTACGATTTTATAAATCCCTAAAAGATAGTTTTTTTCTCTAGATAAGAAATCTAGACAGTAGTTCATAGTCAACAAGAAGAGCATTTATCATTATTAGAACCGGCGGCAGAGATGACGAGATTGAATACCAATAGATCAGGAAAATTGAAAAAGCTAAATCTTACTTTTACCAGAAGATTTCTCTGAGACTTACTCTTTTGTGACTTGAACGTTGACCCGGAACTGTATCTCTAAGGTTGCTTGTATTCACGGATATGCTCGGTACGGAGCCGGAAGTGCACTGAAATTTAGAATGTAAAAAGGTGTCCAGATATTGTCAACTTGCATGTCAATTGAGTAATACCACGCTTGACTAAATCCTCAATTTCTTATTTTCTTTTGCCAAGACTTATGA
This sequence comes from Aphelinus atriplicis, assembly GCA_020882685.1. Classification (NCBI taxonomy): domain Eukaryota; kingdom Metazoa; phylum Arthropoda; class Insecta; order Hymenoptera; family Aphelinidae; genus Aphelinus; species Aphelinus atriplicis. The sequence goes on along the minus strand of CM037073.1, from coordinate 53,163,147 downwards.
GCTGAAGATGTTCATTCTTTTGAAGTAATGTGATCACTAAATTTTACATAAGTAGTGTTAAAAATCTACTAGGAAAATCAAGTCAGAAATGTATCAGTAGAGAACCACACCGACCCGATAAATTCCAGTATTATTTACAACTTTGGATCTTACTATCTATAAGGATAAATGGCACATCTTTCGAAATTGAGAAAAAAAAACGAACAAAAAATAAATAATAATATTTCAAAGAGCGGTGATAAGTTGAGGGGTTGGTGATATAGACAGAAAGGTCACATGATGAATTACACAGGCAAAGAAAGTACTGAAAAGGCAAAATGTGCGAGATGCTCAAATAAGATCAACACCCAATACTACATACAAATCGCATGAACAGTTAATCCAGCCTGAAATGTGTTTCACAATGTTAAGCCGGATAATGGGAATGAGTTATAAATGAAAGCGATTTCTCGCAGATAAGTGAATGGACGGGGCGATGAATAATGAAACTCACCTGAATCGGCCATTGTTACCAGCTGGGGGTGGTGATCGTCGGCTGAACATGCCGTAATCTTGTCCACGCGAGAATCCGGTATCGCGCATTGAGCCCATACCAGCTGTAAATGTGTTGCCAAACAGCAGAAACACCAGAGAACAAACAAATCAGAAAAGAAATAAACTCGCTAGTTATTTTTTATTCAGAGCGCGAGTCGCGCGAATCAAGTCGTACCGGATATTGGATATTGCACTTCATTACCCGACATTCCAGTCATTCCTGTGAATCTCCTCTCGTACAGGTCCCTTGTGTCATCAAATCCACGGCGGTCATAGTAGCTGTCGTAGTCCTGGAATGGTGGATAGCTCTTTTTCAACATTTATTTAATTGACTAAGTTTTAGTGATCAATCGAAAACCTGATTAACCCCTTTATACCGGCTTAAATTTTTTGCTCACAATTTTAAATATTAGGTTGAATTACAGATTTAAAACTTTATATTGTAAAATGTTTACACAAATAATAATTTATACGAAATATTTTGATAATTTAGAAAAAATGACAATTTTTTTGGTCAGATGTTAAGTGAGCAAAATATGGTCAGTTCTATTTCGTACTATTTGACATCTCATTTTCAAATAGAAAAGTCGAAAATCTAATTTTTTGACGTTTTACTACATGAAAAAAACAAATAAGGCTTGAACAACAAGCAATCAGAAACATCAGCTCATAGTACAAAAGGGTTAATCTGGGAGCTTAAGCATGACACTTACGCCGAAGCGAGCACCTCCCATGAGCCTGTCACGGAGGAAGGGAGGGGGTGGTGGGGGTGGGTATGGGTCCCGTCCAAACATCCTGTCTCTGAAACCATTTCTGTCAGGTCCACCGCCCATGCCACCCTTGGGGCACTCTTTGGACCAGTGACCGCCACGGCCACACCTGTAGCATTGCTCTGGGTCTCCCATTCCAGGCCTCTGTCGTACGCGGCTTGTTGAGATCTGGACCTTCATGGGCTGTCCGTCGACCATCTGACCATTAAGCTCCTTGATGGCGTCATTTACATCACCAGTAGCTTCAAGATGTACGAAGCCATAGTTCCGGACAATGTCACACTCGACCACGGTTCCAAACTTGGCAAAAAGCTCACGAACTTGAGGGGCCTTGGTATTGTCAGTTAAGTTTCCAACAAAGATCTTGGTGGTTGGAGTATTGGGTCCTTTGCGACTCTTGGCAGCCTCGCACTTGATGGGCTGACCATGTACCATGGTGCCATTCAGGTTCTGGATGGCATTTCTGCCAGCCTCTTCGTTTTCCATGTGCTGTAAAGAGGAAAATTTTCATATAATTTGGTCACTTACCCAATGTTGCATATTATATATAAATATATTTATATATTTTCTACACAAAAATCGATATCAGAAAATATTATCTAATATATTAGATATTTTTATTGAATATCTACCCAAGACTCAGATGACTCATTTTAAAATGCACTTTGTAAATCTCAAACATTAACCTCATTTTGAAGAAAAAAAAAAAGGCAATGATTACAATTTCAACGGATTAAAGTGGATTTTCAGTAATTCACGAAACTGTATCCAAAGAGAACGAGGATAGGACATTAAGTATGCAGGCATGCTAAACACTACTTTGATGGTTACTCACCACGAATCCATAGTTCTTAACAACGTCGCACTCGACGACCTTGCCGTACTTTTCGAAGAGCGGCTTGATGTCGGTGTTGGAGGTCTTGTCGGCGAGATTGCCGATGAAAATCTTGAAGGTGCCCACGCTGCTGAAGCCCGGCATTTTGCGGTCCCTTGTTGGAGAACCTGCGCGCAGACCCAAAAAAAAGCAGCAATCGATCAGTCGGCGAAGGAAAAGAGAAGGGGGTTGGGGGGGAGGGAGGCGGTTGGCGAGTTAGCAAACTAGCGACACTGCGCGGTACACGTATATAGAGTATATATATACAGATATGCAAGGAGCAACCGGGTGGTTGGCGAAACTGCGCACTTGCGAATTGCACGAGTAATTGGGAGCGGATATGTGGGGCGAGGCGGGTCGCGGGCCAGGTGGTGCGAGGAATTAGCGAGTGGGTCTGATTACGGCCGAGCAGGTGAAGAGCGGCTCCGGAAAGTTCGACGCGGCGTTTGGAGAGCTAGGGACGCGTGTGCACGCGTGCGCAGCCTGCGGACAAGATGGCGCTCGGCTCGGCGCTTCTCTTGTTTCCTCGAGCGTCCCTCGTGCGGGAACCTATTTCTCTCCTCCCCGAGGCTCCCCCGGCCCTTTGCGCATGGCCACCCGGTCGCGCGACGACCTCCGGATAATCAGAGCGCGTCGCGCACCGCGTCAGCGTCCGATCGAGGCAACGCGAATGGCTCGGCGTCGGCGAGGACGACGCGCCATTCGTTGCGACCTCGTGGAAGCTGGCCTTGCTACCGGCGTCTCTCCCCGACGAGCAACCAGGCGACCGGCCGGGCGCCTCATCATGCCTGCCATGGCGGGATCGGTCCAGGGTCTCACCAGGTGCTCGGAGCGAGGACGAGGGCCGCGGCACTCGGTATTATGTAAGCAACGCGGGGCACCGGCTAGGCGGTCGATGGAACGCGGCTCGCGGGGGCGCGGCAATGGCGGCAGTCCCGCCGCGAATCGGCCGACGTTCCGAAGCCCGAGGCGACGCGGGCGCGCGGCCGGGTTGACGAGGGGCGAGTGCAAGGCCCCGGGTACTCACCTAGTCGAGGAGCAAGATGAACTCAGGCGAGAATTGCGCGCTGGACACGACAAGATGGCGACGGGAGGCGGTAGAGCGGTGCAGCGCACGGAGCGGTTGGGCGACACGACGGCGTCCTTGGACCGACTGACTACTGCCGCTGGCCGAGCTCAAGCGCGCGGCTCGCGCACTTCCCTGCAGGCACGAGCAGTGCGGTGCGCGCGCAGCCCACGCCCCCACTGCTGCCAACCGTCTGTCTCTCGGCTCTCCTCCCCCTCGGCCGCCGGCGCGCACACGCCGCCCGTTACGTATGGTGTATATACGCGGATATACGGCTAGGGTGGCTCGGGGGGGCCGGTCTCGGCTGCTCCGATTCTCTCAAAACTCACCCTCTCTTCTCGGGCAGCTATTGTATTGAGAATAGACGCACAGGACTGGGAAGGGATCGACGCGCGGTCGGGCTGCTGCACCGCGCGAAAGTTGGCCAGATTGCCGCCGCCGCCACCGCCGCCGCCGCCAGCCGCCGCGTCCATCTCTCCTCCCCTTTCGGAGTTCGGCACAGCGGCTCGATAATCATGGCGCCGTTTTGGCGCGGCGCTGCAGCAGCGCGAGCTGCTCCGCATCCGGGCCGCGCACCAGCTCTCTCTTCTACACGCGTATACACACACGCCGGCCGGCAATGTATTCCAAAGCGACGTTCTGCATTGCTCATATCGATTTGCTCCCCCGATACTAGCCTGCCGTCTCCCAGCTCGCCCTACTGCTGCATCCCGAGATGCTGCGCTTTCGTTCTCTTCCTCTTACTTATCGTTCATATATATGTTCGCACTTGGCTGCTCCTTTTCTATTCTTATATATATACCGTATACGTATGTATACGTATACGCTTATACGGACGTGACGTGGATCGCAGTTCGTTCGGATCCTTTGAAAAATTTTTCGGAGCAGTTGGTGCTCCGAGTTTTGCAAACACTTCGTTTGAACGGTTTGACCACTGATTTGATTTACTGATGTATCATGATATAAACCGATTCATACGATCCCTCTACCGATTTGTTTTCTATGCGTCTGGAGTGTCATCAACCCCGATTTCAACGTCTAGTAAATAATCAATCCTAATCAGAACTGAAATAGCATCGTCGGTAGAGGATGTGTGCGGGACAGCACCGGCCTTCTTGAGTCTGCTAACAGTGCTAACATAATACTCTAAGTAGAATATAAGAATAAACCAAGTGAGAGCCAATGAATCAGCCGTCCTTTCTCCTTACTGAATTATATACCTACACTCGACGGCAGAATCGGATGTTCCATGGATTCATTCATTTCCTAATGCATTAGGAAACGGATCCGGTGGCCATTCTGCCTGTCTTCTCGGCTTAAGCCGATTTAACGGAATTCAATTTCCGCCTCCACCTTAATACTTAGAATCCTCCAGAACGAATACGATGAATTTTACGACCATTGCTAAATTCTGCGATGAATGTATAGAAATCGTGGTAGAAAATTTAAATAACCTGTCATGGTAATCGCTTTCGTACGATACCCGCGGAAAGTTAAAAATCAACGCTCCAAAATTTTGAGAAGACACCCACGCGGCAGTTGTGTATGGAAGGAAACTTTTGAAATGATTTGGAAACAAAATATCTGTTTGAAATAGTGATCTCATGGTAAAAGTCGCACGATATCTTTAGTATGTCTCATTCTATACGTTTTTTTATTTTACCATTCTTGAGAGCTCGAAACCCATTTCAGTTCGAGTTCATCAGCATTTTCGGTCACCTTGAGTATATATAAGTATAGCGGTCGCTGCATGTTCATCCCGGTGGGCGTCACTTACAATTAGTTGTTTAAGGCTATTGTTATATTTAGTAACAGATCCTTTTGGATTTCTGAAAAATTTCTATACAAAAAGGGATCGAATAAATATTCTGCACAGAAAGAGTTTCAACCTTATATTCATTTCAATACAAAAATTAGTCCAAGAGGCTTTTTATTTCATGTAATCTTCGATTGTAATGAATGATAATGATTTCAGATTTTCGATTCTCAGACATATATATTGCACAAATAACTGTTATGAATATTTACTTGAAAAAAAAATATTATATTCACAAAGGAAGGTTTGAATAAGCAGAAATTTTCATTTGGAAAAGTTTATATTTGTTTAATATTTGTTAAAAATATAAATTTTATAGTTTTATACTTTCAATCGTTTTTAGCCCGTAGTTTACAATATATTTATAATAATTACAATGTATCTTCGTATCGAAGAGCTAGGATAGTATTTAACAAGTGGCTTTGTTGATTTGCAATACGCCAAAGCCTTATATACCACAATAAACAGGTCGACTCTATGTTTGCGACTAAGAGCCTAGTTTTTTTTTGATACAACATGCCTTCTTTGCGTCTTTGACGTTTGTCGAATTGATAAGTATTACAAAGATATGCCGAATCGTTTCTTTTTTGTACCAAATAAAGGTATATTAACACTTTTTTGATATCGACACATTTTGCCGTTTGATAAATTTATTCACATTTATCCTGGAATCGATAATTATTCGCCTAAAACTCATTATTATTTACTTGCTATACAAAGCTGCTCTCTTTCTCCATCATTTTACACATCTAGAGAAAAAAAAAGAAAAATAAAGAAAGAAAACGCATTAAACATTTCGCATCTGTACAGGGTTACAAAGATTAAATTGTACCGCGTAGTTTACGTTACACAGAGCCGCTCGAAGGCCGTTTGAACTCCATGATCATTCACTTTTTTTTACACTTTCCTTCCTTTCATATCATACTCGCGCGCTCCTTCTTTGCACATCTTGAAACTTAAAACAAAAAAGTTAGCGGTTTTACTTATAAATATTACAAAAAAAATATTTGTATAACTTGATCAGTCTCAAAACATGGCATGGTCCACGGCACAATAAAGATGTACATCATGTATGTAAATTAATTATCAAACTCCTCAAGCAAATCTCTGTATACGAAGCTACATCTATGAAACTAGATTATAAGTTATCAACATCCTGCAATTTTTTTCATCAGCTTAACATACTATTGACAATTTTAATATTAGTTTCCAGCGCTATAATTGTTCCAAAGCCAAATCATTACAAAATTCACTTTGGTACTGATCTACTACTTAAATTCCCTGGACTGGTTTAGCTCCAACATGTAAATTTAATTATTTCAATATTATTGTCTTATCTCAGGTTTCACAATTTTCATGTTTATAAGTGTTTTCGTAAAATTTTTACTTGAGTGGAAAAGAATGTCGAGAATTATCAATTTACTTATATTTACATCACATTTAAAACGTTTTACCAATAGTTAAACATCAGTAAATTGATTGTTTTAGACTCGCATCAAAAGATCCTTCAAAAATATTAGAGCCAGAATGATCGATCAATATATTTGATATCCATAAACGATGAAAGTATTTTCATCAACATCTAGTATGTTATATAATATACTTGTATACAAACTAGAGGTACACATGTTCATATATGTACATGTAAGTAATGGAGCTAACAAGTCCTGAGGTTTTGAACTGAATACGAGTAATAAGTTAGAAAAATAGTTGGTTGACGCATTATTAGGATATACATCCAAATTTCGATAAAAAGCTTCTAGTTTTTCATGCATATGTTTTGAAGATTCATCTACACAAATAATGATGGTTGCAGGATCTATTTTATCAGAGCTTATTACAACTCACGTCAACGTAAGTCTTTGGCCCGCCTAATCCAAAAACTAAAAAAGTACAGCGCTTTTATATCCGCATCTATAATATTACTTGATAATTGCACGTCGCACGCACTCACGGAGAATCACACTGATAACCATTTGTCCACTCATATTCGCGTAATAATAAATTTCAGTTCTCATCTTCAGTCTTCAGCTGCAGTCTGCAATTACCTAAGACTATTTACACTGGGCGGGAAATTATATACAAGGGTATGACAGTTCAACTAGAAAAAAATAACAGTTCTAACAACTAATTTGCAAAGTCACTACACTATTTTAATGGCGTTGTCGATGTGTAACTTTGACATTGTCTTTTTAACTCGAAGAGCTGTCAGGCGAACCGCTGGATTCATGTGCCAGCATTCAGTCATCAGTTTACTCAGAGTAAACAGGATCTGCAAGAAAAAAAGAAAAATGTTATTCTTTGCCTTTATCTCGTACCTCATCTTTCAATACAACAAAATTAGTTTTAATAAAGATTTTAAAGAAGTTTCTCATCACCAAAAACAGTTGGAGAATTCTATCGAATTAGCAATTGTGAAAGGGAACTTACCGGGTCGTTTTCCCATCTTGCGGGGACAACGGGCCGCAACCTTTTGACGCAAACAGCTAACCTCATCTCCTCGAAATCAGGATCATTGGGTACTACATCATGGTATGGTAGCGCGTAAGGCTCTGCTGTAGATACCTTGCCTCCGGAAGCACATCTTCTGCATACCTCCCAGAGAACAAGTCCCACGGAGTACATGTCTGCCATTTTGAATGCATCAAACGAGGACGTATTGAGAGATTCGTCAAGTACTTCTGGAGCCATATACCTACGAGTTCCCACTCTTGTGTTGGGTGCTATGTCTATCTCTCCAGTGTCACTGTAAGCAATAACATGATTTTGTAAAGTCCCATCCTTGCATCACATAATAATAATATTCTCAAAGTAAGATTCTCACCTTAAATAACGTACTGCAAGACCAAAATCAGCTATGGCACATTCTCCATTCCGTTTGACCAGAATATTTTTACTCTTGATGTCCCTGTGAGCAATGGCAGGCTTCCCACGAGTGCCGAAAATTTCCGTGTGCAGATGTACGATGCCGGAGGCGATCGACAAACAAATAGCCAGGAGCGAGGGGTGATCGAGAACCGTCGTCTGCAAATAATCGTGCAGCGAGCCTCTCTCGTGGTAGTCGGTAATCAGCAACATCTGGGTCCAGGAGCCGGTGCCCTTGATGTCGGCAGCGATGAAGCCGAGGATGTTGTCGTGTCTCATGAGGACAGTTTGGTATATTTCGGTTTCCCTGAACCAGGAGGCCTCCTCCAGGGTGAAGAACACTTTGACGGCGACCTTCTCGCCTCGCCACCTGGCCAGCCAAACCTCGCCGTAGCGGCCCTTGCCGACGCACTGCGACAGGGCCAACTGCTTGGCAATGGTCCTCTGGACGAGCAACGGCAGCCCCGAGCCAGAGCCGCTGCTCTGGTCGATGAGGTCCTTGAGGGTTCCCTGGGACGACACGAGGCAGGGTCCCCTCTCCTTCCTGCGGTAGCGCTGGTAGATCAAAAACGTGCCCAGCATGAAGATTATGAGGCACACCGACAGCACCACCGCGAGGATGATGAGGGGAGCTCCGGAGGGCAGGACTTGTGGATCCGGAGGCACAGTCGGCTTCGACTTGTACATCGGGAATATGTCCTTGTTGCACAGGTCCGTGTTGTTGCAGCAGATTATGCTCTTGCCCTGGAGGTGAGGCACCAGGTAGCCCTTGCACTGCATGAATCCCTGCTCGTCCGGTGGCAGACAGCCGAACGACCACTCGGGCACGAGATCGTCCGACTCCGTGTCGTACACCTCCTCGACTGCGCTGAAGCAGTGGCCACCAGGCTTGATCTCGCATGTGCCGTTCTGTCGGTCATCCGGACAGTGGCCATCGCAGTAGCAGGTTATTGCTGAAACTGAAATTACAAAAGGACTTTAGTGAAAAGTTTTTTATTTTTTTTCTTCATTTTTATAATAGTCACTAATGTCATTTGGGTAAGGGTGGACGTGTGAAAAGTTTCAAGCAGTTTCACGAAGTTGACAAAATCGGTAGAACTAAAAATGAAGCGTTGTTTCATTTCGTTGACGAGTTTTCCCGCGTATATTTCGTCGATTTCTTCACTTTATATAATATCGCTTAATCTTTCGAATAGGCAAGAAAACTAACGCTTAAAATAACAGTCGATATTGGATAACAATCACGGCGACAGTTTTAGAACGGAGATGAAGAAAAAAAATACACCCCGCGCCAGAGTTATTTATATTTTCGTTCGTAGCGAGTCTCTAAATATTGTGTTTACACGTCGGTATATAGTCAATCAATGATGGGACATTTCTATTCCGGTTTCATTAAACACCGGGCGCTCAAGCCAAAAATTCATTCTATTTAGTCGTCGCCCACTCGCAAACAACCAACCCGACCAGCTGCCAAACCCATGCCGAACGGAAAACAGCCGACGCGTGTGCCGAGAGAACGAGCGCACGTCGGTGACGAGCAAACGGAGTAAAGGCACATACACACACACGCAGGAGCGAGACCGAAAAAGGACGATTGCGCACGGGCTATATATATGTAAAAAAAAAAGAGAAGAGTTCGCACGCGAGGGAGAAAGGGACCCCACCGGGAGAAAGAAGGAACGAGAGAGAGAGAGAGAGAGAGAGAGAGAAGGAGTAAGCCCATAAAAGAGCGAACAGGATACGAGTAATTAAATGATAATAGTCGGTTCGGTCTACGTAGGCGGCACCACCGCGAGAGAGCCACGGAAGAAGGTGCGCCTCGTGCTGATAGTCCGATACCGCTTACGAGCCGTTTCTCTCTCTCTCTCTCTCTCTCTCTCGTTCTCTGTCTCGCTTATATACACACATATATAAGCACATAGCTCGCGCCAGACACTTGCGGAGCTATTGACTCTGCCCGATGACAGGCGCGTGCTGAGCTTCCATAATCTGCTTTCCACATCGAACTTAAAGAGAGAGAAAGAGAGATCAAAGAAAGCGGATTCTTTGGAAAATTCCCAAATTTCGAAATCCCTCGATACTTTCATTTTACGCGTTTCTGCTAGTTTTCATTCGTGGGAATTTAATCATCGCGGAAATTTGAAAGAATCCTGTATTTTATCTTGAAACACCGATGCTTTTCATTCGTTAACCTGAGCTTTCTGCCGCATCTTGGGGATACGCGTTCGCACGTCGATCCTTTATTTCGCATAAAATCTTCTTGATTCAGGGATACGTTTATTTTTTTCCGCGAAAATTCAGATCCACTTCGTTTCCGTTGACGACGGCGACTTGGAAACACGTTAAATTTCATGGGCTTCGAACAATCATTGTATTTTCTCTTCGCTATATCGGGCAGATTCGATTGAGTCACGGCCAAGATGTTTATTTGGCGTACTACGCTGGAGTTTAGAGATGAAAATGAATGAGTTTGCGAGCGAACTGATAAGGAGGAGCCTCTGCGCAGCTAATTATCCGTTGCAATACATGTTACACCGTGACTTGCTGGATCTCGGTGGCCAAAATGGGAAATACACTTTGACGCTCGAGGCATTTAGGTGCGCGTAACCCACGTTGCGTCTATATTTATGTAGAGCCGGCGAACAAGTTTGGCTCGAGGCGGCACGAGTGCACGTGTGTGGGTAGACAAATGTGCATCATTGCCGCCCGCGGGATTTTCGCGATTTTAACGCGTAGGTATACACACATGGTACGAGTACCTTCACGCGCCGAGGTACAACACACGGGAGTGAGTCATCCCGTTATGGACCCACACGCGCGCGCGCGTTTCCTTATCGGGTTTCGCGCGAGCGCGTGGGAAAATCATTTAGCCGTCGCGCGCGTGTGCTTTTACTTTACTAGTGTTTTTTTTATTGCGCTTAACGCCGCCGACGCTCGGGCGCCCAAGCGGAAATGGAGTGATTCTCTTTTTTCACACCCCCCCCTTCTTCTTTTCACTTTTCGCGAGACCACGAAGCAACGGATCTCGCTCGGATGTTTGAGCTACGCTATTTATTATTTAGCCATTGATAAGATTATTTCTTTTATCAACAAGGTGTATGCGTTCTGGACTCGATTAGGCAACTCACAGCCGCGGAATAAAGTTACGAATAGAAAGTTGCCCCCCGCGGGGGAGCAATAAACGCACGGCTCGTGTGATATTCATTGTAAATACCCTTGCGCTGAATATTAAATAAGCAATTATGAATAATAGGAACAAAGAGCTGCAGATGGAAGGGGTCCGACTGATTGAAAAGTTCGCGATACGAGCGAGCGCGACACGAGAGCTCGGCTAATAAACTGCGGCGCGCTCGCCTAATCAAACGAGCCCAACGAGAGAAGTCTTTGGAGAGTGAGAGAGAGATTATGCATCAATCACGTTGAATATATATCGGCGGAACTCGGCGCTTCGTATCTATAGAGGCGCGCTGCGAGCGGTAGCACATATGCGGCAGTATCAGCGGAACCCTCTCAAGCGACCCAAGACTTGTACCACTGGCTCGCGCGACTTCGCGTCGCCAGTTGCGGCCGCGCACGAGGGAAAAATTCAGTTGCGCGAGGAAATCGTCGCGAGATTAAATATGATGTTACATGCGCGTATATGCACACGCGAGCGAGAGAGAGATACGGATAGAGCTTCCGACGATAAGAAGGTACGTAACTGCGCAAGTGCATTTTTACAAATGCAAATTCAGTTTAGTGGGTTGAGTTGTGTTTTTTCTTACCCTCTCTCCCATTTCGAAAGAGCAACGCCGAGAGTTTCTTAACCCAAGCCGTTTATCGTAGTGTAGTCGCGTGACCTGCATTTCGTAGCACTTTTCACGGCACGGGTCTACCCAAGTTTTTTTGACGCATTTGGACCCCCTGAAAAGAATTTTTTTGGGTAGAACACGCGAAAGTGGTTAGGTCAATTGTTATTAACAGAAATAGCAACAAATTCATAATATGCGCTATTTTGATCGGAAAAAATTTTTTTCATATTCTTCAGCTAATTTTAATTCAAAAATTATTCTATGATTTTTTTCGTAACGTTAATATTTTCCGAGAAAAAAATTCCTAAACTTTTAAAAAACGCTTATTTTGCAATTTTCAAACCGATTTTACATAAATAATTTTGCATAATTGCCAATCCAGCAAGTGTGCATATTGTTCTTCAATCTCACATTTATCATATGAAACAGTTACTTGTTGTAATTTTTTGTATTTATGACATTTTTTTATATGTAGAATCATGATGATATTGGGCCACTACTTACCTTCACGCCGCCAGTGGTGGCTGGTATAACCGTGCGCGAGTTGCAGAAACGCTTGATTTGTAATGATAAAAAAATGTCATAAATACAAAAAATTACAACAAGTAACTGTTTCATATGATAAACGTGAGATTGAAGAACAATATGCACACTTGCTGGATTGGCAATTATGCAAAATTATTTATGTAAAATCGGTTTGAAAATTGCAAAATAAGCGTTTTTTAAAAGTTTAGGAATTTTTTTCTCGGAAAATATCAACGTTACGAAAAAAATCATAAAATAATTTTTGAATTAAAATTAGCTGAAGAATATGAAAAAAAATTTTTCCGATCAAAATAGCGCATATTATGAATTTGTTGCTATTTCTGTTAATAACAATTGACCTAACCACTTTCGCGTGTTCTACCCAAAAAAATTCTTTTCAGGGGGTCCAAATGCGTCAAAAAAACTTGGGTAGACCCGTGCCGTGAAAAGTGCTACGAAATGCAGGTCACGCGACTACACTATCGAGTCTCTGCGTATGCTCGTACACGAGAGAGGAGGATTGAATTTTATCCCGATAGTATTCCGCGAAACTTAATGCTGGCAAGTTCATGAACAATCGACGACAATGGCACGTTACCATCGCTCAATTGAACCTAATAATAATAATATGTTCCGATAGGCTTTTCGTCGAGAGAACATGACGTTGCCCACGCACACACACACTGAGAAAAAAATCTAGTTGATTCAACAATATATTTTTATGAATACATCCAACAATATATTCAGTTGAATCAATCAAGCTAAGTGCATTGAACCAACAAGACACCGTATTGTAGATTTGACAATTCGTTCCGGTTGATCCAACCATATTAAGTTTGAGGTTAAGGATGAAAAAATTTTCTTCATCTGTTTCACAGTTGCTATTTTGATACGAAACCGCTGATTCTATGAATTTATTGATGAGGCTGTAAGAGACTCATATTACAGCCACACATGTATTTAATGAACATTTAATTCAGTTACAAATTTCACATAGGTAGGATTGTAGTTCATTCGTTATATTTGCTATATATAATTTCAATTTTAGGATTGAAAGTAAGTCATAATGCTTGTTACCTGATGTATATGATCGCTGCACCCATATATGTATGTCGCCCGCGCGTGCCTTGTATTTCCCATGCTATCTTCGGGTATATATACAAACGATGTCGATTCTGACCACTTGCGAGTTTGAGATTTTTTTTACTCAAGTTAATAAAAAAATACGGTACTCATCGGTAATAGCAACAACACGTTTCCACTAAGTTTGAAAAATATTAGCAAGAGGAATCCATGAAATTTTTCCGTTATTAATTCAGTTTCTCCAACTTTAATGAGATAAATCATCGATCATTCTATACGTAGTTCGGTTTGACGCCACCTATCGGTTACTGCTGGACTACTGGTTGGAAAAAAATGAATTGATTGTTCCAACATAACGAATTGTCAATTCGGAGTTAAATTTCATTTACAATACAGAGTATGTTGAATCAACAAACTCCTTCTGTTGGATCGACAAGTGTCGGTGCGCCCTCTACTGGATAACCACCGAGTTTGCTGATTTAACAATATTTTTTGATCAAATCGACAAGAAATCGTGTATTGGATGTATTCATACGAATATATTGTTGGATCAACTAGATTTTTTTCTCAGTGCAGGGTGAAAGGAATTTTCGAGCAATGCATATGTATACATGCGCATTCGGATTGAATCTCTGTCCGGCGCGCACAGCCGCACTGCGACAAACGGCTATATGGATCAGCAGCTGTTACTTACGTATATATACGCGTTATGGCACGTAGCGCGCGGGAACACGTGTTTTCGTCGCGACGCGCAAGATTGCGTCTCCTGCAACGCCTCCTCCCGTTGATTAACGATAACATCCCATTTTTTTTGTGCTCCGATAATTGGAGTGCGATGCATCGCGGCGCACGCGCGACCCGCCAACAGGAAGAGACTGATGCAGTGCGGTGAGAGCTGATTAAGTAACGCGCCCAGATTAATTGCGCGAGTGGGATTCTATATTTCGGCGATGTTCTAGTAGCGAGGACGAATTAATCTAGAGTTTGACGACGAGTGGCGAATCCTGCAGTATACCGATGGCTCAAAAAGGGAAAAAGATCTTCGTTTTTGTTGGAACATCGTTATTCGGGGGTTTTGAGGGTTGCCAAATATGAATTTGTAGTCAGAATAAAAAACTTTAAAATGCTGGTTCTAATATAAGAGACAGAAATTTTTAAATTCTTAAAATTCGAACTGAAAATTATACGTATGGGTTTTTGTCATCGCTGATACATTAGCGTAAAACTTTGGACGGTAAATCCAGTATACTTGATCGACCCATAATCAACACTTTACGATATGAATCTATCTGTGATAGAAGATAGCTTTCCTATGTATTTTTCAAAGAGATCAAGCCCGAGATGGCCATCCTCTTAGGTTGAATATTTAGCTCAAGGCTCGATACTGCACGCACTAATAAAGTAGTCAATACTGGGATTTCCTATAAGTCAAGTTTTTATAAGTTAAACTAGAGTGGCTCTATATGGCGTAGTTATGAATTAGTTAAGCAGCGAGAAATCGTTACTCTTGTGCTGCGTAAGTTTAGTAATAATTATAATATTTAAAGATTTTTCAGAATTAAAGTAATGTATATTCGCTAGCTTCGAAGAAATTTATTTTGTTAAAAATGTAATATTCAATTGAAGAGCCATCTCTGAGCAGTGAGGATAAAATCAATTGCTTTTACGCTGAGAGTTGTATCAAAGTATCGCATTTTATCCAACAGAACGAAGTGACAAAATGACGATTAAAACTAAAATTTAAAATATTTCTCGCGCATTTGATTATTTTGAAACATTCATAATAAATTCAAGAACAAGGCTGTCTATGGCATAACGATTGGCGTATTGATCTCAATATGTATTTAAAATTATTCTGTTCTAACAATTCCTCCCCAATATCACTCATGCAAATTCTGATCGATTAATGATTAGTAGTCGATTGAATTTCGCTTTGTTAATATCAAGAGGGTAAGTGTTGGTTTAGTACAACAGGTGAGCAGTATATCGTGCTTCTAATCATTACGTGACTTCTCTTTTCCTTCTACTTATCCTATGGTCAGGAATGAATTTTTTATTCCATCACAATACCTCTACAATCGATTACAGTACAATTATATAGCTGCGATACCTAGAAATTGAGCCATAGAGTGTGATTGCGTGGGTGTGCGTGAGCGAGGTATGAATTTTTCAAAAGATAATCATGCGAATGATTCTCGGAATAAGTTTGAGATTGCTGAACTAGAGTTGGATATATCTCTTCTTGTACACGATTGAAATTGGATGTATAAATTAAGAAAGATGATAAAACAGAGCTCGCGCTGAATTTCTGTGTCAAATGTTGCGTCTTCCAATGAATTTCTAAGTCAGACCGCATTGGAAGCAGCTTTTAATTAGTGGTATACATTGGAATAATTTTTTTTTCTCTCCTTGCGTGTTGCGATCGTCACTATCTATGTCAAGACATAATGACTATACATGCATGCTTGAAATATTGAACAACTCTCATTGTTCGTGAATTTTTTATCAAGTCAAGACTGGAGAAGCATGAAACTTCTAAACTGCAAATTATTACGGAGAAATCCCGTTAATCTTACCGCGCATTTCGCGTGATCCAAGAAAAGTCGCAGTATACTAGCTGTTTTATGAATACCTCGAAAACCAAGGAATATTTGTACATTTCGGAGCAGTACTATACTGATTTCCATTATCAACCCATGAACCTCTAATTGGGGACAATATATATCTACATAAACTCCGATTAAATCGATACGATCAATCTACACTCCCACGGTGCTATCGTTGCAATTGCGTATAAATGCGATCGCCGACGGCGGCGTCGAGTCGAGCGAATATATATCCCCGCGTTCTTTCCTGCAGGTCTTCTCAGTTGCGTGTGCGGTGTAGTCTGCCCCCCAGAAATAGTCGGTTCCGCGGCGCGTGCGCGCGCGCGCGAGTCTAGCGCGCTAATTACCAAAAAGCTGCGTGCAGCCGCAAGGGCAATTACCGAGTGGCCACCGTCGCGACGTACAAAACTATGCGCGCATAGCCAGACGGCTTTATACGCGTCTGGGTACATACTGCAGATATATATAGCGCCTTGTAGCGCCGCGCGACAAGACGACGAGCATGTCTTTCTCCCCGGTAACACGCGTATTATGCGCTAAAGCGTTAAGAGCCCGCGCGTGCACGTATGTGTATATATAGAGGAAGGCGCGCGAGCGTCAGGATTTGCTAAGGAATTCGCCGGGGGCGATTAATCGCGGGAAATTGGCGTTGCTCCACTGCAAGCGCCACTGCAGCTCCGCGGCGGAAAAAGGTCGAGTGCAGTATTACGGGAGCCGCTGCCGAGACACCGTCGTCGGGCTATGCCAGACGCCACCCGCGCGCGCGCGCATCACCTTCTAATTTCGAGATGACCCTTCGCTATTTTCGTTCGCGCGCGCGCTCGAGAGCTGCCGGCTCCACGGAGCCATGGGTTCCTCCGTTTGATTCTGCACTTTCGAATTTTCCCGCCGAGCGAGTATGATTCTTCTACCGCCGCTCGTACGAGATCGAATCCGTCCGAGTGGAAACGAAAAGTTTCGACGGTGAAAAGGGAGATTCGCGTCATTTCCGCGCCTCGGCGCGTGTCCCAACGTGGGTTCTCTCTCTTCACGACCCAACGATTTTCTTTATGATTTATAGTTGTATACTTGGCCGCGCCCGGAGAAGAGAGCAAGGGCTGCTCACCGCGCGGCCCGGAGATTGATCGAGAAATTGCTATAGGGGCCGTGGCAAATATTCATCGGAATCACAAGTTTTTCAATCCACGTCCTACGTATATGTGCTTATACAAAGAATCGAGGGGAGAGTAAGAGGATTCAAGACAGGGGCGCCGGCTCTCGCCCATTTCTCAACGTATCCCCGCATTTTGATCGGGACGAATTTCTTCGTGACGAGGAAAATTGACGTTTCATTCCCCCCCCCCCCCGGATTCAGCGGATAAATCAAACCGAACAATCGGCGGTTGGGCACACACACATTCTCCCCACCGCGGCAAAATCAATGTTCGCAATGTTTCTCTGCTCGGTTCGGTCGTTATCAACTTGGAGCTGCTTATAAAAGTATAACGAGCCGCAATTATTCGCGAAATGAAATCAATCGGGCCGTTGACCCGTTTTACAGCCCGTGGCTCGGTTCGGCGCAGAAATCCAACGTGCGGCTAAACGCGACAGCGAATGTATATACGGCTGCAATCGCGTTGTTAGGAGCGAAACGGCACGCGCAGTAAAAGAATCATTATCGGGGCGCGTAATTCTCGCGGCTATGCAAATTTGCCGGAGGCGCTTAGAAACATTCTTGAGCAGCAGGATTAGTCACCGGTTCGAACGATAGGCAAAAAATTCCGCGCGTTCTTTTTTTTCAACACATTTTAGAGAAAATACTCGATTTATCGGTGCGATGTAATCCAAGGCTTTTGACGCGTGATTGAGATATGGCTAAACGCTTGAGCATCGAAATGAATATTAATGTCTCCATTCGGAGCGCAAATAATTCCTTCTTAGCCGATCTGTTTTCTTCGACAAATAACGATCGATATATGAAGAAACTGATATACAACAGCGATACAGTCAATCGATATTCTGCGCGACTTGTCGTGTATAGCGGGGTATACCCATTAGGCGGCCTCTTCTCGGGAGTGCTCTCATCCCTTAACAGTCGAAGATCTTAGCGAACGACACGAAAGTTGCATTTACGCGAGAATGTGCATTGGCGCGCTTTGAAAAGCGCGAAGAATTCCCCGCACGACGGCGCAGGGGCAGCACAGCGGAATCCCGCGGTGATTCTCGAATTCGCGCGCTACAAATATATATGCGTGCACCGATTTCCCTTTGATCTTGCTCCCGCCGCTACAGATGATTCGACTTTGCGCTTACAATTTTCTTCCTCCACGCGACCCGAAACACACCCTCGACTCACTCCCACGATCGATCATCGCCACGGATGACTTACACTACGAGGGAAAGCCGCTTTGACTTGAATTCTCCACCATCGATAAACGCACGCGGGTATATATATATATATATATATATATATATATATATATATATATATATATATTTATATATATACGTGGAATAGCGTCTCGTGTATGTGTATGGATCATCACAAACGCATCGATCCACATTTTACTGCGAGAACCGAGGCGTTGGCTATCTGTCGCGGGGGCGCGAGTCAATGAAATCTATAATAAGCGACATCTCGACGGAACGGCGTGAAGAACGCGAAACCGGGATATAAAGCGTCTAACGGTGGGTATAGTATATAAGAGCGAGAGGGAGATTGTCCGAGGGGTGTATAACACGGGCCGATATTGCTCTAAAAAAAGCCGACGTACTCGCACTATACACACAGTGCGTCCGTGTGCGTGGCGTGTTTCGCGTTTATATCCCACTGGCAAAAGACACACGACCTCATATCTGTCGCGGCGCTTAATTATCTCAATCGACAAATATTTACTCGCGTCGCGTCGTGCCGAGTGCGACACATCAGCGAGTGAATTTAACAGAGGCTCTATACACACGTCCGCGACGGAGAGAGATGGAGCTTCGAATTGTTCTCTCTCTCCCTCTCTTTCTCTCTTTCTTGGCCGAGGTGCGGACGTGCAAATGAACCACTTGAATTACGAGCTCTCGCGCCTGGGAGATATTATAGCTTTGCATTCGTATTTTTCCCGGTGGAAGTATATAGCGTCGGTGGTGTATAAAAAGCCAGAGAGCAGAGAGGGGGGAAAAATAACTCTGTCGCGGGACCCCGAGAGAAAGAGAGTTATTTATGCGATTGGCAAAGCTCAAACAATAGCTAAATTAATGAGCCCGAGATAAGCAGCGGGATGCAAAGTATCCGCGCGGGGTTACTTTTTTTCCGTCCCCCTCGCGCGCAATCTCGAATCGAATTAGCTGATCGAGCGAGCTCAATTTTATGGCCACTTGTCTTTCTCCCTCTCGTCGTCTCCTTGGCACGACTCGTTACCAGTGCTCGCTCCGCGTTTATCCACCGAATGCAAAAAGCCGTCTCTCCCAGCTAATACGTTTACGCATCAGTACGAGGTGTATATACAAAGGTGAAATTCCTCTAGAGATTGAGTTCAATCAGCCCATTTTCAAAAATCGCTCTCCAATATGTACGTACACCGCAATCGCGATCCATCTGGATGTATATCGATGGACGAAGGGCGAGCGAGCTCACAGCTGACCGCAGCCACGAAATTCGCGAGCTCTATACCGCATACAGGCGTTGCAGCTGCGAAATCGATGCGGCGGCGGCGGCGGCAGCGAGGAAAAATACCGGTCTCCCATGGAGGAGCTATATACGCGCGCGTGCGTCTGGAAGCGCGGCTGCAGCACATTTCTCTGGCTCTCTTTCTCTCGCGCGGGGATCGCCTTGAAATGGATCGAGGCTGCCTCCGCGCCTCTTTCCTCCTCTGTAATTTACATTCGCTCTCCCTCTCGCGCGAGCGAGCGTGCTCGAGATTCGCTCTTGGAAAACCAGTTGAATTACGCTCGGGGGAGTTGGGCCGATTATCTACCGGCGAGTATCTCTCCCTCGGACGGGCCTGGCCGCTGCGCTGCGCGCCGCCCTTGCTCCTCCTTCGCCTTTCCCGAGCTTTGCCGAGCTTTCGCCGCTCCCGAGTGAAGGAATTTTCGAATCCGGGGTAGATTGGCGACTCTGTCGACTAATGGGACTCGACGGGCGGTACTCGCGAATCTCGATAACAGACAATATTATATTATGCACCTGAGCGAGGTTGGGCGATTTCGGCACGCAAAACGTTTGCGACCCGAGCGTAGCGAGGGTGGTAGGTTTGCGCGTGCCGAAATAGCATAGATGACCGAGGTGCATATGCTATTTTCCGTCTCCAGTGCCATTCTTTGCGAACGCCAGGGAGCAAAATTGACACTTTCCTCCCGCTGGGACGAAAAGTTATTGGATTCACTCTGGGTTATATGCGGACACGTCCAGTCGGAAGAATCGCGGCGAATCAAAACTCGTTGTGTTCTCGACAAATTAATATATTGACCAACGCTGAACAGCCGTCTGAACATCACCCAAGACGAAGTTATGAGATTCGACCCCGATTTCCGACAGAAATCACCGTATCAAGATAGTCTTTTGGTTAACCGTCGAAACTATAAGCTGACTAATCATTGGATGCACTCCTCTTTCGGAGCGTACGTGGCAAGTAGGGAGGGAAAAATGTAAAAACCAAGCGAGCTAGCTCAGCAGTAGTTGGATCGCGCGCGCAGGAAGTGGAACTCGATAAAAAACTTCTCTCTTTCCCGGCATAAAAATCTTCGGTGCTTTTTTATCTCTCTCTCTCGTGCAGCGCGTTCACGTTTCTCTTCGGTTGCGCGCGCGCGCGTGCGCACTACTTTAACAGAACGCTCCTCGTAGTCGCAGCGGAGGAGTCGGGTTCGGAGAGAAAACACATTTCGAGGGTAAAAAGTGTCGTATTGCCTCGCTGGAACTGCTCACGAGCCACCAAAAAAGTACAGTCTCGTGAAAAGATCCCGCGAGCGCTAGCTGCATGGGGGAGCGCGAGGATGTCCTTGTTGTTTGAAGAAATGTTGTTCGATATAGAGTATCCTGCGCCCTCGCGCGCTCGCACGAGATTGAAAGAACGTGATAATATTGGTTTAGGACGCGAGTGTTTGGCAGTAGAGAGTGGGCCTTTCATAGTCGGATAATAGATGTATTAGGACTAAATATTTGCACGAGTAACGGTTACCCTTCGTTGCGCGTGTGACTGCGCAGTCTTTATTTAATGTATACACAAAGAAAAAAGAGCGAATACAATGAATGCCGTGTTTGTTCGCTGTGTTTTGGAGAAAAAGAAAATTAAGCACTCACGTATCTCGAGACATTCTTAGGGACGTAGCAATCGAAAAATGTTATCACCCCCGAGTGGCCCAACAGCTCGAGACACTTCTCGGGAGAGGACGAAATGACTCGAAACTCTAAATTTGAATGCATAACTGCGTGGCGGTGGCGGCGACGCTCGACACTCAAGTACCGGCTCGTCTGTGTCACGCCCTTGAAAAAAACAGCACCGCGAGAGCTTATTAATGAAAACTTCCCTTCGCGCTTCTTCTTTGCGCGCGTATCAGACGTCTTGGGTCGCGCGTCGTAGACGACAACGAGAAGAAAAAAAAAACACCACACCCAGCACGACTGTAGCGGGGCTCTTTCGGCGAGCCGAGGGGGAGGGGAGGAGGAGGTGCGCGGCAGTCAAAAAAGAAACTTTACGACGCGAGTTCACGAGAAGAGCGGGGCACGAAAAAGGAAAACGGCCGACGAAGCTCCGCGAAGTTGCGGGCCCGCAGACACAAAGCGCGAGAATGGGGGAAGCAAAAAAGAGGAGAGACGAGCGAGCGAGAGAGACGTAAAAGGACTAAAATAAGGGAAAACCGAGAAGGCTAGTTAGAGGGAAGGAGAGGAGAAGACTGGGTGAATCCGGCGACACGATCCATACGACATACGAACATTCGCAGAATTGGTTAACTAATTAAAAAACAGTTGAGCGAGATTCAAGGAAGACTTGACAATTTTGTCTCTCTCGAAATCTCAATTACACTGGCGAAAAACACGCTAACCAACGTCACCAACGGTGGAGTTTTGAAAGAAAAAATCGCGTCTCGAACGCTATTGATCGGCCACGACATTATTCAAACTGCCGACGAAAATATACGAGGGAAAAGAGCGAGAGAGGAAACGCAGCACGTGCGCAGCATCGTGTCCGCAACGGACAAAAGCGCCCGACCAGAGTCCCGGCGCGAGAGAGAGAGAGAGAGAGAGAAAAAAAAAGGAACGAGATACAGTCGAACCAAGGGAAAATCCTTGTGTACACCAGCCCTGCAGCGGCCGAGACACATGCGCGCGCGGCCGAATAGAGAAACTAACGCAGCACATGCGACGATGCGCGCAGGATCTCCGTGTACAAAAGGTTCGCCGGTTAGGCGCACAGCCCAATACACCGCGTGGCTTCTCCGAAGTTGACGATCGGTTGGCAGGCTGCCCCGAATAATCTCCTTCCTTCTCGATCTCGCGTGCAGCTAATGAATAAATCGCGCCGTTATATCCCGCACGCTGGCCCGGCCTATAAATTCAACACGACGGAATTTTTATTTTCCACTCGCGGCCGAGCGGGGGATTTAATTTTAGAGTATCGTCGCGACAACGCAAACTCTCGCATATATACACACATTCACACTCGTGACGTTTTTCCTCGTTGATGAATCGCGCAATCGGAGAGGAGGGGAACGGATGTATCGGGGGCCGGGGATGTTACGCACGTAGGCGGCGCCGCTCGTGCGTAATATGTATCCGCGGCGCAGCGAAGGTGGGCGATACATGAATGGGCGGCCGACGCTTAATTTAATCCGTCCGCCTTATCGTTTTTCACAACGCGCGCGCGCGCGCGGAAAACGCCGCCAACCCGCGTCGATATATAATCGGCTTGACCCTCTCTCCGCGCGCGGGCCACGTGTACTCGGATTAAACACAGCTCGAACTCGTGTGAAAGGTGAAATCGATTCTATATACGATCGAAACAACATTCGCGAGTGCGTCGGTATATACGAAGCTTTCTCGTTGCTGCGTGCGCGCCGATCGATTTTTCTATGCGACTCCCGGAGACGCGAGCGAGGAATTTCAATGTCTCGGTCGGTTCTTGCGTTTATGTAAGGAAAGCGCAATTATTCGCTCGGTTTGCGATGAAACGTTCGGATCCCGCGTATACAACAACACACTACGCGCGATTTACAATCGAGAAATAGCCGCGGCAGTTGCAGACTGAGAATGAGCATAGCCGTGGCCAAAAAAAAACGTCTCTCCCGCAGCTTTCTTGTCGCGTATGTATGTGTATACTACACGGACGTGGCAACTCCGCAATCGGTAGCACGTGCTCATGTGTTTACTTCGCAGTGATACTATCTCTCTCTCTATGTTGTTACTTTGGTGTAACATTGTTTTGTGTGCTGTTAAAAATACCGATAGCCAAGCGCGCGCTCGGAATTCCGAGTATATTAATTAGCTCGAATGGATATACACATCGTGAAATTCGAATATATCTAACTCGCCTTTTTTATAATACGATACATCACGCTATCAAATCTTTTCCTTGGGGGAATTTTTCCAATTTAATATCCGCCAAAAATATCATCGTCTCCGCAACGAGAATCATCGAATCATCAGCGGAAGCTCTACAGTGTCGGGGTATACGTGCATTCGTAAAAGGGGAGCGCATACCGGCTCGTTTATTTCAAGATCTAAGGGAGGCTGAGAGAGAGAGACAGCGACGAGTCAGCGCGCAGACACGATGTATTCTTCGGGGTTCGCCTCGCACCTCCTCATCCGATGCGGGATATTTCGGCCCTCGCTTCTCGTCACGCCATGTTAATGACACATCGCTTTTCTCTCTCTCTCTCTCTCTCTCTCCCTCTATCGCTGCAGCTCGCCGTTTCCCAGACGACCCGACTCCCGACACATGAACTGCTATATGAAATCATCTCTCTCCGGCCCGACGAGCTGTTTTTTCAAGTGTGATTCGCTGAATTTATCGTCCGTGCAAGTCGAATTATTCTCCTCTATCTGCGCGTACACGACCGCCGGGCCCGGCGAGCCGTGGTAATTTGATATTTCTCGTCGACACGTCATTCGATCGATGAATGAGCCGAGTGAAAGTCCTTTTTAGCTGCTATGCTTTCCGGTCTTTGAATTATCGACTTGATTGAATAGAAGAAAAAATTAGAAATATTGGGAAAATATCTCTAAAGCGTACGTAGTTTGGATCAGCTATCCTCTATATGTATTATTGCACGTTACAAGTTCCTACGCTTCATCCCTGACCCTACGAGAATACAAATGACTCAATTGGTGATGCCATTTGGCCAGTCCTCTCTTCCTTCACTTTCATTTAATTTTCCTGTCACCCTTGTGTCTGCCCCTCCCCCATCGAGTCCCCCAGCTAACATCCCTTTTCGCTCTTCATTCGCTGAACCCTACATTTGCATAATCGTCCTTTTAATCATCCCCTTTGCTTTCGACTCATGTTTAGTCATGTCCTATATTGTATGGAATTAATAGCTTCGTTCAATATCAGATGATTCATCTTGATTTTGTGTGAACACTAACATTCCATGGCTCTATCCATCGTCATTAACTTTTCCACGTTCTATGTTCGTGCTGATTTCGAGAAAACATCTCGTAAACAATTAATGCACAATTTCATCTTTCATTCATTGATTGCACAGCTCTCGATAACTGCTTTTTTCTCCTCCCCGAGTAAATTAAAAACTATCAAGATCAATTAAATGCCACCCGGAGTAGACTTTGTCCACACGCGCATACCACTTATTTCAGTGTAATATTTCGAATCTCAACAATATCGGAAAAATGAATTCTCAATTATCTATTTTGCGCTCGAGTATGTACAAACTGTGACGCTCTACGAGCATCGTGACTAACCAATTCGCGTTTAATCTCATCTTCATCAAATTTTCTAGCAGCGTATTACCATGACGCAATTCAACAGCAGGGCCAAAAGAAATGCTGCATAATCTTCAGCGCTCGTTTCTTCTATGTCAATCACGTCAAAATCTATAGGGAAGCGTAACGCAAGTGTATTTTCTTGATTCTCCGTGTCGTAGTGGCAGTGTCGAACGAATTTTTCTCAACTACGGCTTGAATATCGATTGTCATTATCGTAGAGATATCCCATTGACGTATGGAAGTCTTGCTTGTTTACGCAAAACAAACTGCGTCGAGTCTACAACGCTTCATTTATAATTTTTCTATTCGGCTCGAAAAAAATTAAAATCGTTCACTGGGACAAGTCACGAGGGGTAGAATTCAATATGTAGCGCCTGATGAGTACAATTCAGTTGCATCGTCGACCTGTAGACACGCGCGAGTGTATTGGAAACCAAAAGTAAAATCGGCGTTCGCGCGGAAGAGACAAGTGAAAAAGAGAATAACCGCAATTCGCGACATCTGCGCGGGCCCACGACACAGAACATCCAACAGTTGTAAGCCGAGAGACAAAAAAAGACAACAAAAATCGAGCGCGACAGACAGCGCTACTGCAGCAACAGCATCTCTTCTTCTTTTTTTTTCCTTCTCCTCCGCGTTCGAGTTATCGAGTTTCCTCCAATACTATTTATCAATACGCGTTCTCCAACGGCCGCTTTATGGCTATGAATAAATTTATTCCAAATGATTCAGCGCATTCCGCGACGTTATTTCTGTAACATTTGAGTTTCTACGTTTCTGATTTAACGCCCGTCGCTTGCGAGCGCAGAAAATGATTGGGTAACGCACGAAAGCAGAAATGTGATAAGCCCGAGGTGAGCCCAACTTTTTGAATATTCCAACGAGCGAGCGCGCGCGCGCGCACTCGTATATACACATAATTACAAAACCATTTGTGAGATTGTGGATATGACTAATCGTGAAAAGGCACACTGCGATATCGGTTCAGCGATATCAATGACATAACACG
Organism: Aphelinus atriplicis; assembly: GCA_020882685.1. NCBI lineage: Eukaryota > Metazoa > Arthropoda > Insecta > Hymenoptera > Aphelinidae > Aphelinus > Aphelinus atriplicis. The sequence continues at coordinate 53,137,303 of CM037073.1, read as the reverse complement.
TTGCTTTTGTTTTCACGTGAAAAACGAGTATGCGCGCGGCCAACGCGTATACATACACACAAGCTTATATATATTTTGCCAGCTAAATGCAAGTCATCGCGGGATTTGGATCGACGAACTCCGGGGACTAAAATAAAACGCGGCGTTTCGGCGAGGACGACACGAGCATTAACCCCCGCGAGTCGGTGCGATGGTGCAGCGCATCAGACAGCTTATCACAGGTGCAGTTGGCCGCGGAGGAGCGGGATCGAGAGCGAGCTGCCGAGAAAAAGAAAAGGAAACGGGCGTCGGCGGCGGCGGCGGCGGCGGCATTCTAGTGCAGAAACGGGCGCGCACGTGTGTAAGCGCACAAGCAACAGAGAGCGCGACGCGGCGAGCGAGAAAATGCCGCCGACATATACACGGGCTGTCGGGCGGGCCGCCGCGCGCGTGCGTCTTTCTGCCGGAGAAAAAGCGAGCAGCGGCATTCCAAGCGAGAGCGACTCGGAATGCGCCGAGAGCCCGCTGCTCTCGACGAGAGCTCGGCCCCCGAGCCGTTGCACGTATATATACATATATACAGGAGCGCGCACATCCCCGATGCAGCGAGCGCGCTTGTGTTTTCCCATTTGTTTGCTCGCAAAGGGGGTTTTCACCCGCGGAAAATTTGCGGGGAAGAGACGCGCGTGTGGGGATGTATATCCCCGAGAGGGATTTGCGCAACGCGGACAAGCGTCGGCTGCAGGTTGAATTCAAAATGCGGGCTCGCGCGTGCCAAGCAGGTGCGTAAAATCCGCCGCCGCGGGGGACATTAGAATCTGCCGTAAGTTTCTGTGAATTCGCGATTAAGCCGGTTATAAAACACTCGGCGCTCCGCCGCGCGCTGAATTACAAATCGAAAATGCCGTGCGTCGCCTGTATACACCGTGTACTTATATCGCAGCGAGCTTTTCAACTTTCTATATACCCCGAGCAAGCAGGGCAAAGGACGGTAATGAAAATTACACCCTTCCCCCCCCCCCCACCCCCGGCGCTCGTTACTCTCGATAATCGTCTCCTAAATCGACGGAGGCAAAAAATAAAGCATACGCGTGGCACGCGCGCGTGTAAGATCCTATTCCTTTCTAATAAGCGATCGCGCGAGCGAGAATTATCCGCGGTCGGATAAGAACTGCAGTGGCTCGGAGCAGTTTTGCAAAAGTTATGTAAAGCCAGCGAGCATTGGCAACGCGTCGATGACCTTTTAAGATCGCTTTTGCGCGCCTAATAAGGCTCCATCTCGTTTTCGGCGCCGAGAGTGCGCTCTCGGCCTTCGCACGTGTTACGTACACACAATGACAAAGGATGCGTTCTCGTTCTTGATTATTTACTTCTTCTTTGTTTTTTTTCCTTCAACTTCGCAAATCGTTTCGCTGTATCGTGACCCGCATTGCTCGATTCGTAAAACAGGATGCGAGAGACGGGGGTAATTTAAGAGTCTTCTCCCGGTCCTACTTTGGAATTCTGGCACGTAAACTGCTCGGACAGAATAGAAACGAGATTTCTTCTAGATCTCGTGAAAGAGAGACGAGTCGCGGGACCGTTGGGACCTATACTGCGTATATTCATCTCGTCGCGCTGCGTTTTCCCCGGGAGCAATCTCAACACACAAACATTCAAGTTTAGAGAGAGAGAGAGAGAGAGAGACACGTTCGAGTCGTGACATCATAGCATAAAATCCGCTGAAACAACGACATCAAACTAGAACCCAGACGCGCGCGTTATTCATGTGCATTTTTTCTCTACACGCCTCCCGGCAAAAGCAGCACAATTACCGCGAACAAACATCTGCCCGATTATGCGATTGATTTAATCCAAGACACGAGAGAGCCGGACGCGATATTCGTACATTGAATATTGAAAATAATCGGGTGCCGTCCCCCTCGACGAAACTCGATCCCGCCAGCTGGATCGGAACGGATGAATTTCGCGATGCTGTCGCGATCGGTCTGGAAAGTCAACAGCAGCATCAGTCGGTGTGCTGGCGAGAATGAATTTGAACAGGCCAGAGAGAGAGAGATTCAGATTCATATACATACACACACGTGCGAAAGTAAAGGGTCTAAAAATATTTGCGCGGAGAACGCGCGTCGACATTTTAGAATGTGCGAGCGCGCGGCGTGTTTTTTCTCCCGGCTCGAATGAGTGACATTCTTCGCTCGGAAAGAAATAAACAGGTTTCCGCGCCGAAATTCGAAGCATATGCGTCTCCGCGCGCGCGCATGACAATTCGCGAATCGTGTGTTCTCTGCTCCGCGGCGCGCGCGAATGTTTTTCCCCTCGACAGCACACCGAGATGCGTCAAAAGACGGGTTGCATCGCGGTCGGATCGAGCCGCGCGAGTAGGAGATTATTTGAGTTGGGACTAATGAACACCGGCGTGTTTACCATCGGTACACTGCGCCGCTTGATCTCGCGCTCATAAATCCATCCCGAGATAATATCGCGCGGGCGCGTCCAAATCTTCGCTGTTCTAAAATTAAATCGCGCTTATGCGTTCGCGAGCCGGAAACACGCGATCGCCGCTTATATAGCATACACGACAAGATTCATTTTCTGCCAAAAGATTACACCTTGGATATCACGCGTTGCGTCTCTGTTAAATACAGCGCGGAGTTTGTGCATAGGATTTCTCGGGGGAGAGGCGCATCGTCCCCAAGGCCGATAAGCAAAACACGCGCGCGAGCGCCAGGTTGTTTGTTTGCTCGCGCACATCCGCGCGCGCGACGACGCGATAGTCCAGTTGCATCATGTGCAGCCCATCTCTCGCTACTTTCGAGCGCACCGCTTCGAGGTGTATCTACTTGGGGCCGACGACGTGGGGAATCAGCTGTTGCACGGGCTACACTGTGTTTATCCCCGTGGCTGTACACATATAACGAGGATCAGCAGAGAAACGGAGTCGATCAGTTTCCGTCATTCACCTTGTCGCGTGTATATGTGTATCGCGGAGAGCCACAACGCGCGCGCGACTGACTCACGCACGCACGCACACACACACACACACACGTGCTCGCGCGCGCAGCGAGAGATAAGCTTATCCGCGAGTGTGTTGGCTTGCGCGGGTAAAAACGTGCGTTGTGTGGGTGCGAGGGGCGAGTGTCTCGTCTCGCGAGAGTAGGTAGCGGGACGGAGGAGAGGTTAGGGGCGGCGGAGACACACTCACCGGTCGCGGTGCAGTGGGCGAGCAGGAGCAGCGAGAGGAGTCTGAGCAGCGGCTGCTGGGCCGCCATTTTCTCGGCTCTCCGCCGCGGAGCTGTGCCTCTCGGCTCGCGCGGACGGGCTGCTGGTGCGCGCGCGGCTGTTGGGCTCCCAACCGCGGCCTACCCGGGCATCGCCTGGCCAGCACTGCCGCGCTTGGACGGCAGCAGCAGCAGCAGCAGCACACCGACACTTGTATATACTTATGTACGCGGCGCACACTACGGCGGAGCGGGGCAGCAGCAGCAGCAGCAACTAGGCCCTGCGCGTATATATACGTGGTCACGCAGGTATATATATGCGCGTGTGTGCGTATATGCGTATAGACACGCGCACGGCAACACCAGGTCCACGCTCGCCGCTGCGACAGAACCGACTGCTCAGCTGCCCGCGCTCCGCCGAGCCAGCCAGATCTGACTCCTCTCCTTCCCCACCTCCCGCCCTCCCCTCCCGCCCACGGAGTCGCGCGGCGCACACGGACAGGCGCCGACAGGGGGCGCTCGCGCCCCGGCCCGTGCTTGTGACCGACCGACCGACCGCGCCGCGGATCTCTCGCCAGCTCTGCTTGCGTACTGATGGATCGACGTATTGTGTGGCGTATTTAGATTGTTTTTATACATATGTAAGTGTGTATACGTGGGCGAGGGAGACACGGAAAAGCATGAACGTTTTTCCACATTGTCGCGTGATCTGGGGACGGTGGTGCGGATCTATAGATGTATAGTATAGTATACTATATATTTTGGAAGGATACGCGGGCGCTGTTGAACCACGAGAGCCGCGACGGGGAGATTTGAGTTAGACGTATATGTATATATGTGTCCATTAACGAACAAAGCTGGAAGACGCAAACAGGACAGATTCGGGCTAATGTAGAAGGCTATATTATATAGGAGAGGCCAGCGGCGTTGGCCGCAAGGAGCGCGTGCTAAAGGCACACGAGGGGGAGACTTTGGGAATCTCCTGACCTCGACTCGGATTCGAGCTCGAAAAAGCAAAAGAGCTGCGCGCGCGAGCGAGCGAGAGGATCGGGAGGAGGGATAGAAAGAAAGGAGAGATACCGGGCGTCGATACGCGGGATCCTCTTCTTCCTCCGATCGCTCCTCTCTGTGCTGTGGCCTCTGGCGAGCGAAGGGGGGTCACCCCCGCCCCGCTATGAGCCGCGCACCGATGCGCCGCACAGCTTCCCTCGTTTGCTTTCGGATGTGTCTCTCGCCGCGAGCCGATTCTCGGGACTCGCTTGCGCCCGCAAGCTCTCGGCAATTAGCGCATCGTGTACATCGCGGCTCGCCGGAAGCTGCGCGCGACACCGCTTCCGCTCCTCCGGCATATTGCACGCCCGTAAACTCGGGGGGGGGGGGGGACAAACAGGCTGATTTGATTTTTTTTTCCATTGGTTTGGAGATTATGATGCTCGGCTCTCGAGGACAACCGATAATTTTTCACGATTGGCCGTTGAATGGTGGAGTGGTGGGAGCAATGGGACGTTTCTGGATTAGGTCATTTTCGAAGATCCCGTGTATACGGGGAATCAATGTGTCGTTAGTGGATTTGGAAAGATGCCATGTCGTGCGGCGACAGTGTGAAGAGTTGATCAGCTTTTCTGTATAATACGACTTGATCTGCACTGTTGTCTATATATAGTCTATATCTATAGACTATAGTCTCCGTGAGATCCATTCCATCGAAAGTAATTGGCGAATTCGATGGCGAATCTGTGCAAAACATTTCAAAATCTACGTCTGATAGTCACTGCTGCAAAAGAAATGATATTATTATTTATTAAACAATAACAATCGATCTGGGTTGTTTTCAAGGAAATTCCGGTGAATTGAACAATTTAATTGTCTTTGTGAATCGGATCGCTGATAATTCCCGCAAAAAATAACCAATGCCATATATAATTACGTGTTCTCTACTGAGAAAAACTTGATGATGCTATACTGTTGCTCGCTTTCGCATACCGGTACGTTGGTAGTTTATATCTTTTCATTACCATCTTGTATCTGAGTACATCAATTTACCTCTTAAGATAACGGCTCTCGGGTGGACCAACTGCTTATAACGTGACTTCCGAATCGCGGACTTGTTTTGTAAGATATTTACGCACCGAAGAAAAAAAAATGGTATTTCGAGTCGCGATTTTCACTGTTGGAGGGAAAATGGTGAATAATAGTGACAGTACAGGCTTTGCAATTAATACGATGGCGATGGATTTTTCCACCGACTTCTTTACACACACACACACACACACACACACACACACACACACACACACACACACACACACACACACACACACACACACACACACACACACACACACACACACACACACACACACACACAAACACACTGTATTGGTTTTGAGATTATGCAGGACCACTTGGTAAGTTGTTAAACGTTGCTCAATGACTCGCGAGGAAATTACTCGCGATAAGAGATCTATTCGTCAAGTTGGGTTATACACACGTGTATACACTTAAATTGTCACGAAACTTCAATCAAATCATAAATTGCGCGAGGCGCATTGAATGACTTTTTCCATAGGGATTACTCGGTGAGTTGAGCTTCTAAGATTTCGCAATTGATAGTGCAAAGTGTTGATTATAACTGCAGCTGGCGGTGGAATGTTTTGACTCGTGAATTGAAATTTTCCGCATCAATCACATTATCTTGTCATAAGTTGAGTACAGCGATTCTCTTGCTCGCTTTGATTATGTGATCCTTGGCAGAGAAATTTTTTCAAACTCGATCCAATAACTCGTAATATCTCCAAACGCACTCGAAATCATCATAAATTTTTTTTAATACGAGTCCAGAAAAACATGAGCTCGTCTACGGGCTCTTGGGGATTTTATGAGTTGAAAGGTTTCTCGAACTGCGCGCCAGGCTAATAATCCACCTGCTCGATTGAGAAAATGACTGATGTTTGCAGAGTTGACACCATTCCCGTATAGAAATCCCCGAGCATTACGAACGAAAGATAAACTCGTCGTCAAATAGGCACTAACAAGTGTTGTTTTTCTTTTTCCAGGAAATTGCAGCGCACGAGTGAAAAGGAAAAAGTCATCTCTAGCATAGCAATTTACACACATGTATATATACCCATGTAAATACCATCTCGACGCTTCGAAAAAGTTGGTCAAATACTCGCGCTCGCGCGCGTCAGTGTTAATGGAAGGCTAAGATACTTGAGGAAACACTTTCTGCTTCTATGGGAACTCGAAATACCTCTCCCGGTTGGATTCTGCCCGCGATGAGGAAAGTACGAAGGTTTTCCCGCGAGTCTGTGTGGTGGATACAGCGGCCCTCGGGATACACCGAGTCATAATAATATCGGCGTCTCTCCTTTCTTATTTCCGCGCGGGTATTTTAATAAGGGGGGTGGGTAGCGCGAGGTATGTACACACATACACGCGTATATAGGCAGAAAATAAGACGAGGGCAAAAACAAGCATCGCGTGTTGTTGTTCGTGCTGCATATACTCGGCGCACGTGCGTGTGTGTACGTATATAGGGCTCGACAAAGTACTGCAGAGAGACGCGGCGGCGGCGGCGGCGGCATGGGGGTATATATACATCGAAAAACATGAGAATCCAAGTTATCTCTTATTATTCGCGTTCGGCAATTATCTCAGGCTCCGGATCCGTAATTCCCTCGCATACATAATGATCAGTTCTACCCCCGATATATATGCGCGCGCGCACTGCTTTTCATTCGATTAGTGCCTCGCGCTGCAGCGGCCTCGTTTTCTCAGCTCGAAATTGAATTCGAGCCGCTATATAGCGACAACGGCTCCCATCGCGATGGGAAGACTTCGCGATCCGCCGACGCGACGGTCGATTTAAAAATGCTTCGAAAATCGCGTCTTTTCTATAATTAAACTCGTTCGGAAATTGATGTTTTCCTCGTGGTGCAGCAGCGTTTAAAAGATCCGCGAGATAAGTCAAGCAGCGCGTGGCGGCGGCGACGCTATATACAATTATTGCGCAAAACAAGTTTTATCTGAATAAGTTAATTGTAGGTGTGCATAAATTTGCAAGGCTCACTCGCAATCACTCGCGCTCGACAAAACAATGAGACACAAAAATCGGGAGGATATGTACATTCGAAAGCTCTTACGAAACAGCGCGACTCTTTCCTCCACTATAACTCCTAATATATTCGCATAAAAATATACCAACGACTCGATTTTCACCCGACTATCGAAAAAATCGAATCAGTCCCTATCGCATTCATTATTAAACAATCATGCGAGACGAATGAAACAAGAAAAAAGTTATGAATCAGCGGACACTCGCGCGCGGAATAAACGAAAATAATCCGTTGGACGGGGGCGCCGCGGCAGAGAGAGCGCGGCGGCGGCGGCGGCGAATAACAGGTAGTTCATATATAATCCTAATTTTAATTTCCCTCCTCTCTCTCGGTCCGTCCGTTTTCTCATTCCGCGCGGGACGTCGAGAGAGCTGGCGACGTAGCGGCGGCGGCGGCGGCCTGTGCATCCGTGGGCCCCGAACTGCTCTCTCTCTCTCTCTCTCTCTCTCTCTCTCTCTCTCTCTCTCTCTCTCTCTCTGTCTCGGGCGCCACGCTGCCGCGCCGCTCGCCCACTTCCTCGCTCTCTTTCCATACAGCTTTTCTTTTATTCTCCTCTCGTGGCTCTCGTGGCTCTCGGCGCGCGCATGCACAGCCTCTCGTTCTTGCCTCGCGCGCCTTCTCGGTCCCAGATGCTGCACTTCTTTTGGCCCTTCGCGAGCGATCCATACGGCCACTTCACGCTCGAGCGCGATATGCCTCTCGCCCGCGCGCGTGTGTGTGTATACACGCGCACCGAGGCGCCTTTGTCAGCCCACGTGAGTTGTGGCTCCCGCGGGGTATTTATATATATCGGCGAATACGTGCCACCGATTTTGCCATTCCCCAAACCGATATGTGTTTACGCGACCGTGTCTTGTTCTCCATATATGTTTTGTCTTGGTGCGCATTGTAACGCGCGAGCTTAGCTAACTGATACACCACGCCAGATAAGATACATACGCAGCCAAGAGAATACGAGCGTGTGGAAAGACGCTGATCGAGCTTTTCTCAAACGCACGTGTATATACTACAACCGTGTGTAACGCGATACAACAATGGTGTATACAGGTATATACGTCCGATTGGCCAAGCTTGAATCTTCGGAGGTGCGCAGCGACTGTGGGCTGGCGCTCGCGCAACACACAGCCAAGTGAAGAGAGAGTGAGAAAAAAATTGAAAAGTCAACGGAAACGACAGCGAAAAACATGTCTCGTCCAATTAGAGGCACGCAGTGGTTTCTCTCGTTATACATATATATTACATACAACGTTTCCCACGCGGTGGACTCTGCAGCGCTGCACCTGAAGCAACCTCAGCCCACCTCAGCCCCACATTGATATATATCCTGTGCGCAGGGCAGACGCGGGCGCGCGGCTAATCTGTCGAATGCCGAGATGCTCCGGCGCCTCTGCGGGGCTGCGCACATCACACTGCGCGCGCGCGCGCGGCTCGACCCTTGGGATTTTGCGCCAGGCCTCGAGTTTGCGGCTGTATATATACGTATCAGGCGCCCGAGGATTACGAGCCGAGCCTCCTCCAAGCAAACCTGCATTCGGACGTAACGGAGTCTTGTACAATATTTGCGAAGAGATAACCCGAGGGTGTCTTCGTTGAATCCTATCCTTTCCCGCTTGTATTTATACCCAAAGACAAATCCTGCACAACTTTGCATTATTGTATGCGCGTCCGAGTGCCGGAGGATTTATCCCCGTTTAATTCATTCGAGTGTGTATATAAACAAGTGAGCAACGAGCTATGAGTATATAAGAAGGCGCGCGCGCATACGTAAACACTCTGCAACTGGCTCACCTCATTGCGCGACTCAATTGCGAATCAATGCGCTCGTGCTCGTATTATAACGCATCTATACGTACAACAACGACAGCTACGTATATAGCGGCAGCGCGAATCTCGCGCGCACCTGTCAACGATAAAACCAGCCTTGGGGGGGTAGAAGAGGGAAAAAACAAACCCCGAGACCCGAGCCTCCGGCGTGTAATGCAAATTTGCCGCGCGTATCGAGGGGCGGTATAGCTCGAAGACGCGCTTGCGAAATCCGTCAATTTAGCAATTACGCCGCCCCGCCAGATGTGCATCAGCGACGCGACGCGAGCGCTCCTTGTATTATGTATTTTTAGAGATGATCCGCGCGCAAGAGAGCTTCCGACGCACGGCTAGACACTATGTGCATGTGCATATGCGATTTTTGTCGGGAGCGACTCGTGTATGTAACCGGGCAGCGAGAGCCGCTCGAAAACTACAGGGTGCTGATCTCGATCTCTTGAATTTTACTCGTTTCTCTGTTTTTTTTTTTTTTTTTTTTCAAAGGTGCAGGTGTGCTCCGGAGTTGGAGGTATATACGTGTGCTCGGAGTCTTTCGGAGCTACTGGCTGCATCAGGGCCGTTCCAGCCAAACTGGTATACGTCGCTCCGGACGCGCAGATCCAAACAGATTTCTACGAATCGTGAATTTTCGACTGCGAAGATGATCCCGGGTGATTTCATGAAAGGGTTCCAGCTGTGAATCAACAAAACCTTTTTTCTTCCTTCTTTCTCTCTCTCCCCGTCAACATAAGGTAACTGTACCCAATTTGGCACTGTACCCAATTTGGCACAATCGTCAGATTTCGTATTTCCGGTGCTCTCTGAGCATCAGTCGCTCTTGGGTTATGTTGGGGGAATTAAAAGAAAATTTTCGGTATCTTCCCCGCCCATTTAGCCCTTAAAACCACTCTCCTACAACACTTTGAACTTTCACTTACTGATTTTTTCACCATTTTCTTATTTCACTTTTCACACTCAACCTCAAAAATCAGGTGTCAATAATTTTTATCTCTCAAAGTGTCATTACTCTTTTTTGTGTAAAAACATCTCAGCTTTCGATTGGTCTCATCAGTTTTCCTAAAATTATTTTTTATCCTACTCAAATTGCTGTTTTTCGCATCAAGAAAAAGTGAACCCAATGTGCCCCTCTACGCGTTTTTAAATGGGAAGACTGAGTGAAATCATTGAATATTTGTATAGACATATTACGATGATTTAGACGCGTATTTTTGAGTTGTATGTTAAAAATGTTGTATAAATATCACTGGGAACATAATTGAGAGTTTATTTCAATGCCAATTGGATCGTCCCTGTAGGCCTATATAGGCTGTAGCTAATGATTAAAAAATTGTGCCAAATTGGGTACACGTTTTGTGCATTTAGCCTTTTTGCGTTTTTTTTTAAATTGCGATTTTCGATAGGTTAAAGTAGTCGAATGATGACTATGAAGATGGTTTCTAATAGGTATTGAGCTAAGCTTTGAGATGCCATTCACAGAATTTTAAAATTCGAAGTCTATCATAGTCAAAAACCCTTAGGGGGGGGCACATTGGGTACAGTTACCTTATTACGACTGCGCGATACAGCTTTGTCGTGTAGCTTTCGCGGAGTGTGCGAAAGCTCTCACTCGTGTACTTCATCGATCTTGGCTATGTAGTTCGGGATATAGAGGATCCAGGAATCGTGTAGAACCTTACTGGAATTAATTCCATAAAGTAACCAGATCAAGCCAAATTTGATTTCTAAGGGATATTTCCTACTTACCTGCAAGATATATCACAGAGTAATATTGAAATTACTCATAAGGAATCCGGTTCCCGTCAAAAATAGAAAGGAAAACAAGATACTTATAGTTTTTATGGAAATTTATTTTTAAAACTCAATCTCGTAACCCAACTGACAATATGTATAGTTGCGACTTCGAGCCACAACTCAAACATAATCACATGCGCCGTTTTTGTTTTGAGCTGTGAAAACTTATTTTCTCGCTCATTCTTGTCGCGGAATCAAATTTATTTGTGGAAATTTGAAAGTGGAACGTCGACGTTCGTCGCCATTAAATCTTCGCCGAATCTATTAATTTTCACGCGACGCGCGTGAATATACACATAATCATTTCCAACCCGACAAAATCACATTAAAACGGACGTAACGAATGTGTCGCGTTTTGATGGTATTTTCGTTGACAATCCCTCAAAAAACTCAATTCATATATATTCCCCAACGGAATCTCGTTTGAACATCAGCGAGACGATATACTTTTATCCGCGGCGGCGTCTGCCCTCGTGGTGTCGCGCGCACAGAATGTCCCACGAAACAAGCGGGTCACACAGTGAAATTTAGTAAACTGCCCGGCTCTACTAAGAATAAAGTACCCTCGCACCAATTCCCTCCAGTAATCAAGCCCAATGAAAACGAATACGAGTTTAAAGTGTACAAAAGGCGACGCGGAGAACGAGTCGCGCGCCTTTCGAGTCGGAACAAACATTCGACCAAATTATATATGGCCACTAAACGCTGGCCTCCCCCCCTGAATTGAAAAATCGAGTGGTATACATCTCGGCCCGAGCAGCACACTCGATCGCGTGCGTATACGTACACGTAAAAGAGCAGCGCGAGAAAGCAGCCGACGACGACGCGGCCGCGGGAGAGAAGAAGCGCCAAGGCGCTTTAATTAACGATAAGCTACCGGCGAGGCTCTGCTCGTTCACGTACACACGCGCGCACATATATACGCAGGCCCAGAGACGCCCTTGCCTTTCTCCGCTTCTTCTGATGTTCCTCGTGCGCGCCCACGTGTATTTCAAATGAGACTTTGGATTTTTCGTTTTAACCTGAGTGACACGAGAAGTTTCGCGAATAGCGCGCCAACTCCGAGATATATCTCGGATGATTCTCTCGACGGGAGAGTCGTATATGTTGCTTCATTGTAAAATGTAACGACGCGAGAATAAATCCTGGGACGAAATCGGACTCGTGTGAATTAACACTTTTATTCTTTCGATTGGCATTGACTAAAATGACGAATCTTGAATTTCTGTCGTCTTTGATTGTAAGTATTTCTGATAAATGTCAGGAGAAACTTGATTGGAAAAATTGTTCAATCACACGTTTGTTATAATAGGATTAAGCAAAACAAGTCGCGTCTTTGAATCATTGCGAAATGCAATATTCCAAAATTAGAAAGAAAATCTGAGAAAGAGTCTCATCACTGATTAATGACACGAAGGCTGAAAATAATGCCTTGGGGAAATTACGATTACAGCTATAACGGCATATATTACGTGTAGAAAAATGTATGTGTGTTGATAAGCAATAATTTATTCTCCATAAACAAGCTTGCAATGTCGTTGATTGTGGAAATTAACAGTGTTAATTGTTAATTGTTAATTGCAAGTGGCTGAAAAATCCTTGGCTAAAAATATTCTTTCAATGCACAGAATAGATTCCGGTAAGACATTACTGATAACATTTAAATTAATGTCGCCAATATTCAACAACAACGACACGTCTTTCTAGTATTCATACAATGATATAGACATTTTTTTTCAAGATTTGAAATATAATATTTTTCTCCCATAAGATTAATTGCAATACTAAATAACGTGATGTAACAATCGTTCGTTCAAAAATGATCCGTACGGATACGTCTATACCACAAAGCGCCGCGCGCACCGTTCGAGATCCCGAAAAGAACGTCCTATTCATCAAACTATATTAGTTTGTATCTGAAGCAGAAATTTTGAGTGATATTCATATGCAAATCGGCAAGTTTTGCATTTCCAAAGACCGTCCGAGGCGAATAGCTCCGAACACGTTTTTACTTTATAAAAGTCCTGACCATAACCTCGATGCATAAATCTGCCAGGCCATCAATGGACGTCCATACATCAATTCGCCATACGGCCATACCTGATTTTCATATAGAATTTTGTTGAAAATAAAAACAATACACCTACGTTACAAAATCCCTCTTGTTATATACACACACCGAATAACAAAGGGAATAAAGAAAAGACCGCACGCGCTCGAGAATCTAATCGCTTTGGAATATGATTTTCTGAAAGGCCAACGCGCGCGGCTAAATCTGCCCGTTGCAAAAGAAGGATGAAAAAAAAAAGAAGAAAAAAGCGGCCCGCGGCTTACGTCGATGCGCGCATTCGCTAATTGTTCCTCCTCGCAGGCCATAAATAATAGAAGAGCCGAGGCTCGGTCCTCCGTATGAGATTTCAGAGAAAGGCGAGGTTATATAGCGAGCTATACATACACACGGGGTCTTAGGCCCCTATACTGCGTTGGTTGCTCGAGGTAAAGAAGGGCGCAGGTAGAAAAACGAACTGTACAAATACGTCTCTCTCTCTCGCTCTCTCACTCCCAGGCTAATCGAGTCTAGACGTCTAGGAATGGAATTAGGGGACTCGCTCGATACATATACGCGCACGTGCAAGTGTATATTCCGTAGCGATCGTTTGCGCTGCTGCTGCGCAGAGTGCCGCAGTACAACGGGCCGCACAATTGGCGATGACACCTCCTTAATGGCGTCATTGCTCGGCTGTCATCTAGATTTATAAGAGATAATTTGCGTGTAATGACACTCTCTCGCTCGCGCGCACGCGCTCGTCACCGGCGGAAGGGCCAATTGCACGCCGCTTTCAATCGACGCCCCCGGATGATTGTTATTCGCAATAACTTTGGACGGATTGTTTAATACTCGTTTTCGAGACGATCGTATATTCAGCCGCATCGACGCACAGGTTCATCACATTCATCACATCCGAGATTATACACTGATTCGAGTGATTATTGGAAACGAGTACATACGACGTCGTCGTCTCGTAATTCACTTTCGATTATTCTTCCATTGAAATGATTACGGGTCTTCTTTTTTCCTCTCCTATACGTCGCAGCAAGCTGCCCCCGGGATATGCTTACTTCGTCGCCCGGAGACGGCGGGGAGGAAAAAAAGCTCGGATATTTCTATCGAAGCGTGCGAGTACATTTGAACAAACATCCGAGTTTTGGGGCGAGTTAATGCGAGAAACGTGTCTCCAATAATTATTAATCACAACGGACACACGCAATATTTCCTCCGCGTTTCATTAATTCTTCGCGGAATAAGTTTTATATACGACGCGCGAGCGCGACTATAGCGCGTAATGAAAACTTGATGCCGCGGCAATTTATCGTTCTATCAATTGCAACACCTAATCATTCGCGGGAATCATCGGGTGATAATCGCAGCTACACCTCCAGCTTTTCGAATTAATCACGCGCGCGTAAGTGTGTATAAGCGGATCGTTTTATTCATAGTCTATACCGAGCGGATATATTTCAATCGGGGGGGGGGAGGGCGAGGGGGGGAGGAAAAATAGAGACGGAAAGGTCACAGCTAGGTAGAGCGAGAGATATTCAGCGTCGAATTCACCGCCGACGCGTTGGATGCGGAGCTTCGTCAGAGGAGCGACTCGTCGTATTATAATAAGCCGTGTGGGTGGCATATCGGCCCCGGCGCGATTTCGCATTGTAATAAAGTGCTTTAATGAGGGGATTTTATAGGTTTCATTTCACGCGGATGAATGATACAGCCGCCCGGCGACTCCCATGAGATTCTCTTCCCTCCTATATCTCTCTCCACGCGCGCGCTCGTATATATATGCAAGCGGGAAGGCTCTTATTATGATGCCGGAATAATGGAAATTTAAAATGTAGGCAACATTAGCAAACACGTTGAACTCCGAGGGGAGAGCCAAGTGTCTAGACGGCCAAACTATTATTTTATGATAATTCATTGGCAATCCGCTCGTGGACACGTGTGTGCGAGAGCTCTGCTTTTTAACCGACGCGTCGCGTGAAATATATGCTCCGAATTCGAATCATAGCGTTGATTCGTGATGTTATATTCGATTCGTTGATTTATTCATTCGAACTCGCGAAATGAATGTATGTATACGAATGAACGAGCGAATACATTGAAAGGATCGTATAAGTATGTATGTACGAGAGACACACACGCTCGCGTGGATGTCGGATGTACATGAAACTTTTATAATCCTAATTGATGGGTCTGGAGATGTGATCAGAGGCGCGTCTTCCATCCATTTGAATTGCACCATTGTTCATTTACGCTCGTTTATGCTCGCTGGATGTTGCCGACGACGCGCTTGCCACACGTATATACAGCGTGAAACTTTCGTAAACTCGAATTTGTCTCGTTCGAAAGAATTTTGATCGACGATCGATCGGAAGTCGGGAGGGAAACAGAAGCGCAAAAGTTGCAATCGAACGGTCGGATAAGGATAAGGTGGGAGCCACCCGTTTTGCCGGTCGCAAGTATACAGTCTTTCGGCGCAGCCCATGGGTCAAACTCGCGAGTGGGCGTAAACTCGTGTGTACCCATAAACACACGGGCGCGCGGAGCGATCGCGAGGTGGAAATCGCTCGTAGGTAGCTCCGCGAATCGGCGCTCGGCTTACGTCACACACGACGCCGCGGCCGATTTTGGCTCGGGCATTTTTTCCTCTCTCTCTCTGGCGCTCAGCCGCTCGGTCGGCGCTCGTTACGCTCGAGTGATTTTGGCGCCTGTGGGAGATTTCGCGCTGCTGCTGCTGCTGCTGCTGCTGCTGCTGCTGCTGCTGCTGCCCGTATCAGGTGAAGCCGTCGCGCCAAAGAGGCGCTGACCGCTTTTTGCGCGGCTCGGCGATCCTCCGCGAGACCGTCTATATCTGTTTTTCTTCGGCCGCGCGGCGATTTCAAGCCTTTCTAGGCGCGCAACTCTCGAGGAATCTCGAGCCGAGCGCGTGTATTATTGGACGGATACGCGCGAGATCGACGATTTTAGTCGCGGCCCGCGCGGTAATGGACGTTTCCGCGAGATGCACATGTGATGCTTGCACCGGAGAGAGTGAGTGATTCAATGAGGTTTTCCAGGGGCTCGGGTGGAATGCGGCTACGCCGCGGAGCTATGCGCTAATCGCTAATGGGCTTTTGCAATCGACGCGCTTATGATTTGCAGATGTTGACCGAAGCTCCGACGATCGAGCTTGAGCCACAGCTTTCTCGATTCGAAACAGATTTCGCGCTTGCTTGTATACTAGTCGTTACGAGGAACGCTTCGAAAGCGACGATAATGTATGGATGCGGAAAGGGTTTGTATAATCGATCATTTTTTTGCTTTCTCAAAGGGAAAGCTTTGTAATGGGGCAAAAATCGGCCCACCGAATCAGACCTCGGGACATCGATTTTCGTGATCTACGGGTCGAAAAACATGGAAATCCAAAAGTGTCTGTATGTATGTATGTGTGTGTGTGTGTGTGTGTGTATGTGTGTGTGTGTGTGCGTCCCGTTTTTTTTCGTCCACGATAACTCTCGAAGGAATGGTCCGATCGTCCTGAAATTTTGCACACAGGTTAATCGCGGCAAAATCTCGGGCGAGTTCAATTTTCAGCAAAATCCGTTGTTTATTTCTCTAGCAACCGTTGCTAAGGTGTAAAATTTTTTGTTTCTTTTGTCTAGGATAACTTTCGAAGGAATCGTCCGATCTAGCTGAAATTTTGCACACCGGTTAGTTGTGGCAAGATCTAGCCCGAGATCAATTTTCAGCAAAATCCGTTGGTTATTTCCCTAGCAACCGTTCCTAACGTGTTTTCTCACAAATCCTCATGAGTGCTCATTGGGGCAAGCCGGAAAATCAGTTTTAAGTCACACTCGATGGCCAAGGACACTGAATTGTTGTATTTGCTCCATAACAACGGTTTGTTTACCTCCCTAGCAACAGTTACGAAGGTTGGAAATCATTAATTTATGACCCATTTCTATTATTTTCGACGGCAAAGGACACAAAATCTTCCCAATTAGCTCCTTAGCAACCGTTGTTTACCGCCCTAGCAACCGTTGCTAAGGGAAAGAAAAATTCATGTAAGTTTCGTTTCCAGTATTTTCAACGTGCTATAGAGAAAATTGGGAAAATTTGGTGTTTTTTGCCGTCGAAAATGATCAAAATAGATTTTGAATTGATCATTTCGAACCTCAGCCGTCGAAAATGATCAAAATGAGTCTCCGAGTTTACTAAATACGGACTTAAGGGCAGGACGGATCGATTTTAACCACCATTAAACCGTATGACAGTCACAAGATGAATTGATCGAAAAATTAAGCAGGTCTAAATGTCTCGCATCGTGTAGAACCTAGAACCGTTTGCTTTGTTGCATTTGATCAAATAATAAGAGAGCCCGGGCAGACATCAACAGTCGCGACAAAGTTTGGTCAATTGAAAAAGAACGACACTTTACACAGTCACAAAGATACGAATTGAACTGATTAAATAATATTTTTGTAATTTTTGAAAAATAAATGATAGTATCTACGCTAGTGGAATGGTGAAAATACAGTTTTGGGATGCGTTTGTGGGTGATGTTGAAGCCTCTTTGAGAAAGCATACTGCTAAGGCACTTGGCAGCGGTTTTTAACATTCTTCGCATTCTGCTATCTTCCAATGAATTCAACTCACTATAACGCGGTGCTTCGAGATATTTGAATATTTGATATTAATGTGAAGCGTAAGCTGTAAATCAATCCACGCGCTCGTAACAATACTCGTCATTCTGATATTTTTTTTCTAAATTTTCGAACTTGATAAATGAAGAAATGATTTTTGAGACTGAGCCGTATTACAACTTGTATGAATATGAAAAAAAAAAAATGCATTTTTACTATGGATTAAAAATTTGGTCGTTGAATCGAATATATTGTTTTTCCTTTAAATCGCTCGACCTGTTTCACAACGTCGGAACGTCTGTTATTTTGGTGAGCTTATAAATGCGGCGAGAAACTCGTGATTTTTCATCGGCTCGCTCTAAATTTCCGAACACGCCGAGAGAACGTCAACAACGTCTCGCGCGCTATACATAATACCAATAGATCTCGGCCGTTTCCCCTAGACGCAACATATTCTCATCGGCGATAAATCCACTCGCTTCCATACTACGCGTTTCGCGTCGAACCCAAAATAATCCCGACGTGTACATATATTGGTCGAGTCCAGTTGACTACTTCCTGGTTCCTATCTCATCCTCGCGTGTGTGTGCGTGTGTGTTAGGTCGAGTCCGAGTAGCAAGAGAAAAAGGCACGCGCGCGTCCTTCCAGGCATATATGAGCTCTTGGTCAAGGCTCGCAATTCAGAGCGAGATAAGAACGCTGCTTGTAATTATTGTAATTCCATAAATCGTTCGTGTATGGCGTCGCGCGTGAGACTAGACACGAGATCGTAAACAGTTCCGCGCGGCACTGATCGAACGAATCCACTGGTTTCAACCGTATTTCTCAATGCTGCCCGTGCGCCATTGTATCGAGCGGCTCCTCCTTGCTCCGAATTGTTTCTTATCGCTCCATCGGAATTAAAAGCCCTATTGGATCGGTCCACTCTTTTTTGCCTGCTCGCGGCATTCCTTGCAATTTGTTTGCGTCTTTTGGAACTTTCTTCTGTCTAAACCTGAATCGGCGAAATAGCCAATGACTCGTGGAGTGAATGAAATATTTGTGGTCCTTCAGTTCAGGCTCCTAATTATTTTGAACGTTTCACCGCTGCGAATCAGTGCAAATTCACTGTCCAGAATAACCGTCAGGTGGCGTCGAGCCGAAGTTTGCGTTATGGTTGATTACGGTGAGGTTTGATACCTTAACTTGAGTTTGAAGAATTTAAACTCACAATTTGTCCGAATCGACATCATTTTCATACAAGACCGAAGATGAGAACGAAATTATAAAGCGAGTGTTATTGTAGTCCTAGCGTGCGAGAATATTTAATAGTGTGTGTATTGATTCATATATATATGTATATGTATAGAGAACTTTGTTCATAATGCGGAATACATCTGCCTCGGAAAATAATATCAGCAGCAGATCGATAATAGTTATACAGCCAGTCGAGTATATAAAATCGGCAGCGTCAAACAGTACAAGTAGATATAATCACATACGAAAATGCTGTTTAACCAACTAGATTTTTTTTAGTGTATAAACATTCAAGAACTTCGTGGTTATATATTGTGGACATAACAACATCATTGAATACTTGATGGTTCATTCAATATAGATTCAATATTGACATTGAATACCCAATAATGAACATGAGATTATGATTATTTCTTCAGTAACGTAGACGGAGAAAAATTTGGGTCGAGTCATTAAAAATCTATTTATGACTTTATTTATTATCATTTATTAATCTATTTATAGTGTACAGTTAGATTGCACTGAAATCATCAACGAATATTCGCTGATTTATTTATAGTAAATTTCAATTAGCGAATAATCACAATAGTTTTATGAATCATTGCGAAATGTGCTTCTAGCTCATTCATTCTCTACTGAAGATTATTTCTCAATAAAATAAGTAGACGAAATTTGAATTCTGAATAGAGTTACAAACAAAGATTATCCGATGAACATGAAGTGCGTATTTAACAAAGTCGGAAATTTGAATGTTTCGGAACTCTTTACGTAACGCGTATATGGAATTATCATTATCTTTGAAAAATGTATTTTATCACTACTCCTAATATTGGTTGTAAAGCGTGAGTAACAGCTTATCTGTAATTGCTAGCGCCAACCTAGTTCTGTAATTCGTGCAAGTATTTGATTTTTTTAACTTTCCAATAGCTCAAAATAGTAACTTTGTCGCCTGATTAAAAATGTTCTATCGTATTGGCTATGATTGCTTACTATAGAATGTCCATTAAAATGAATAGATGAGTGCGATGTCAACGTACATTTTTATAATTTCCCTCGGAAACAATTGCTTGATTTACCGTTTTTCCCAGCTATTATATAACTAATTGTTCACGCAAGAATAAAAATGAATGAAAATATGACTCATGCATGAGGCACACTGCGATGCATATTATACGACTGCGATTGAGTTCGCGTAAATTTGTGTACAACGGGAAAGATCCGAATGTTTTCGTTTCGGATAAAAATACTGTAGGAACGACATTCGAATCGGACACTATACACATCGATAGAATCATCCACGAATACCGGACTAATTATAGAAATCAATTAAGAAATCCACGGGCTGTTGGATTTTGAAAAGTTGATTAATAAGCTCGCCTCTCAATTAAACAGACTGAAGAACGCATAAATCTCGGGCCTTGGTGGTGGCCAAAGAGGAGGACGAGAGAAAAAGGCCACAGATCCCCTCGAAAAAGAGATAGGACGAAATCACCAATTTCCAAGCGTCACTGATCGAGCCCGAGAGCGCATTATGCGCGTATACACGGGCAACTTGAAACATCCGACCGTCGGCACGTATAAGCACACACACACACACACCGAGAGAGAGAGAGAGGCCCCTGGTGGCGGGCGCGCGCAGAGGCAATTATAAATCCGAAAATGAGAAATAAATTCAGCGCGCAAAATCAGATTAGCCGCACGTCGCCTCGCGCGCATGCCGGCTCGCCTGCGCCTTTTCGTCCCTCGACTGCGGCTCTCCTTTCCGAAAGAATAAGATGGACAGACAGATATATATACGCGCGAGCCCGTACGTGGCCATATATACAAGCAGGAGAAGGAGAGGAAGAGAGACGGGGAGAGAATGAGAGAATCGCCGCGCGCGAGTTAAAGCCTCGCTCTCTACTCGTCCCTTATGGCAATCGTGAGCGGGGATCTTTCTCCGACTGTCCGATCCTGCAGTGTGTATACGTGTGTGTATGTGTGTACACGAGCATTTATGCGCGCGCTCACTTACGGCTTCTCTCTCTCTCTCTCTCTCTCTCTCTGGATAAATTTTCGTCAAGCCGGACTGTGCGTATCTTTGTTCCGTCGTACGTCGAGGGCTAACCAATACCATACCTTTTAGGACCAATATCCGCGCGGTTACATTGCCAAGTTTGATTTACACATATGATTTTTACGCTCGAGGGGTGAGTGTAATTCGTTGCGGACAATCCTGCGGTTTTCTTCGTTCTCTCCCTCTCCTTCTTTTTCGTATCGCGATTGTGCGCGCACGACGAGCCATATATACGAGAATTCCAAAGTTGCGTAAGCTCGAAAACTTCGAACGTGATTGTATGAAAAATGTATAATCGCGAGAGACGGCCCCGCCGCGCGCGCGAGGGCAGCAGATGTATAGCGTGTATAATTGAATAGGCCCGAATAATAGTACGTTATTACGGAATGGGCCGAACCCTTGGCATAACCCGACGTTTATTAGACCCGAGGGAAATGAGCGTCGCCCTTGGCTCTTTCGATTTTTCCTCGATCGCTCGAGGTTTTCCACTATACCGCGTCACTGGAAAGCTCTTGTACACGTATGTACGTGTGTGCATGATATGCAAGAGGGATGATATACATATGTATATATATATATGTATATCATCCCTCTTGCATATCATGCACACACGTACATACATGTATATATATGTATGACGGAGGCTGAAACAAAAATGAGTGCGTATATATATATATACAGCAGTGTCTCGTGTCATATCCTCGCCAGCTGCAGCTCGCAGTGGAGAGTACATACATAAGAAGTGGTAAGAAGCTCTCGGTGCGCGGCGCAAAACGTGCATCTCTCGACTACGTCGTATACCTTGAAGATGTATAGGTATACGTACGAGGCGGAATGAGTTAGACGGAGAGAGAAGCTGGAGAGACTGGTGGAGCAGGAGGAGGTGAAAAAACGAAGGAGAAACAGCGCGCGCGGCTCGAGAGGCGAAGGGGCCCGCAGCGAGGGCCCGTTTCGTCCGACGCCAGCGAGGCGCGACAATAGCGCGCGCCGCATTTCTCTCTCTCTCTCTCTCTCTCTCTCTCTTCCTCGCTCTCTTCGGCGCAGCGCTTCTTGCGCTCTGTCTCGCACACACATACTTACAAGCGAGCGAGCTCGAGCGAACCGGATTTCGGGATTAAACTCCTCCCTGGCGTGGCCAGCTTGGCCAGCTTTGATCCCTCTTGATCGAGAGAGGGCCCGTTCTACGAAGGGGCCTCTTTTCACGGGGCGAGGCGAGAAAAAAAGCGCCACGAGGTGGCAACCGACTGGCTCCCTCTTTCCCATTCGCGCTCGCTCTCTCTCTCTCTCTCTCTCTCGGCGCTCCGAGAATAACATGACAATGGGGCCCTGAGCCCGCGCGTGTATATGTATACGAGCTTCGTCTGCACGCGAGAAACACTGCACGGACAGATCAGCTTAGGATCGCTGGAGCCTTTTGCCCTCGTATACTCCGAATTCGTTAGGGAATTGTCACGCTGCAGCCCGGGCCAGCTCGCCGGAAAAAATTCACCAACGGGTTGTATATACTTTTTCACGACCGATGGGCCCAGCCCGCGGCCTAGAGAAAGGCCTGCTCGCATGCACAAATGTGGCTGCGGCCTGTCCGACGTACGAGCATTTGGGTTATTTCGTTTGCTCGATACACTGACGATATCGACCAACTCGTAATATTACGCTTCAAAGTATTACACAGTCGAAGCAGCTCCGAATGACGAGTCGGAAAGTTCGGTAAAGGAGTCTGGATGTTGTTCGTCGAGATTTCTCCAGATGGAATGGTACGGGACGGCGGGTGAAATTCGAGTAAAAAGCTTCCAGACTCCGACTTGAAGTGGAGTACTGAAAAAACCGCAACAAGACAAACTTCAATTTTATTCTGCAGTAGAATCTTGGTTTTTTCCATAGAACTCATCGAATGTATGCATGCATAAGAAGAGATATGAGATTGTGATTCCATTTCATTTTCTTCTGGGTGAGAATCTCCAGAGATAAAGGCAAGGATTATATTGTTCATAATAGTACATTCCAACAGTAGAGCAAAAGACGAATTGTATGCACACGCGAGGTTTGCCGCCTGAACGAAGCGAGGCTGGTAATCACACGAGCCTAAGATCACTTTTTGTCCTAGTATCGAACAGTATTTTTCATCAAGCCTGTAGAAAACTAAGGTTTAACGATCAACTTTTCGATAAAATTGATAAAAAATACATTAATCAAGCAATAAACTAAAGTAGATTCGTCCATAAAGAGCCTATAGGATGTTTTGCCATTACTAAGAAAAATATATAGTAATTCCTACTATTAATCAACTACATATATAGTAACAGATTTGGACCAGCTGTCACTTATGGTAGATTTAGGTGAGAAAATACAGTTATTTTGAATATAAAAATATAGTTGTTTTCACTATTTATTCAGCGATACTATGCTCTTAGAGCGCAATACTATAAATCTCTATACTACGCCTGTTGATCTCTCTAGGTTATTAGGGATTCTCTGTTTGGTTTAGCTTATAGGCGAGACAAAAGCATAAACGTAAACAAAACTTTCGGAACCGTTCCATATATTCAACGAAACATGGAAAATTTCCAATATTTAGAAAATTGGGAGAATTATAGATAAACTTACTATAGTAAGTTCTATAGAAATGTGGCCGAATTTACAAAAAAATGTCAATTTTACTAAAAGTATAAGGAATATAAGGCAACTGCAGCCAATGCGCTACCCCCTAAGGGGTTTTCGCAAATTTGACTATGATAAACTTGGAATTTTCGAATTCTACGAACGGCATCTTGAAGGCTAGCTCAATACTTATCAGAAACCATCTCTATAGTTATCATCTGGCCAATTTGACTTATTAAAAATGTCAATATAAAAAAAACGCAAAAAAGCCAAGTTGTCTACACATTAGTTTTCCCAAAAAATAGTTTTGGGAGAAAATTAAAAGCTTGAGTTGGCTGTATTACCCGCAGAGACCTCCGTTGACGATAAGGATCAACAAACACAAAATTCTCTCCATAATTATTAATACAGAGTTGTATATGAATGTTGTACATGATGGCGAATAAAATCAATCACATTAGATAGATTAATAGATTATTTATCAAGAAGGTGAACTTTTATTTCAATAATAATAGGGTTTGCTCTCTGAATTAGATTAAACTAAGACTACGTTTCTACATTAATTTGATCATTCACATTGGAAAGAGATCGAAAAAGTTTTGTTTTAAAATTTTTGAGTCATCAGAAACCAAGTTACAAGCCATCTAGAAAGTTTAGAATGAAAGATAATTGCCGTTCCATGAAATCGGAGTATTTTTATACGGATTACCATAATATGTGTCGTTTTGTATACTTAGAAAGTCGCGGCTCTTACACGTGTTAAATATTTTTGAATATATTTGTCGTACGTTACGTGTGCACCGTGTAATTGATCAAGATGAGCATATTTTTGGTCTGGATTGAGTAACTACCCATAATGCGAGTTCAACGGAATTCAAGAGACACGTGCGGCGATATTCGTTATCTTGTCAATCAAAATGTGTGACTTAGTTTCATATCCGAATGTTCTGAAATGCGGCATACCACGGAACTGATATGTAGCTCATACTACTTTTCCCGCCGCGACGAAAAATATTTCTTCATTGTTGATAAGTCTAAATAATCCTGCGAACAAAGTGTAAAAGTTGTAATGTCGCATGACAATACTCGGATCCATAATTTGTTGGTCGGGAATGAAGAAAAATAAAATAAGATTACATTATTAGCTCTGGAAGCAATAAGATTACATTATTAGCACCTTAGTAGCAAGTGCACGCGAGCGTCACAATTACCTCCTTTAGCGTTTCGTCATCACTAAGTCTGTGTTCCCTCGTTAAACATGAATGAATTTCATGGTAATGACGTTTGCTCATATGGATCGAAGTTAAAAATTCAGCGTAGAGGTGACAGTTGCAATCAATACAGCCAAGTGTAAAGTTCGCCGAACATGATACTGCTCGTCGTCGCTTCGTTCTTTTTGTGCCAAGCTCTGGGTGAGTTGCGCGTCTCGTCCAACTATATATTACTTAATACACATCCGTCCCCGCAGGCAATTCATTCCAGCGAGTATTTTTTCGAAGGGAAAAAACGTACAGACGGTAAAATTTTTTCGCAGGGCACGGCATCCCCGGGGAAAACTCCGCGAGCCGACACGGGAGAATCAAGCGCATAGCCGGAGGCGAGTTCAGCGAAATCGAGATCCACCCGTGGCTCGTTTCGATCCAGCTGTTGGGCTCGCACATCTGCGGCGGCAGCATACTGTCCGAGAGCATAGTGCTGACCGCGGCTCACTGCGCCGTCGATTCGCCGGTCGACTTGAGCTTGCGGATAGGCAGCTCGAGGGTCGACAAGGGAGGCTCGAGGCACGAGGTCGTCGGGATAAAGATCCACGAGCAGTACCGCAGGTCCGCGGATCAGCTGGTGAACGACTTGGCGTTGATCAAAGCCTCGCCGCCGTTCAAGCTGGGCAAGTACGCGAGGAGCATCCACCTGGTGAAGAGAGGAGGCGCAGTGGTGCCGGGGACGATCGCGAGCATCGCCGGCTGGGGCCGGATGACCGGCGAGGGCCAGAGGACCAAGCAGCTGAGGCGAGCCAGCCTGAGGATCATCGAGAACGGCCTGTGCGCCATGTACTACGGCGACTACTCCGGCACGGAGATCAGCGCGAACGGACAGATATGCGCCGCCGCGGCTGGAATCGAGGCTTGCAGGGGCGACTCCGGCAGTCCGCTCGTCATCAATCACGTCCAGGTCGGCGTCATGTCCTGCGGCAACGGATGCAACAGCATCGGCGCGAACCTCCTGTACCCGGGGGTCTACACCAACGTGGCTGTGTACCGCGATTGGATCGATCAAAATTTAAGAGACCTCAGCTCGCATTAGCAAATCAAATTGATTCACCATAGGAGGAAAGTCGACAATCCATTGGCATCGTGTTGCTTTTGTGCAACGGAAACGATCGGATTTCGAGCGACGTATCTCGTCGTGAGATTTTTTTTACCAATTTTTCGATACCTTTTGATGCATTGCAAATGAAAAGTTCATTCGCGAAATTTTGTTTGCGTGCAGTCACGAGTATGATGTCCCCGGTTTATGTGCGGGGTAATTGGTCAAACGACGAATTATTTTGGTGACAAGTCTCGTTTGACGCGTAAATTTGACGGTAAATTTGAAAGCTGAAATTTGCTTTGATCAAATAGTATACCTAGCGATCATTATGTTATCAAATATAAAGTCATTGTCCAAATTCAAAAACTGTTTATTTTGTTTGTTATATTTATATGTATATTTATATTTATTATCTTGTTATATAAAAATTTTGTTAATTTTCAAATCTATTGTTAAATCATATCAATTTATTCATTGAAAAAAAACCAAGACTGTAGTTTTTTATAACTATATGGCACTTCTTAAAAACTCAACACCATTCCCGTAGACTATTTTGACTTCCAGGGAAAAAATATCATCCTCCGTGGAGTCTTAATCTACCTCCCAACTTATCTAAAAAGAGGCTAATCTTTTAAAATACACGATTTATAGAGAAAAATAAAAATCACACGTCGACCTCGGAATATATTGTTAAAAAAATGTCGGCTCATTTGAAGAGGAAGAATTGGTCCCAATCATACTCCTCGAAAAAATTTCCCGATTTTTATCTTGCCCGAAGAACCACATTTACAGCTTCCATATATTTTTTTCCGAAAATTCAGAGCTATCTCTGAAGCTGAAATACGAAATAATTCATTTGTCTCGGAATGAACTTGGTTAGAGTATAGGAAGTCCATCAGGTATGCCTCCAGAAAGTCTCGCAACTCACGAGTATACTCGAACAGTTCGGGAAAGACCTCGAGCGCACAAGGCACAAAGCGTCCGCAGAGCAAATCGAAAGTCCGTTTAGCTGTTGGAAACTCGAACAAACGGGACCATTTAAAGCGCCCTCCTCGGCCGGGGCTCCGACAGCGCGCAAGAAAAGCCCGTGAACCCAAAGAAAACACGGTATAGATATACATGCGCATATCGAGCGAGATCGAACAGAGCTCCCCTTCGAGAGCCCGAATAAAAATCACCTATAGCTGGTGTAGGCGGAGCCGCCGACCGGGAAATCCATAGCTCACGTAAGAGTCCGAGAATCGGAGGCGCGTTTCTGTGGAAGGAGGCCCCCGAGAAAAGGGGATTCCCTCCGAGGATCGCACAAAAGCGGCCACTTGTTTTTTTCCCCCCTCCGAACAGGCGGTTGGGCCCAGCTTGGCGAGCCACCCCCTTTATTTTTCATTCGGCACGGCGTATATATATATACACGCGCGCGCCGGACTGACCGCGCGAGCCTATATACTCGGACCCTCCAGGGACGTGCAGGTGCCCGCACCTCGATATGCCACTATAAAAGCCGCTACCGGCAAGGATCTAAGCCAGAGCCCCCGCGGCCCCCCGAGTACTATGTCTCGGGCCGCGGCCTTTTGAATATTAATTGGAAAATTATAGAGAGCAAGAGAGATTGAAAAACTGCATTTTCCAGATTGAAAGAAGTTTTTATGGGGCGTCTTCTTAGACCCCCGTATTAGTTTATGTATAAGATGTTGGATTTATTGCGAGGGCTCGATTCCTGAATTGTCAGTTTTTGGCCCTTTCGAATTTAAACGATAGTTTTATACACAAAAGATTGACGTGTTTGAGGATTTTCTTCGAGAATAAAGAAAAAATTAATTAGCGTCTTCGACAAAAGCATTTTCGACGTGAAGACGTTCAAATTTATTGATCTATCGTTACAAGTCGAATGTTAATGTAATTCAATTTTATTTTAAGAAACAATGTGACGACGATGAACGATATGTATTCAACGACAATTATTAATCGCAATTAAGATATTTTTTGCAAGTAATTGTTTGATGTATCTGCCAATTAGCACAGTATAACAGACTGACTCATTAATTATTTGCAACCTGAAAGTATTTTCTAGCACGAAAGAAAAAAGGACTATATAATTGACTTTTGTAACAATTGAATGTAATCTAATCGATAAAATTCTTGTTCTTATAATGCTTTATAAATTCATGATAAGAGAAAGAAATGCACGTGTCTTTTGCATAATGCATAGCGTTCTAAATTTTTCATGCACTTATACCGCTTCGAGTCTGAATAAATAACGAGATCGTAAGGAATATTTAATAATAATAAATATCGGATTCTTAGATGTTTTTAAAGAGCTGCTAACCCAAGGAACCGATGATTTACAACCGACAAAAAATCTCATTCAAGCGTTGGGGCCAAAAGCCCCATTGGAAAGTGACATTTTAAATCCGAACGTCATGTCACTCAAAATATAATTTTCATAATCCTTCTTATGGTCCGCCTCCGATTTCCATAAGGCTCCGGTCGGCCGCCTAGGAGTTAAAAGCTTGAAGCGTGAAATAAGAGGCGGCATTGATATATACGCGCGAAAAAAGAAATTAAAAAAAATAAGAGGGAAAAAGGAGGATCGAGATTTCGGAGAATCGGTGTGGAGCATTGTAAAAACATTTACACTGGAATATTTTGCATACCCATGATTATAAAGAAAGAGGGCGGCTTTATGTACGTTCTCCATTCATCAAGAGCCGTTCGTCGAACGCTCGAGCTATGAGCTTATAAAGTCGATGCTCGAGCCGATATAATCCTCTGCCGAGTCGAGAGTTATAAGAGGCATATGTGTGCGCGGGCTTCTCGCTACTCGATTTTGTACGCTTACGAAAGAAAGAAAAAGAATCGACGAGACGTTAACGATTCTCGCATTGACGCGCTCGCGTGAAATGGAAAAATGTAATTCTCCAGAACGGTACCGACTGAAAAATTTGTATCTATAACATTCCAAACGATAATGATTTGAATTCGTGTGGCTGATTTCCAGAGTTTTGCGATTTTTTGTTGCCCGAGTGTCCAACTACACTTGCAATCAGGAAAAGGTGAAGATTTTCAAAAAAAATTCATACTGTGTTACGTCTATATATCTGATTGATTTGAAGTTATTGAATGAGTATAATTAACTCCAATTAATGACGTTGGATATTTGAAATATGAATCGTTATATTAATTAAACACACAAATCATTTAAATTGCTTGATAATAATTTTAAACTGTATCAAAAGAGTAGAATTTATATCTTTATCCTTTTTCTCGTAAGTATTTAGTAAAATACCGGGAATTGAAAATTGCGGAGAATCAGTGAATCATATTTTGTAATAATTGGTCACAACTGAAAAGGTCTTTGAATCATTCGGTTTGTTTCAAGGCGGGGGAGCTGATTGTTCCGCACTTTCATGGGCAGTTTCAATCTAAAAAGAGCCAGATATTACAAATATCAGTTTGCGCTTCTGAGCGATCCAATAGGAGTTGAAATTAATCGATTGGACAACAAGCAGGGAATTGCGCACAGTTGATTGTTCGTATTCTGCGATGGAAAGGAAAAAAAAATCTATGAAAATGCTGCCCGCGTACAGCGATCTTCTCTATCCGGACACCGTTGAAAAAGCATCGCGAAACTAGAGAATAGTGAAAATCGCAAGCCGAGATGCCACTTCCATATACTCGAGAGTGGTTCTCAGAAGCGGGGGAAAAAAGTCATGCTCGTATATGGGGTTACACGCGTTTATCGTACGCCGCGCGCGCGCGAGTCAGGTGTGAATCGAAGCCCCATATATTGCCTTACGCTCGATCAAAGAAGGTTCGCCAACCGCTGCTGCTTCTTCTCTCCTTCTCCCCCAGTTTTCGTTTCGCGTGGAGCCTCTTTTCGCTCGCGCATCCATTTTACCCAATATACATATATATATATATATATATATATATATATATATATATATATATATAGATGCCCGTATACTAATTATAAGTCCCGGGATTTTATGGCGATTGTGACTCGGGGGGGGGGGGATCGGTCGCGCGGTGGTTTTCGTTTTAATCAGCCGATTCGAGTTAACCAAATTACTTTTTACTCGCTCGGCTCTCCCTTCGTGCACGTGTATATCTCTCGTCCCGTTCCCCCTCGCTGATATCCTACTCCTCGCTTGCGTCACGATTAAATAGTCGCCGCGTAATTCGGTGGAGTTATGTACAGAACGACGAACATAATAAATACACGGCTAATAAGTTCGAATCGCGCGTATTTCTTTATAACTTCGCAATTCATTCGGTGGCTCGTGAAATGTTGAGTTGACAAAGGAAGTTTAATATACTTGCATATTTAAACCGTTCCACCGCATCGCGAACGATGTGTGCTCCACTTTCGTATCGATATTTTCTTCGTTTCCTCATAAACGTTAGATATGCATACGTTACAACTTGGCGCAGTATAGTTCCGTGGTTCAATCACTCAATTTTCCCCGTCATTTCTCGCGTCCCGATCCTATAGCTATACAATTAGCAAACTTAATTCGTTTTTTATGAAACTAACCCGCCAATATACCTGCCATCGAAATCGAATGATTTTTCATTTTTCGTCGAAACTGACTCGCCATACGTGCGCGGGTTGATTATTCCTGCACTGAACATCTACATACATAAAACACAGGACGGGGAAAAGCCGGAGGTCTTACGAAAAATACCGAAGGTACGGCCCTGCGCGCGTTTTGTGGTGCCTACATGTCGGATTGGAGGCGCTCGCGGGTCTTTGGGAGCCGAGCCGAGAAAGAGAAACAAGGATCGCGCGCGGGGCTCTCGCGCGCTGCTCAACAAAGATCCATCGGGACCGGTTTGGCGTTCGGGGGGCCTTTTTTTTAAAATTCCCGGAGCCCCGCGGTGCGTCGGGTGTGAAAACCGACACCCACCCGCTTGTTATTTTGCCAAACGCCCCGCGCGGCTCGCTCTGAAAATTACAGGAATCACGCGCCGGTCACCCATGCGCTTCTTCTCGATCGCCCGCGTTATATATACTCTATTCGCGCGTACGTGTGTGTATATGTATACCGGAGACATCAATCACGATTTACGCGACACACAGACAATTTAGCATCGCGGCTATATATATATGAAACCAATCTTCGGCGGACGCGCGTCGTTCTCCGATTGTTTCCGTTTTCAGTCATTATTTTTCCTTTTGCGCAATAGACTAATTAAAGTTTCCTTTTCTTTTTCCACCGAGGGGCCCTTTTGCGACGCGACGCTCGCCAGTAAACTAGTTTATTTTAGCTGTTACGCTCCTCGGTACAGGTTTGGACGCATGAATAATTTTGCGATTCAAAGCACACGGCTTTTTGCAGACGCGGGACAGTTTTTCCACTTTGTTTTTTTTTGGCATTCGAACTATTTTGATCAATATATGAATATCAAGCTGTTTCCATTAAATTACTATGGTTGGTTAATAGAACAAAAAAGACAGTACTCCTGACGTACTTCTTGCAAAGGTTTTTACACTTGGCAAATAATTCTTGACTATATAATAATCGCCGGTAATAGAAACAAGTATATTGATCGCGGATAGTGGCGTTATAAATTGAATAAGTAGACCCTTACATAATTCATGCTCGCGTCAATCGCTCGCTTTTCTCTGCTTTCGGATTATTCTTCATCGCCGTATTATGCCACTGTTTATTCACCAAATTATACTGATACCAACGCTCAAATATTGGATTTTCAGGCCGCGCGTGACTGTCGATATTTCACGCACGTATCGTGCGATGAAAATCCCGTCTTGTAACGAGAAATACCTACAGCCATTGAAAAAATTAAAAAAAAAAATAAATAAAAAAAGCGACGTCCTTGATCTGCATTGCGCTCGCGGCTCTTCTTATCTTGAATCGTGCATGTGGTTTGTGCGCGCTCGCTTCTTGGCTTACTCCTTTTTCGTTTTTTCCTTCCTCTCTCGTGAGAACTCAACAAGGCTCGAGCAACAAATAAGGCTCCTATTGTAGCGCTCCGAGTACTTACACGCATTGCATGCGTCGCGAGCAGTGTACGCGTATACCCTCTGTATACCCCTTATATGTACACGCGAAGCAGAGCTGCAAAAATTTTCTTTGTTTCTGCAGGGGAATTTTTTGTTTTCGCTCTTTGTGTGGTTTCAATAGAGATACGCTGATCCGGACATGAAAAACGACCAAGTGATTTGTAAATAAAAGTATTAAACTGTCTCATTGTTGTTTCAAATACTCAATTCCGTCGTGTGTTATTTTCAGCTTGTATTGAGTTGTATTAGCGAAATTCAATAGTTTTTACAAACTTTTCGATTGCACATCATGTATGAACGTTTGTGTTGCGTAAAATCGAATTTTAATAAATTTCTTATCAATTTCAAAGAAAATGTCTTAATAAAAAAACAAAATTTCAAATGGAAAGAAGGAATATCGCGCTTTGAAGATTATAATCATTATCGCTGCTGTTTCCACGGATTTAGTTTCTTCTACTGTAATAATCAAGATTTCTTCAAATGGACAGAATAACGAATACGATTTTCATTCAAATGAATTTTAGATTTAAAAATGATCTTCCACTGTGAACGCAAAACATTTTCAAATTAAACGTTTCCAAAAAGTGATATCAATGAAAAAAATCTTCTAGGAGATTGAAGTGAATAATGAAAACTTTTTATGCACAGGTTACAAAATTATGGCGTGATTATTCCATAAGAGTCCTAATCACAGATCTCTTGAATTTGAAATGAGAGAAAGTTGAGGGACTTGGCGATAAAACGGTAGGTATCGTAACCCAAAATGGATTTTTTTTCTAATTTTTATATAAAGCAGCTTAAAAGTGTTAATTCTCTATGAATAATGCACTTATTGTCTTAAATGAAATTTAATTTCGAGTAGTTACTATTTCAGTTAGATTCAGTTTACGTCGTATTTGGAAAATTAATATGAACCAATTTCCAAGTCTGGTATGAAGACATTTTTCAAACAGTTGCTAAAGTTTTTTAGACTTCCATAAGTAAGTAGTCAGAAATAAAAACAAGAGACCTGATACAGAAACAACTTTCTATTTCTGAAATACCCAGAGAAACTGAAAAGTCAATTTCTATAATCATCACCAATTAAGTATCACAACGGCACGACTAGTTGTCATTAAAACACAATAAGTCAATAATTAAACAGGTTGATTTTTTCAACTTTTTTTTAAAAATTTCACAATAACTGACTGTATTGCACAGCGAAGTTCAGTGATCCTAATCGATACATTGCGTAATGAAATTTCAACTTGTGATATTAAATTACTATCGAACTTTTTTTCCCCCTGAAAATATTATTTTCATCACTTGTATAGAAAAATTGATCATTTAACTTTAGTTTTCTACTCTCGTGATGAAAAATATTGTTCGATACTGGGGCAAAAGATGATTTCTAGGCTCGGGTGATTACCAGCCTCGCTTCACTCGTCGGCAAACCTCACACGTGCCTAGAATTCGTCTTTTGCTCTAGTGTCGAGATGTACTATTCTTTAGTTATATCATTCTTCCACTCACCCCTTCCATTGATCTACTTGTTACTCGAAAATGGTTCTTTGAATGGCCACGACTCTGGTTAATAAAATTAGTTGTCGTGTTTATGACACGTACTTTGTTGGATCAGCAAACATTTTAGTAAACTCATGTATCATAATACCAAAATACATTTTCGTGTGTATTACAGAAACTAATCAATGGAACTTATTATCATCCATGAATCAAATAATATCTAATCAGTATACATGTGAGATTTTAATACCAATTCCATATAGAAACACTAATATTTCGTTAATATTTCTTTCATAAAATAAACTCAACTATAACTTGTATCACGCTCTGAAAATCTCTATGATCGATTGGATGAAATAATATGTACAACATACATAATAGCATTTAGAAAATTGCAAATTCAGAATTCTCATTGTAAGCGTCTTGCAACAAGTTCGAGTCATATTGAGAACAGACATGATTAGTTGTTATGCTAGAAATTATCAGGAAGATTCCAAGTATATAAAGATTTTGTGGAAAGTAAAGATATTCAAAGTGAAACGTCGAACTCGGCACTGAATTTAAAGATAAATTATCCATTGTATTGTATTATCCTTTTGTATAAGAGTTGTAAATCTCATTGAACAAAAGATAGATAAATAAATAAATCATTATAAATGTGAGATTGAATTTTTTTTTAGATTTTTTTATTCAAGATTTTACAAGTAAAAGATGTCTGTAAATTACTTCTCTCCTTTTTTCGTTTTTGTAGCTACTTGTTGTGCCCTCATAACCTTAATAACAATCTTCTGTTCTTCAATAAGGAAAGCTCGGACAATCCTAGAAAAATAGTACTTTGTATTAGAGTATGCAAAATGTTTTCATTGAGAAGGAATTTCAATAACTGTATAATGCTATTCTATAGATAGCAGAAGATTAGAATAAGTCTTGTGTTGCAGAATAAAGAATAATTTTGATAAATTCTGAAATAAATAATTAATGATTTCATAATCAACTGTCATATTTTTCACTGTTGATTCTACATACAATCAGATAACAAAATAAAACATGATATTAACAACAATAGAAATGTGACAAAAATTAGTTTGAATGAGATTTTCTACATTGAAATTTAAAAATTATGATTCAGAAATACAATATTGCTGAACACCATTACAACTTTGCTATTTAGTAAAAGAGTAGAAACAAGGATACTCACTAACTACTTTTAACTACTTTTCTCACGTTATTATATCTTATATGCTCAAATATTGATTCATCAAACAAAAATACCAATTTGATTAGTTTAGACTTTGTCATAGTTCAAGAACATTATGAACGCATTTATGGAATAAACAGAGAATCACAGAAAAAAGTGACGATAAATAGTGTTATTTAGATAAATATGACTTACCTTTCCTTGACACATTTGTGGCACATCACTCCACCATAGACACGCTTGACAGTCTTCTTTCTGCGGCACATTCGTGAGCGTTCCATGGGCCTAGCCGGCTGGATACCTCTGAGTTTGTCTTTGCACTGTCCACATCTGGGGATCTTCTTGGGTTTCTTGAGGTACTGGTAGACGAGCTTGCCTCCAGGAGTACGAACACTGGAAAATTAAAAATGATTAGGGATCACAGAACTTAAAATTGAACTATTACACAATATAATCAAAATAACCCTTGAAAAACATTTTGCATCTGTATGGCTACACATAAGTGTAGAAAGTTTCCTAATCGAAAGAAAATCTCTATAATATATATTTTTTGATAGTTATAAAAACGAACTGGGACTTTGAAAAACTTATCTAGACAGAATATAATTCCTTCCAAGTAACTCAAACAATACAAGTTAAGATTGATGAATTAAACACTGGCCTGAATAAAGGTCAGAACCAGATTGACAGACAAATTTCTACTATGCTGTAAAATGTTTCATTCAACCAGTAGTAAATCATCTGTAAGCAATAACTGACATGAAGAAAGGCAGTAGGAACGTGAAAAACAAAATACATTATCAAAGAAAAGGGTAGCAGGGGCTGATGTGCTCCAAGTTAAGTATATGGGTTGATACACTTTCAAATAAACTTTAGCAGCTCGAATATTTCGCATACGATATTTTTGAGTCATCGACACGGGGCACATCTCAGAATTGACCGAATAAACTGTTTTTCACCGAGTACACGTGGATCACTCGATGATAAACGTCCACCAAAACATAACCTCAAAAACACCGTCACCCACTGACCCGGAACTTTCACACCGGAGTATCGTCGCTCGTGGAAAACTCGTCGACTCGGACAAGCTCGAGCTTGCGAAAATAACGCTAGGCAATGCTGAACTGTATATATACTCACACTCGTCTCCTGTTGCTCTTGGTGTTGTACGACAGCCGTCGACGGTAGGTTAGACGCTGCACCATCTTGTCTCTGCAAAATAAAAAGTGCTGTTACACTGGAGATTCCGTCGATATGGACGTCCGCGTCTCCGCCGTCTTTTTCCCGAGCTCGGTGTCGGATTATTTTTCGCGTCGACGGACGGATTAGCGGGCGCCAAACGGATTTATCAAGGGCTGAAAACCATGGACACGAACCTCGGATGGCCGCGGACAGGAAAAAGGAACTGGAGTCGCGCGCAGAGTACGGGCTCGCGCGTTTGCGCACAGCGCCAAATCCGCCAGATGATTCTTCTTCGTCGCGGCTCTGATAGACAGCTATATAATCGACCACCCGACGATATCTCGCCGGTATCGCGGACAATTTCCGCGTCATCGAGTGTGGAAATTCGATTGATATTTGTTGAAAATTTATGTGCTTCACTTTTAGCGTCCCTTGTATTTTTTCTGTTACGTATAATCACCTATTTCGTCGTGGTAGTGAGTGTACCGATGCATCGATGAAGCAGACGAAAAAGTTTTAAGCTTGAATAACAATAACAAATCATTCAAAATATGGTTTCATAACTCAGCGTTATTTATCCAAATCATTGCTTGTTACGTCTGGGCCACACAAAAATGTCGATAAAGAGTGTGAATAAACGCTTTGTCAGGACGTTTATGAGTAATTTTTTCAAAAACACTTTGGAGGTATTGAAGATGCTATTGCATAATCAGTTTGTTGATTCAAGTTCCATAATGATATTTCTAAATAATTAATTGTTTTTTATAGAACATATCTCAGAGGAAAAAACAGAAATTTGGAAAATATGAAATTGTTGAACCAGGAAATGTATCTGATAGGAGAGCAATTCCTCCATATATATTGAAACCAGTTTATGCTGATACAGGAATACCCCAAGAATCACCCGAAAAGCCAGAGATTAAAGATAAAAATCAAATAGAGTGTATGATACATAGTTGTTTATTTGCTAAACGAATTTTGCATGAAATAAGGTCATCTGTAAAAGTAATTTTGTTAAACCATTGTCATTTCATGAATCTGCGCAAAATACAGATGCTACTTCACTTGAAATACTTTTGGTTTTCAGCCGGGTGTTACTACTGACGAATTAGATGGGGAAATTCATGAAATGATAATTAATAATGGAGCATACCCGAGTCCTCTGAACTATCGGGGATTTCCAAAATCTGTTTGTACAAGCATCAATAATGTAGCTTGCCACGGAATTCCTGATGATCGACCACTACAGAATGGAGATATTTTGAATATTGATGTCACGGTAGAACCTCTTTAACTTTGGGGAATCAGAAATAGAATATCATAACTAAAAAATATAGATATCACAGTAGCTGAATTTTCACTTCTAAAAATCATAAACACACCATGCGTTTATTAATGGCTTGAAGAAATCAAACTGACAATTCTCAATTCAATATTTTCAAAAGTTATTGCAATTTATTTTATAGTTTTACACTTCACTCTGTCATGTACTTTACAAAAGCTTCATGATTTTCTAGATATTCCTCAATGGTTATCATGGAGATTGTTCTGAAATGTATGAAGTAGGCACAGTTGATGACCAAGGCAAAAGATTAATTAACATAACAGAGTTATGTTTGTCAAAAGCTATAGAAATTTGTAAGCCAAATGAAAAATTTTGCAATATAGGTAAGGACAATCAATTCATCAAGTATCCATATAAAAATTATAACAGGTCATTTTTGTTTCAGGTAATCTTATAGAAGAAACAGCAAAAAATCATGGCCACAATGTGCTACCAGCTTTTTGTGGTCATGGAATTGGCACCTACTTTCATGGTCCTCCAGACATCTTTCATTTTGGTATTTTTGAAGCTACTAATACTTCATTCTCAGAAAAAATCAACTTTCTATTCACTAACCAATTTTTCTAATTCAATCATTGTAGCTAATAACTATGAAGGTGTGATGGAACCAGGTATGACGTTTACTATTGAACCTATTTTGACTCAGGGGAAAGAAGAATGTATGGTATTGGAAGATGGTTGGACTGCAGTAACAATGGATAATGCTAGAACTGCGCAAGTTGAACATACTATTTTGATCACTGATCATGGCTGTGATATATTAACTAGGCCAAGATAAAAGATTTGTAAATAAAAAATCCACTCAAATTACAATGTATTTTCATATTTAATGATTAAAAAAATGTTGATTATTTTATTGAATTAAATATTCAAAAATTATGAAAAACAACGTAGAGCTGGTTTAATTTAATATAACTTATTGATCGAGCCTTGGCATTGTAGATATTTCCCAATTCTGGTCTATAGTAATAGGGCCCTTGATTTCAATACCTTTTTCTTTCGTGATTACTCCAAGGTGATACTGTATGAAGACAATGTCAGCATTAATACTATTATTGTAGGAAATTTCATCTAGATTTAGCAATAATAATTTACCTTGGGGAATGATCTAGCATCTCTGTAAAAGAGAACTTGCATAACTTTGTAAATGAGATCTGTAGCCTCTTGTTCGGACATTTGATTATTAGTTTCATAAGCTTTAGCTAGAATAGGAGTTGCCATGTAAGCACCATATCCAGTAGCTATCACAGGATCAGTAAATGCAGTTCCTAATTTGTCAACTGATCCCAAAAACCTGCAAATTAAAATTAGTAGAGAATTTATGATTTGGTGAAGTGAACAATTGCTCATTGTGGATGGTGGTTAAAATTATTAAATTATTCAACTGAAAACATAATATGATTGAAAATACTCACAGATTATCACCATCGATACCTCCAATGATGAAATTATTCCACAGAGGATTGAAATTTGACCTTTTGTTGTATAGAACTCTAGTCAGCCAGCAATGAAGAGATTTTGGCTTCAATGTGAATCCATCATCAAGACATTGCTCATCAATACTGCAAAATCATAAAAATTGGAGTATTAATAAATTATTCTGATTCATCAGTTGAAAAGTTTCCAAATTTGTCTACTGGTTTTAAAATCAAATTTGAAAACTCAAAGTTTTATATATTTTTGTCTTAGTCTTTTGATCAATTGTAATATATATTGTAAAACATACATTTTCTGTTCAATGATACTTCTGAGGTATTGATAATCAGCATAGTCACCACCAGAGCCAAGGAGAATATTGTCATTGACTTTAATAACACGCTCACAGTTTCTGTACTTGGCAAGTGAACCGTAAGAACCCAAAACATCAGCAGCGACAACTACTCCATCCTTGAAGTGCATTCCAATAACTGATGTGCCAGTGACTATCGGAGAGCTAGTGGAAAAGTAAAAATAGTTTAAAGAAGAGTATAATATCAATTTTTATTTTGAAGGTTATGTCGAAGAATTGATTTTGTCTACAAATATATTAAAATTCTTTCAATAACATTTCAACAAATTCGAAATAAAACAGTTTGTGAATAATTAACATTCGATTGAAAAGAAGAATCACCAGCCTAAAAGAACCTATACGGAAATAATGAAGTTTTATGGTATAAAGTGTATGCTAACTATTGCTGGAATTGTAGTATAAAATTCAAACTTACTGTGTTCTCTGAATGCCAGTTGCTTCAAAACTCGATGTGGATCCTGGGAAATTGTAAATGGAACCAGGAGCCGGCCCATTTTGCCAAAATGGCAAGGAATTAAAGTAGTCGGCTTTGTTGAAGATCGACATGTTTTGTTGTAATTTTCGAATGTCATCGTACCTAACCTGTTACGTCCAGGCGCAACGATAGCGTTTGCGAACGAAAAGCGCATGCGCCAAGTGGCAAATTCAAATTTACATTCATAAAATGATTTTGGATAATACATGCACTGAAATACAGCAAATTTGTCTGTATTTCAACTTTACATTCTGCCTAAACATATTGTCCAAGATACTGAACTATCAGAAAAATGTTGTCGAAAACCGGACGTCACTTATCGAGTAATATGATATTGAAATTATTTTCCCGTAAGACTTTGTTGAACGTATAAAAATAAAAATGTCCTCGTCAGCTACTGAGTCGTTTTGATCCACAATTTCCTTCCCTCTCACATTTGTTCTAAGACTGTCGGCATATGATTTTTCTTGCTTTCTTTTGTCTTTTCATTTTCCCCATTCTTCTTTGACGAATGGATCGAGATGTTAGTTCCGGGTATTTTGGGTTTTCGTGATTCACTTGTTGATATTGTATTGATATTCAGCTGTATTTTTGCAATGGATCTTTGTCTATATCAGTATCTAACTGTCTTTTCTCTGTCAGCAACTGGAGTACTCGTCGGTGTATTTTCAAAAATTTAAGTAGATATGTAGTCACTTTTAGGAAGAGGCCAGAGTATTAAATTTATGCATTTTTGATACGTTACATGTTACCACCAATGAAATCCAAATAATCAATTCTGTTACGGTAGAATTCTCAAATTCAAATTTATATCTTATCAGTGCGATATTATATAAGATGAAAATTGGTATTATGTCGAGTGTTCCGACAAAACTGAGTGTATAGTACAGCGATTTCTTGTTTACTAGCAAAAAAACGACTCGAATTATATTTTCATAAAATTATCTTAATAAATTCAATGACCCATCAGCAAGCGCCATAGGCTGCCAAGGCAAAAACCTCGAGGGTGAGGCGATCGCATGAGCAAGACGGGTAAGACGGATGGAGGGCTGCTACCAACACAAAAAGTAGTCTCACCCACAGGAGTGTTCGTCACTCTTATTCCAGCTTCATCCTGAGCATTTACAACAGCACTGCAGGCATATTATTTGTGGATAAAGCGAGCAGTTCAAAACGTTCAAGTGCCTTTTGAAATGGGCTTGCGCATGCGTCAGTCTTTTTGGAACCACCGTTTTACAATAACCACGGCGTTCAATCCATCTTCTTTCAATTTACATTATCAAGCTCAATATAGAATTTTCAAAATGAACAAAATGTCAATTACATTTACTTATTTTTTTTATTACACAAAACTTACAATTTTTCAAAATACTTTAATGATACACATAAATGTAGTGGTTACATATACATCATATACATTACGATTTAAGAAGATAGTGAATTCTTGTTCTATACTTTCGAAATTTCAGTTCAACGTATGTAGATACATTTCTCAATGAATATACATCTCAACATCATATCAAGAAAACATTAATTTATTTGGAATTCAGTTGTTCATCGTGTGTTACAATATTAAATGTTGAATGTTGAAGTTGAGAACTATAAGTTTATTTACATTGGATTTATTTTCAATTTGAGAGGCGTAAGAGTCATATTTGATATCGGATAATAATCATCGTGACATAATGTTTTTCAAAGCCTATATATTGTTAGACGACTCGTGTATATGTGCATGAGTGTGAGTGTATATAAATATGTGCGTGTGTATGCGAGGTATTGAAAAAAATTGAAATAAGTTGCGTTTTAGAATAAATTGTTTTGATTTTCGAATGTTATTTAAACGTCTCGGAATCAGAACTTTGGGTATGGGAGTGCGTATGTAAGTTATTTTGCGTATACGTCAAGTATAATATACGAGTAATTTTGTCTAAAATGATTTATTGTAGTCAGATCGGAAAGCTCGCAAGATTAAGTGTTCGTGCGCAACTATGTGCCAATGTATAAATTTGGACGTGTGAGGACAATTATTAAACAAATCTATCAATTTGACGTTTAAAGCTCATTTATTTCATATGTATATGTGGATGCGCGCGCGTATCTGTGTGTGCGTGAGAGAGAAGGTGAGTGAGTGAGTGAGTGAGTGGGACTGCATGTGTGTGAATAAGGGCGAGCCTGTGTGTTCGCGCGTGTTACTGTATACATATGAGTAAGGGTACGCGTGTCTGCGTGTGTATATGTGAGTGTATAGTTGCATTAAACGTACGAGTGTATGGGCGTGTGAGTTTCTTAACTCACATTTATGAGTGGGTGTGTTCTTCTTTGTTTAAATGTGGATGTGTAAATTGGGTTTATCTACTCGTGTGTGTATGAGTCCATGTGTCTACCCATATACGAACCCTTGAAATTACCATTCGTCTGCATAAATAATATTTAATTTATCTATTTATGAATGAATTCCATTTCGCGTATACATGAAGATATCTCATATATCACCATAAAATAATGACAGACATTCATTTATTTATGTCTTGTGTATATATTCAATATCAATACAAAGTTTATATAAAATTAGCACAATCACTTGTGCACGAAATAATTGGTAGAAGGATGCAAATCTCAGAGACTCGCGCTAACAATTTACTGTAGCTCATAAAAACTATCTTATAAATTATTCTTATTTGTTTGTACTGACTTACATAAAAATTAGAAATTCCATTAGCTTATGAAGTTTAAATTATATTTCTTTCGAAAATGCGATTGTAAATAGTTATATATATCACAAAGATAGTTATGCATTTTCAAAGCTATATCATTCTGACTCGAAAAAATATCTATATCATGACCAATGCGACAAGACCACATAATCCATACCACCTGTCAGCGTACATTCGTCGTAACAAAAATAATTCATAAAAAAATTTGTTATTATTCAGAATCGTAACCGGAGTGCTCCCGTCGTCAGAGCACGAAAGTCATCGGGAGGCTTCGAGCATCAATGAAGCGTATACGCATCTTTTGCGCAAGATTCGCTTTCCTGTCAGTTCTATGTGAAGAACAAATAAACGCAAGATTGGAAAGTGTCCCCGAACGTTGGAAAAAAGATAGAAAGTCATAAAGGCGCTTCTCGTGTCTTATTCTTGCTTGCTGCATACAGTTTATTAAGCCAAAAACTTGTAGAACATCGCGGCAATGACACCGATGGCAAGGCTCAAGGGACTAGAGCTGAGACCCGCCGAGCCACCGTGTTTCACGGCTTCGTACATTGCCTGCAGTAGCGGGAAATTCAGATCCTGATGACGCTCGTTGTTGTAGTTGCCGTTGCGCATGTCTTGGTTCATATTCATGTTTTGGTTGGTTCTGTACTGGCTGCAACTACCAGTGTAGTCGTCCATGTCGATGCTGTAGGCCATTACTCCGCCCAAACGCTCCCGAAGGGCGAAATTCACCTAAAATATAAAAAACACAAATCAGATTGGCATGATGTATGTTTCAATAACTTGCTGATATATGTTTAGATTTTATATGGTATTGAACATTTTTCTGGTGATTCATGATGAATTTTCAAATGGAATTTAAATGTATATAATGAAATTACCTTGGCTGTAATAGATTTGGGATCATCATAGACTATTGCGACTTTGTCTTGAACGGCATAGGGAGTTTCAGTGTCAGAGTCCCAACCTCGTTGCCAATTACCACCGTTGATCCTCGAGCAAATCTATTTGGCCAACAAATTATATTAGTATTAATATTCGTTTGTTCATAACGAGGATCTTGCATTAAAAAGAAAACCGAATTGTAAAACGTACGTCACGGTACGGAGACATGATCGCGTCATTGAGAGGATGTCGGTTGGTGAATTCCCTGCCCAGTGGACTGTCGCTCGGAGTTGGGAGTGTATATGTCTTTCCGTAGAACGGAATCATTAAAATCAGCGAATAGTAACGATCGGGTCTGAATATGTTCTTGATTTCCTTGATTGTGTGCGACTGGAAAAAATTAAAAATTTACATTTTGAATCATGGAATACTTGATTGATTCAAATATCGAGGAGATATCTTACCACTCCTTCTCGGTGTCGGCCGTGAATGGGTGCATTGGGGCCAATGGTATGTTTCGCATGATTGTTGTATTCAAAAGCCATGATGAACCACGCGTCGATGTGGTCCAACATGTCGTCCAAGGCATAGCTTTCTCGAATTCTTTGTACTTGGTGAGGGAGAGAAACAGTTATTGCACTTCCTCTCTGTCTCATCTTCTGACTAAGTTCCTGAAAAAACCCAATTGCCTCTTTTAAAAACTTTACTATATTAACGTAATGTCTAATGTAATCAAGGACGACGAAAGACGTTTCAATCCCTTATAGAAGAGTTTTCATCGCATACATTCAATTAAAAATGCATGTTATGAATTATTTCGAATGCCATATACGCGCTGAAAATTTCGGAAAGCTTACCTTGATTAGGGTAGCGAAATTTTCTTTGTCAGTTATAGTTGGCCACCGCCAATCAATGTTGACTCCATCAAATCTATATTGGCTGTAGAGAACAGAGGTGAATAAAATTATTGCTTTCGTTCAATAATTCTTAGTTTTTATAAAAATATCAAAAACTCACTTGAAAAAACCGTCAAGTTTTGATAGGAAATTTGGTCGACGTGATCTGGCCACTTCAGCGAAAGCAGATTGCTCACCACTTATCGAGATGATAATTTTCAAATTAGGGTTCTGGTTCTTAAGATTGTTGATGTCATGGAAATTCAGTCCATCGGCTGCAAGGAAAACAATATTATCGGTATAGACGTTGACTAAAGATCTTGTGGCTGAAGAACTGTTCTGCTCGAAAATAAATATATAAAGCTTCTGATTTCCTTTATTCTTTTGATTTCTCATACTAATAAATACGTAATAATTGCGAAGCATGAGAAAAAATCCATGTTTTTCTGGATGAAATTTGACTCTTTCATAATTTTTTCTACTCACTGTTTGACGATGTACTCTCTCGATCTGGATTGAATGGTTTGATGTCGCCGAAATGATTGACTTGAACAGCACCAAATACAATGTGAGTGCACAATTCAAGTTTCATTGTCCGAGCTCCAAAGACAGTACTCTGATAGTTATTCCTCGCTTGGCTCAATAGAGTATCGTTGATGTAGCAATAAATGCGACCCCGGTTCACACCGTACG
Source organism: Aphelinus atriplicis (assembly GCA_020882685.1). Taxonomy (NCBI): domain Eukaryota; kingdom Metazoa; phylum Arthropoda; class Insecta; order Hymenoptera; family Aphelinidae; genus Aphelinus; species Aphelinus atriplicis. Next base: position 53,092,787 of record CM037073.1, on the reverse strand, counting down.
ATCTCGTAATGCCATCGCGTCTTTGGTCGTAGTTCAATCTTTGGTTGTCATTTTGTTGCCAATTGTCTTCTGAAATCAGGAATAATCGTTTGGACACAAATTAAAAATTGCCTCCAATAGAATTTTAGATACTGGTGAAAAATAGGCGGTTCTCGCATGAGTAAAAAAATTGCGTTTTTCAAGTTTATCGAGCGACACTTAAGTATTGAAAAAAAGCCCGTTGAAGCTTATCTTTTAACACGAGTGATGGAAAATTTGATTCTTTTGCTACTGTAAACTATCAAAAACATTCAAATCGACGAGAATGAGTAATCTATTATAATTGACAGTGGACAAGTTGTGGAAAGGGTGATTGAACTAAAATTATGTGCACGTGAAAGAGAACAAATCAAGTTTACGCAGGGGCTCGTGATCGCGTGTTACTACTTCGTCGAGCAACGCGCGATTTCGTTGGCTCAGGCGACCCTTTCCACTATTCTTCCGACACCTACACGCTTATCTATAATACAATTGAAGTTCGCAAAGCTGACTCCAATTCAATTTGGTGACTCTGGCGTATACTAATAATAAAAAAAATCAATTTCGTATTCCCATCATCGGGCACGAAAAATATATATTGGTATCGAAGACGTTCGGTTTTGTCACATAATCTTCAAATTCACCAATATTAAAATTCAATATTGTAAAATAATTGTTAGCGAAGGATTATCGGGATAAATCGGATGCGAGACCGTGTCTTCGGTTTCACACGATCATTATTCACCTACGAAAAGCTCTTGGAAAAGTCACTTTCGAATAGTTTTGACGATTTGTCGAAACTATCGAAGTGCCCGTACCGGGATTACGCGATGATTTAGTGTTGATCCCGAATAACGGGGGGTCGACGCGCGTGTGTGTCACGATTGGGAACGCCCGCAAGAAGAGTAGCCCCGCGAAAGAGCCATCAGGGGAACAGCGTTATTATACGATGCTCCTGCTGCTCGTGAGGTCGGAGAATACGCAACGACAATGACGAGACTCGAGCCGCGTACATATAGAAACGAAGACTAATGGACGGATGAGTCGTCCGATGGCAAAATGCTCCTGTAAACCGAGATCAGAGTATACAGGCACGCGTCACCGGCACAACGCGGCCCCGAGGCTCTTATATAGCGTTATTGACCGATGCAGCACTCGTCTAGCATTACGTCACCGGCCAAAATTCGAGTTGGCGTTTGACGTGAGCCCCGCCGCAGCTGTCGCGTTCTCCCGAAGATTCCGCATCGAGCCGAAAGGAAATTTTGATGTGGCACGTGCGTCGGATCTTGTATCGATCCGATTTACCCGCGAGCCCGCTTCGAGAGCTATTGTTTCACGAGTGATGAATTTACGAGGCACGACTGCATCGTGAAAAGTATATGCGCGCGTTGAGTGCATTGGTATTCTCTCAATGGCTTTCTCATTGACAGCAGTGCCTCGCGTCGCTTGATTCATTATCAAATGTACTGCTGCAGTTTATATTTAATGCCATATAGTGAATAGTAAGCTTGCCAAATGTTTCTTTTTTTAAAATAGCCTGTTGAATAATCAATTTCAGATTTTCCGATTTACCAACATTATTGACCTTTCGAATCAACCACCTCCCGCAATTTGATGATTGATGTGATCGATGTAATATAGGTGCATTATAACATGATGTATAGCTTACACCTCGATGAAAAATCAACGACAACTCAGTTACCAATTGATTTCGACGTTATTCAAACGACGGGAGAAAAATCGAACTCGTTTTTTTCGGGATTATCGACTAATTTTTCCAAGTTCCATCTCGAGAAAACTGACAGATAATAGTTAGCACATGAATTTACAACTAATAACCAGGTATAGTTTCCTCTAACTCGGCAATCTCGAGCCGGCCCCAATTCCTCTCATCGAATGAACAAAGAGCCACGTATAATCGTCATCCAAACAATCGCTATAGTTTCGCTCGCACAAATATCCTCCCCGTTACTTATATCATAACAGAGGTCGATTAATTCTCAGCCGGCACGCGAGGGCCCGTGGATTTCTGCTTTGTGTGTACACACACACGAACGCATTCGTAGAGCAGCGTAGTGGGCCCCCCTCGTCCCGTGCCACCCTCGCCCGAAAAAACCGGAAAGCAGTGAGTCAGACGCATCGGCGGGGTGTCGATTTCGCGGGCAAGCGCAACTGTGTACCGTATACGAGAAGGAAGCGAGCGCGCAATCAGCCGCACGACGAAATGATCGCGAGCGGGAAAGTGGGCTTTGGCGCCAAGTGTGCAGCAGCGAGAGATGACGCGGTATAGGGTACTGCCGCCCCCCCAACGAAGTCATCCCGATGTGTTGATCCAGTGACTCTTACGCAGCGTGTCGCGATGCGTCACTAAATTTATGTCGGCGCGTTTGCACGATTTGGTTGATTCGATCGGGGGGCCGGCCCCCGAGGGCTGCGCGCACATCCCCCTGATGAATTTTAACTCGCGCGGTTCCGTTGTATATCGAAATTGGAGGAGGATTTATGTGCAGCGCGAGTCGAGTGAGCAGCGCGGCGTTAGCGGGGGGACGACAATTGCAGACGCGCGCGGAGGATGTCTCAATGAGGCGTCGCGCGCCAGGTTCTGCAGCTGTTTTTCATGCAAGCCCGAGCCCTTAATTTCCGAGTTTTCAGTGTTTTAACCGTAACAATAACCTTATTAAGGCTAATCTGCGTCAGTTTACTTCTCCTGACTCATGCGGATGCACTTGAAAAATAATTCAGACGCTCGCGCTTGGCGCGCGTATCTTGACGTCGACCTTATACGTCTGGCATAGTTGTTGAATTGTGGAAACGGGGCCGGGATCTTGAGTGACCAACTTGAAACTGACGTTTGGGGGGGACAAAAAATCAGGGTGTGTATACGTTATTCCGCGATTTCCTGCTTCTCGTACGAGTCAAACGAGCTTTATATATACTGATTCATCAAAGTTGTTCGAACTTGGGTGTAGCTCTTGGCAGTTTGTTCGATATTCAAATGAATTATTGGTGGCTTAACCGGCCACTTCGTCCTAATTCGTTTTTAATTGGTGGCTTGATGACTCAGCGCGTCGAGAGATTAGATCTTCGCTGTAAACAGCTCCTTCGCCATTTCTATCACATCGCAGTGTAGTAATTTTTTGCGATCTGATTAATTGGAGAGATTCGAAATGTGCGTTCGTATCGAGCCATTTAATTTGTCTGCTCTTCTAATTTTCACGGCTGATTACTTTGAAAGTCATAAAAACAGCTTTTCTCATTATATAAAAAGACTTTGTTCGCTGATGATGATTTTCACAATATTCGACTCGTTGACATTCATCCGTGAACCGACGATACGGAAGAGAATGACTCGTTACTAAATTTCTCGTCTATCATAAAAATGAGTTTCCGTCGGAGAATTACATCATGAATAAGTCGATAACGCTCGTACATAGTAATCCATCAATCTCTATATCGACCAATTAGCAAACACGTGAAAAGCTCGCCCGTGTGTGTGTGCGCGCGACTCGAATGTCGTACTTTGCCCCCTTATCATAATGATCTATTCTTACATCTAATACATATAGTCACTACGACTCACGGCCAACACCAACAGTAAATCCAGGAAGTACGTGACGACGACGACGAAACTTCAATACAATCTTTAAATTATTGATGAACCACATACTTGACCACTTGATTGTAAGCTCTAATTTTGAAAAACCGAACCAAATGTGACACTACTCGACAAAAGTACGTGAAATAAGGACTTCCATCAAATCCATAGTCCCATCAATCATTGAAATTTTCCTCCAGTCCGTTTCGACGGTCGGATCATTTTTTCCCCAACGCGTATACACGTGCGCACTGGAAAAAAGTATGCTCGACCGAGGAATCGTAATTACTCCGCGTAAATCATGCGCGCACGAAGGCGCAGCTGGTGGTTTGAAAGAAAAAGCGCAAGGAAACGGTGGCTACGCACGAGGGTTACGGAAAAAAGCGACGCGCGCGTCCACCTTTCAGCATAATAACATTTCACTTGGTGTATAATGAGGGCTTGCACACGCTCCATCTCTCCGTCTCGGAGTGCGCGTAGATTTTATTAAACCGATTAGATGGCTAGATTACTGTGTACGGGTGGGGAGGCAGCCGGTATTCATCTGGCGCGCGCAAGCGGAGAGAAGGGTATACCGAGGCGCCGACGCGGCCGATGAGTCAGTCCCACGCGCACCCACACAGTCCGTTGTTGAATTTCGAGCCCCTCACAGTTTTTCCGTTGCGGGGAGTCGCCGACTACCCCCTCGAAAACACAGTGCCCCCCGACACTTCCGCTCCACGGCCCTGCCTCACTTTCCCTCGCGATTTTTCACTTACCGCGCGCGCGTACACGTATATACACACACGAGAAGCGCCGTCGATAGTCGATGTTTCCCAAGCTCCCGATTCGGGCGAAGGTCGGATTTTTTTTTGGCTAGACGAGCTGATCTTGACGGGCGTCAAATTATCTTGCGATCGGGTTTTTCTTTATTCGACGTAGAACAAAGACAAGCGCGCTCGTTGGAAATAGGATGAAATATGATTGAGTTTGCTGATATGTATGATTAAAAAAGTTATTGCGTAGAAAACTCTTGATAATTTAGATCAGAAACGTCTGAGTTATGGGGTATATTTGTTCAATCAAGATTTCACGATTCTTAATGAATTGTCTTTTTGTTGTTTGCAATTTATGAATATTGTAAAAACGTACGGAATGAATGTGTTCTATTGTGAACTATTATGGTGAATATACTTATGAAGAATCTAGCAATGTTAGTTTGGAGAGAATTATTTTGGATTATTCCGATTTTCTGAAAAACTATTTAAAAGATTGTGCGTACGAGTAAATGAAGTTATATCGACTCGCTGATAGACATCGATAGAGCATCACCTCAACACTTATTTCGAGAGAAAATCCCACAGAAAGATGTTTTAAGTTAAAAATACTTTTCCGGAGGTAAACATTGTCGACTAAATAAACTATCAACCGAATTTAAACGACTTGCTTGACCTGTAGATTTTTATACGACTTAATTCATTTATTTTCTTAATTTTATTTAAAATGATTCTATTGCCCGGAGAAGTCAAAGTCAGCTAAACTGGTTGGCAAAGGCTCCTCTATGGAATACAGGAGATCGTGGGTTCAAATTCTACCTGGGCGTGATCTTTTTCTCAAATTTGTTCTGAAATAACGTATTTCGTGAATATTATACCCGGAAGAGAAAATTTCTGTGGAAATAATTCGAACGCGATAAAATCTCGTATCCTGTATTTGATCATCCATCAATTACCTTGAGACAGTCGATAAAATCACTATCTCATCGAGTCATTTATTTATCCCTTTCAACATTACAATTGATAACGACGCCATCAAACGTACATTAGTTCAACGTGTTCCACTTTTCTTTATGGGAACAGATTCTTTTCCCTGATGGAAATACTAGAAAGTTAATGATGCCTATAGCATCGTAACGATCATGTTATTACAGCTAGAATCTCCATATGCCATGTGCGCATTCATAATCGTCCTTATTGTTCACTGGAATTGAAGTACAATTGAGGTACGCAATAAACTAGCTTCTCGTTCGCAACTTGCATAATGTTCCATATGCAGGTTGCACGCAACGCAAATGCCAAAACCTCCGAGAGCGCACGCACGTTGTATATCGAGTTGTCATTCTTTCGAAAAACGTCTTTTTTTAATTTTTCAAGCGAAAAAAGAATATAGAAAAATTTTTCGGCATCCGCTACGATGAACTCGGAAATACGAGCGACGAAGCTGTCACGGGCGCGAATTCAGTGGGGCAGAGCTCGTCAGGCTCTTTTGATATGCGATGCAAATCGTCACATTCTACCGCACAAATTAACAGAGGCATTTACGGGGGGCAGTACGGACAAGTGGTCAAAAATAAATTTGCATAGATATGACCGACATCATCCGAGTTAAGCGATGCGTTAAATTCATCTCTCGTCTCCCGGCGAGTTTTATTCAGGTTTTACGCGCAACCAGAGGAAATAAACGTCTGGAATTCTTCACGCAATTGAGAATATCAATTAGAGCTTCGCCGCGCGGCTTGGTACAATAAGTGGAAAAACTGGATTTTGAAAAATTTCGTTTTCACACGCTCGCTTCGTAAACCATTGGAATGCTCCGCAAGTGGCGCATATTCTATTCTTTTTGTTTATTACCATCTTAATTTATAGTACAAACCTCGGGGCATCCGCAATCATCAACGCACGCACGCGCGTCATCGGATGTGCATTCGTTTACTATAAAAATTTCCTTGACACCATACGCGTTGAGGAACGCTCGCGCGGTGTAATTTACCACGCAAACATTAGATATACGTAACGAAAATTCCCATAGAGCCATAGAGCGTTGGACTTTTGTCCTGGACACGTACCATTGTTCAATTGTCGTGTCAGCTAATTTTTTCCACACAATTTAAGAATTATCGCAATAATACCTGTATATATAATTACTCTTTGGATCATCAATTTCCCAGGAGAGATTTGAAAACAATACAAATCAATGAACGATTGGGTATGTGTATTGCTTTCTCAAAGAGAAAGCTTTGTAACGGGGTAAAAATCGACCCACCGAATCGGACTTCGGGACCTCGATTTTCGTAATCTACGGGTCGAAAAACATGGAAATCCGAAAATGTCTGTATGTATGTACGTACGTACGTACGTACGTATGTACGTACGTGCACTTTTTTGTCGTACGATAACTCTCGAAGGAATTGTCCGATCGTCCTGAAATTTTGCACACAGGTTAGTCGCCGCAAAATCTCGGTCGAGTTCAATTTTCAGCCAATTCCGTTGTTTATTTCTCTAGCAACCGTTGCTAACGTGTTTTTGATAAAAGCTCCGAAAATCATCATCAATGCACGATGGGTCTCCAATTCTTTCGACGACGATCGATGAGAATCGATAAGACATTCATTTTGGAACAACCATTGTTTATTCTCCTAGCAACCGTTGCTATGGAGATACAAAATTCAGCTTCAGACTGACTTTTTTTGTCGTACGTTAATTTTCGAAGGAATGGTCCGATCGTCCTGAAATTTTGCACACAGGTCGGTCTCACGGCAGATGTGAACCGAGTTCGGTGTTCAGCAACATCCGTTGTTTGATTCCATGGCAACCGTTGCTAGCGTGTTTTCGATAAGTTCCCATATAATTCATGATAAATGATCATTTGGGTTTGTATATTTATGGGATTCTATAACAATCAAAGAGACCTTTCCCGTATAAACCATTGCTGATGTCTCTAGCAACCGGTGTTTATATCGCTTGCAACCGTAACTAGGGAATGGGAAAAGTCAGTTGGAGGTTCATTTTTGGAACTGTTGATGACTAAGAAGTAAGAACATCGAAGCTCCGACATTTACCATAGCAACCATTGTTTACGTCCTTAGCAACCGTTACTATGGAGTGGGAAAAGTCAGTTGGAGGTCCATTTTCGGAACTGTTGATGACTAAGAAGTAATAACGTCGAAGCTCCGACATTTACCATAGCAACCGTTGTTTACGTCCTTAGCAACCGTTACTATGGAGTGGGAAAAGTCAGTTAGAGGTCCATTTTCGGAACTGTTGACGACTAAGAAGTAAGAACACCGAAGCTCGGATATTTACCATAGCAACCGTTACTATGGAGTGGAGGAAATAAGTTAGAGGTTCATTTTGCTTTCTCAAAGAGTGGTGATTAATGCAAATTGAGGTTCAATTGCAATACTTTGAGAAAGCATACTGCTGAGGCACTTGGCAGCGGTTTGTTTCTTCGGCAGCGTTTTCCCCGTCGGAACGGAACTGATGAATTGTATGGCATCAGACGCAAAGCCAGCTTGTCTATATACGCACCTGGCAACCCTCTGCAAGCAAGCCGTACATAAACAAGCGAAGGGCGGAATAGTACTCGTCTATTAAAAGACACGCGTTAATTCAACGTGCTTTCTCACGTCGAATCTTTTGGAATTTTCGATTGTCAATGATTTTAATTGCTTCGTTCGCCCAGGCCCGCGAATACGAGGGTAAATTTGAATATACGTCTGCGGTCCGTTGCGCAAAGCCGTTACTACTGAAACACTATCTTGGGAAGCTGTACAAAGTAGGCTTGTTGGTATTAAAGAAAAAGAAGATCGAGTCTCGAGCAGCTTTCTTCCTCGGACTCGGCGTTAATCGTACACGCAGCGAAACTGCCGTTTGAAATTGATATCGTTGTAACGACAACGAAGTCGTAACGGAACCCGCAATCGTACCCCGGCCCAGCTCTAATGCATTCAAACAAAATCAAACAAAGCCACCCGTGGGCCATTTTGGACGGGCCGATCGCGTATCACCGAGCGGCTAAAAAACCGCCACATCCTACCCCCAAACAGCCCCTTCGAGTCCCATCGCGGGCGCACGTGAAACCGCGCGGATGGACAGAAAAAATGAACGGAAGGAGGATCCATCAGAGCAGCGTCGGTTTCATTAAGCCAAAGGTCAACTATATACACGAGCGAGTGCGATGACGGGACGGAAGTTGACGCAATACGTGCGCGGCCGCTCGAGCGGTGAGTCTTGCGCGCGCGCGCGTGAGCGTAAATACGGCATTAAGAAAATTTAAAGAAAGACAAAAAGAGACGAAGAGAAGAGGTCGTCGTATATGGGAGGCGTTGTCTCGAGCGCTCGGGTAAATTGCATGAATTGAACGAGAGGGAAGCCGCTCCTCGGCCGAATGAGACTGTAAGCGAGGCGCCGGCCTGGCGAAGCCCGCCCCGGCCTCGCCCCCGCCGCGCTATCTCTCTCCGCTCCCGCGCCCGCGGATAACAGTGAATAAGGGATGAAAAGGGTAAACAGGGCTTGGCGACCGACCTCCTTTTTTTTCGCGCCCGCGCGCCATACTCTGTGTACACACTCGCTCCGAGAGGCTTTATCGGGCTCCTTCAAAGTCTTACCGAGTACTTGGATCGAATTGGGAGGTGGCTCGTTATTTTCGCACCCGATGGCGGTGGGTTTCGTTGTCGTCAATTAGAAGTAGCTAGGATTGTGCGTCATTGTAGGAAGTTTATGCGAGTTTTTTTTTAAATTCTTACAATGCTCGCGAAGAGTCTGAATGGAATGAAACCATAACGAACGTCGGCTGATCATCAAATCTTCATTTGATGAGTGCGTCTCGTGATTATAATGTCCCAGTCTGAGAAAAAAGGTAGTGAATAAATTAATTTAACGTACGATCAGTTAATCACGTGTTGTATTAGTTTGATGATCCATTCTCCTGACGGCCATAAACAATATTATTCGACTAAAGCTCATCGACCATTGAAATTTAATAAGTTATGAATATTATTTTAAAAGGTTTCTGAAAATATGAGGTAAGAACCAAAGTCTCCATTAAATCTCACATACTCGTACAGTCGTCAACAGTATAATCAAGCAATCATTTTATCACGAATAAAACTAATTTTTTAACGACGAACTTGATAAAAACGTCGTTTAAATTATTGTAAACAATCTTAACAAAAAAGTAATAGCCCCATGAAGCGTTATCGCATGACAAATGAGAAACCCATGTTTTGACGCGCATAAGGGGAAACGCTTGTAACATGGAATAACAAGTCGAGTCGTTGGGCAGCCGAGGAACGGGGGATACGTGTGTGCGTATAATAGGGAGACGAAAGAAAAAAAACTCAACATTGAGGGAGGCGTATAGCGAGCGCGAAAAATTTGGATGGATTGATGGTTGCCATGAGAATCGGCGCACATACACACACACGAACGTGTTTACGTCGTGCGTCGTTATTCTATGCCGCAATTCGGGTCAAGCTATATAGTAGCCGGAGCGTCGTGCCGTTTATGAGCCCACCTCACCCCTCGAACCTTCTGCGATTATATCGGCGTATCGAAGAGCCTCCTACACACATACATATATTTATGTACGCTTAGTAATTACGCAGCGCGGAGCCCGAAGAAGGCTGTAACAATTTCATTCGTTTGATCGGGTTTCGTCGATTCTAATGATTCGGGACTGTGCGGGTGAGTCAAGGATGATCAATTCAAGCTCCGTTTGGAGGAGTGCCATATGAGTAACTCGTTACTAATTGTAATTGACGCCGGGGAAAATTTCACGGCTTATTATTGCATTGAATCTTAGCGACTTAATTGCTTGATTGAGCAATTGTGTATTCGTGAACACGAGCAACTGAAATTAATGTATTTTCATCGAATCCCAGAAATATCGGAGATTTTTGAGTAAAAGGAAAACGGCGGAGCAAAAGAAGTTTGCTCGAAAACAAATTTTTCAAAAGTTGCAGTGAAAATAGAAAAATAAAAATATCCCAGGTTGAACTGGTCACTGATATTTTGCAAAATAAATAATGTGTCTTCCTTATCATTTAGGAGATATTCTTATTTTTCTATTTCTTTCTGAGACTTTTGAAACTTTCGATTCTCAGTAAAATAGTTTATATATTAGTTTTATCCATCGTATTTTGCGACTTCTCAACAGACACATACACGAGGCTGTCATTCAAATAGCTATAGAGAAACTATTCTACTACTCTTCGCCAGACTTGATACGAGATTACGTTGATCGCACTTCAATGAGTAATTATTGGAAAATAGTACGTGCAGTATAGAATATAACACGAGTTAGTTTTGGTAACGCAAGTTCCTTGCCCAGAGAAACTCAATACACATGTCATTTTTGAAAAGACAATGAACGATTTTCCTTTCAAAGTTGCGACTAGCTTACATTAAGTTTCACAAAAGCGACACATCGGCAAGCTCGAGCCTCGAAAATGAAGACAATGGTAGCATAGAAATGTTGACACAGTGAGAAATCACATACACACACAACCAATGGTCGTCGTAATTGTTATGGTAGTTTCAACACGAAGAAGAACTTGACAATGTCTTCCTACGTCATTCGGCTCAACTTCATTGTGCAAACATATTGGGAATTCAGTTTATTCTTACGGGCAAAACGTATGACAAAGGATCATCGCGATTGTACTCCGACTACATTGGGAACCCCGTGAGATTTGTCGGGTAGGATTTGAATGATAATGTCCGCAAGAGCCGACATAACAAGATCCTATCTGATCGTACTCCGGAAGAAGACGTTTCCAAAGTCGTCCGAGCGTTGGAGCGCGACGGAATATCGGGCAAAAGAGTCATTCGCGCGCGCTTTCAAACGTCCCCGGTCAAATTTGAAATTCAAGCGAGCACTAAGGTAGAACACCACTTCGAGAATGAACGAATATGCCCTCGGAATCCCAAAAACTACTACCGATCCCGGCGAACAGCCGCGTTGGTTTGGGGGCTGGAACAAGTTGGAAACTCACGTGGCTGGTACTGGTCCCGGTCCCGGTACTGGGCCGAGGCGAGCCCGAGGGCAAGTCCGAGCAGCAATAGTATCGCTCCCCGCAACATCTCGGTGCAGTGAGTCCGGCGCGTGTGGCTCGAGTCGTCGGGTGGAGCAAACAGCCGGGACGCCGACCGTCGGGTGTATGTGCGTGCCGCGGCCTGGGGGTTCACGCGCTTCTGTTTGTCAGTTGGCCGGCGCGCGCCGCCGCCGCCGCCGCCACCGCCGCGTAGGAGGAAGCGTGCCAGTACCGTTGGGGAGGGGCAGTGTCGGGGGGGAGGAAAAAAACTTGAGCGCGGCGTGACGCTGCTGTCCGCAGCTCGAGTTACCCCCGGGGCTTATGGTTTTTGCGGTGCGTGCCCGAGTATATTGTTTATAAGCCGAATTTAAAGGATATGTATGCGCCGCGGCCCTGTAAGGATTCGGACGCGCACATCCACGGCTTATGGATCGCCGCACACCTTCGCCACTGCAGCCGCGAGACGCTTTAATCTTCCATCCGCCCGAGCGTATAACTCGCGCTCGAATTATCGACTTTTCGCCAAAAAGGGCGCGTGTGTATATGTGGGTCACACACACTTTTGAGCTTGCAATTACATTTATGATGTGTGTGCGCATGTAAAATCATGATTCACTCGTATGAAATCTTCACGGCTGATTAATCTTTCGGAGAACAAATGATGGCAATTAAATTTCGGCTAATTAATCGTCTCCCCAGACCCTTTTCGAATGATTGCAGACTGTCCAAGTTAGTGGGGGCGGGGGATTCGCTCCGAGCGCGCATTCTATCGCTCCGAATTTTTAAGACTCGGACGTTCAGGTATACCAGGATTTTTAATGAAACAACCAACGCGATTGACATTATGAGCTGCTTCCGTCGAAGACGAAACGAGGCAGAAGTTTGATTCGAAAAACATTGCGAGTGGAAACATTTTACTTGGATCGTTTTATTTCTGTACAGTTGTACGTGATGCAGAGTCTCAAGTATGCATTTTAAAAGGAGGTTGGCCATAGGCTGGTTAGTTGACTATCATCCGTAGAGAATAATCTATTCTTTGTCTATGAGCAACCTTTCACTTGTTTCACTGATTCCTCGGTCAAACTTTAAAAATAATAGTTTTTGATGAAGTTATTCATTGTCACTATCGTGAATATTAAAGCTCATTAGTTTTGATATTGTCTCAGGTGAAACAACTTATCAAAAGAGACTGCTTTTGCACACAATTCAGAAAATTTTTTTCTAAAAAAGAAATTTTGTGCATTCTTCATCACATTGTTTTTAATTTATAATTGTCAACACAATAATAGTCTTTTGTAAAAAGTTTCCTCATTGCATATTTCAGAAGAGTACTTGATTCGGAAGCTTTGTTAGTAAAAATAATAATTATTTATGATCAAATTGAATATACTGATTAGTCCAAAAGAATCTAATTATCAAAATTGAAATTAAAGCACCTAATTGTAAAAATGTATTGTAAGAAAACAGTCTCGAAAGTAAAAAATTTTCCTAGAAAGAGGGTTGCTTGTTTTCTTTTTACCTTCAAATAACTAATCTATAATAAAACATATATCCTTTTTAGAAAATCAAACTCAAAACGTCTTGATACATGGGTACCCTAAAATCTCGAAAGACGGTTTTCAACTCATATAAGGTAGGTGTACCCAATATGCGCCACCCTTCGTATTTCATATATTCGCGCGTCTAGAGCATCGCCATATTGGGTACACTCAAAATTTTTTCAAAACGCTGTATCTCGGCGTTAAACTGTTCAAATTAAATAAGACTTAGCTCATCTCGAAGGTATTGAGTAGACCTTTCATTTGACACCAATCACGTTAGAAAATTTCTATTTGACGCGGTGTAGTGGCCTTTCTCGCTTAGGTGGCGCATATTGGGTACAGGTACCTTATAAAAAATAAATTTTCCAAATCAACACAAAACTTCCTGAAAACACACTCATTAGTATGGCATACTCATAAGCATATACTTGATAATATACACTGAAATATATTCCCGGTGAATTTTAGGGTGGGGAACGTGGCAGAAATTAGTGACCGGGTGGTAATCGGCTGCAGGCATATATAGTACATTCGATAGTTTTTACGGAGCTGGATGGGAAATTATTATAGAACGCTGTGGTAACGTACACCAGAAAGCAGTTGGTCCTGAAATTACAGGTCCTGTCACGGTTATTTCCATGGGAAAATTCTCTCTGTGTATAGTCACCACTCGAAGATGCAACAATAGCTTATTAGTGTTATTGGAAAAACCGCTGCCAAGTGCCTCAGCAGTATGCTTTCTCAAAGTATTGCAATTGAACCTCAATTTGCATTAATCACCACTCTTTGAGAAAGCAAAATGAACCTTTAACTTATTTCCTCCACTCCATAGTAACGGTTGCTATGGTAAATATCCGAGCTTCGGTGTTCTTACTTCTTAGTCGTCAACAGTTCCGAAAATGTACCTCTAACTGACTTTTCCCACTCCATAGTAACGGTTGCTAAGGACGTAAACAACGGTTGCTATGGTAAATGTCGGAGCTTCGATGTTCTTACTTCTTAGTCACCAACAGTTTCAAAAATGGACTTCAAACTGACTTTTCCCACTCCATAGTAACGGTTGCTAAGGACGTAAACAACGGTTGCTATGGTAAATGTCGGAGCTTCGACGTTATTACTTCTTAGTCATCAACAGTTCCGAAAATGGACCTCCAACTGATTTTTCACACTCCATAGTAACGGTTGCTAAGGACGTAAACAACGGTTGCTATGGTAAATGTCGGAGCTTCGATGTTCTTACTTCTTAGTCATCAACAGTTCCAAAAATGAACCTCCAACTGACTTTTCCCATTCCCTAGTTACGGTTGCAAGCGATATAAACACCGGTTGCTAGAGACATCAACAATGGTTTATACGGGAAAGGTCTCTTTGATTGTTATAGAATCCCATAAATATACAAACCCAAATGATCATTTATCATGAATTATATGGGAACTTATCGAAAACACGCTAGCAACGGTTGCCATGGAATCAAACAACGGATGTTGCTGAACACCGAACTCGGTTCACATCTGCCGGAGACCGACCTGTGTGCAAAATTTCAGGACGATCGGACCATTCCTTCGAAAATTAACGTACGACAAAAAAAGTCAGTCTGAAGCTGAATTTTGTATCTCCATAGCAACGGTTGCTAGGAGAATAAACAATGGTTGTTCCAAAATGAATGTCTTATCGATTCTCATCGATCGTCGAAAGAATTGCGGACCCATCGTGCATTGATGATGATTTTTGGAGCTTTTATCAAAAACACGTTAGCAACGGTTGCTAGAGAAATAAACAACGGAATTGGCTGAAAATTGAACTCGACCGAGATTTTGCGGCGACTAACCTGTGTGCAAAATTTCAGGACGATCGGACAATTCCTTCGAGAGTTATCGTACGACAAAAAAAAGTGCACGTACGTACATACGTACGTACGTACGTACGTACGTACGTACGTACATACATACAGACATTTTCGGATTTCCATGTTTTTCGACCCGTAGATTACGAAAATCGAGGTCCCGAAGTCCGATTCGGTGGGTCGATTTTTACCCCGTTACAAAGCTTTCTCTTTGAGAAAGCAATAGTATTTATATACGCTAATGAAATCATGTTTGTTTTCATTTTACTAGTGACAATAGATAAAGCCAATCACATGATTTAGAAATAATTTTAAACGCAATACTCATACAATATAACTATATACTAAAATATGAAGTTGAATTTTCAGAAGTTTCCGACGTTTAGGATTAGTAAACATCCTTGAGAAAATAAATATTTTGAATCGTAGTCTTTATTTTGATTAAATATTTTCCACCGGATGAATTAATAATATTAGTTCTTAAATTTAGATAAATCAATGTTGTAAACCTATTCATTCATTAAATTTCTCATTCGGAATACAATAAATCCTAAATCCTTCTTTCTACTCGGGTACAATTCGACTCATAGAATTACAAGTGGCAGATTCCGTAATAAATGAGAAGATGATCGATCTATTTCAAAATTTTTCCTCATTTCGAATTTCGCGAATACACCTCATTACCTATTTTACTTTTTACCTAACTTATCTAACTTGACTTTCTTGAATTGGTGATACTATGTTCTAATTCACGTAGATGGCGATACACACTTGTTTAATTGAAATTTTATTTCCCCATAATTACTTGACTGTTTTATACCCTATGATTGTCGTTGGTTTTATAATCTATTGATTCGTGAGACACTCCGAGTCAAATTTTTATACCATGAAGGAGAGGCAATAAGGGCTTTTTAATCTCTCAACTTTTCAAATAAAATATCCACTGAGATAAAATTTGCTACAATCTAGTTTAATTATTACAAAATTGATGCCGCTCATCATGTGGTAGTTAATGCTAATTTAGGTAATGTTGATACTTTACAATAATTATGAATGGTTATTGTGATAAATTTGTAGAACTCATCAGATGCATATTCAAATAAAATTACAAACTTGAAAAGGAGCAAGCCAGCCTCTGAAACGTAGTCTGATTATCTTATAATACTGGTGACATTATTGAAGATCGTTCATTACATACATATTTATTGTATAAATCGTAAAATATAACTTATTGTGAGTTGCATATTATAGGTTCAAATCCCTTGTCTAGAGTATTTTTTCGTACGGTACCACTACGAAAATTAGTCTCTGTCCAAATGGAAACTAAAATGAAATGATGAGTTTTACAGGATCAGAAGAAGCAGGAATTCTTGTCTCCATGCCTGATTTACCTGATTAGCATTCGTTGAATATGACAATTACAAGAAGCTGGATTAGCGAACCAATGAAATCACAATAGTCTTTGAATTGTATCATAGATATTCCCTTAATGGAAGTCTTTGTTCCGAAAACAGCCTCGCTGCTGCCGACATGAAACCAGTGACCATTTTGCTCCACCCTTATCCTCCCTCCGTAGCTATTTCGCCCCGCCCTTTCTCTCTCTCCCTAGCCTGTTTTATCTCATCGCAATACCGCGGTGACACGATTCCCCCTCCATCCTCCCTTTTCTATTTCTCTCTCCCTCTCTCAATCAACTGCACCCTTACAGCTTTGATTTTATTATCAGTTTTTTGTCTGCTCGACGAAAATATTGAATGCTCCAAAAAAAAGTATCTAAAATACGCAGAGAATTTTTTTGTTGTTTTTATTTCATCCGTTGTAGCTGAATGGAAATTTGTTCGCCACTGGCATGAATAAATCGGAAATTAAAAATTAGAACGAAAATTTCATTTTCGAATCATTTCATTTGAGATGTTAGTACTTTTCGGGATGTCCCATATAAAACTATCCTTGTAAGTTGATCGATACGCAATTTCTTTAGGATATACTGTGAACTCATCGTGATTATACATTCCCGGCAAATTCATTATCCAATCTCCTGATTGTTTCAAAGTAAGAGAAACTCTGTTGGTTTTTTGTTCGAATCCCGAGGTATATATCCTATCCGTACACCCCGTACTCTACCTCAAAATTTATTATTAGCATCGTATGTTGATCATTCTTGTGGTAACGCGGTAAGTTACGCAGGGACAGATTCGATTATTGTGTTAACGATCCGAACGAGCCAAGGCCGTCTCTCTCTTATCATGGAAATTCGGGAAAAAGATTTGAACGATTACGGAGTGGAAGCTTGGGGGGAAAGTGGCTCGCCGCCACAACGGCGCCAGCCCGATGAGTCACTCCCACGGCCCCTCTCGCCTCTCCCCGCACGAATTCCACCCCGCTGATGTTTTTTCCTTTCTCTGACGCCCCTCGCTCGTGCGTTAGCGCGTGGAAGGGCAGAAACGCGTCTGTACGACCACTTCCGGTTTTCATGACCCCCCCCCCCACCCCGAACGCGCTTGCGCGATTTTTCACTCGGTGCGTTCTTCGTCCAACTTATTCAACTCACCCTCGATGCTCTTGTACCAGAGGATCGTTTGATTCTCACCGAATTCGACGACGATGAATCGCCGTCTCGCTCGACAACAGAATTTTCGGGATACGTTTGTAAATAGATGAATGCGTTTTCCATACTCTACATCGAATCATACGAAACATGTATGTCACTATTGATTAGACGACTTAGGAATAAGTGTTTATAAAGTAGAAACGGTAGAGTTTGGTCAGACCAACGCCAAGCTCCACAACATTATTTGATATAACGTTAAGTTCTTCGAGTAATCAGCCGATTCTAAGATATCGAAAACAATAAATCTCAGAGGAAGTTTTTTCCCAATGAGTCGATGAGAGAAAGAGAAAAAAGTACATGACAGTAGTTGAATGGCACTTAGAAAAGTCTATACCACTTGATATAGGAGAGTTTTTCTTGTTCAAATTAATTTATTACAAGTTTAAAAACTAATCACTTCAAGTGTACATCCAATGGAAGAGGATTAAAGTATTACTGAATAAAATACTATACTTATCATTTCATAATCTTACAAGCTATACTTATACGAACATTACAATAATAAGTATTACAATAAGTATTACAATAATACAGTGCATCGTAAAGAGTTTTTATACAGAGTAGATTTCAAACATTCTCATTTGTTGACGTCGAACATAATTTATAATCTCATGGGCTTTTCGAAGTTGGGATTTAGTATATATGTTTTATATTTTTATAGGGTGGGGAAATACAATCATTTTGGAAAAATATGCATGGACAAGACTTTCGCGTTTGAGGTCAAATAGTACAAAAAGGCACTACATTACGACACTTTCGTTATTACCGATAAAATCGATATAAAAATATCATATGGACTTATGTATCAATAAGATGTATGCATGCGAGCTTCTATATTAACTCAACAATCGTTTACATTCGTTTTTTTGCTGGTACAATGATTTATTACGAAATTAGATTTCGTGTATTCTACTTCTTCCCAATCGTGGCTTGAAGTAAAGCTTGACATGTGAATTTTACTTTCTTAGCATTCGAGTGTTACATGTCATTTACAAAAAGAGCTTTGCCATTATATAATTACTTTCAGATTGAAAAAAATGAATATTGGATTCAAGGTTCGGATGACTTAGACTGTTTGATCAGGTGCATTTATAAAATACATTTGTCGAAGATTAGACGCTTAAACCTATACGCACAATTTACTTACTAATTTAATGAAAATTTTTACAAAGTAATGACTAATATTTATAATAGATTATGGACGAAAATGACACAAACACAGCTTAGAATTCTTTTACACTAATCGCCAATAGTCACACCGCGTTCATAACAACACTGCATGTAAATTATATTTTTTTTTAATCAAAAAGTCAAAAGGGCACTACAGGACACTGAAAGAAGTGAAATTTCTATTGAATGTTAGAAGTACAGTAGTTTTGATGATCATGAAAAATCTCGTTCATTTTAAACTACCATACTTCGCTTACGATCATTTCGAATTATTCTTGACTTTAATTTGTAAGTTCTTTATATGATGGTAATAATTGGAATGCATAATTTTTTCCCGAGTCAGCTAGTGTATCAGAGTGATCATTTTTTTTTAGCATTTGATACGTTTTTTATTTCCATGATAAAAATTTTGCCCTTTTGCTTTAGGCCTATGAATGGTGAGGCACGAAGAGTTTAAGGTAGGCAATATTTAAGGCAAAGTTTCAAGCTAATGGCAATAAAAGGCATTGAGCTACGAAAATAGCACATCTTTAGCTTTCACACCGATTCAATAGTTAGATGAGTATATTGTTTATACATCATAATATTCACTGTTTATGATTTAAAATTAAATAGTGCATTCATTTAGTTCTAGTGGTATTCTATAACTTTATTACACAAACTCCACGTCAAATGGATTAGCTTATTTGAACACTTTGTTTACATCGACCAACAATGCAGTCTCAAGATTTTCCATCGACTTTGTATTGTAAACGGGGTGTGAGAGATTCATACAAGAAATAAGATGTCATCTCAAAGTACTTAAAAAATTGGTCGTTTCCATTGTAAAAATACATTTCGGCATTCGAAATCGTTGATTGTCTTTCCAATGTAATATTTACTGATTATTCAAATTATTTTTCATTTACTTTGGAATGTGATGGACCATCCCACACTTGATCACATGCCGTGCAGTAATCATAGGATGGCCCCAGAAGCAACTCTATGTCAACAAATCGAACGAAAATATAATGATCATTTGAGAAATTCAGAAGATAACGTTAGCTACTATCCGTATAGTTGAGTGACTGATCGCGAATCAATTGTTCTCGAGGATTCACACAGTGGATCCAACTTAGTCCATGGCTAGTAGTTTTCTGACCTACAGCCAACGTATTTGATGAAAAAGAAAACAAAGAGAATCCTCACAGCACACAAAGTAAATTGATTAACTTCCACATCCCCCTTGGAGTGATGACAGTGCCGACCAACGCCGGATTTAAAGTGACTGGAGTAAGCTCGCGACGGCGAATAGTAGCAAAATCATCACACTCACGGGATTAGCAACAGCCTGACTGCTGCTACCCTTTTCCAGAGCGTAATTTATCGCCTGCATCAGGGGGTACGAGTGGTCGTCTACATCCACAAGGTTGTACCTTCGGTGATGTTTGTGATCGTACCTACACTTCCCACGGAAGTCGTCCGTGTCGATGCTCCATACGAATACTCCACCCAAACCTCGATCCATCGCCAGTCTCACCTGGACAAACAAAATTAATAAAGGTTGTTGGCATACTTTGATGGGAGACTGTCAAGTTCAAGGGTCTAATAGTGAAGGAGAGTTTCATCCTTCTAAAATTAGTTGTATACGAGAAAAATTACCTTAGCTTGTAAGCTTTTTGGATTGTCATAGACGATTACTCTGTATTCGTGCGTGAGATAAGGTGTATAACTCATGTTGTCCCATCTTTGTGTCCATGAAGTGTTACTCAAATAATATTTGCAAATCTGAAAGTCACAAAGAAAATGATTCCAACAAATAATACAAAAGAGAATATGAGCAGAGGATCAGACTACTAATTAGTACTCGTAGTACCTTCACTGGTTTTAAGCTCTAATAATGACACATTTCACGAATTTATAACTAAATTCAAAACTATATAACAAATCTGTACCGAAAAATATAACTACAGAGAGATGATCTACTGAATTTTTATTTCTCTTTCATTTCGGCTCAATTCATTGTCTCAACCATTTTGTAATATTGGTAAAGAATAGGTATAGATAAATAAACATAACTTACTTCGTTGTAACCAAATGTGCCTTCTACATTATTATAAAACCCAGTCCAACTTGTAGGAAGACTTTTTTTGCCAATAGGACTTTCAGCTGGTGATCTTAGAGGTTCCGTGAGAACATATCCTCTTCCGTAAGTTGGTAAACCCATTATTATTTTTCTCGGTCGTATATATTCTGCGTATAGTAGATAATTCAGCGTATCATTCTGGAATGGACGAATAAAGTTTTCATTCAATACTATCACGAGTAATTGATTTCGTGAAGCTAGAAATCATTTTCTTTCAAACTATGCAGATTCGAAAACTGTCCACACAATCTGTAGAGTTAATAATTATGAGAACTAGTTGTGGTTCTACAATACTTACCACTTCATCAATTGGAGAATTAGGCAAGACAATTTGATCTTCCAGAGTATGATAATCGTACGTCATTAAATGAATATAATCCAAATATTCTGCCATTCTTCCTATAGAGTATTGTTCTCTCAACTTTCCTATATTTGCCGGAATAGCTGCTGTCAATAGAAGATTATTTTGCCTGAATGCTTCCTTCATTTCCTGAAATAGGTAAATCAGGATAGTACAACTTGTTCAAGCGCAAAATTTCTCGGTGGAATTATTTGCAAGCACGAAAAGCAGTTTTAAGGTAAAAATAATTGTACCTTTAGAAGTGTTACTAGATTGCTTTTGTCATAGAATTCGCCACCTCTCAATCCTGGATATTCCCAATCTAAATCTAGACCATCGAAGTTATATGATCTGCAAATGGCACAGGTATTATATTATCTTCCGGCTGGTTGTGATTTTTCGCTTTGAACATAATTCGTTTACGAACCTCAAGAATTGTACTGCACTTTTAATGAAAATGCTCCTAGAATATTGACTATTAGCCATGACAGAGTACTTTCGACTACCTTCATTCCAGCCCCCTAGGGCCAGTAAGACTTTAAGTCCTGAATTAGGATGTTTATAGCGTAGGTTCAACATCTGCTTATATCCGTTTTTGCCTGAAGAAAAGGTGTCTTTGCATATAAAATATTTATTAAAACAATATTTTCAGTAGTATCGCGTGTAATCTAGATGATTCACACAACACAAAAAACAACAATACGGTTGTACTTATACGTTGGAGTTCTGCTACTTTACGTTATTGGACACCAACATCTAATAGCCAATTTCAGTCTCGAAGAAACTAATGTTAGATGATACTCAAAATAAACATTCATCGAGAAATTTCTTGACTTGTGTTCAAATTATTATCGAATCCTCTATTTTGATTCGAATTTTTTCAATCACAATTATTTGATATTTCTATAAACGCGTACGAAGAAACTTTTCAATTATATCAGATAAATTTATTACAAATATACTTGTTAGTAGTTTTAAAAATAAGAACAAATGGAAGACACACAAAAAATAATGGCAGTATGCATGAATCATAATGGATCGTGTTCGGTAACCATTCATAACGATGAGTACGTGACAAATACATATTATTACATCTAAAAAGAAAAATGAAAATATAATTAATTTCATCAATCATGGGTATACATGGATTTCTATCACTCTACGCAATATATTTACATGGTTTCAAGAGTAAATGGGGTAATTATTAAAAATCGAGTATTCGTCAACTGAAATTCTGAAAATAGAATAAAAAACAAAAAGGGACGATCTCCAAAATAATACAAAGTATTTTTTGATATTGTACTCTTAGACATGTACGTTCCGAAGGATATCAAGATCTCATTTACAAATTGGAGATGAATCTTGATTTTTATCATTTCTTAAATGAATTTATTGGTTTTTGGTCAACCCGAAAGTTAATATATCCTGGAACTTTTCTGTTTTCATAATTTTTGTTCTCTGAACGATTAATTTTAAATAATTTCAAGTGACAAATCTTTCGAATTTGATAATTTCTACCTGAAACCAAGTAATCATCAAAATTAATCGATTAACAACCACAAAATAGAAAACGTGTATGTATCAAACCTAAATGGAACATGTTTAAAAAATTGGATAATTTGGGTAAAATATTGTGATTATTGTGATCGGTATAAATTGATTCCACATTAAGTTGAAATAATTATTCTGACAGCTATGTTAGGGTTAATTCCAGACAAAATCAAAGATTTATCCGAGATTAGTGATTTTCATGAAAATTGATTTTTCTAAATACACTTGAAGTACTGGTTTTAGAATGTAATTTATCTCTAAAATGGAAATTTTCCTTTTTTTTTCTCTTCATAATTTTAGAGATTATTCTATCCAGCTTCAATTGAATATATACCCTGAACTATGTCATAGAAGATGAAGAAAAAACGACAATTGATTTTTTTTTTCAGAAACAATTTAAATCAACCGATTTTTCCTAGTGATATTTTAGGTTTATCAACGTCTTTGGATCTATTATCAAATTGGATACACTATAATCTATATTTACAGCTGGTGTAATATGAAATGAGTCAGTTGGTATGAAAATGGATGATGAATTATCAGTGGTACGATGAAATATTATGTCTTACCATTATGAATTTCAAGATCAGCCCAAGGATCAAGACTTTGGAGTTGAAAAGTTGTATCATTCAGGCCTGCGAAGGCGTAGATCACATGAGTACAATACTCCTGTTTCATGTCGTCGATGATTTTGAAGTCGCCATCGCCGTTTCTGTATATAGCCCAATTCTGGTAGTAGCATGCCACATATTTGTCGTGTTTTCGTTCATATATGTGATCTGAAATGAAACGGTCAACTCAAATTGATATTTTGCCCCAATTTATTTAACATTTTAAAATTTCAAGACTTAATTATAAGTCGGCATTGAACGATTGTGTATATGTTTTTTCGAAAATAGACAAAGAATTTAAATAACTAGTAAAGAGTGAAAATTAGCCCTTTCTCATAGAACCAAAACGCGGGCCCTGAAAAGCGTGCTCGAGAATCTATATAATACGTCGGAACAAACTAACGGAAACTCGGACAGCAATAGCTCCGCGCTAATAAAGGAAAAAGGAAGGAAGAATCCGTATCCAGCCGGACAATTTAATTCGAGCGTCCTCTAGGATCCGGAAAAATAATTTACTGGCCGTTTGCGCATTCGCGTGTGCGCGTCGGGGGAGCGTCCAAGCGGCTCGGGGACTCATTTGACTGCGTGCAGGCGTGCCGATCGTAACGGGCAACGGGCGATGACGTGTAAGCCCGGCGGCGTGCGCGCGAGAGAGCGAGAGGCAAAATTAAGGGTGAAATTATCGATCTACGCGCTCTCGACGTGTGCGTGTATGCGTCATGCACCCTAATCGTAAAACTGCGTCGTATATACACACACACACACACACACACACACACACACACACACACACACACACACACACACACACCCACACACACACACACACACACTACTATATTCGTGTGTGTATCTATACGCGTATGTATATATAGGACTGGTCGTCGAGGACAACGGGAGTAGAAATCGTGCGCGTGGATACTCGACCGTGGGGCTGCCCCTCGTGCGCGCCTGCATCGACATTCCCCGAAAAAAAATGAAACGGGGTCAAGTTAATGGGCCGAGTACGGATGGTATAAGTCACGGGCGCTGCACGAGCCCCGGGGATACCACGTGTAATCGCGCGAAAGGCGCGCATCGCCGAATGGATCTTTGGTAGCTCTCGGGGGCGATTGTGTGCAGTTGTACGACTGATTTTCAATGGGATTCTTACGTTCCCGCGCGCGCGGGGGCATCTGATTGATTCGCATACTCGCATCACGCCAATACTTCGCTCCTCTAATTCGAGCCGAAAGAGTTGCTGCCTTATGACTCATCCTGCGAATTATACGCGCCAGCACGAAAAATTCGACCGCAACGCACAATATATAGCTGCCGCCTCTGAATGATACAATTTATCATTGAAAGTGATGGTAATTTCTTGTTGGCGAAGTTCTTTCACTTGCCACGCTCGACTCGTACATATCAAACGCCTCGTATCACGTTAGAATGACGATGACAAATTGCGTCTCAGACTTGAATGACATCGGAAGCTACGTGTAATTTTGGTGGAGCAAACATCGGCGCAACGCCCAATTGCACGTGTTGGAACCGAGGGGTTTCCGTTTGGTCTTTTGAGAAATCCCAAAGTACAATGAATTTTATTATTCGCCATTCTCATCGCTCTATTTCTATTTATCCGCGAATCCTTGGATATAAAATTCTCGGCTGAACCGAAGCAACGTTCAAGCAACTATATATCGCGACAAGAAGGAGCTGCAGCTGCACATTTGCACCGGACGAACATACGAGGCAAGAAGCTTTCATCGCCATATACGCGCTCGCATAATGTAATCTAATATAATCGTATCGGCAGTATAGCGTCCGATGACCCAGAAGCCTGCAATGCTCCCTTGCGACGTATATACTTTCGTCCCATGCGTCGTCGTCGCAAAGCAGCTCGAGCAAGGCGTCAGCACGAAGATGGAACAATTCAAACGTGCATGTACGTGTATATAAGGACACTCAGTGAGCAGGAGTGAAAGATGTAATTGTGCAAAAGCGATGACAAAGATTGTGCCCGGGGGAAAAAGGAGCATCGGGAAAGGGCCATCACGGACGCGTACGCGGAGGAGAACCGGGGAAGCCTATACGGGAAGTTGTTAATTAAAGATGACTTGGTTTACTTAAGCCGGCTCGATTATTAAATTTGTCGCGTGCCTTTCATCTCACACATACGAGTAACCCATAATAATTACTGCCACTTTCTCAACGGCTCTTGGAATATTCACTTTGATTGGGTGAATTTTCAATCAACGATCACGCCAATGTTGGCGAGGATCTTTTTTCAATTTGACAGAACAAGAACAATCAAAAGGATAACGAGGTTCACATGAGACGCGTCGTCTTTCGTATTCGAATGCGAGACAATCGAGTGTAATTATATCCTGTACAACTATTTG
The DNA here is from genome assembly GCA_020882685.1 of Aphelinus atriplicis. Taxonomy (NCBI): domain Eukaryota; kingdom Metazoa; phylum Arthropoda; class Insecta; order Hymenoptera; family Aphelinidae; genus Aphelinus; species Aphelinus atriplicis. The sequence goes on along the minus strand of CM037073.1, from coordinate 53,067,209 downwards.
ACACTTACTCGTTAGCAAAATTAATCGATCGCATCGCGACACATCTTCATTATCAACATTCACCATCGTAAAGGATGAAATATCAGATTCGTTATAAAATTAAAGATTGTGAATAAGCCTTTGCTTGTTCATCCATAAGAGAACATCGTTAATATTAGAGTCTGAAGGCTTATTATTTGCAAGGTCTTCATAAAAACTCTCTTTAATCTTATTATATAATATTAACCAGGCTTATTTTACACAAGTAAAATTAATGTATCAAGGTTACTGGTGGAGCTTGAGCCTAACGCGAAATGTTTCACGAACCCTTACTCACGTATTTTTCATCAGAAAATAACCGCCATGACATTTAATTCAAGTACTCCCACTTTAGTGGAATGCTTAAATTGAAATGCTTCAAGTAGATTAAAATTCTTTTTCCGAGTAAAAATTTCGATAGAAAAAAAGTTCACGAAAAACCAAGTTTACGAGCATTAGCCCTTCCGGACACGTGTGTTTCGAATGGGTTGCTATGGTCGAATAAATACACAGGGGTTGGTTACGCATGAAACAAAACTCATTTCTTATTAGCATTTGAGAGAATCGAATGAGGTGACCTTCTATGCGCAGAGCCGGCTCGATTTTACAGCTGACTGTACTGCGATGTGATAATTATTAAACACAATCATCTGTGTAATAGATTGTCACTCGTAATAAATGTCACTCGACGAGTTTAAAAGTGCTTTGCATTTTAGATTATTGTTTAAATCCGTATATTTTTTTTTGTATCGACGTTATGTGATTCTATTGGTTCCTACGCTGTAATGTTAATGGTCAATATATGATTTTTGGAACGGTCAAATCACAGAGTCAGATACGAATTGTTTTCGGAAATGAGAAATTTCGGGTACAGGACGATACAAATCAATGTTATTGATTATGCCACACGCAGTACAGAAATAAGGAAATGAAAAATTGCCTAAAATGTGTTGGTTCATTCCGATGCAGTGGGAAAAGCACGCACGGGAAGAAGACCCCAAGTTGTATGAGAAAATCCCATTAAACTGTAAATCCTTACAAACGATGAAAAATAAAGTAGAAAGCCTTGATTAAAGAAGACCAAACCCCTCCGAGTCTGTGAGTGATCGAACGTGAATTGATGGGGAGGGGGAGCTATTTACTTTTGTGAATAACAGCATCATTAGCGAAAATTACACGGAATCACTGCATGATACGCTGTGATCATCGTTAAATCGCTTCATCTACTACCCCCGTTCTCCACTTGGTCGTGAAAAGAACATGATATTTTGTGCGAGTTTCATATTATTCTCATCCCTTTTCTCTGTTCTCAATTCGGATCAATTGAATCCAGGGTATATATTTGCGCGGATTATAAAACGTTGCAAGTAGTAACATCCCAGTTTGGTGAGACTAACGATTTCGCGGAACCAACCTTCAGAAGTTTATTTTGATTTCGGTTTCAATACAATGCAGTCGAATATGAGAGTGCCATAATGATTGTTGAGTACACCTTATGACTAATAAAAATCTGCAGTTCCACTCCCTAGTGTTGATTCGCGATAAAACTTTGGGAGATGATTTCTGGGCATTCAAAAAAGTGATAAACACACTTTCCAGTGCCGATGACACCATTTCACAAAGTTTCATCGTGGCCTAAACCATCTGCTAGGCATGTGACCCTCAAGTAAGTATTTCCATTCGGGCACGGATGTCCCTCCGAAGAAAATCGTTGCTAAACAGATTTTCGAACGTCTTCAAATTGAAATTCGCCTCGAGACGCGCGTATATCCCTCATACTTGGCGCGATGCAGAACTAGTTAATCCCCCCATAGTCAATTCAATAACGCGCATAACGAATGTACGTAGCATCCCCCAGCCTACAGGGAAGAACCGAGGCCGCGAAGAACTCACCCTCGCGAGCTCGAACCGATTCTAAATCACAAGCGATTGCGGGGACACCCGATGAATTTTTCAGCGTACAGAGGCAAAGGGCAAACGACAGCCCCGAACAGGCCGCAGCCATATTGGGGCTCGACCGCGAGCTGCGCCACACCCCCCTAAAAAAAAACAGCCAGATAAAAAGATATATACGTAAGGAAGAAATAGCCGCGAAACACACACGAGTCGTCTGGCTGAACGGATGGGGGCCATAAAAAGCGTAAACGTCCACATATAACGTTTGCGCGCCAGAGACAGTCCTTCTCCGCGCCAGATTGGCAGATAAAGGACGAGAGATAAAGCCGGCGCTGGCGTCAAGGCCGGAGCGAGTCGCGGCCACGCGCCAGCGTATACACACTCTCCGTCGAGATGGAAAGTGCAGCGGCGAGCTGGATGTCGGGCTTTTATTATTGATAGCGCGAGCGAGCGACGACGCTTGGCGAGCGCCAATCGATACTTGGCCGCGACGGCGGCGACAGCGTCTCTCTTTCTCCGAGCTTCTTCGGCCTGTTGTGCACACACACACACACACACGTGTGTGCTATGTATCCGCGCTCGGACGCGAGGGAATCCCCCCAGTTACGCTCGCGCCGATAATTCGCGTTATACTTTCGGGGATCGGGTTGCAGCCGAGATTCAGCTTTCCGCGTCATACTCTCCCGCCCCCCACGTTAGCGCTTGCGGTTTCCTCTGCCCGCGCGCGCACCTTTTTTCTCTTCCTCGTTCTCACGCACCCTCGCGCCCAACCATCCACGTGCTCTCGCTCCGATCGGATGTGCGCATTGATTCAAATCGCCGGCTGTGCTCAGTTCAAATTCGGTTTTCCCCCCGCCCCCTTGGTTTGAACGAGTGTGGGATAATGTGTTTTTTTTTACGAGCTGTGATGATCTGACGCGCGCCAATCAGTTATATGTATCTCTGATCTTTTCTCACGAACGATTTATTGAATCGCGCGTGTAATATGCTTTGTTTCGCGCGAATCTTTCTTCTTGGATGTTGAGGAGATGAGGCGCGATAAATGAAGCGCGATGCAAGAAGTGGAAATCCATTGGAATTTATGCCAGTATGATCTTTGCGTATAGTGTCGACCAAGACGCAATGTGTTTTTATCGGGTCGATCGATCTATTTTTGTCTCATGGAAAGATATTAGTCACGCGTGCGCGGGGCAAACACTTATCTGGACTTATTTATACACAATACACTAGTATTGTTTTAATCAACTTTTCTTTATTTTCTTCCAATTCATTTTCCATGTGTATCTGTTTCTACTTTGCTCGGAAGCGGAAGGCTGCTTTCAATCGCAAAACCGGAACGTCCCAAATGTGCCGTAGTCCGCGGAAATTGATCAATTTACAAGAGAAAGTGTATTATTGCTCCAAATCGTTGCTTCCACCGCAGAGCGAATGTTAATTTGATTCTTCTCGTACGCCGCTCGTCTAAAACTTCTCTATTTCTTTGGATTACAGTAGCGATTCGAGATATATTTTCCAATCAGAGAAGATAGTAAACCAATCGACCTATACCGATCAAACCATTCGGAATGCAAGCGATCCGAGAAAAAACCTCCCTTGCTCAATGAAATTGTACGCGATATATTATTTTAAGTAGACATGAATATTTCATGTTGCTTTACGGCATGGCCAACAGACGCACAATCGATATACGGAAGCAGCACGTGTCGAAGCCCCGCAAGAGAGCGATTTTTTCGTATCGAATTTCGCTCAGTTTTTAGTGCCTCGAGCTCTCTCCCTCACTTCCGATTCACAATGATTTCCTTCGTAAACACTCATGAATATGCAAAGTCCCGGTTATTAATTCGATTTCCAACCGACGGATTAAATATTAACTCGCGTCCGTAGGGTAAACGAGGTATATTTTCCCACAACGGCTCCGTCAGAACTGCGGCGTATGTACACGTATGAGGTGTTATACGAGATCAACGAGATACATCTGATTACTTCCACTTTTACACTCATCCAACAAATTCGTGGGCCGCGTACAATCAAGAAAACGCGCTTCCGCCACAATTGCCCTGCAACAGTGGGATAGCGCTATATACTCGAGAGCCGCGGCTAAAACATTTCGAGGATGTCATCGTTTAGTCGCGAAACCGGTTGAATGCAGACTCGGCGCGCGAGATTCGCCTTTCAACTTTCCCCCGAAATGCATATACGATAACGCAGCCGACAAGGTCACGCCGTTGACGGGAAAAAATTCGGTTTGAGAATTAATTCATCGGCAAAGAGGATGCGTCGGAAGTACGAGGCTATAAATAACGCTGATTTGATGAAGAACCATCCGTCTGATTGGAGGGAATGCTTTTTTTTTACTAGAGCGGATGATGAATTCGATTTGAGGAATGGTTGAGGGTGACTTGCTTGTTGGAACTTAATGGTAACGATCGTTCTGTTTGATTAAAAACTACTTTGTATCTGGATCATCATAGGCATGAGAATATGTATCCATGTTTCATTCTCTAGCTTATTATTATTCGCAAATTGGAAAAACTTTCAGTTTCGCGCGTGCCGCAGAATAATGGGGATATCATTAACTTGTATTATCAACAAGCACACGCGTGTCAAGTCGAGTTCATTCAATTACTCTTCTGTAAATACATGCCCCGGTCAGATCTCAGCTGAAACATCGTAGTATTTGCTACTCGCGTGGAGAGATATTCGCGGCGATAAAACAAACAGGTGCACGCGGCGGAGAGTGTGTGGGTGTGTGCGAGTGAGTGGAAAGGCGATTCAGCTCGTCACAACAAATTGACGCGAACGAAGCCCACCGACTCGGTGTGTGCAGCACAAATCACTTCTTGCCTTGGAGGATTGTGATTTTTCTTTTTTCCAGCGTATACACGACGATCGGCGAAGCGTCACTCGAGCGACCGGTTGAGAAAGCTAGCAATTTTCCAGCGAATGAAAATCGAACGAACTCATTGGATATATCTCGAGGAATCACGAAGACGTGTCCTGGCCCTCTGTCAAGCTTTTCAGGCTTCCATGAATCCTCGCGAATCGAGAAACGAGCGCGATGTTGTTTTCGGGTTCGGAGAACAGCGCCGAAGCTTTCCGGGTTCAATATATCCACACGGCTCGTGGAAATGTGCGTGTGCGGCTCGACGTAATGTACCGCGGGGAACCGCTAAAAATCGATTGCGCGCGCCAGCCCCAAATATAGATTACGTAGACGCGAGTGCAGCCTGACACCTCCCGAAAATTACCCTACAAGATAGAGTCCGGGGGTGAAGCGGCATCACGCAGGATATGAATATACAAGAGGGTGCGCAACTTACTGTTGCCGGAGACGGAGGTGGTGTAGTAGCCGTCGGATGCGAGGGCCCCGGAGCCGAGGACGGCGATCGCGAGGATCAGGGCCGCCGCCGCGTGTATCATGCTGGCGACTTTGGCTGTGCTGGGCTCGTCGTCTTGCGCGCACTGCACACACGGCTCCGCGGAGAGCACACAGCTGCAGCAGCGGGACGATCGAGCGGGCCTCTCTCTCTCGGCCGGTCTTGGCCGTGGGCTCGCGCGCGCCTATCTGACGCGCGCACGCGAGGCGTGCCCCTGTGCGACGAGGGGAAAGCCGCTTTCGCCGCCACCGCCGCCGCCGCCGCCGCCGCTCAGACGATGACCCCACGCCGCCTCCGTCCCTCCCTCCCGCGCCTCCACCGCCGCGCTAAGCTAATCTGACGGGCCCCTCGTACGACGTACACGTATTGTGTGCGTGTGTGTGTTGTGCAGCACTCGATGCATATAAGGCGAGATCGGATTCTCAACGAGTGCAGCCCAAACACCGCGCGGTATGATTTGGGGTGGAAAAATGAGACGGTAAAATTTACCGGCACTCTCGGTCCGTACGACAGGATATAAGGCGTTCATACGCACATATCGGGAAAAGTGTGTGTGTGAGCGTACTCGGGGGTAGTTCCGGTGCGCGAGCTTATAAGCCGATATATGGACGCGCGCGGACGCGGATGGGAAGGCAACCGGTTATCCGCGGGGATGTTAGTGCGGGGGCGCTGTCGTACGCCATTTGCTCCATTTGGGTATGGAGTATTCGCGGCCGCGGAGCGTCGCCCGTGCTCCATGGGGCTCGAATCTGAATATCGTATATACATACGCGAGGACGAACTGTAGGGACTTTCACTTGGACGGTACAGTGCGTGCGGCCGCGCTCCTTCACGCGAGATCGAGCATCGCAAAATTCGAGCTGTTTATTCTCCGCGTGTAAAATTTTATTCACAATCGAATTGTTTGGTGAAAGATTCGCGTAGAGATTAGCCACCCTTGCGACGTCGTATTACTTAATATTGCTTAGTCTACTACGAATCAAGATGAAAAGTAATTATCCAGTACTAGTATATTATTGAATTATGCGATGAAAATTTCGAAATCGTTAGCCATATCGTATATGGTATGTCCGTCTTGTCCCAGTACCATATCTACTTATGCCATATTCAGATTTTGCGCTTATTGATAATGAAATAATACTTGGTCGCTTGTTATCCACATATATGTAACTCATCTGTATGATTCGATTAAATTATTAGATAGCAAAATGTTCCGACGGCATTATTCGTATCTCTAAATGTTCAAAATATAAAAGATGACATGAGATTTTTTAAATTAATTGAAAACAAATGATTTTTATTTCCGGAATAAGCATTGGATTGATCATAGGCCCAGAGTTCTATATGTGAAGAGTCTTGGATTGTCTATAAACTCAGTAATGGAGAAGCTAAATTTGAGGGTGAAGCCTAGTAGAATGTACTATAAACGTCCAAATTAATTTCCCTCAGAGCATGAAAAAATAAATGTTTCCAAAAATATATTTGAACGGCACTTCTTAACGGCACCCACCTACAAGGTCGATATATACGCGCGAGTGTTTCGACGCTACAAATAGACAAGGTAAGGAGCATATGCGGTGGTGCGCGCAGGCAACAGCAGCCACGTGTGCCGGCTGTTACGTATATCTCATTATTATACCGGGCGTACGGCCGAGCGCGCATCTGAAATCCTAGGAGATCAATCGACTTTTTGGGGCCCGGGGAAACCCATAAGCACACCCAGTTGTTGTTTTCTCTCGTACTTTTTTCCATACATGACATGGTTTTTTTACATATTATTTTTGCAGAGTTGGCACGTATCGTACAAAGAATGTTCAGCGACCGATGAACAATATTTCACTCGGATTTAGAAATTACCGAGAGATTTGTAAAGTAAGCGGCTTATTCGATTTTCAATATCCACTTACCAATGATTATATTCCTAGAGCATCATAATATATCCTGGGAAATAGAGCAAATTAGTTGTCTATGCTAATCTACGCCTTTAAAGAATAAAACTAAAGACTAATCATTATATCCTAATTGACAATTATCAACCGTTTGAGCACACACTATATACAATTTACACAATGAAAATCAAGAAAAATCATTTTCAATTATTAAATAATAATTGATAGTTTCTATATTGAATTTGTAAATATTTTCGAAATACAGTTATACAAATCAATAAGGCGAAATCAATAATTTTTATTTGTATTCCCAAAAAAATCAATATTTTTGCTGCCCTATAATTCTTTGCCCCGGACCTTCTAAATATCCAATCCGCCCTTGATAATGAATGAATTTTACAACAGAAAGATATTTTACATCTTCCAGAATATGACATCGAGTTATATGAGTCTAAGAAAACACGCAGTCTCATTCTCATCTTTTACATAATCCACCACACGTTCACTTACTGTGGGGTGAAATATATACAGGAAGAAATCTTATCAACTTGATTATAATTAGCTTTAAGACGCTCTCCGATGCTCCGACTTTCATTTGTAAGGCGAAGCGACCAATAGTAAACAGATGCACATCCGGAAGCTGATTCGTGCGCTTGCATGATCTTAGGATTACTGAGACGCTCGCTCCGCGCCCTTTGCTTCGCGACGCTTCTGACGCGCTTAAACGACCATTGTTTTTCCGCTTGTCTTTAGCTCGATCAACAGTTTTTACTTCCGACCCTACCGGGTCCTGTGGGTTTTAGGAGGGTGAAATAATTACATCCGCGTATTCTGACAGCAACTGCTGGACCGTGCACATCTGTATGCAAACAAACTGCGCTTTCACGTATATACGTATAGATGTTTTTAAAATATTGAATAAACTCACTTTTTGTTCGAAAACTATTCGAGTATTTCATTTATTACATGTCTAATATCGATGCTGCGATCTGATTAATAAAAATATTACTGATTGTGATGAATTCGCATCTTATAAGTTATTAAATTCGAAGAAATGATATCAAAGAGAATAACTGAACGTGCCACGTGGCAACTCAACATTTATTAATTATTGTATAGTTTTAATTGTCTCAGATTTTAACAATGATGAATTCAAATGAAATTTTACAGAAGCTTGTACATTGTATGAATAAATAAATGATTATAAATGTACATCGAAAAATCATAGTTGGTAAACAAGAGAAAATTAAGATCCTCTTCAATCTTGGTTTCATTCGTCGCCATCAAACGAGCAGATCAGAGTTGTGTAGATCAATTGTGTTACAACTTTTAACACCAGTGCCATAACAATAATAGACGAACAAAAAGATAAATTCAACACAAACATCAAAATAGTATCTGGCAACAAGATACTATGCAGCAATGACGATAATAACATGGACGTCCACGATGCCATTTTGAAACCAATCCCGAAAAAATGCTTAATCATCTGAAAATCATTATATTTAGCTCAAATTGTATTGTAACGTTATGACAGCGATTATGTGATTTCTTTAGGCTACTAAAGTAGGCTCAGTTATCATTAATATAATTGTGGCCAATGCGATCAACATGCGAACAGTTAATTTACCTGAAGTAAATTATATTAAGATTAAATTATCAACAAATACCTATCTACTTTTGTACGCAGCAGAAAAATAATGATTCCTATCAAGAGAAGCTAAGAAATTTCCATGTCTATATCTAATTTGAGGTATCAGTCATGAGGTCAAATTGAATATATGTATATAAACATCATGCAGCGTACAGGCTATAGTTAGTGGTTTCGCAAGACTTCAATGAATTTTTCGTCTTGGCTGGAGCAAAGTATCAATTTTGTTTCCTGGCGTTCGCAAAGAATAACACTTTTCTCCCACTTTGGGGTGTGGCGACCCCACGTACTCGAGCTGGCCGCTGGCGCCGGGTTGGTAAGAGCCCAGCTAGCACCCGCACACCAGGGTCTAAACGGTGACACGAGGGCGGCCGCAGGGTTACCTCGCTAAAGAAACCCAGGTGGGTGAAAGATCTCCGGGGTGCTTCGGCACCATCAGAGACTGGAACTCACCTGGATCCCCGACGCGGCTTGCTTGCCGTTAGGGATTGATTGGGTTCCGGCCTCTACCGAGGGTGCGAGCATAACCCCTGTGAGCGAATCGGTAGTCACCACCAAATCTGGGCTATTTCGCCTAACCTCGCTCAGTTGCGTAATATACTATTCATAAAAACTTTCTTTCAGTAACAATTACGAAACAACGACGAGGTGGACCTGCTCTCTTGAATTCTTACAGTGGCAGTGAAAAATCACTGTAAGGAGGTGGATGACATTTTCACTAGAATTGCAGTGAATTTGTCATGCAACAAAAGTAAAGTAAGTAAATCGTGATGTAAAATTCACATTTTTACATCACGATTTGCAGTAAGTATGGTGTGAAGTGAATTTCTACTCTACTTACTGTGAATTTTGTGTAAAAATTTTTTCTATCAAAACTCATGGAACTAAAGTGAAAATTAACTTTAGTTGCATGACAAATTCACTGCAATTCTAAATGAAAATTCACTTTAGTTACATAACAAATTCACTATAATTCAGTGAATTTGTCGTCCACCTTCTTACAGTGATGTTTCACTGCAATGCAGTGGTTTTTCACTGTAAGGATTTAAGAGAGTAAGCTTCTATACTAATGAATTCTCAATAATTATTAAAGAGAGTTCATTGCTGATTTCGATACCTTATCATGTGTAAAATATGCCCCTAAAAGCGTGTGACCGAAATATTTCTTTTAAAAAAGTTATAGCATAATAATAGAACCTATGATTAACGTTATTGTTATGGTTAACCGAATCTTTAAACGCGTTTATCTCAAAACGACTTTTTGCTTTCTCAAAGGGAAAGCTTTGTAATGGGGCAAAAATCGGCCCACCGAATCAGACCTCGGGACATCGATTTTCGTGATCTACGGGTCGAAAAACATGGAAATCCAAAAGTGTCTGTATGTATGTATGTGTGTGTGTGTGTGTGTGTGTATGTGTGTGTGTATGTGCGTCCCGTTTTTTTTCGTCCACGATAACTCTCGAAGGAATGGTCCGATCGTCCTGAAATTTTGCACACAGGTTAATCGCGGCAAAATCTCTAAAACTTTTTTTAGAGGCGTGCCCATAAACGTGTGTTCAACTTACTATATAATGATTATTTTTTAATAAAAAAAATTTTTTGTATACTTAAATAATATATGAATACGTGTAAAAAAGTTCCATACCATTATTTAATTCCTTCTAAGATAAAAAAAGAAAGAAAAAAGGGTTATTTTCGAGGTGTTAGATGAGAACCTCCCCTTAAGAGCTTATAGTGAAAACCCGCTGTATAAAAGTAAAAAATCACTGTATGAAGATGGATGAATTATTGAATGGAACTTCAGTGAATTTCCTATGTAATAAAAGTGAAATGAAGTGAAAAATTCACTGCAGTACTATTCAATAATTCATCCACCTTCATAGAGTGATTTTTTACTGCATGCTTTTAAGAGATAAAGATTTCTCATGGGTTTCTGTGGTCACTGTATCTCTGTTGCTATAACACTGAGCTGCAGGGTGATATTTTGGAGGAAAATTGCAAGTTACACATTATATTTTTGAATGCAAGAAGTTAGATTGCGTACACAGGTTTGAGGCATTAAGTGCCAGATTGTTAGACGGTTCTTCGAGCACGGGACTCGTATGCGCGTATTTGAAAACGCCCCGTCATACTAATCTTTGATAAAAAATTTAATCGCAATTCCGATACAGTAGGTATTTTTCTGTAAGACTTTTACGTATTGCTTTTATGGTGGAGTTCCGATAAGAATGCGATTTTGTTTTTTCATTCATTTCTTAGGGTTTGTGAATTTGTAAATTCAAGTACACTCGAGGCATCTTCATGCATTTTTACACGGATATATTGAATGTTTTGACTAATATAAAACTTGATCTTACTGGAAGTACTGCCAACACTGTAATACAGTTACTCAATGTGCAGGAAAATGTCTTTTTCGTCGCTTCTGTGAAGCCAACTCCGTGTATAGGAATCACAATGGAAACAAGATTCATAATATCCATTAACACGTATGCTTTGGCTAGTAAATCCATGAACCAATTCTTACAACGAGGAAAAGTGTGCCGGTGGAAACAATAGATTGCCACTAACCATGGCCATAAGGGGATTGCACACCATGCTACCGAGCCTCGGTGAAACCTACGAAAAAAAATCATCAAACAAGCAGTTCAGTAATACATATTTTTAAAAATATCTACTGATATATTCATTGTCTTACTAGATCTTAATCAAGAAAAAAAACTCATTCGTGCATGATAAGTATGATTATTATTAAGTTATTGTGATGGCTATGGACACAAACAAGATTCATGATGAAGAATCTTTCTTCATCAGTAAACTACCAAGTTAAATTTTCTATTGTTTCACTCAGTCTTTTTTTTCTACTGATTACCCAGTCACTGTATGATACGCTGAACTTCAATTCAGAAATGAAATGCAAGCTCGAAAAAGAGTTATTTTAAACTCTTACTTGTATATTTGTTTCATAGAATCCAGGATTATAGTAGAAGAAATTTCTCCTTTATCCGGTGCATAATGCCAAAAAGCCGAAGTAAGAGAAATCACCATTATTTTGAAAACCATAATGTATGAGGTTATATGCCATCCTCCAAGAAAAATTATGCAGATCATCATCTTATCATCCCCTGATGCTGCCATCGCCGTCAATGTGAACAATGTTACAAGAAGTGTCAGGAACTCGGTACATAATAGGAACAATATTATGTGACGGAAGAATACCATAGCTCTGTAAAAATTAGTACACTTGAACAGTATTTCACTTATATTTTCTATATAAAAAAGTTTTGCAACAAAACGAACTTATCGAAGAATTCATAAAATCAAACAATCTTTTTTTTCATAGTTCGTTCAATTGATAAAGCTGCGGTAGATCGGGTGGATATTTTTCTAATAAGGAATCATCTTGAAAATCAATTTAACGTAGTATTGTGACTTTCAAGAGAGTGGACACAACCTTTTAGTTACTGATCACGATGAAACTTGGTTGGTTCATATATCTCATCTTGTCTTACAACCACACGGTTTAATGTTTCGATTTATCGCAGCTATACTGTAAATTTATCTAATTTCATGAATTCACAGTAAGTCTATTTCTATGACCTCTTGTATAAATATATGGTTCATTCTCATGTATAATATACAAAAAGTGTAGTAAGTCAAATTAAAGTTACACTTTATGGATTGGTGATACCACTATTATAATACGATGAAAATTCATCTGCCGTTACACATCTTCTTTATTCAAAGGCCGTTTTAACTTTACGTATACCATAAACCGGGGCTACTTTGAATGCTTATACCTTGTCCTGTATGTACATGTCAAACTTCGAAACAGAGGTTTTTTTAATCGTCCATGATATATATTTGCAATGCTCTAAAGGTTGTGGCAGACGTTAGGAGTTGAAAAGTGTCGGAAACAGCCCCGACTTGCGGTAATTAATTTTTAATTCAATATAGATCGTATTAAATATATTACTGGAATGATTTTTCGATGACTTCTGCTACAGCACTAGGTCCGGCAACAGAAATGCAATGAACATATAATGCCATAAACGGAAACATTATTAAGGGCAAGAAAGCAGATGAAACTATCTCTGCGAGTCCACTGTCTTTAATTCGTAGGATCATAAAAATGATTTCCTCCACAAGTGGAAACACCAAGTAAACTATTCCAATGTAGACGAAGGCGGTCGGGAACCATTGTATCAGTCTCAATTTTCCTACCAAGATCAATATTGTGGCAATTACTAATATGATTGTAATCACGGCAAGTAGACTGCAAATTTATAGAATATTCTCCATGAAGTTTACTATTGTTTAGCACGCCTTAATATGAAAATTTATTATTGTATGTACCTTTTTCGTTCATATTGCTCTAATAAGATTATCGGATCCACCATGCTGGGGTTTGCGATTACGGCAGCATATTTAAAGATGTATGAGCCCATGAGGAAAAAGAACACTTCTTGAGGAACATGGACAAATCCTGACCTCAAATATCTGAAGTCAATAGTACCGGTGACAAAGGCTTGAAAATAAAATATTACAATAGTTACATTGTCAAGTTAGCAGAAAACTATTGTAAAATATTTTTTACCGCAAATGCATAATCCGAACCAGACGAGACATATTGCATAGGACAAGTAAATATACGAAGAGTCTGTAACTTCACGGTCTCCACTCAAAGGATTTTTTTTCAAAGGCTTGTATATCATTTTCAAAACTGTAATGCAAGAAGATTTTATCAATTTTTTTTCTATCAAACGATTATTTATATTAATCAACTTTTCTGGTATGAGGAAAATAGAAAGCAATGATTCTACATCTTGCAAAAGTATATAGCTTCGTTTGAATTTTTCCAATCGTATTTATTGAGAAACTAAGAATATAAATATTTTCCGTAGTACGATTCTTGACCACTATCTGCGAGTGAATTTTATTTTTACAAATGGAACTTTTTTGCATTTTATTCATTACAATTTCATAATGAAAGTCGGCAGTCAACATATTCGTGTTATCAAAGAAATTAAGATTTTTCAATGAGCTCGGAACTATCTAATAGCGTCGAATACTGAAGTTAATTTTTAAGTAAACGGTTATTTCATGTGTAACAATAAGTATTGTTCCGTGAGAGGAATAAAGCTTTCAATAACTCCGGATTTCTTTCAGTTCCAACCTCAAAAATTCAAAATCATACTCACCGTTCTGAATTCTTGCAATAATATCCTTTCTGAGATAAGTTAGATATTATAGTATGAAAATTTGGGAATTTTTCATACCCTGACGTCCACTCATATGCAATTATGTAAAGAAATGAATTTTTTTCATAAGTATTAGTATCTTCAAACTTTATGAAATTCGCACTGCGTTGCATATGTTTTATGATTCTAAACCAATTAATTTTTTAGTAGGTTATTGAAACAGTGAAACAATCCAAGTAAGTAATATAATTTAAATATTAAATCAAATCAGAGTTGTGAAATATCGGAAAGAAGCGATTATTTTCGTATTAACCAATTTTAAAATTACGATTTTTTAAAAACTTGATTAAATATAAAGAATGTATATTTAATATCCACAGTAAATTCATAAGAAACTTCTTGATATTTGCATAGCAAATTGAAAATAATGGGATAACTTGAAAAAAAATACATATACTATGTATGTAATCATTTTTGCGACTTTCTAAATGATTTTAGATTGTATTAAATGCACACTTGAAATCGTTTGAAAAGAAAACTGATAAAGCAACATATCTTTCAAATGAAAAATGATTGAAATAAGAAAACCCAAAAGTTAATCATGAACATATTCTGCAATTATATAGACAAACGCAAAACTGTCCGTTCAGAAGCTTATTCTTCTTCTTCTTCTTCTTATTATTATTATTATTATTATTATTATTATTATCATTATTATTTCTTTTTTATATCTTAAAATCATATAATAATTATTTTTGTACTCATACTAATGCTTTGTTCACTGGATATACATAATACTATTGTCTTTCTAACGGTTAATTGATATCACAAAACTACTCTGACTTTAACGAGAGCGACGTGAATTTCGTAGAAACTTCACATCAATATTCTCAACTTTTCTCTCTATATTAAAAGCCAGACCGCCGCCGCCGCCGCCGTGGGAAATTTTGACCCCCAAGTTGCCCCCCCAAATTGCCCCCCAAGTTGCCCCCCTTTTTCCACCCTTTTCACCCCATTTTTCACCCTCTTTTTCCACCCATTTTTTCACCTTTTTTTCACCCCATTTTTCACCCTCTTTTTCCACTCATTTTTTGCCCATTTTTTCACCCATTTTTTTCACCTCTTTTTCCACCCCCTTTTTTCACCCTTTTTTTCACCCCTTTTTTCCACCCTTTTTTCCACCGTTTTTTCCACCCTTTTTTCCAACTCTTTTTTCACCTCTTTTTTCACCCCTTTCTCCACCTCTTTTTTCCATCTTCTTTTACCACCGATGTCTTCGAATAAATTATTTATTTCCAATAAATATGCAATGGTCCGATCTCCTGGAAATTTCGCACACAGGTTAGTCGCGGCAAAATCTAGGCCGAGTTCAATTTTCAATAAAATCCGTTGTTTATTTGCCTAGCAACCGTTCCTAACGTGTTATCTCACGAATCTTCATAAGTGCTCATTGGGACTATGAGAGTTGATGAGAATCAATGAGAATCGAAGAGAATCGATGAGATATTTCCCATAGCAACCACTGTTGATATCCTCAGCAACCGTTGCTTCGAAAGTTGGAAACTCAATTTTAAGTTACACTCGATGACCAAGAAAACTGAATTATTATATTTGCTCTATAGCAACCATTGTTTACCTCCCTAGCAACCATTGCGAAGGTTGGAAATGATCAATCTATGACCCATGTCCATAATTTTCGATTGCAAAGGACACAAAATCTTCCCACTTAGCTCCTCAGTAACCGTTGTTACACGCCCTAGCAACCGTTGCCAAGGGAAAGAAAATGTAAGTTTCGTTTCCAGTATTTTCAACTGCACAGGATACAAAATCTCCGTTCTACCCATAGCAACCATTGTTTACGTGTCTAGAAACCGTTGCTGCAGTAGAAGGAAAGGACTAAATATTATTTTGGACAAGTTTTTTTCAATATAAATCCACATATTCGTCGAAATTACCGTTTATTTACATCCCTAGCAACCGTTGTTTTGGAAGCTGGAAAAACAGTTTTAAGTCACACTCGATGGCCAGAGGCACTAAATTGTTATATTTGTTCCATAGCAATCGTTTTTTACCTCCCTAGCAACCATTACGAAGGTTGGAAATTATCAATTTATGACCTATTTCCATCATTCTCTACGGCAAAGGACACAAAATCTTCCCAAATAGCTTTTCAGTAACCGTTGTTTACCGCCCTAGCAACCGTTGCTAAGGGAAAGAAAAATTCACGTAAGTTTCGTTTCCAGTATTTTCAACTACACAGGATACAAAATCTCCATTTTACCCATAGCAACTATTGTTTACGTGTCTAGCAACCATTGCAATCTTACTCAAAATCTGCTGCTGAAAATCTGAAATGGAACACGCGGAATACCCAAACCAAAAAATATGATCTAGCACATGTCACTATTAACCTAAAGTTAAACCCACTATTAATCTGAAAACCGCTGCCAAGTGCCTTAGCAGTATGCTTTCTCAAAAAGGCTTCAACATCACCCACGAACGCGTCCCAAACCTGTATTTTCAGCTTTCCACTAGCGTAGATACTATCATCTATTTTTCAAAAATTACAAAAAAATTATTTAATCAATTCAATTCGTATCTTTGTGACTGTGTAAAGTGTCGTTCTTTTTCAATTGACCAAACTATGTTGCGAGTGTTGATGTCTGACCGGGCTCTCTTATTATTTGATCAAATGCAACAAAGCAAACTGTTCTAGGTTCTACACGATGCGAGACATTTGGACCTGCATAATTTTTCGATCAGTTCATCTTGTGACTGTCATACGGTTAAATGGCGGTCAAAATCGATCCGCACTGCCCTTAAGTCCGTATTTAGCACACTTCAAGACTCATTTTGATCATTTTCGACGGCAAAAGACACCAAATTTTCCCAATTTTCTCTATAGTACGTTGAAAATACTGGAAACGAAACTTACATCAATTTTTTTCCCCATTAGCAACGGTTGCTAGGGCGGTGAACAACGGTTGCTAAGGAGCTAATTGGGAAGATTTTGTTCTTTGCCGTCGAAAATGATGGAAATAGGTCTTAAATTATTAATTTCCAACCTTCATAACGGTTGCTAGGGAAGTAAACAACGGTTGCTATGAAGAAAATAGAACAATTCAGTGTCCTTGGCCATCGAGTGTGACTTAAAACTGATTTTCCGGCTTGCTCCAATGAGCACTCATAAGGATTTGTGAGAAAACAAGTTAGAAACGGTTGCTAAGGAAATAACCAACGGATTTTGCTGAAAATTGAACTCGTGATAGATCTTGCCACAACTAACCGGTGTGCGAAATTCCAGCAAGATCGGACGATTCCTTCGAAAGTTGTCCTAGACAAAAGAAACGAAAAATTTTACACCTTAGCAACGGTTGCTAGAGAAATAAACAACGGATTTTGCTGAAAATTGAACTCGGCCGAGATTTTGCCGCGACTAACCTGTGTGCAAAATTTCAAGAAGTTCGGACAATTCCTTCGAGAGTTATCGTACGACAAAAAAGTGCACGTACGTACATACGTACGTACATACATACATACATACACACATACATACAGACACTTTTGGATTTCCATGTTTTTCGACCCGTAGATTACGAAAATCGAGGTCCCGAGGTCTGATTCGGTGGGTCGATTTTTGCCCCATTACAAAGCTTTCTCTTTGAGAAAGCAAAAACAAACGTTTAACATGAATATAGCTGACATTAATCTTTTATTTTGATTCGAATCGTTCGTTCAGTATTCTTTTCAATCGAACAAAATCGAAAGTTCAAGTTTAAAGTTTTATTGTTTTGAATGTAATTTTCTTTTAATTATTACTACACTTATTATTGAAATTATTGATTTCTAAAGAAAACACGGGGTGTTGGCGAGCGAAGCGAGCAGGGGGGTACCCCCCTAGTAATCTTAATTGCTAACAAAGTTACATTTTACTCAAAAGAATTACAAACATTATTCAGACTTTTTAAACATGGATATTTAACTAAAAATAGAGTAAAACGACAAGAATAATCGAAATAGACGACATACAAAAATATAAAAAATTATAATTGTACAAAAACTCCTACTCAAGCTCCTTGCAACATTAAAGCTTTCAACTTGTAACTCATGTAATACGGCTTTTCATTTGAATCATCATTACGTTCAAAATCTTCCATAACACAGAGGAATATAGTATCTATAGCTGATCTGAGTACCATGAAAAAGCATTCTGTTATAAATATTGATCCAACTACAACAGTACCCACAGCAATACCCATTTCATCATATAAGCCTTTATTATGGCAGTGAGCTGACATAGCTAATGATGCGATTCCAATAGCTAAAAGTTGTCCCAAAAAAAAGATCCCATTTGTTACCTGTAAATATATTGTAATTTGAATTTTTGGAAAACCATAAATACACTGAAAACTGAATATCTTACTTTGTTTATTATAAGTACTTTGATGATATTTCTCATAAGAAGATTGAATGCATCTTTGGCGGATTGAATAAATCCTGTACCATGAATGGCACTCATTATATAAGCATTACGGTTCAAGTAATCAAAGAATCTCTCAACATTGGCAAACAAGTATTGATACCACATAAAGATACATCTAAAAATAGGATTACAGCTATCTTTAACGCGATTCTTTAAAAATTTCAACAAAATGTTTATGAATCGACAAATTGCCAGAATCATCGAACCAAATGCAAGTGTTCCAAGATGATATCTAAAAACACATTTATTATATTATTGATTGTATGATGTGAAATGGAAATGACAGTGAAAATAAATTCAATTACCTGACAGTTATGTGACAACATCGCATAACTGTATTATTTAGAACATAACTTTTATTCATAGTCCAATACCATGTGGCAAAACTTGCAGATAGAATCATTTGTACAAAAGCTCTTGCAAAACATATAAGCCACAGCAATCCAAATAAATTAATTAGATGGAAAATATAAATATGAGCTGGGACATCGTTACCAGATGATTGTACATTGGTGCTCAAATATAAGAATACGGAAGATGCCCAAATTGTTATTCCAACGTATACAATAAATAGAAACACTGGAAAACAAAATAATGATGGAAAGAATATGACAACCCTGAAAAAAATTAATGTTGATTCAGCTATGTTAAGAACTTTTTACATGTTTTATTGAAGTAGCAATTCAACTCACTTGCTAGACTCTTTAATGACTTCACAAGCAACAGCAATTTTTTTTCGGCAAACCAAGAATAACATTACTGTTGACAAAAAAATAAGAGAAGATACGACCAACAAAGCAAGAGCTCCAGAATTTTGAGTATTGTTAGCATACATGTAGGAAGATGCGCAAACAGTACCAAACAGAAGGAAACATACTATGAAAATCACTGTATAAACAATAAACTTTGCAAACCATCTTAATAATATTATATATGACATTGTTATGACTGCAGCTAGAGTTATAAATTTTAGGATCTCATACCTAGAAATTATTAGTTAAGTTTAAATAAACATGTAGAAGATATATCGACGTGTCTTACGAAGAAAGACACATAACTGAATCTGTCCGCGAAGAAAGACACATATCCGAATCTGTCCGCGAAGAAAGACACAACTCGCAATCTAGCCACGAAGAAAGACACAACTCGCAATCTGTCCGCGAAGAAAGACAAATGTCGGAATTATTCTCCCGCGAATATTAACGAAAAAAGAGTTTAAACTGTAGAAAAGGCTTGTTTTTTTGTCAAGTATAACCTACTCATTCTAAGCTTTCATTCCATATATTTTTTACCTCGGAAAATTGTGGGATGTGCGCCATGTATCCTTTTTGCGGGAAGACGCGGGTTGTGTCTTTCTTCGTGGCTAGATTGCGAGTCGCGGCTAGATTGCGAGTTGTGTCTTTTTTCGCGGCTAGATTGCGAGTTGTGTCTTTCTTCGCGGACAAATTGAGATGTGTCTTTCTTCGCGGACAGTTTGAGATGTGTCTTTCTTCGTAAGACACGTCGATATGTGAGTATATATATACATACTTTGATTTGAAATTCACAACTTGCTTATGCACAGCATGTATCCAATTACGATTACCATCTCTACTTATCATCTCAACATCATGAATTAAACTTTTCACATTTCCTGTGGAGAATGCTGAATCAAAAAGAAATAGTATTACGTATGTAGAATTCAGATCAAATTCAATAATTTTGAGCAAGCCAAGTATACCATAATTTCCTACTGCCAGCCAGACGAGAAGAAAAACACCCAGTAATAATAAAAATGGGGAATCTGTTGGCTTGCGTTGTTGTTCAATAGGACCATTCCATAATTGATCATACTTTATTTTGTCACCTACAAGATTTGATGAGCCATTCAAATACTTTCATTAGACATGGAATACGGTTCACCAGAAATTGATTGAATCAGAGGTTTGTACAATTATTTTCCGAATATTAATAAGACATTACATTATCAAGAGAGAAGGGTAACACAAACGATCAAAATTTTTAAATATTACTGTAGAGCTTAATACGAAATAGTTTGAAAAATCCACGAAATCAAAAGCAACCCGAAAAAAAAGATATATACCATCGGACCGACGTTATACCTACTTAGACACAAGCTTTCATATAAGTAATTAAGTATATAATACTTAGAATAGTCAAATTCAATTTGAGACATACCAAAACTCCGATTCTCCGTGTTCTCGGACATTCTGTATCCGATGCTGCTTCAGTCTTGGTGCTTTTTAGATTCTCAATATATGCAGGTAAAACTGGGAGATTTTGTCAACGAAGCCGGTCTTAAAGCGGGTAAACGAATGAGTCGAGACTCGAGACTCAACTTCGTCTGAGACGCGATGCGCAAAGAGGTCGGCGTTGTGGCGCGCTAAATATCATATAACTCCTGCATCGCAGTGAATTCCATGAAGTCAAGCCGAAGTTATATTGTATACCCTTTGTTCACTCACCCGACACTCTCGGCTCGTACTTCTATATGGAGTGATTCAAGAACGCCGGGGATTCCGGCGAAATGCGAAACGGACGTGCCTATATCACAAATGCTGAGTGGGGATAACGTAAACAGTCATCGTTCCAAGTTGGAAGCTTGAAACTTCCAAGTTCCAATCGCCGATATTTTATTTGTATGTATAACGCACGTTTCAAACGATCATTCCACTGCTCTCTTTTTTATACAAGATCGCTGTACATTTGGTACTTATGTATTTCATACAGATTTGAATTGGCTTATGTTTGAAGCGGAAGAGACGACAGATTTCATATCATCATTTGACCAAGGTCGAAAATACTTGTACGTATATATTTTTTCTAATTGCTCTCGCCGTCTGTTTCCACCGTAACAGTTGAAGTTTCCCAATGTCGTGGAAAAATAACAACTTTTCGGGAGCCATCCTACAATTTTTTAATTGAGCCAAGTAGGAAGGTGAACTCATCAAAAGTTATTTCACTATTATAATTTCACTTTTATTTTTACCTCCAACCCTATCCTGAACCCCACAATATTATCCTCAGTTTCAAATTAATTTTTTAGCGAACTTGACGATTTTACTGAAAAGGACAGAGAAAAATGCGTCAGCTTTGTCCTGATCGGTTTTTCTCCAAGATCTTATGTTTTTAAGGTTTTCGAAAAATACGATTGTCTCTATTTTTCACCTTCTGCGGTTTATAAATTATGATAAAACAGCTTTTAGGGAAAAAATAATCGGACCCAGATTTGTGTTTTTGGACGTTGACTGTTCTTTTTCGACGGAATCGTCAGGTTCATTGAAAAATGTAATTTGAACTTCGAAAAAACTTCAGGTTCATACTAGCTAGGCTGTTCCTAGACGCTTTTCACCGTAAAATTACTTTCATATGAAAATACACTTTTCGTACAGAGACAATTCAAAGGAATCTTAAAAATCGAGAATGTCATGAAAGTTATATTGTTTTTGCCTTGTCGGCAAAACATGGGATATGAAATCCATGTCATTCTTGTAAATATGTGGATTCCACCCGCGGGCTTCCAGTAGTTTCATCCATAACTTATAGTTTTTGGAAAGATTACTCAGTTTGTAAATACTAAGCTCATTAATTATCCACTCACTCCAAGGCATGTACCCCGGAGGTGGTAGCAGCGGAAAGAAAAGAAATTTTAAACGTTGCGAAAGACTTTGCAGGGACAGACAAATAGAAGACTCCGATAATGAATAGAGCATATTGTAGGATATGGGGAGAGTGTGGAGGTGTATAACCGATAGTGTGATGATACGAGAGACATAGCGTGAATGATAACTGATTGTGTGAGAGTATGAGAGACATAGCGAGAGCGAGTAAGCCTGTGTGTGTGAGTGGGAGGGCAAGGCCCGGCGGCATATTATGCGTGAGAGAACCCTAGGGATGCTTAGGAGGGAATGCAGCCCCTGAGCGTGGGCGCGGCCCTGCGCGGCCTTGCGCGGCCCGATAGTCAGTCCTTTGGGAGACCTTGCCTCGAGACGTCGAGTCGCTGTCCCAAACACCCCTTTTGTGAACGAATATCTAAATAAAGTATAGTTGCCTATTGATTACGATTATAACTCCGTTAACCTCTTCCTGAACCCCACAATATTTCTATCTTTGTCTGTAACTTTGAGCTGGACACGTATTCATATCTTATACCATACACACCAAAATACAACTTGTAAAATTAATTCACTCTACAAAAATGTAACGGAATGAATCAGATCCAGATAAAAATTGTGAGAGAGACATAGTGGAGTGGCATGTAGAGAAAGGAATGGGAGAATTTTCTTGTCCGATAGAGGATCCCGAGCTTCAACAAAATTTTTCTCATACTTTTTGAGCTACTTAAAACAAATTCCGAAGGTTTAACAACCAGGAAATGGGCAGGAATAAACTATTTTGTCATAGTAGGCGTGAGAAATCACATGAATTCATTTTTGCTTTCTCAAAGAGAAAGCTTTGTAACGGGGTAAAAATCGACCCACCGAATCGGACTTCGGGACCTCGATTTTCGTAATCTACGGGTCGAAAAACATGGAAATCCAAAAATGTCTGTATGTATGTACGTACGTACGTACGTACGTGCACTTTTTTGTCGTACGATAACTCTCGAAGGAATTGTCCGATCGTCCTGAAATTTTACACACAGATTAGTCGCCGCAAAATCTCGGTCGAGTTCAATTTTCAGCCAATTCCGTTGTTTATTTCTCTAGCAACCGTTGCTAACGTGTTTTTGATAAAAGCTCCGAAAATCATCATCAATGCACGATGGGTCTCCAATTCTTTCGACGACGATCGATGAGAATCGATAAGACATTCATTTTGGAACAACCATTGTTTATTCTCCTAGCAACCGTTGCTATGGAGATACAAAATTCAGCTTCAGACTGACTTTTTTTGTCGTACGTTAATTTTCGAAGGAATGGTCCGATCGTCCTGAAATTTTGCACACAGGTCGGTCTCCGGCAGATGTGAACCGAGTTCGGTGTTCAGCAACATCCGTTGTTTGATTCCATGGCAACCGTTGCTAGCGTGTTTTCGATAAGTTCCCATATAATTCATGATAAATGATCATTTGGGTTTGTATATTTATGGGATTCTATAACAATCAAAGAGACCTTTCCCGTATAAACCATTGTTGATGTCTCTAGCAACCGGTGTTTATATCGCTTGCAACCGTAACTAGGGAATGGGAAAAGTCAGTTGGAGGTTCATTTTTGGAACTGTTGATGACTAAGAAGTAAGAACATCGAAGCTCCGACATTTACCATAGCAACCATTGTTTACGTCCTTAGCAACCGTTACTATGGAGTGGGAAAAGTCAGTTGGAGGTCCATTTTCGGAACTGTTGACGACTAAGAAGTAAGAACACCGAAGCTCGGATATTTACCATATCAACCGTTACTATGGAGTGGAGGAAATAAGTTAGAGGTTCATTTTGCTTTCTCAAAGAGTGGTGATTAATGCAAATTGAGGTTCAATTGCAATACTTTGAGAAAGCATACTGCTGAGGCACTTGGCAGCGGTTTTTTCGATTCAAGCGCCAAGCACAGATTGTTTAATTTTTTTCTTTTGACTTATAGTTTTGACATGTTGCGAATCAGCAAGAGCAGTTACGTGAGCACAGTTGATTGGCCTTGATACAGATATGATTAGTATTAGTTATGCTTTTGTAAACCTGACCATCGCTTGAGATTATAGATACCTAGTTGACTCACAAGGAGAGGACACTATCTCCGGGTGTCCAATCACGATGAAACTTTGTGAGAAGGTTCATGGGTAGCCTAATAGTTTATATCTGCAGATGCCCGGACGTAGCGTCCTCTCCTCGTCAGTGATAATTGTTTTGTAAAATAATCGGGACGAAATTCTCGAACTGGATGATTCCTAAATGAATCAAACCATCTTTATCAATGTAACCCAATCGACTCTTGTATGGGAGATAGTAAATCGAAGCGTCGAGGCGAATTCGAACGGAATCAAATTGTATAAAATTATCAGTATATTAAAAAGAAACACTACTACTTCACATTGCATTTTATTACATTTTTGAAATATTTTTCATCCATATTATAAAATATAAGTTTTACAAGTTTACATTATATATCACAAAATTCACAAAGAATTAACACTTTGAGGAATAGAAAGTAACACTCGAAGATATAGCTAATGAAGACAACTTGCTACGAATTGTTATCGAACCAATAAATGTTCTAGTTTGTCATTCATATAATATGGTCTCTCTTCTGAACCATCGTTACGTTCAGAATCTTCAAGAACACATAGAAACACTGTATCAACAGCTATCCTCAATACCATGAATGAAGGTTCTGTTACGAGATAAGAACCAATCACGACTCCAACAAGTGCAGCTACTATTAAGTGTTCACGTTCAGCCGTATTGCAGTATATTATTGTAATACCAATTGAAATTGCAACTACAATGAATTGACCAAGAAAAAATATTGCTTTTGTCACCTAAAATGTCAATAGTCAGAATATATTTTTATGTTAAATATTACGTTTTTACGAATAATGACAAATTCTCACTTTGTTAATGGTCACAACTTTCAAAATATGTCTCATGAGAAGATTGAAAGCACTTTTAGCCGATTGGCAAAAAGTAGTACCATGGACAGCAGTTATTATGTAGGCGTTGCGGTTCAGAGATTTTACAAGTCTCGTCAAATTTTCAAATATATATTCACAACAGCAACATACAATAGCTAAGGGATTTTTCTCACTCATTAGAATACTTTCCGCAGTTTCCAACAATATCTTGATTATTTCACAAATAGATACGATTAGCGATCCGCAGGCTACTGTTCCAAGATGATATCTGCGACAGAAAATAGTGTGATTATCTAATCTGAATTACCAATCAATAACAAGATGATCATTGTGATATTTGTTTTCCAATTTACTGAAAAGTCAGGATCACAAACTTCATCATTCTGTTACTACCGAATTGAAACAACCGTTCTTTATATCCGTCAAAGAGCTATGAAAGCCCTTGTTTACCCGATATGGCCCTACTAAATATTTGCGTTTCAATCAAGGGTTCAAATCATTTTGTCGATGAAATAATTGAATTAACATCAAATGCGGGATTTGCATTTTGGTCTATAGAAAAATATTAGCATTTCAAAGTATTGCGTGCAAAATAAATTTTAAACAGATTTTTAAATATATTTTCGAAAATCGGGAATTAAAAAAATGATTTAGTATGTAACTATAAATGGAATTTTAATTGAGGGACTATCTAGAGAGGAAATGATCGTGTGGAGAAGAATTTTTGATTTTCGTAATTTTAATGATAGGAGTCACGTTCACAGCTGTTTCGTAGTTTTTTTGAGGATCCAAGAGGGTTGGTTTATTCATTTTCTGTCATAATAAGATAACATATGCGGTGATCCTGGTATTTCAAACAAATCCGAAATAACGAACACCCTAATGATTATATAGTTTGACAGCCAGTTGAGCTGATTATTATCACCTAAAGGTCGTAGTTGTTACCCGTAAGACAGTATCATTTGGTACATGAAGCTTATTGAAAGTCCAGTACCAAGTAGCAAAACTCCCAGATAAAATCATCTGTGCTAATGCTGTTACGAAAGCCAGAATCCAGATGAGTCCAAAGATATTGAGAAAATGGAAACCATACAAATATCCAGGTATTTTTTGTGACGACGATCGTGTCACTGTGTATAGGTAGACAAATACGCTTATTGCAATAGCTATTATTATCGCGTGTAAAACGAATACGATTATTGGAAATAAATATAGAGATGGGAAATGCATGACCGCTCTGGAAAAAAATGGTTATTCATGTACAAGATTGCTGATTTGGAATTAATTTGTATGCACCGTGGTATATACGTACTTGCTCGCTTCCCTGATAACTTCACAAGCAATATTTATTTCTTTTCGAAAAAAAAAGAAAAAGAGAACGATTATTAAAAAGGCGAGTGCGGACATGATTAACGTGCCCAAAGCGCCCGAATTATCTCTCTGTTTGCTGTATACATAAGCAGATGTGCAGGCTGATATTAATAATAAACCACAAATGAAGAGAATTGCAGTGTATACAAAGCATTGCGCGAACCACCGTAGCAGCAAAATATACAGAGTAACTAAAAATGCAGCAAGAATCAGAATTCCAAGAACAATATACCTAAAAAAATATAGTTCAAACTTAAGTATTTACATAGAATGTCGTCGAGTAGCTTACACCTATAACATTCAGCCGATCCTCACTTTGTTGCAAGAATTTTTTCCATAGTGATAGAATTATCATTTTTCTGATGATTGAAATCACTTCTGATACCAACGTTTTTCTTCGCATCAGTCAACGAGCTGATATCTCCCTTTAGGTAAGCTAGATTCGTGAAACAGAAGGGCGTATATGATGTGAATTTCTCTTGAGAAGTTTTTATTATAATTGAGTTCATTAGCTCACCATAACATGCTACTGCTACCCACAGAACAACAAAAATTGAGAATATTATGGAAAATATTGAATCTGTTGAATATCGTTGCACTTTCATTGGGCCTTGCCATAGAGGATCATATCTTATTTTCTCACCTGAAAAAAATCAGGCACACACCAAATACAGATCTTGTGATATTGATCAAAAGTTAGAATGTCTAAAAATAAAAACTAAAATATCCCCAAACAGTTCAAGTCAACATTTTTTGAAGAGAATGTGAATACTGCATTGGATCACTTTCAAAAGTCCCTAGCTCATTCCAAAACACCATACAGATTAACAAAAATTTACTTATAGACATGTTTTTGAAGCAAATATAACATTGACACATTCTTTTGTTTCCAAATTATATTTGCTTGTCACAAATTTGTCAAGAAATTCTATGTCTACACCTTGATTTTACTCGAGTTATACACAGTAAAAACGATAACTTAAAAGTGTTGCAGTAGTGAAAATCTATTTTACTTAAAACGAATTTTACATTTTTAGCTTTAAGTACTTTTTTTATACTGAAATTCATTCCGTTCCATTTTAAAAAAGATTTTTTACTTAAATCAAGGAATCGTTTTTGCTTTGTAGATTGAGATTGGAATAAAGTCACAATTCGTTAATAATATTGCTCTTTCTTATGACAATGGAACTTTGTATGCAGCCTGGGATCGGGTTGTTACTGTATAAGGATTCCGTTAAATGTATAAGTTATATAAGTAGTTTATGTATATCTGTGTATACATTATCTATACGGATATCTGCATATACAAGCGAACAGAGATGTCTTCATATCTGCAGGTTCTTCATCGACATGACGCTTCAGCGTTTGACCGATGACGGCATACTATGCTTGTAATCAGTTTTGAGCAAAATTTACGTTGTGTGTGATTCTCATGGAACCGGTACTTTCCATATTCTCAATATTTTGAACATTAAGGAGAACTTAAAGAATTAGTTATATTCAATTCAAGTTTAAACATTAAGAAGTTACAAAACTTGTTATATCAGATACGAATAAACACTAAAATAGACCCAAACCCAAATTTTCAGATTTCTATTGGCACAGATCGTCGAGAGGGAGCAACACCGCAATAACTCTGTGTCTAGTGATTTTGCCTGTTTTACGAGTTTCCTTGAAAAAACTACAAAAACTCGCTGAGATTATTATTTAGATCGCGTCCCCGACAAGTTTTCTAACCAATCGTGAAAAAAATGAAATGGTAATGGTAAGTTTGACACTTTGCACGTCTGAATCGAATCAATAGTTCTTAAATTTTGCTTAAAACTGATCACAAGTATGTACATGCGGTCATCGGGCCAACGCTGTAGCATTATGTCTACTAAGAACTTTTTTTTTTTCTTCCTAAGGCTATCACCTCCGGGGTATGTGCCTGTCTACTAAGAACTAGTAATTCTGCTATATATATATATATATATATATATATATATATTTCAACTATGCTTTTTGTATAAATATTAATGTAAAAGAATAACATTAATTTTGCAGGTGAATAAGATTACCCGTTAAAAATATATAGATAAATATTAGTTTCAATGAATTAATGGCGAATGACATTACTCACCGTAATTTTCCTTTCTTTTACCCATGTTGACGGCGTACTGAAATTATATATTTCTTCGTAAAATATTCAAAAAGCAATATGACGTGAACCGATAGAATTAAATTCTTGCCGTTTTAAGTAATACTTGCGTACGCGAAGAGTATAGTCTAAAACAACTGATCACTGAAATTTATACTCAGTATAGGTGTGTGACTCAAACTGATAAACTTTGAAAAAGAAGGGGAAATATGGTAACGTAAATCTTATCTGACTGATAGAAGGAACTGTACAATGAAAAGTGATCATTTGATAAAATACATTTCCGAAAAAATTATTCTCATTAATTAATATATCTATTTTAGAAGCTGAGATTAAATATGCATGTGTATACCATTTGGATAGAAAATTTGATAATAATCAATATCCAAAAGTGAATGACTCTATTCTCTGGTATAAAGTATCATTCTTGAAGTTTGTCCAAATGACTAATGCGAATTGGTGTCAAGATTTTGTAAAGATTATTGAAATATAATCTTTACACCTTTCAGAATGCTTATAATAATGTGTATGATGGATATGGTTAGTTATGAATACACGAATGAGTATAATAAGATGTATTTGAGGAAATTATTACTGTAAGGATAGGAATGACATGAATAATGTTAGTGATCGAACAAAATAATCTAAGCGTTTCGTCTTAGATCCACCTGACAGGACTCGTCAGAAAAGTTTTCTAGATGGATCCGAACTTATACGCTTATGGCGTGTATCAAGAATATTGATAATAAACATCTATAACAATATTATATTCTCTTTTATCTAATTCAACTAGCTAATGATTTTTACTATTAAGTTAGTACAGAATGTTATTTGATTGTTGTTAGTTATACGTGGGTAGAGAATAGTCTGCAGAAAATGAATATTAAAATTAGTTATTATACTTGAGAAGGGAAGAACTTTGATGAATATAGTAATTGTTACATCAATTATATATTTAGCGTGTGTGCACAGCCCATGTATCGACAACATACTAACTCTGCATCCGGCAGAGAGAAAAAACTAGCGACTTGTTTCCCCAAGAACAATATAACGTATCACGCGAGACATAAGTCACTAGGAGGTTCGAGCGCATATCTATAAAGCGCATATCGGACTAAGAAAGAGAAAGAGAAGCGAGTAAAAAGAAAGCTAAGAGAATCCTCTTACGGAAATCTATGAGGTCCGAGTGAATGAATTATGGAATTATGGAAATTTAATGTTTTGTTTTAAATTGATGCTATTATTGTGGGAGCTAGTAAAACGGCCTTTTAAGAAACGCACTAGTGCGTTTTGTGTATTGAGTAACATTAAATATATTCAAGAGTACATTGTGATATTGACGAAACAGTCTGTAGATAAATAAATACCAACAAGTATTAATATTTATTCCAACACTATACATTGAACATATACACTGAAGTATCACATATTATTCTGCTATAGATACATTTCTTTGCTCGGGACCAAAATTAAATACGGTTAATAATATAGGTTAATAATATACTATACTCGTTCGAAAATGTCCGAAAGCAATATATCTTTTTGGCCTCATAATCATCGACATTTATCTCACAACCATGCACTACATATGGGGCGTTCTTTGTCAGCTCTCCGAAGCCGGCGCGCGGACGCTAAAACCTCACGTTTTCGACGCTTGTTTTCGACTCTATATGACCCATATCTAAATAATATTGGATATGCTATCAATGTAGTTTTTTCTCAGCTTTCCGATGGTGAATTTAGTTTTCCGAATTTTTCACATTTTCACAGAAAAAAAATATAAAACAGGCCATATCTCAAAAACCTATTTTTTTTAATTTTTTTAACTAGTCTAGATCGAAAGCTGAGGTTTTTTTACGTTTATATGGACCTTCTGGATACCTAGACTTTTTTTGTATTCGAGTAATTGAGTAGCAAACATGAGAAAATGCGCCGCGTCGGGCCGGGCCGCGCCGTGCCGCGCCGCACCGCGCTGACTCCACGCGCTCCAGCTCAAGTCTTCTGCTTACAAGAGTGCCGAAATCGAAATATATTTAATATCCATACAAGTCTCTATCAGTTGGATAAACTACTATCTAGATAGTAGATCATGTACTCATTTGGGTTATGGACTGAGATATGCGGACATTATTTCATTTCACATTCTTTGACCTCCGTTTTGGCTTTGATATTGAAGACTTTGCCATACTATGTTTCAACTGAACTACTTTTTCAGTTCGTTTTGATCTAGGAAAAATTTTATATTCCTCAGCAGATGAAATTTTTTTGACCATCAGTCTGTCATCGGAAGTTGGTATGAACGCATGAAATTGCAGAGTACCTTGTATACCAAACCAATTATCAAATCTTTCTTTCAATTTCAGTTTAGCTTGCTCATAATCATAAATTACCTCAAGAAAGAATACAAACCAAAGAAAATTTATTATAGTACCGATAGAGTGGGTCAACACTTCAAAAATCAGAAAAGTTTCTCTAATCTTATTAATCATAAGAAAGATTTTGGCATTCCCGCGGAATGGCATTTTTGTGCGACCGCACATGGGAAGGGAGCATGCGATGGAATTGGAGCTAATGTGAAACGAGGTGCTAAACGAGCAAGTTTACAACGCTCTGCAAATAATCATATTTTAACCGCAGAAGGTTTATTTGAATGGGCAAGAAATTACTGTAAAGAAACCATGGTATTTTATAGTAAAAAAGAAGATTATGAGCAAGCTAAACTGAAATTGAAAGAAAGATTTGATAATTGGTTTGGTATACAAGGTACTCTGCAATTTCATGCGTTCATACCAACTTCCGATGACAGACTGATGGTCAAAAAAATTTCATCTGCTGAGGAATATAAAATTTTTCCTAGATCAAAACGAACTGAAAAAGTAGTTCAGTTGAAACATAGTATGGCAAAGTCTTCAATATCAAAGCCAAAACGGAGGTCAAAGAATGTGAAATGAAATAATGTCCGCATATCTCAGTCCATAACCCAAATGAGTACATGATCTACTATCTAGATAGTAGTTTATCCAACTGATAGAGACTTGTATGGATATTAAATATATTTCGATTTCGGCACTCTTGTAAGCAGAAGACTTGAGCTGGAGCGCGTGGAGTCAGCGCGGTGCGGCGCGGCACGGCGCGGCCCGGCCCGACGCGGCGCATTTTCTCATGTTTGCTACTCAATTACTCGAATACAAAAAAAGTCTAGGTATCCAGAAGGTCCATATAAACGTAAAAAAACCTCAGCTTTCGATCTAGACTAGTTAAAAAAATTAAAAAAAATAGGTTTTTGAGATATGGCCTGTTTTATATTTTTTTTCTGTGAAAATGTGAAAAATTCGGAAAACTAAATTCACCATCGGAAAGCTGAGAAAAAACTACATTGATAGCATATCCAATATTATTTAGATATGGGTCATATAGAGTCGAAAACAAGCGTCGAAAACGTGAGGTTTTAGCGTCCGCGCGCCGGCTTCGGAGAGCTGACAAAGAACGCCCCATATGTACATACATATACACATTTTATTTTCATTACAAGTGACTGGTATAATAAATGACTTTTCGTAAAGAGAAATAAACTTAATTAGACCTAATTTGGCTTAAATATTCTATATTATTGTCTTTATCTCGAGTACACTGATGTACTTTTTTTACTATCGCAAACATTTATTATGAATATCCCATCATCTTTACTAAATAATTAATGATCAAGACTGCAGACACTATCAATTATCAATATCATTAAATATTGAAAAAAATAAAGTACACACTGAAAAATAATCTTTTGTGTCTTCAATTTTTCGGCATTTTATAGACATGATTTCGAATAGTAGAATTTCTGGATTGTTTGATATCAATTCAAGTATTCTATTCTATGAATATGATGAGGTTTTAATCTTCAACCACTGACAGTTCCAGACATCAATTTTCGATCCTTAAAAACCATTACATCTCATTTGAAACAATTTTAACGAGCACCATGTATAATGAGCTAAATAAATATTTAATCTTCCGAGGCATACTTTTTGATAATATAAACTGTTTATTTTCTACAGAGGATATGAATCAGTTGATCACTCATGGAAGAAGACTCTTCATAATAACCATCATTGCGTTCCATATCTTCAAGGAAGCTCTGGAAAATCGTGTTGACTGCTACGACGATGATTCTCATGAACAACCAAGTTACCAGTAACGAAATTATAAACACTATAAGTGATATACTAGATGCAGTCGTGGCGTCTTCGATTGTGGTACTAAAATGCCCCGAAGCTAGTTTCGTACTTATGAAGGATACTAAGATCGTCAACATAACGGCGAGCCAGTTGGTTGTCTGGAATATAAACCAAAAACTCTTTCAATCTTGCAGATTTCGATTTACCAAAGCATTATTACTAGTACCAAAAATCAATTTGAAAGTTTCCATCAGTGTTTTCTGAAGATCTTTTGAATACGTATGACTACGAATCGATTGGAAATATCTTCTATAAAAATGATATGAGGTTTTTCACATGTGTACTATTTCGAAAATTAGCGTTTAGCGTATGAATTACCTCGAATACTGTTACCACCCGGGAGAAATTTCTCATCAAAACGCAGTGAGCCACTTTTGCGGATTGTCCAAAGTCGTAGCCGTGTATTGCACACACTATGTACGCTTTATCACTAACGAGATCCAAAAAGTGCTCCGTGATGTCAGAAACAAACTTTATGTTCAAAAGGATGATGGCGGTAAAAGGTTTATTGATTTTTTCGAGACATTTGCACGTAGTGTTGAGTGCGCATCGAACAACTGAACAGATTAATATTATCAAAGAGCCTAAGGCGATGGTTCCCAAATGGTAACTGCGAAAATAAAAATAAATTGTTTACAACAACTATAGATTTCAAATTGCAAACCTACTTAGAGAATAAAAGAATCCTCGATACTAACGTGCCAGCAACCCAGAAGCTCTCGATGATAGTACTTTGCGAAAATGTCTTCTTGTTGAACGTCCAGTACCACCTGGCGAACACCCCGGCCAGTATAACATCGGCGTATCCGACGAGGAACCAGTAGCCCCAGTAAAGTCCTACAAAATCGACGAGTTGAAGTAAGGTAGTCTCGCGTATTTTCTTCCCCTGCAAAAAGCAGCCCGATAACGTACATCGATCGCACTGCTCTTCGAAAGTCGTCGGGTCGCAGGTTGAGTTTTGCGAGTAGCCCAGACTGGACGGGCACTTGCATGTATCATTCTCGTCGTCAGCAAAATCTGCTCGATAAACCGGTGTTTCGAAAGTTGTCATTCGTAAGTAACCCTTCACGCCCAGCGACAATACTAGGAGGTACAGAATGGACAACAGCAATGGAATCAGCAAACACGGCAATACTTGCGTTATAGCCCTGGAAAATTGTGTGAAATTCATTGAACGTGCGCGAAGTAACTTATCTATGTAGTGCTTTCAAGCTCTGCACATAATACACGAGTCACTGGTTCCATTATGCGCTATGAATGTTGGTGTGCTGAACATTTACTTATTCGTTTCGACGTGAAATTTAACGTGAATTGAAGAATATCTTAGTCAATAAAATACGATCACACCTTCCGCATATTTTCAGAATCTACACATTTGAGTAAGTTTCAGGATGTACAGCACTTTTGATCAAGACATCAAGTCACACATTAATAATAAATTGTCGCAAAACGACTCACTTGCACGACACCTGTAGCATCTGACACGCTGTTTGGATCTGCTTCCAGAAGTATGCCGTTGATACGATCAACACCGTGAGCGTAACGGAGGCGAGGAGCAATACAAGCCGATCGCTCATACTGTTTTCCGAGTTCAGGATGCACTTTTCGTAAATGGAATGGAAAATAACGCTGTACAGAGTGAAAATCGATCCGCACACGAAACCCAAGGCACACCATTTCATTAGGAATATACTCGCGATGGCCATGAGTACGCTGAGTGATGTGAAAGCGAGTATGAAGTATCTGGAAATGTCATGCGATAATTGAGCAAAATTAAAAAGTTCACGTGGAAAATTTTCCATAAATCAAATGCCAGTATAGAAGGAAACGTCAGATGTCATAAAATAAGAATCTATTGCAAAAACAAACTTGTTGCGATTGAGGTGTCGATTGAAGTTGAGCAGGCGAAACCTCCAGTCGCTACTGCTCCATCGCTGTTGTCGCGGGCCGCAGTACCCGTCGTCGCCGACGTCGCTTTCGTTACTGTACGAGTTGGCACACCTATTCTTCTGGATTAAGTACTCGATCTGGGCGAAGCTGTCGAGGAGGGTGACGTTGAGCTCTGGCACGCATATTACGAGCTGCTTGGCCTCGAGGCACTGGCTGACGTTCCTGACCTGGTCGAGCTCTGTCGGGGTCGTCGAGTCGGGCTGCACACACGGCTCGCTGGTCTCGAGCAGCTGCAGGGCCGAGTAGTTGAAGCTGGTGTTGGGGCACTCGGGCCGGCACATTAGACAGCCGTCGCAGCTTCCACCGTCGAAGCGCACCAGGTACGGCGCCTGCAGCACGCCTCGCTCCTTGCCGCATATCCGGCCCACGCTGTCGGTCGGCAGGGACCACTTTTCCAGGTCTCCCTCCGAAAAAGCTGCGATCGATCAACATCTTTGATTTTTAACCGCTCCCAGCTGCTATCGACAATCTTATATATGCTATACCAAAATGCTCTCTTGTCATTATGCTCAAGGGTAGCCTCATTCTCGGATCATCAATCTATAATTATGTATGATACTTCCACAAATAAAGAATCGTTTTGAGTCACTATAATAATTATATCGTCCCAATGGATGATTTACATATTGTAAAATGAAAATGAATTTCAAGGTAACTGCTGCCAATGTGCCAACCCTACGGGGCTTTCACAAATTTGACTATGATAAAATTGGAACTTGACAATTCTGAGAACGGCATCTCAAAGGGTAGTTCAAGACCTCTCAGAAACCATCGCTATAACCATCATCTGACTATTTTAACCCATTGGCTGCAGTCATCCGAATCATAGAAAAACCTCAAACTCTCGAATAAATATTTTGAAAGTTATAATATCTGGAAAAATAGCGATAGTTGATGGAAAATTACATCTTATCAAGTTTTTTGAGGCGTTGGATAAGTCAAATTGTCTATTAGTATTCGAATCCTGCATAAGTAAACGTTCACCATTACACGTTAGGTTTTATACAAAAATCTAATGTTTAAGATCCTTATCAAATAATCTAGGATATTAAATGTAAAACCTCGAATTTCTACTCATTTCATTTGCTTATTCTTTTCTGTCGTCTGAAATTAAGAATCAAATGGAGGAGATGATAATAAATGATTTAATCAGTATGCATATACTATTTTTCATCTCCAACGCGAGAAAAAGGCTATTTTGTCGCAGAAGTCAAGTGAGTTTTGGTCTTGCTGTGAAAAAAAAATTGATTTTATCATACCATAAATGATTACTATAGCCCATATAATCACGAAGAGTTCGAATCCAACGAACCAACGAAAATCCGTACGGACCCTATTCTTCTGAAGCAAACCTGAAGCATCAAACAGGAATTTCTCTCCTACAATAATATATTAGACAAAAATTATTAGTTCATATCAAATAGCAAGTTGAATTATCTTCTATATAAGATGGATTTTAGTATTAATTTACCATATCTTGGATGATTTTTCTCAGCTGTCTCTGAAAAATGAAGAAAAATAACATTATATTGTATAAAGGGTCGATCTTTGAATTATGGAGGATGTTCACTACAATCAAAAAAAATTATGTTTCGCGTAAAATTAGTTATATTAGTAATACTGAATAGCAGTTTTTCACTATTATAACGTCATTTTGTGTTCTCTAGAATATTATTGTAAACCACCAAAAAAGCGTGGTATAACTCACATTTAAAAAAGTTCTGCGCACTTGTATAGCGAAAAGTACTGATTGATGAATAATTTACACACTTGTTGCATGAAGTATTGTTGCTAAAATGAATTTTGTGTGGGTATTTCAAGCATAGCTTTTAATAAATTGGAATTTGTTATAAACACATTGTCTAAGATGCGTCACTTTGACTTTTATTATCTGATGAAGAAGACGACCATCAAATATCTATATATGTGAACATTATTATACATTACGACAGACCGGCGCCGCATCTTGAAGAGACATGCCTTCCCATATAATATGAAATCTTTATTTTTCTTTTGGATCATCTAAATTCTTATTTTCTCTTGGGATTTTCAAAATTCGATAAATGTACTTAACATAGAACTATAGCTGTCGGAATAGAGAAAACTGTTCAATGAAAACATCATGATGCTTCCAATTTGTGCGATCTTTTATTGTTCCATCATTTTTCTTCAAGTCTATTCGTACGAAGTCTATTTTCGAGTAACAAATCTAATTGCGAGTTGATGTTTATATTTTCATTCAGTCAACCAAATTTAATTGAGATTGGTCACATCGCGAGATGAATCTTTCTACCGACAAATATGAAAATTCACTTATCTAAATGAAAAACATCAATCTCGCGAGGCGGAAAAAGTATAAAGTATTACTTACCCTCCGTGTACTCCTTGGGAGCTTGGAAATTCATATTTTCAACTAAATCCGTGCCAATAAGTAGCCTGGAGCCAAGTAGGACTTTGATAAAGAAAATTTTGTGGGAACGTGTGAGCTCGCCGGTTGCTACTTCACTAAATACGCCGGCGAGCGGCTCTGCTTCCCTTCGACCCCCTTCCAGAATCGTTTTCCGTAAGTGTCTGAAAGTTCGAGGGTGTCGTCCTTTTCGGCACCCGTGCGAGGGTCGATTCGAACGAGCGTATTTTTACCCCGTCACGCCGTTGTGGAAAAGTCCTGAGCGCGATCGAGTATACCTTATATACCACCATGATCGCACGCACGCGCCGTTGTGACTCACTCAATCTCGCACTCTTCCTACGCGCTGCGGCTCGATGGTCCGGAACCTATCTAAAACTGTAGGTCCTCCGATTTTTCGGCAATAGGGAGAAGGGAAGAAAGAAAATCCAGTAAAATAGAAACAAGGGATGCCATGGGATTACCCCGGACAACGGGACCCCCGGGAAAACGTGTGAAAAAACTCCAATTCCTAAATTATGAAATTGCAATCGTGTATGCACGTGCGCATCGATGCTTCAATATTGACTGGATTGAATGTTGCCAATATGTAAAATAAACACTGAACGTCAATTGTTAGAACAGTAAATTTTTATATCAAATAATGAACGTATTTTAAACATACTTCTATTACTCTTTGTACAACTTATATTAAGAATGATACATTTTTATGTACATGATTATTTTGTTTTAGGTAAAAACCTATTTAATACTCCATAAGACTTCTTTGGCTCCTCTTTTTCTTTAGTGTCAATGAGAACTTTAGCTTCACGCATCGACTCAATAGCCTCCTAGAATATGAATGAAAATAATTTTGATTAATCAAGATGAAACTTATTACGATAAATTCTCATTTAATAGTATACTGACCCTCCGAGCTATGTCCTTCAATGCTTTCTTCGATTTGACAATCTTAGCAGTACCACCTTTACCTTTAGCCTTTGTTTTGCGTGGCTTGAAATTAATTTTCTTTGGTTTTATGAACTGAAACAAGAATATTCAGAATATTTATGTCAATTATACAATATCAATTGAGAAAATCTTTTGAAAAATTGCATGAGCTTACAAGTAATTTCTTCTTAGCTTCAACTTTATCTTGAAGCGTCGGTACATCAATCTCAGCAATCGTTGTGGCATCCAAAGTAATGAGTTCAGGTTGAATTTTGTCCAACAGAGCCTTAACTTCAGCTTCTCTTCTTTGCTTCTTGGTCTGGAATGGATTGGACTCAAGGGCATCAAAGTTTGCTTCTGCACTTCCAGGCACTAAAATTGACGAAAATCCTTTTGCAGTACCAAAGCCTAAGGCATCTTCATAAGGACAAAATCGTAGGTCTGATACAGCCCAATTCGATTTATGACGAGTGTAAGGTGTGAATTCTTTGTTGTTTGTCTCTCTATAGGAAATATAAAATTATCATCCAAGGAAAATAGGATATTTATTCCATAATAAGAAGTTCATATTATACCTGAATACTTCGACAACGTTTCCCATTCCAACAGCCAATAAACCACGTTGACTGTATGATAACTTTTGAGCTGGAGAGCGTAAAATTGTTGTGTGGATAGGACCTGATAGTTGTCTTATATCCCATACTTTTAATGAACGATCTGGACTACTTGTTGCCATGTAGGTTCCATAAGGATGCACGGCAATTGCATTTATTGCTTGTTTATGACACAACATTTTTGCTAGAGGTTGATGTGAATTTGGTGACCACATTGACACTACTCCTTTTGAGTCTCCAACACACAACAAGGCATTGTATGGATTTTGCATCATTACCTAAAAGGCATGATTTTATAGCATTCAGTGATTATAATAGATTGATTTTAGTGATGAAACATTTTAGTGTAATGATATATTTGTAAAATTCTTATTTTCCATTTTCTGTTATTCACTTACATCTATTTTTCCAATCTTTGAATCGTAACGAGAGATAATTCTTCCTACAGAGACGTCTAGCCATGAAAGACCACCAGTGGCTGCTGCAGAAGCAAGAAGAAAATGATAGGGCAAGAATTCTAAGCTTGTCACTTGATTCATTCTTTTCAGACAATGAAGTTCTATTCCTTGATTATCATATATGTAAACCCATTCTTTCTGTGCAACTGCAAACATGGTTTCAATATGCAACCAACACACGTCGTGAACAGTTTCCATTACATTCATTTCACAATGTAACTTTTTTGTGACCCAGTCAAATGCAGCAACATGTCCTTTTTTACCCCCAACAACGAGATGCCTTCCATTTCTAGTATACCTTAAATAAAATTTGAAATTAGATCTATTCGATGGATAGTAAAAACATTATACTATACCCTTACCTTGCACTATAAGGTCCAAATTCAAGATTCAACTGAAAACATTTAGCAGCGCTCGTGATATCTGTATTAGCAGAAATTTCATTCTGCTTAAATTGTGTCGTTGTTTCTCCAGAATCAGTCTCCAAATAACCATAATCTTCAGTTAACAACATTTCAGTTCGAGCAGCCTGTTCAGCCATAGTTTGGATAACTTTTTCTTTTTGTCGTAACCTCTGCCTATGAATTTTGTTTTTGATTCCTTTTTTCAAGTCTACTCCTTTTCCTCTATCGTATTTCTCCATCTTTTCCTTTTCAATAGGAACTTTAACATGTCTTCTTTTGCCTTGAAAAAAAATATTAAATCATGATAGACTTAATAAACTTTGGTTTTAGAATTACATATAGAGCTGATAAAAACTCACCCGTCATTTTGAAAATTGTTTATGATACACGGAGGATAAAAATAATTTAAACTTGAAATAAAATTTTAAAAGTAATGTTTACGCATGGACAGTGGTACTCTGAACACGTGTGTCATCGACCACAACATTCGAACCGCATGCCTCTAACCTCACACACGGAGAATTCCAATTTCCAACTGACGCATGCGAGAGGTCGTGGTCCAAGAGGTGTGGAGATCGACCAATCAAAAGACGGGATAGAAGTTCATAGAAGTATAGTTTCCAATGGAAATACCGCGCAGCGGTTCATTCGCTCTTCAGATTCTGTATATCTTCGCGTCTGCTTGAGTGCTCGCTCGCCGGTTATACAGGCAAACTGCAGTGGTGCAATTCCGCCGTTTCGAAGGACTTGAATGTGTATAGGTTATAATATTTATTTGATTGTTTTGTTTTGATCTTTATCGAGTTTTAATGACTGGACGTCGATTGTTAAATCATGACGAGCGATGACAAGTGTTGTCCCCCACCAAAAGAAGTACAGGTGAATATGCTATTCACAAAATAAATTTGAATCAACAACGTAAATTTGAATTCTTCAAGTTTGAAGTTTGTTCAAATATTTTTCTCTTCGTTCAAGATAGTTTTGATTTGCTTGGTTCATTTATTATTATTTTATTTTGTCATTTCCAGGATTTTTTATTCAAACAAGCTAGTATTAGTCAAGTATGTGATGAATTTGTTGGTACATCTGCAAATCCCAGCCTTATTGCTGTGGATGGAAAACGTGGTATTTTGTACATAGGACATGGTAAGAAGTTGATAGTATTTAAGCCTGGCAGTGACACAACTCCAGAATGGAAATTAGAATTAGATTTGCCGGATGGAGTGTGTCGTATGGCATTGAGTTGCGACCATTCATTTCTGGCTGTGGCATTCAACAACCCCTCAGCATTAATTTATGATGCTAGTTCTATTCATAAACATGTAATGTACCTCCTTACATTATTTAATGTATGAAATCTGTATTGTCTTTGTATTGAATGTAAACTTTTTTTTCTGCAGAAATTAGATATTTTGCACGAAATAAGATTATCTTCTAGTGGAGGAGTGGTTTTGGTCACAGATCTGAAATGGAATCCAGCAATACCAGAAATATTATGTTCCATTACAAGTGATCACACTATTGGCTGTTTCCAAGTTAATAGAGATAAAAGAACAGGAGTTCAGATAATAGGAATGGAAAAGCCTCAAGGAATAGAAGCCTTGTGTGTCTCGTGGAGCCCTAAAGGCAAACAACTAGTGGTAGGATGTAAAAATGGAGATATAATTCAATTAAAGCCTGAATTGAAACCAGCAAGACATTTGACTGCACCAAATCCATACGAAGGAGTTATAATTTCTATTTTATGGGTCAGTAACTATCAGTTCTGTGCATGTTATTTTCATCCAGATGAGCAGCGCATTAGTATGATGTTGGTCGATGCTCCAAAAGGTGTGACAGCTCCTAAATATATAAACTACGAAGATGTAACATTTGGAACTGGTTCGATGGAAGGTCTTACGTATTATTTGGAGCATATTTCTGAATGGGGAATAATAATAGCTGCAAGTACTCACAGTTGTGAAGTAGCAGTTCTTGGAACTGATGATAATGGAGCAACTTGGAGTCAATATCAACTCATGGATGACAGCACTGCCCAATTGCCTCTAAACAGAAAAACAAAGACTGAAAATTATCCGGTAGGTATCGCTATAGATAAGTCTTCCACTCAAAAATTGCCTTGGGGTGCTGAGAACTTCCTACCAAATCCAGTTCCTGTTTTGAGAATTTTGGTGACAAGTGGACAACTTTGTTGTTTTCACATGGTGAATTTAAAAGCAAATGCTCCATCTATATGTACACCACCAACAGAGTTTATTACTGCTCCTCAACTACCAAGACCAAGCCTTGGTCCATCAGAAATCTCGTTTAATTTACATGCAGGTATAACCAGCACACCTCGTTCAAAGCCAGTGCCAGCTGAAAACAGTAAACCAAAACCATCAGTAAATATGTTTGGAGATTCTCCAAATCCCAGCTTTACCCTGCCACCATCATACAATAAAACTATTCCATCTCAGCCGGAAATAAAAACAAATGTACTCTTTGGAGAAGGAGATGGGAAAATGGGAAATTTTCTTCCACAACATAATAAGCCAGTTACTCAACCAGCAATTATACCACAAACAACTCAACAGATAAAACAAACACCACCACAGTCAACTCCACAATTAGGTATACCACAGTCAACTCCACAACAACTAGGCATACAACAGTCAAATCAACAACAATCAGGCGTACAACTAAATACTAAGCCTGGTGAATTTTCATTAAAATCAGACAACAGGACAGAATTGAAAATTCCATCTGTATCTGCCCAAGCAGAGACAAGGCTTGTTAAAGAATCAGCAAGAGAACCACCTCCACAATATTCACAAGAAGAGTCAAATTCTACAGTTAAAGAAGCACCTGCATACGATGATGGGCTTTGTTTGCGTGCTTATTACGAAGAGCAAGCTCGCTTTGAGAAAGAATTGAAAAGCAGACTTGACCTGCCTAATTGGAATTGTGGAACTGAGGAGGAGCGTCAACTACTTGTTAAAAGAACTAACGAGATTGACGAATTTCTCAAAGAGCTGAGAGAAACTACCAATAGTTTGGTAAGTGAAATAGCCTATTTGAAAGCTCTATTGCTACAATCGTTTGCCTGGATTGAAGAGTCGAAATCTAAAAACTCATCAAATGCCGACATCGGAGGCAGAAATCGTGCTGACAGCAAATTGGCGGATCTACAGAGATTTTATTATTACACGCAGTCGCAACTCATTCAGGCAACGAAAGCCTTGGACTTGGAATGGGCCGATCACAATAACCGCGAGATGTCTAGAATGAAAATACCTAGCTTAGAAAAAATCTACCAAAGTTTGATAAGATATAGCCAGATAATTACTCAGGAAAAGAAGAATTTGGAGGACTTGGCAAAAAAATGGCGATCCATCGGTCGTGAAAACAACGCCGTTTCCTCCCTAAACCAATCTATGTCCAGCATGAATCTTTCATCAACTTTGTCATCCAACGACGCGGCGATAGATCAGCGCTGCAAACATATAGCCAAAAGTACGAAAAACTTCAGCAGGGAAAAGCAAATAAAGTTGAGAGATTTGCTCTCGGAGTCAGCGCCAAAAATTGTGAGGGCTGTCAGACCTACGGCTGTGCAGGATCGTTTGGAAGCTACCCTTTCATCACTGGCTGCTCTCAAAAACACCGAACCTACCAATAAGGCTAGACAGAACAAGAATATAGTGGAGCAGCAGAGAGTTGATGCGACTAGATCGCCCCTGGCAGATGCTGCTAAATCTACTGGTCAAAATTCACTTTCATCGCTGGACAACTTGGTTAGTGGGA
Source organism: Aphelinus atriplicis (assembly GCA_020882685.1). NCBI lineage: Eukaryota > Metazoa > Arthropoda > Insecta > Hymenoptera > Aphelinidae > Aphelinus > Aphelinus atriplicis. The sequence goes on along the minus strand of CM037073.1, from coordinate 53,023,844 downwards.
TCGGGGCCAACGCGAGTGGCGTTTCTCCTCTGGGCAAGTCGACGAGCTCGACTGCACCATTCGCTTCCTTTGGAGCCAAGCCAACCGAAGCTGCCCCATTCCCTTCCTTTGGAGCCAAGGCAACTGAAACTGCCCCATTCGCTTCGTTTGGAGCCAAGGCACCCGAAACTGCGCCATTCGCATCTTTTGCAAGCAAGGCGACCGAGGCTGCGCCATTCCCTTCCTTTGGAGCCAAAACGACAGAGGCTGCGCCATTCGCATCCTTTGCTACCAAGGTGACAGAGGCCGCGCCATTCCCTTCCTTTGGAGCCAAAGCGACAGAGGCTGCGCCATTCGCATCCTTTGCAGCCAAGGTGACCGAGGCTGCGCCATTCCCTTCCTTTGGAGCCAAGGCGACGGAGACTACGCCATTCCCTTCTTTTGGAGCCAAAACAACAGAAGCTTCGCAAGTAAAGCCTAAAGAGAACGCAAAGACACCGTTGATACAGACTAATGCAGCAGCAGCCGCAACAACAAGCAAACCCTTCGGTACACTGGACTCTGTTAACTTTGGCGCTTCTAACCAGAAGCCAGTAGAGTCCTCCAAGGCGAACGACGTTACCACCCACGTCTTAAACATGTTCACCTCCGCACCGCAATTTAATTTGGCTCCTCCGCTTGCGACCACAACAGCGTCACCACCCGCACCGAAGCCAGTGACTTTCAGCTTCTCGTCATCGACGAGTAACAATTTTGTGCCACAGAGCGTGCCTAAATTGGATAACTCTGGCTTCAAGTTCTCACTGAATCCAGCTGGACAGCAAAACCTGACAGCTCAAGACTCTCTAGACATGTCAGCTTTAAGTTTTGGAAACCGTTCTGATACGGCCAAAACAACCATCGCCGCTTCTCAGTCTACCAACACTAGTTCATCAATGTTCGGAAAATCGACTGGAACAGCCGTGGATGTTTCTTCTGCGAACAAGCCAGCCGATGGCTCGTTGAGCGCAACTTTGACAACGCAAACGACGACTCCTTCTACGGTTGCTCCCACAACTACGGCATCATCTGCGAATACAGCCGCTGCGTCTCCGTCAATCTTCAACTCATCCTCACTATTTGGAGCACTGAGCTCTGCAGCAGCTCCGTCATCGACATTTAGCTTTTCAACTGCTGCAGCTCAAGCACCAAAGTCTGCAACTCCAGCTTTAATGTCTCCGACAATAGCGTTCGACAGCTTATCAAATACCTCTTCAACTTTACCCAAGTAAGAATTTACTATCTTCTTGATTTGTAGAAACACTTGTCAGAAAAGTTAGGATGAAAGTCATTGAAATTGTTTCATTGCACCGTAAATTAATTGAGATTAATTGGTCTATTTCAGTCTCTCCAGTCTGACCTCATCTCTCGGCACTGGAGTTCCAGGTTCGACAATAACACCAACGTTTGGTAAGAGTACCGCACCACCAGTCGTGAGCATCTTCAACACGACACCGGCAAGTGGCACGACTACCCCGGTCACGTCTTCGATTTTCGGTAAATCTGGTGATAGTGCCGCAGTGTCCTCAACGTCAACAACCCCAGTAACCGGTGGAGCTACGTCCACCGCAACCACCACAACTGCCACGAGCTCTTCCATTTTTGCAAATACCACTGCTGCCACGACTACTACGTCGATTTTCGGGGGACAGACAACTGTGAGCAGTAGCAGTACGGAGAATAGCTTCTTCAAAACTCCAGCTTCCACCTCGGCGACGGTGAGCCCTGCATCTTCGGGTGCCGCCACGACTGCGACTGCTCCGATATTCGGGGGTACTGCAACTGCTACCACAACCGGCTCTGTGTTTGGAGCTGCTTCACCCACTGTATTCGGTGGCGCCAGTTCGACAACTCCCATAGTTGCAGCTGCTGCGACGCAATCAAGCAATAGTAGGTCGAAATTTAATTGTGTGATTATTTAATAGGGCTATGTATTTATTCATAAAATCAAATTGGGGATACTTGATATTTCAATTGAAAACGAAGAAATTGAAAAAGTCGACATATTAGTTATTTTTCAATTTTTATAACTTTTTCTTATTTTATACTTCTATCCTATTCTATACTTGTCTTTTATTTTTCTTATTTTTATTTTTATACTTTACAGTTTTCGGAACTTCCACTACTACGCCAAGTTCCTCAATATTTGGAACGAGTGCGACGTCGAGCACTGGCACATCCGTGTTTGGCACAACTTCGACAGCAAGTACGAGTACTTCAGTATTTGGAACAAACACAACGCCGAATACCGCTACATCAGTTTTCGGTACGAGCTCGACTCCGAGCAGCAGTGCCTCTGTATTCGGAGCAAATACAACTCCATCGATATTCGGTGCTAGTAGCACGACCAAAAGCACTGGTGGTTCAATATTCGGAGGTGGTGGCGCTGCACCAGCCTTTGGGACGGGTTCAGCCTTCGGTGCAACGACTACGACGAGTAGCTCTGTCTTTGGTGGAGGAGCAGCAGGCACCGGTGGTTCGTTGTTCGGTAGCTCTTCGACATTTGGAACAAATGCAACTCCGACAGCATCAGTCTTCGGTGGTGGAGCCGCAGCAACGACTACGGCAGCTTCAATATTCGGTAGCCCTGCAGCCACGACTACCAGCAACTCGTTGTTTGGTGCTCAACCAGCTCAGCAACCCGCAGCTGGCATTTTTGGAGCTTCGAGTTTAGCTGGATCTACTGGAGGATCCGTTTTTGGTGGAGCTCCATCCATGGGATCGGGCGTTTCCATGTTCGGAGGTGCGACCGCATCTCCCGCCTTCGGACAACCCTCAGGTTTTGGCGAAAAACCGGTCTTTGGCTCTCCTTCAGCTGGATTTGGAGGTTTTGGTAATGCAGCTTTTGGCAATGCAGCTTCCCCAGGTAATTTGTTGAAGATTTTTTGATATTTTTCAATTTTTCATTGAGTGTAAATTTATTTCAAATTTGTATAAACTTCCTGTGATGAATATTTGTGTTTTTCTATGATACTTTGACGGAATACTATTCAATCACAAATGTTATTTAAACTCTTATTGGATCAGAGAACATCATTTTTTATTGATTTTCCAAATTGAATCCAGTTTTATGTAGGTTTTGAACATATTCACGAGATTCGTTGTTTTATAAATTTTAAAATATGTCTAGGTTTTGGAAGTTCGCCAGGGATTGGATCAAATCCTGCTTCGGCTCAAACCAGCCCAAGTAAGGTTTTTGGCAGTAACACTTTTGAGAATCTAGGTGCGCAAGCAGGTGGTGACATATCATTCGGTAGTTTAGCTCAAAAATCTCCAGAACAGAACAAACCCGCATTTGGAGGGTGAGTAAAGTGACATTCATTTGTAATCACAATCAATAAGCGATCCGTTGAAAAATTATTAAAATTATTTTTCTAGGTCAAGTTCGTTCTCAAGTTGGCGGTAATGAAGTTCGAAAATTTTAATGATGAACATTCTAGAAAGTTGTATTAGTCATAAGATAATGAGTAATTATTTTTGTATAAGTAATATTTTGATGTAAATCGTTATTATTGAATATTTGAAATGATTGTAATGTAAGGAATGTAAAATAAGAACGATCAACAAAGATGAAAATCTTGGTTTTTTTAATAAAAAAAATTATATGGAAATGATTTGTCATTAGTGTACAATATTATACATGTAAATATATTTTCGAAACATAAAATTAAATGCCCCTCTTCACTTGCTTGGGTGATATAGAAATTTTTGTGGGCTTGCACAAGTCTATTACACATGGGTCATCCAATGGTGGATGCGTACAAGGCGTACTTGAAGGTACTAATAAAGCTATCGATATATCAATTGAGCAAGCCTCCATCCAAACCTGATGAGATAAGAGCACCGTGGTTCTCAATTTGTAGCAATCTATTTTATCATTACTCTGCAGCTTTAAATCAGATTTTCGGGGTAGTAATAGTTGCACTTTTTGATCTGGATGGCGCAACTTTATCCTGACAGCAGAAGGTTCACGAAGATTTACTATTTTAGCAGTCATTGGAATACCTAAAGAAAAAAAAATATATTTATCTTCCAAGAATTATTAGCTGATATCTGATATTAATTGAAATAATATAAACGTACCTAATATGAGTCCACCCGTAAATTTGAGTACCGTATCAGAATCACTCACAGGTTCCTCAATAACAGCTTGACAGTACTTAGTAGATTGTGGCGGCCTTGGAAATCGTTCTTCTCCTTTGAGAGGTGGATTGACCAGCAAAGGTAAAACAAGCTTTGTTAGAATTCCTGGTTTTGCTTCTCCAAGACCTGGCAACTGATGAACTAAGGCTCTCGAGAAGGGTGGTAATTTTGAGGCTTCTTCCACTGGTAAAGAATCGGTTTCTATGAGGAATTGGCGAGCGAGTGGGAGAGCACTACCAGTGTCACTCTTTGTAGCGCGAATTAAATCCAAAGCTAATGTTTTTAACCAAACGTCGGTCGCTACAGCTGTTTCGTATTCTCCTAAGCCAGTAAATAATCGCAATAATCTGAAAATTTGAGAATATCATTTATGATAAAATATTTGAATGTTTTCATTGTTATAATTAAATAGTTCGGTGCTCTGAAAAAATTTCTCCATACTTCTGTGAATGTTTGTGAAGTAGAGTGAGTTTATTTTTAATATTCGATGACGAATCTGTTGGTCTGAATTCTGGTTGTGTAAACTCTTTGATTATAGATCTCAGGAGTAGTAAACAGCGTATATATAAAGCAGTGAATCTCGCAACTCCTTCCATTCGTAAGTCCATCTCTGCCAGCCTATCTAAATCTACTGCAGCAGCATCCAGAAGTTCAGTGTATACTCTACCACCAGGCCTTGCACATTCCACAGTAGTGACCATTTTTTCCAAAAACTTTCTAGCATTTTCATCTTCCTGTTCTTCATTTTTCAACTGCTCATCTGTGCGTCCAGTGCTACTGATCAACAATGCAGGTTTCAATCTTGGAACCAAATCTGGCATAGTATCTCGAAGATAATGGTAGTGCTTAACAGTGTGATTGCTAAACAATGAATGCATGCTTGGACAATGGGCTGCAGCATTGAAAATTAATACCAGTACACTTACATCTGAAAAATAATTGAAAATAATTATCTGCAATATCATAAAATTTATAATGAAAGATGTACAGTGACAAATGTAACTATGAACTTACATGCTGGCATAGCCACGTTTGGTTCGGGAGTATCTAGGAAAGGATGTTGCCCTAATAGTTGTGGTACTAATGGTAATGTTAAATAAGGATGTGAAGCGCCCATTGCTGTTAAACAATTATATATGCTATCTTGATCTTGTGGGTATCGATTTAAATTATCAAGGAGCCTTGTCACACACATATGTAAACAAATTTTTGAAGCTAAACGACTTGCTCCTAAAGTAGCATGTAAACCTTCTCTAACTTCTCCAGAAAAATCTTCAAGAGCTCCAAGTATGGTTTCAAGTTGATCCTCGGTTAAAACCACACTAGCTGACATTTTTCGTAATGATTCAATAGCTTTTATGCGAACATCTTGGATTTCATCATTGAACATATCAACCATGAACTCAAGTGATATACGGGCCATAGATGGGCTCTCCAGAGACAATGCACATAAAGAATCAACTGCTGCCGATCTCACCTGATAAATTAGAACAATTAGTATACACATAAAAAAACATTTATACTTCAAAAACCGTTTATCTTACTTCTAAAAACTCATCTTCTAGACCATGAATAAATGCTCCACAAGTGTTTATACTGGTTCTTTCTGCTACATCGGGCCCTTCATCTTCAACTCTTATCTGTTTTTTATCCAAAGCCTGTTCAATATGTCGCCGAGAAACGCCTTTCAATGATCCCAACAAAGACATAGCTGAAGCTCTCACTCGAGGAGAAAGATCACCCATAAGACTACATATTTTACAGAAGGCACTGTCCACCATTCTCATATCTTCTGCACACTCTTTTCCACCAGATACAAGACTGAAAGTGGTAAATATGAATATTTTTATGGTTATTAAGAACAGAGTGAATGTAATTGATGAAAATAGTTAATTACGTTTCAGGATATTCATTTCCCAGTAACCAGATCAATTTCAAAACTGCGCGTCTAACTATTTCGTAATCATCGCCAAGACACTGACAAGCTTCTTGAAAAAAACTGGCAGGAAGTCTACAACCTCTATGAGAGTGGAGTTCTGCCATTGATTCAAAAGCTTGCGCTCTAACGCGAGGATCTTGTGATCTGGCATAATTATTAACTAATACCAAGGTATCATCAGCTGCATTAGCTGTTAAATAACGACCAATTACAGATAAACATCTCCTTTGTACTCCATGCCAAGTATCTGGTAAGTGTTCTCTTGCAATTTTCAAAACTAAAGTCCTGCAATTTGAGAAGTTTGAATTAAACAAACCATATCTAACAAAAATAATGTAAGCTATTATCAAAATATATACCTATTATATTCTCCTAATTTCAAAAGAGTGGCTAAACCTTGACTCTTTACTCTATGCGATTCCTCATCTTTCAGAAGATTTGCAGTCTCATTGACAATCCGAGTTTTTTCTAAGGTATCAGTTGTTAATTCCCCTAACTCAGCAAGAACCGAGAAAATTTTGGCTCTCACAGAAGCTTCTTGCTCAATACCAAATCTCTCGACTAATTTTTTTACCACTGTTGGAATGTCATCTATAGACATTTGTCCTATGGTGTCTGATATACGGACTAATAATTGCAATGCATCATTGCCACTCTTACATTTCTCTAAACACTCAACATAAGCTAATGCTGAGCTGCCTTTGCTTGATGAACCATTTTTGCCTGAGCCAGACGATGATAGTCTCAAAGTTTTCAGTCGTTTGACAGGAGGCTCTGTAGTTACAACCTGTCAGAAAAGAGAGATATGATCAAGTTTTTTCAACAAAATATTATTATGAGCATAAATTTGAAAAACTCACTTGACTCTGATTGAACTCAGCTAATACTCTCTTCTTCATTAACGCAGCCATTTCAATATTTATCCAATATTTTGATTGGATGCAAAAAGGAATCTTCTATCATCTACATTTGCTGGAATTTCAAAATAATTAATACTTGATATTATATTGCACAGTTGCAGGCAAACATGAAATGATGCATTAGGTTATGTTTTTGATACACTAAATTTATAACGCAAGTAAATTGGTTTCTAGTGGTTTCAAAACAATACTTAATTGAACTATTAAACATAGAAATATTGCCGCACTAACTTTTCGATCACTATCCATGAATTTGAAGTTAAAACAATCTTTATCAGCGAAATCTTGCAGGGCAGTTCATGAGCCGTATTTATACGTAAATACACGTAAATATACCAGAATATACCTAAGTCTTATGGACTACGTAGTATACCAAAATTTGAGCAATGTCTGTAAACCATAAAGACAACATATATACATACTTAGTTTTGCCGGTTACGGTTAGTTAAAAAAGTTAAAATATTGTTAAAGATTAAATTTTGTCATTGTTTTAATTATTTATCAACACAAAACTAATTCCATCAAATTAGTTAATGTGAGATGATACGTAATATTGTGCTTCCATGCAGCAACAATCAATTTTCTGAGTGTAACACAAGAAATCTCGCGAAGACATTTTTCGTATTATTTTATGAATATTCCATATTATAATACACTTACATATGTTTGTGCGGCTTTTAAAATTTTCAGATGTAAGTAATTTTGTATTATCAACAGAACGAATCCTAAAGTATTATACCTGAAGAAGATTTTGGGTATTTTGACCAATCGCGGGGAGCCAGTTGTGTGTTGTCGCGGGCGTCGCGGCGCTTCGGCAATCGACGGCCGACGCATCCCTTAAATCCCTATACGACGGCCGCGGATGGCGTGGGCATCAAGAAGAGCAAAGAAGAGAGTGACTGCAGTGAGCGCGAAGCAGTGGGCAACAGTGCAGGCCGCAGGGTTATCCTACCTGTCAAAATCAGCTGACGTTCGAAATTAGCGTGTCATCGAAGATGTAAACAAAGTGGCTTGCAAATATCGTCGGGTCGACTGGTTGAGCTTGGATCGGTGTTGCTCGTACACCGACAGCGGCAACCCAATTGAGACGGCGCATGCTGAATACTGAGACGACACTTGATCAATATGGACGTCGAAATCAATAAGGAAATGTCGAGATTCGTACGTCAGAAAAATAATTGCACGTCCCTTGTGCTGTGGGCGCAGCTCGTCGGTTTTTCCTATATCTAGGCCTTCTGCTCCTTGTTGACGTTCCCGAGTCAATTGCGACTCGCAGTGCTGCACTAGATGTGAAGGAGTAACGCCAAGTGCCTGCTACCAGATGATCCTGAGCGCAACGCAAGGATGTTTCGCATATAGCATCGGTAGTAATCGAACTGCTCCAACAAGGCTTAATCCAACCAGTTTCCCATGTTATGTCGCAACCGATTAGCCTCGCGTGCACATGTAAGTTTTCGTAGAAAACTCGGTCAGCTGCAGCTACTTGTTCTGCACACTGACACACATTTTTGAGCCTACTTTTTGCCCCCCCATACCTAAATGCGTGTCGTGCTCAAATCAGCTTATTTTTTGAATCCTTGATACTTTCAGAAACGCTGCACTAAGGAAATCTCAGTCTTTCAGCTCTACTCTAGCATGGGTATTTTTGAAATTATTTTCCTGGCTGTGATTGCATTTTTTTGTGGAGTAGTATGTACCTTACTGTTGGAGTACTATATTTTCAAAAAGTACTTGCAAACTGCACCTCTAGCGGAACCTCCAAAACCTCCATCATTACCTGGGCAAGCACAATTACCTGAAGAATTAGTGACAAGAATAAATAAAGATAGACCTAATTTCACCAATGATTCACCACGCCACAGTCTCTCGCAAGGGAATGAAAATTTAGCAATAAATCTGACATTGCAATTTCTATTTAACGAACTGAGAAATGCAGAACGAGTGCGTCTCTGGTTATATCGCAAGCTCAACAATGAGTTCAAAGAACTCCTCACTCATTCGACTACTGGAAGACTTTTCGATAGTATACAGGTAAAATTATTTTAAATGAATTACTTATGATTTTATCCATTAGAAAAATTGAATATGAATGATTATTTTTCTTCCAGTTACGTGACTTGAATCTTGGAAACAACTTTCCAACAATAAAAGGCTTAGATGTAGCTGATGCAAAAATATGTGCAGATACTGGTTTGCTAGAAACATTAGATCTTTGTTTGGATCTACATTACTCAGGAAACTTCCAAATGTCAATAGATGTTAAAATGTTGTTGGGGAAAACTGCTTACTTGTCGCTTCAAGGTATTATATAAATTGAATAATGCTACTATCAAATTTTGATTTCCAATAAAACATGTATTTCAATTATGTATTTTTATCTGCAGTAAAAAGAATAACTGGAAAAGCAAGACTTCAGTTTACACGAGTTCCGTATACCCATTGGTCACTTAGTTTTTATACAGAACCGATTTTAGAATTAGATGTGGAGTCACAGTTTCAAGGACGTCAGTTGCAACCTCAAATAATTTCCCTCATTACTGGTCAAATTCGTAGGGTTGTTAGGCGAAAACATACTCTACCTCGTTACAAATTACGTTATAAGCCTTTCTTCCGTAGACTCAATAATGAAGAATTGGATTTATCTGAGGTATAATTTGTTGATCACTCTACTTACCCTGAATAACTTGATCTAATACCAACATATTTACATAACATGAATCTGTCGCAGGTTACAGCAACTCAAATGACTCCTGGATTTTTGGATGTTACTTTAATTGAAGTCAGTCGCTTGAACATTGATCCAAGTTCAATCAATGCTGAAAATCTGTCTCAAATTGAGATTTTTTGTACTATTAGTGTAGATCCAACACCTTGGGTTTCTCTCACTCTGTATAGTGGTGTTCCCTACATGATTTTGGATTTAATCATCAGTAAAGTTAACTCCCAGCAACTTGGAGTAGTTTTTAAACAGGAATATATCACCGAAATGGGTCAAATTTGCGTACTTGTTGAAACGATTGTATCCAACAGTCCAGCAGCGATTGCAGAAATGAAAAAAGGTGATGTCATTGTAGCAGTGAATGGTAAAAAAGTTACTAACATGAACCAAGTTGCAAAACTCGTTAAAAATGCTACTCAAAGGCGATTCATCGTTCGCGTTGAAAGGAAATATTTCAATGCTGAGCGAGAAAAAAGTGCTTCAATAAAATTTGACTCTGACAAGTCATCAGATAAATCTAGCTCCAAAAGATCATTCAAAAGTGAATCTTCGTTGAACAAAAATGATACTTTCAATGCTGACGACTCTTTCAAATCGATTAAGTATTCAGACCTAAAAGACTTTGATTCTGACGTTGTAGACAGATATGATTCAAGCTATAAATTATTTAGGAGAAGAAAAAGTAGTGTCCAAACTCTTACCGCATCAGAGGATGGGGCTTCAGTTTTGGATACACCGACTAGAAGAATTTCACCGACCTCTTCAAATTCTTCAGGAACGTCCAATAGTGTACCGTCTTATGTTAGCGATGCGACTTCACTGAGTCTAGCTGATCTGTATTATATAACCAAGGAAAAAGCATTAGCCTCCTTGATTTCATTTGAAGAGAAACGAAACTTTCAAATTGATTCAGAACTCCAATACCTGAACATTGGAGTTTGGGCAAAATTGAAGAGTGGTGAGGGTCAGCCAAAACTAGTAGGATATGTCAATGTTCCGATTAAGTTAATTTTAGCACAATGTTCTATGTCTTCGACTGGTTATTATCTCAAGTGCTATGCATTGATGCCTCCAGATTCAGGTAAATTTATTTCTTGATTCATCTGCTTACGAAATTTCAATTGTGCACATCATTTTTTTACTCCTGAATATTTATTCTTTGCAGCATCTCCAACTTTATCCAGTTTTAAATTACTCGGTTACTCTGGGTTTGACCCATTATTGTGTTATGGTGATATTTTATTGTCATATGTATGGGTTTCGAGCCGTCCAAATGAGCAAAATATCAATAGCAGTAAAAAGGGTGCTGGAGAAACAGTGAAAGTACAACCTGTGCATGATGAAGATGGTACTAATAAGAAGCCTCATGATTTTATTCGGACACATTTTCATAGAGCTACGCACTGTGACTTTTGCACTAAAAAGGTATTTGGAATTTCACTACTATCTTTAATAATTTAACTGCTTGGATTTTGCTCCACATGAACCATATATTCAAATTGTCAGAAATAAAATAGGAATATAATTCTTCCAACGCTTTAATAGTTCATTTTGAAAGTATGCCTATATTTGGAGCATTTCAAAGTAAAAAAATGAGTTAATTTTCTTTTCTGATAAATTAAAGTGTATATATAATTCCACACATATCTCTTTTGCTTTCAACTATAACTACATCATTAATGTTTAACCAGCTATAGTTATAAATTTGTACATCTTCTAGCATTACATCATTTTCGAATTAATTTCGCTAGAATTAATAGTTTCAAGTGACTGATCTGTGAACGATAGTGAATTCCAAAATGATAATCATGAATATAATTCGACAGATATGGTTGAAAGATGCAGTGCAATGTCGAAACTGCGGTATGGTGTGTCACAAAAAGTGCGAAGTCCGCTGTCAGGCATCGGGTTTTTGTGGTGCGGAGACTATTGCAACGATGGCATTCGAAGCCGACGAGGGCGAGTTGAACGTCGGTGGCAGTGATTCGGGCCCCGAAATATCGCTCACAGGTTGCGAAGAGAACGTTCAGGTACTGGGCACTTACTAGGTTAATTAACGAGACAGCTATTTGTCGATCAAATCAAGTTTCCTAGATTTATATTTTTTACGATATTTTTGGTCTACGAGAGGAAAGATTATAATTATATAATTAAGAGAGGTGCTCATTCAGATGAGATTTTTATCAATTTTTAGATAGTAAATGAATTGAAAACAGGAAGTAGAACATCCGATGAAATGTTGAATTATTAGTTAAATCGAACATGCCGTGTAAAACGTTATTTCATTTAATTGAAAAGTAAGCCTGTACCCATTTTATATGCGATCCAATTCATGGATTTCCTGTGCGATCAGTGAATCTCAGGATTATTATAATCATTGTCAATGTTGATCAAAAACGAGACTAGTCAATTATTTTGCCTTTGAAGGAAAGAGAAACTTCAGAAGAATTTACATTTTGTTGTAGTTCTTGTTAGATTAAATCATGTGTAGATGTAAAAAAGATTTTTATGATATGATTCTAATTCTCTAGGAGATGGCTAGAATATAAACATATTAGAGTTGAACGATTTCTCACCCACGCAGAAAGATTTTTAATTATTCCTTTAACATGATCTGGTGATAATGATGATGAATCGCCTTAAACAGTCCTGTATACTAACGAAAGTTGTTAACTAAAGCATGATTTCTTAATCTTGTTGACAATAAAAAAGAGAATAATGTAATTAAGTATATTTCGCGTAGGTGAAGGTTTCTCTTGTAAAGTTGTATCCCTCTTCCTGGTATATTTCTTTTTAGATACATTCGGAAGATTTTTATTTGATTAATAGTTGCAAAGACAAAAATTGCATCCACAGATATATTTTTTCTGATTCCACGTGTGAGAAGAAACTTTTGTGATTTTTTGACAAAGTCGAATTGAAGTAATTTTCTCTGATAACTCCTACAAATATTTATTTTTCATTCCAAAAAACTTTATTCAATAACATAAATCTACATATTTGTCAATCTAAATCTTGGCTCTTAATTATTTCACAAATTCAAATTTGCTAATATCATTTGTACCCATCAAAATCATAGTTCAACTATATATGCTGCTGTAGACTTTGAAAAAAAGAAAAATCGCAATAAAAGTGTAACTCTGTTTCTAGAAATTGTTGATTATTTTCAGATTTATGTATAATTTGATACTTCACTTGATACGAGATTCGCAAAGCTTCCTTCATGTATCATCATATCTAATATTGAACATGATATATCTGTCATCAAATCTTTGTTGAATATACGAAAACATAACAGATAGCCAAGAGAATACATTGTTCCAAGAGAAAAAGATATGTTTATAGCATAAAGAAGTACCCTCTATTATATTACATGAAAAGACCTGTACATTGTAGCTATGGTGAGTTGAGTAAAAGTAGCGAATTTGATACGTAAGGACTAACTTGAATTGGTTGGCCATTAGGGGGCGAGTATGTCGGCCATGAGGGCCAGCATTGCGAACACCCTGCTGGGCCTGAAGAAGGCCGGAAGCACGAGTTGCCTGGCCCCGCCGAATTCCGGTACTGGTCTCGCATCCAGAAGCCTACCCCCAAGTCCCTGCGCATCCCGCAAGGTAGAGCCCGATGCTATCACGTATGCTTCCGTCGAAGAGAAAGCAGCCAAGATCTCGTGGTGTACCGCTGGTCCCTAATTAATCTGTCGCATACTTTTCTCTCTATCTTCTTCTATCTTATTCCTATTCGATCTCGTACTCTATACTTGGACTCGCAGTCTCAGTGAGGTCGTATCTTTCTCGATCGTTCGCGGCCCGAGCCGATTGAAATCCATTGACACGCCGACCCCGGCGCTCTTGTATATTTTTAATCGGTCTCCGCTTTCTGTACCTCCCTCTCGAGTGTCGCAGTTTGAATATCGCGTTCGAAACTTTGACGGAAGTTGAGGGGAGGCCGAACCGTTATTCTTGTCGCATAATAATCAATGATATTTTTTATATCCTGTTCGATACTAATATTTCACTGCGCACTGTGGGCGAAATTATTCATATTGATTCAAGCAATTTTTCTCAATACGCATACAATTTCAAATTGAATTCTTCGATATAACTATTATTTGAAAATTATTACGTGATTCTGATGTATGCTACCACTTCTCTGATCAATAATTTATTAATTAATATTTACGAGGATCGATTAAAACAGTGCTTTATTGACGATACGAATGAAAATTTGAGTATGATTAGGAATGAAGAAAAAAAGCATATGAAAATATTTGTGATAAATGTAAATGAAAGAGACTTAATTCACTTGTAATTGTACCATCAACATTGTGATATATTGAACAATAAATTTTAAAATTTCGTCAATACAAAATTGAAATTCATCTATCACCATACTGGTGTAGTCTTCAAAACATTCACGCGTAAATTGTGTAAGATAACTAGATTAACAGCTAGAGTTGCTTTTTGGATTTAGCAGCTAGAGAATCGGTAACACCTCCCCTTAACGTTTTCTTGTCCCGAGCCAAAATTGCTACTACGTAATTAATCTATGACTATAATGACGTAACAAACGATTGATATCTTGGCGTTTCTCCTCTTTTATTCCGTAACATTGTTTGCCTTCATTCTTATATCTATTTTTTCCTTTTTTATATTTTACTACTTATTCCGTTACCATTCCCTCTTTTATACATACTTATATATTCAATATTTTTCGTATGCATAAGGCTTCAACTAATTTCAATCCAATCTGCTTCTGATCTAAAGGCTTATTCTCATTCGTTGACTAGCTTTATGATGTACCCTACACACAGAGTCCGTGAACAATATTTTTTTATTTTTTTCTTCAATTTGATTAAACTATTATCTAGTTACAATATTTACGTAGACAATCGATGAGAATAAGCTTCTTGGCTGAACTCAAAAGGAATGTATTCTTAGGCTCTGCTTGTGCGCTTATCCACATGTACAGCCGCGTATGTCATCGCTATATAAGTGCTTTACCTCTACCGCAGAAAAGTATTCAGCTTATTCTTGACCTGACAATAGTTTTTTTTTTTTTCTATAAAGCAATTAGTATTATTTCTTGTATTTTTAACCCAACTTATAGGTATTTACGTATAAATAATAATAACCGCTTCGCCTGATTATTATGGATGAATTTTAGCCGCAGATATTGATCCCTTATGCACAATATAAAAGTATGATCCCTGTTTCATCACTGGTAATTTGATAGAAAATTTAGTTTTGTATCCTTTCTAAATGATGTTAATATTATAAATTGTTTAATTATCACTATGTGTCTATGTCTATAGTATTTATACAAAAGCGACATGAAATATGCTTCAGTGAAGTGAATGCTGATCGCGACATTTTGTATTTCATTTCATGCTTCGACATCCACATGCATTAACGTCACACATTTCATCTCACGATTTTCATCCAGCCGCTGGAAACATTTGGGACTCTTCAACATTATCATCATCGCTTATTTATTTTATTATTTCCACTTCATCACTTTGCGTTCACTCATATAATTACACCAATAACATTCTAACGGATTTTGGTCAACCATCAATTACAAACAGTTATCGATCATCATTATCTTCATAATCGTAAACACGAATTCAGGGAAAAAATCGCCACCATACCCGAAAAGCTGCTGAGCTTTCTTTATTTCATCTACGTAACTCAGCTTTGAAAGAGCTATAATTTTTCTCGATACATCAATAGAGAAGTGAAAAAAAGAAAAAAATTTGAATAACATTCTTGTCTGGGTCAACATGTATTGTACATATAATATAATGTGAAAAGGGAACGAAAGTCTAAAGCGTGCATGGGCGAGAGCGTGCAACGGGCGGCGGGCTTTTGAGTATACTACTGACATGTAGCTGATTATTGGGAATGAAATTTAGAGCTCGCTCGTCGTCGGTGGCCTGGGCATTAGTCCAGAACTGCTGGAGGGCGCAGACCCGAGCCTCGTCGCGATCCTCCTCGTGCCTCCTCTCGACAGCGAATTCGACGACAAGGTAATGTCCTTGGCTAAGGACACCGGGAAACATCTTTACGAGAACTTGCAGCCGCAGGAGCGTGTCGACAAGATCAACGCAGTGGTGAATATGTTTCCTTTTTATCAAAGTATTTCCTCCTGCTTTTTCTTCAATAAAGAATGATTTGTCGGAAATTTGTGCTGGTAGAAATGAACATATTTTTGTGCCAATGATAACAGATATTCCAACAGTTTTAAAGCACCGAGGTTCCATCATTGATTACTTCCTGAATCGAAACTCCTTCCGGATGTGAAAAAAAAACTCAAAGACTCATCAAACTTGCCTAAAATAATTCCGTCAGTTGGGAAATGGTATACAAATGTCTGTTGCAGATAATGAAACTGAAGACTTCACTCGACGAAGAAACAACTACCTCGGAGAGCGGGCTGAGGGTCCACATTCTCGGTGTGCTACTGCTGCATTTTTGCACCGGTCTGCAGCACGCCCAGGAGCAGCTTGATCGGCCTAACAGAACTAGCACCAGCAGCGGCGGCTCCTTCCACTGAGCCGCGCCGGTACATACACGTATATCCAGCCAACACACTCCCCCCCCACGTGATACACGCACTCTATATGTCTAACACGAATCTAATGAATCTCATCCACGTTGTAAATAGTTGTATCGATATTTTCTATTCGTATACGTGCCAGACGCGCGTTCTGCTACGTGAGTCAATTTTTCGCTGTGTAACGCACCAACGATAAGCAGCTGGTGAAAGAAAAATAAAACCAGTTTTGTATTTTGAAGCTTTGGCCATTAGGTATTTACAAAAGACGAAATGTATCTGCCTCAGAATGTATTATATTGCGCATAAAATTTTTCGTGAACGCACGCAAGTTAAGTCCATTTTTTTACTACCCGGAAAATGCATTTTCTTCGTAGTCTGGGATAAACAGATTTTAGAATCATATATATATATGTATACAGCATTCCGCGAAGCACTGCGCTAATAAATCGCTTTGATATTTGAATCGCATATAGCTTTATCAAATTATTCACATATACACCAACAAGGGCACACGATACATATATATATATATATATATATATATATATATATATATATATATATATATATATATATATATATATATATATATATATATATATATATATATATATTATATATAACAGTTATAGTTACTTGGTAAACAAAGTTTTACCAGTGAACACCAAGTGCTAAGACTACTTGTTATTGATAAACATATTTGTAGAAAATATAGTTATATTTGTAATATTTATGGATTTTAAAAACCAGTTTGAAATTATCGAGTAAATCAAGTAATCCAAGTTGAGCTCCGTATTCCATTCTCAATACATTCTGTGTAATATAAATAGAATCTTCAAATTTACACTATATCTTCAGTATTATCATTTACACTTATTTACTTAAAGATTTTATACAAGAATTAGATTACTATTTTAAATGCAATTAAGCTTGTTAATGTTTAAAATAGATACAAATATTTTCACTGAAACCATTTTCTACTTACTGATTATTGAATTTTTACTCCACAGACATGTATATTTATCGAAGTATACTTTTGTAAGTACAAAAATTCATCGAATTTATTTTATATTAAAAAATAACTCGAATTTTGCAGTGTGCAGAATAATTTACGTGTATATGTTACCAAAGTATTATTGTATCGCAACGTATTTATATATCTATGAGTCAAATATACGTGTATTCTCCGTTTCATTCGGAATATTCAAATATAATATTGTACAACTTTTTTCAAATTTCTATAACATGCTTTCAATATATTATGTGAGATCTTATTAAGTACACACCAGAAAGATTAATTAGATTTGAGATCAAAATAATTTTCGATGCATACAATATTAATCGGTAATCAACGAAAAATATGAATTTTGACTGAAATATCAATGTTGTGAAATAGAGTTTATGTATAACTCTTTTAAGATAAAATATATTAAGACTTCTGAAATGTATCTTATCATATCTATTAGAAACAATAGAATCAAAGAGCGAATAATAGATTATAACTCAATCCAGAAATAGTTTAGAATAGATATATTCGTGAGAGAAAATATTTTTTTTTCATCCAATTGAATAATATACGTATATTGCGAGCCACGTTAAACACCAACAAATTATAATTGTTACATCGTACTGATGATGAATGAAATGTTTTATACATAAAATACTCACAGACAAAAAATTACTACAAATGTTGAACATTCTGATTATGTTCAATTCGAAGAATGGATTTTAATATTTATTTAGATGGATACTAAGATAATTTTGGATGTTATTTTTAATGTATCAAGAGAATGATGGAATTTCGAAGAAAAGATTAATAAATTGAAAAAATAATAATTCCAAATTGTTTCTTAATTATGTCTTAATATCTCCTTTCCCTTTTGATTTTTTTTTGTCTAGCTTATAAATATTCAAATTCTACATGTGCGTAAGATAGAAGAATGAAAATCTTACGTTTGTTCTTCTTGCGGTAATTAAACTTGTCGGTTCACGCGATGTCCCTTTCCGTAGATAGTTCTGTCAAAATCTTCTTGAATGTAAGTATCTTTCATAGTATCACTTGGAAATTTTCCATCTAATACCTTCAACATCGCAAAAGAACGTTTCTGACACAGTGAAGATGGTTTCATTTTCAAATTTGTCAATATTGGTTTCATAAGCTTCACATCCAACTCGAGGCCGAATAGTAAAATATCCCCTGAAACTTCCGTATCCGAGATTTTGTTTCTACAGCACAAGAGTTGCACAGGACAAGTCATTATTAGAAATCTCAGACAGTTCTAAATTCTTTCCCTTACCTATCAGTGGCGAAGGTACACGGAGAAAACAAAAATAGAGCGGTACCCAATTGCTTCTAGAGTCAAATCTCGCGACTATAGATAGAACATTTTGTATCTCTAACTCGGAGAGTTCATTACTCCGTTATAAATAGACGCGCGTTATATCCATCGCAGACGACAATTTTCCGAGAGCCCAGATCCACGCGCTTCTTCCTCTCCGCGCGCGCGCGCGAGCGATTCACTTTCACGCATACTCCATTCGCGCGGGCGCGCGCTTACCTCATATCAACACAAAAACACCGATCCCAATACTTTCTAGCCAAGTGGGCTTCTCCCAACTGCAGCCGATAAATTACGCGCCGCCGAGTATCGGATATAATTACATACATGCAGTGTGTACACCTGCACGTACCACGCGCGCATAGGACGAGCGGGCCGTTAAAAAAAAAGCTCGCTCAATTAACAGTGCACTCGCTCGTGCATGTACGCACGCAGACTCCGCTCGAGGAAAGGTTCGCGCGCGCGCGCGCGCACGCACGAAAATTGGACTATATGCGCCCTCGACTCTTCCGCTCGCGTATACACACTGCATCGCGGCGCTCAAGGTCCGCGCGGGCTCGCGGAAGCGCGTCACGTGCGCAGCGTCGATTAATCACCGCACCGATTTTCACCGTTTCGGCTCTTTTTTTCTCTTTTCTTTCCAACTCATTCGTGCAGCGGGATGCGCGCGCGCGCGCGCGAGAGAGAGCGAGGGTTCAAGCGCCGGGCCGCCGTGTAAATTTAGAAACGCGCTTCCTTCCGCCAGCAGCGTGCAGTCGGAGAAACAGCGAGTTTTTGTCCTACCCGCAACGCGTTATTTACGCTTTGTTTCGTATGTATAGATATTGTGAGCGGGCGCCGATCTCGCGACGACGTTTAAACGCCCGTGGATGAATTGGTTGACGCGCAGTTTCTTCGGGAATCGTATGTGTATGTGTATGTACGTGCGTGCCCGCGTCGGTCATCTTTTTCTATACGTTTTCCCAATCAGAGCACTGCACCGCTGCTTTTGTGTCGTTTTTGGTGTTAATGCGAAACTGGTTCGCTCGCTCGCGCGCACGCTCTCGACCTTGTGATTCATCGCTGATTCAAATTATTCTTATGCGCTTATTATAGTTACTCCTTATTACCCGCCCCAAAAGGGCATGTGATTTTTGCAAAGTTTAGCAAAGCTCCTGGAGAAAGACGCGTTTTATTGATTTTTTATGCAGTACTTGTCGTTACATTGTATTACGGGTCCAATTCAATTAATAATATGTCAAATGAAAATTGGAGAGAAAAAGAAGAACTAATCTCACTGTACTATGCTCAATTGTAAATATTTTTGGTGATTTTAACATATTTTATCATCCTTCGTTGTGTACACTGACAAAATTATGACAGCTCTTTTAGCGGTCGGTTGGAATGGATTATCAAAAGTATATGGCTGGATCGTTTTCGCCTAAAAACCATCCAAATATTTTGATTATTTGGGCTGCGAATTTAAGTGCTGCTTACTCGAGTTGTTCAACATCAACATGAATTAATTCTTTGATGTTTTTTAAATTACATCCGGTAAAAGTATGCAATGTCTTCCTCGAAACGATTTTATTACGAGCCAATGAAAAGTTCTTCATTCGAACATCGATCCTCGAAAAATTCCACTTGCAGACAATGACTGTACCAGGGACGAGTTAATTTGTATTTGGCACAAAATAATCGTTATTCAAAGACGCGTGTTACATGCCCCCGAGCAATAGAATACGCGAGCGCGCGTAATTCAATACCGAGAGTGCACCGATAGTTCGGCAAGGAAAATCTTTTACTTCTCATTGGAGACAATAAAAATAACTGACCCGATGCGCGCGGTATCGAGGTACATCGACCTACAACGCGGCTGGGTGTCTCTGCAACTCGCTCGTTCATTTCCTCGAATCGCGCGAGTGTCGAACCAAGAAGTCGCCGCTTCAACGGGAGGAGGCTGCATGGAAAGTAATCTGGGCTAGAGAATCAAAGACGGGGGAAAATCAAGAGGAGAACCGCGGGAGAACAAGAGTTCGGACGTCAATTAACGCGGCGCGAAGATCTGGCCGTCGAAGAGGCTGGGGGTGCCGCCTACTATTTTCGGCGAGAGAATTGCACGCGCGCAGTATTCGCTGGCGAGCCGCCAGCCACGCCGCCGCCCAGATAAACATTCGATCCGCGGGCATTGCAGCGATCATCATCCCCGCGACCCTTCGTGCGATCCAGCTCGCAGCTGTCCGTCGAATCGACACTCGCGAGCGTCTCTGCTTCCGATGCATCCTCCCCAAGTGCAACAACTGTTTACTCAAGAACGACGCGACTACGTCTTTCGCGAAATTTGGAAAATCCATTAACCGGCAAAAGTTTCTATTGTTCACGAGACTTTTATTCGAGAACGATTGTAAGATATTTGGAAATATGTATGTGAAATCCTTTCGGAGTTTGCGTATTATTTCTTAACATTCAAGTTCTTTCTGGATATCTCAATCCCACACTATTGACGCAAACAAAAGAGCGTTTAACTTGTTAATAATAGGATATACAATTCAGTGGGTACCCGAGCTTTTTCGCGGTATGAATGTCTCGTAGATCAAACGACGAAGAAGAAGAATTTTCGCCCGACTCAATTAGCCCTCATCCACTGATAGAAAACTCTGCAGCCAGCATATCAATTACCGTAGAGTCACGCGAGCGATGCGCACAGTAAACTGCGCGCCCAACAAAAAGCCGATCGTCACGAGAGTCGGAGCTTTCGCTCTCGAGCACTGCAAGCTCGCGGTCAAAGACTCGCGTGCGGCGGCAGATGCAAGCCCACAGAGACGCACACGCGACTCGGAAAATTTCCAACAGCTCAAGGAAACTCGCCTCTCTCACTCTCTGTCTCGCTCTCCGTGCGGGCTCGCAAAAATATCGCGACTGGCGCTCGCGGCTCTTTGTCCGCCCGAACTTTTGGCAGCCAGAGCTTCCAGGCCGGCGACTCTGCACACGACCACCTAAACGCTATTGCCACTCTCGATTTCGAGCGTATAAAATTGCCCCTCGCGATCTTATCTTCTTGAAATCCACTGCAACGGGACCCGTTTCTCGCTCTCTCGTGACATTTTGGCACGTGGCTCAGGAATAGGTAGACATGTAATGTTTCTTGGACTCTATCGTCTACTTAGCTTTGGATTCGGTTTCTTAGCTTCGACGAGATTCATCTTCTCAAATCAGAAAATGACGACACATTAATTAATTTCGTCACGGATTGAATACATGAAATTCAGTACCAATGCACTCCCAAGAATTACCAAATACTTTCTAGCACATCAATCCACGCTTATTTCAAAAGTTTATTCACAAAATGCATTCATGGGTATGTGATGAAGCACTTTTATGGGCTATGGGATCAGCTAAAATTTATGACAACAAAAAGCAGCCCTTGGTGAGACAATAGAAATATACAAAACCAGAATGGAAAATTCTGCGTTGAGAAATTAGCTCTTAATTCTATCTGAATTTCGAAGAAAGGACGCGTGGCGTAGTGGGCAAAGTGCCGACCGGCATTAGTTTGAATTATCATCAAACTGCGTCAGAGCTCGATTCCTACGTTTGACACTCTCAGCGTGAAAACCACAATGAAAATCATGAAACAAAGATCCATGCTCTTTCATTGCCAAAATTATTTTAAAAACCGTGAGCTCAACAAGCTGAGAACGGCTCGGCATTATATTTTATTCACTTTTTATTTCATCTGTGGTATATTTACCTACGCTTTTACTCTACGAATATATTGGTTTTATCATACCATGAATATTGAAACGTTAGACCGAACGGCTGTTATATTTATGATCAAAAACTATCTCGGAAAATTTTGTGTTCCGAAAGCGTTTTCTTTTTTCATCTCATGTCTATACTACTGCAGACACATACTATAGTTTTTCAAGAATAGTTGAATTTCAAGCTAAAGATCTTAACAATTTTGAATACACATTTATATTAATGATACACTTGAATGAATGGAACATTTCGTCGCCTCTCGCAATGAGTGACAGATGTCGCAGATTCCCGTAAAGAGTAGCACTATTCGACATTTTGTGCCAATATTAGCACCACTCAACTTTTATCTACACCAAACTACCATTGTTCAGCTGTTTTTTAACTGTTTTTGCAAGAACTGTAAATTTTCGACAATTGTTGAAAAAGACTAGATTCCGCTTTGATCAATATTGCGCCTCACGCATTCAAGTTCGTCGAGTCAAAATCAACAGATTTGATCAAATTTTACCCCGGCAATGTAGTAGGAACATATTCATTTTCGCGGCGAGAAGACAAAATCCGTTACGCTCCCTGGGAAGTCTTCCAGAAGACTTCTAAATCCGCTTAAAATCTACAGAGCTTGTCCGATATGCAAAAAAGAATGAAAACGTATCCTTTAAGAGTTTCCATCCTATTCTCCGGTACATAGGTACCGGAAAAGCCTCCGTCGCGTTTGTGTTTGTTCATAATGACGATACGCCCGGAGCTATATCACATAGTCGGTCATCGTGCTAGATACTAGTAGATAAGGTCCGAGCCAGGTGAGGCGCGGACTCGGGTATAAAATCCACCCTCGTTTCCCCCGACGTAACTGAAAACAGTTTCCCCTTGAACCGGACCAATCACAACCACGAGATGAGCCTCTTGAAATTTCCTACATATCCCTGGAATCGTGTATCAGCCGTGAAGCACCCGGATGAGTTTTGATAAATCCGAAGAAGGCGCCTACAGCCTTGACCTCGATACGCGTAATCGTAAAATCATTAGCCGTGCAGCAATTGTGACGAGGCGCTGACATAAAAATCGAGCGGCGGCGAGAGTATCGAGAGTAAGGCGCGGGTGGCGGCCAGGAGAGGGAGGGAAGAGCGGAAGTTCATCGATCGCGCGCGCTGGTCGAATCCGTTGGAAATGACAAAGCCGCGATGCGCGGCGAGTTGGCAGGTCGCGCGCCGGCACGTGGGTCCAGCTCCCCACCCCGCGGCTGGGCAATATACGTGCGTGCGCGAGTTTTGTTTTCAAACAGACAAAGCGGCGGCGGAGCGGCGGCGGAGCGGCTGCGGCGGTGCGGCGGCGAGAAAGCGTTGGCAGCGAGCGCTGGCAGTCAGCTGATCGGCGGGTGGGAGCTGCCGAGCGAGCGAGGGCTTAAATAGTCGCGCGGCCCAGCGAGCATATCAGTAGCGGGCAACGAAGCGGAGCTTCCGTTGCCTCACTCTCCAACACACCTCGCTCTCTACCTCAAGCTCTCCACCCGTCTCGCCCTCCCTCTATCTCTCCGTCAAAATCTCTCTGTCTATTTATTTTCGCGAGTCAATCCTCGGCGAGTCGGACAAAGTGCCCCGTAGATCGTCGCAGCTGCGAGTAGTAGTGCGGCGCGCAGTTGGAAAAGGAAAGCCAACCGCGGCGAGCAGTGAGAGGGAAAGCGCCGAGCGCTAGAAAGTATATACACAGAGAGAGAGAGAGAGAGAGACGCGGCTGCGGCAAGTTGGTCAGAGTAGTATAGACTAGCACACATAGGAAGGATGAAGCCGCCAGCGTACAGCCCGGAGGATCAGGTGCAGCAGGTGACGCAGGAGCAGGGCGAGCGCAACGTCGCCATGGCCGTGTGCGTCCAGCTCGCTGGCAGGGCCATCATCAGGGTCGTCTCTCGCTGCGAGGAGGCCCAGGACAACTGCAATCTCGGTGAGCTTATACGCGCCTCCTCCCTCCTTCCTTCTCTGTTATTTACTCCGGCTGCTCCGACCAATACACCCCCGCAGCGACTCTTCTTCTCCGTCGTTGAGTGCCATTCGTTTCGAGTGACCCCGACTGAGCGGAACAATCGATTATAAGCTCGAACGGGATAGAAACAGTACGCGTATATGCGTTGCGGTGCAGCGCAGTCGGGAACAAAAACGAGAGAAGGAAAAAAAAGCCATGATTTTTCATCCGTTGAACGGTAAAGTTCGACGAGGCACGTGTTTTTATTTCCCCCCCCCCCCCCGCTATATCTGTCAATTGCGCGTCGTGGTGAATTAGCGTCGAAGTGCTCGTCCGTGAAAACAAGGAACGCGCGCGCGACACCGTTAAGCGTCCCGAGAAAATCGTCACTTGCATTCGCCGCGTCCCGGATTTTAAACACTTGCCGACTCACATTTGACTCATCTCCCGAAGTCCGTTACTGCGAACGAAACCCGCACACCATTCGAGGCCGATGAAGACCCATTGATTTTAACGTTTTCAGCCAATCTCGCGTATTGGCTGAATCATTGTGGAACGGTGTGCGGGTAATGGAATCGCAGGATTATTATTGTTCGACACTTTGCCACCACTTTCAAATTAGATCGCATTAGAGAAGTGGCAAGAAATACGATTACAATATTTTCAAGTAGCGACGAGAGAGGTAAATTGAGAAGCGATTGATGCGATGAATATAATGTCTATTAGAAGATCGAACTATAAATCTTTCTCAAATGTTATACAACTCTTGCCTGTCTAACTGCACACATCTGTTTCTGCTTACCAATATCTTCACTTCTTCTCTTTTCCACCCGAGTAACAATACTCGACGCTATTAGAAAAACATAACATTCGCGAAGATTGAATCCAAAGATTTTGAATTTCGCGAATCGCTTCTATCCACCGCTCGATTCGCTCAGCCCGCGACACCTTATCAACGCCATCGTCCAAGTGAACTGCGCGCGAGAACGTCTAAAAATACCGCGGGCTCAACGAGCATCAGGCTCACGGGTGGCGAACCCTCGCTCGAGTGCACGGGGGAACATCGCAAGAAAAAAAAACGAGAGCATATTCGGCTGTGGAGAGAGCTCGAGTCAAGTGTGTCATTGACAGTGAATCGTCGCTCGGCCACGCGCGTCCTTGCCCGATAAGCGCGGCGGTCGCGGATCCGCGGCTATCTGTCCGCGGCGGCGCAGCGCAACAGGTGACTCTTCGGCCGTATCTCTCCCTCAAAGTGTCTATACTCCCGCGGGCCGGGCTATTCCGTGTTTGTGCGTTATATACTGCGCACAGACGTGCGGCACGCGCCTCGGGGCCCCAATTTCAATGCGCGCGGCTGACGCAAGCTCGCCTCTGCACCGCGCGATATGCCATCGGCCGAGGGCTCGTGCCAGCTGGCTCGGGATCGGGCGCGTGCCCGCCACGCGCTGCCGAAATAGACGCCTCTAACTATATGGCCCGCTCGCGCGCGCGCGAGCCTCGCGGCCGTTAATACACGTGCCATACGTCGGTCCAATAACGCTATATGCAGCCCGAGATTATTCGGATTACTGGGTCGACGTTATCGGCCTGCGCATATACTGCGGGGCGGTCGTTATGGATGATAATAGAGAGGAGCAGCCCTTTTCTCTTCCGTTTGTCACGTTGCCAAACTATGCGTTCGCGCAAACGTGCGTTTCCACTCGCGATTCTGTCGCGCCGGGGGAAAAAAGAGGCGGGGGCAGGGGATGCGACCGGGTTTCGTCACACGATCGCGCTCGATTGAATTCCGATGATCGATCTGACGGCGACCGATTTTCTCAGAGGCTTTTGTCTTCGCGGCGTTATTTGGGGCGGCCCGATGCAATCGAGCCGATCGATCATGAGCCGTTAGCGTGTGCGCGGCCCTTGCAAACTTCCGCGAGGCGCCGCGGTGGGCCTTGCACGTGCCATACCTGGCAACTGGTATACGAGCGGGACCTCGTGTTACGTGACTCAGCGCTTCTCTGCCCTTCGACGTCTTCCTGAGAAAGGGATGAGTTCGCGGATGCTTGATACACGCACAGATTTACTTATTGAGGCATGAGATTATTCGCATGTATATATAAATGTCGGAAAGTACTATCTTTAATTCTTACAGTGAAAAATCACTGTCAGAAGGTGGATGAAAAATTTACTGGATCACGGTGAATTTCTCATCTATAACTAAAGTGAATTTTCACTTTATTCCAATGAGTTTTGATATCAAAAATTTTTACATAAAATTTGCAATGCACTGCGTCACACTACTACCTATAAGTAGGGTGTAAAGTGAATTCACACTTCAGTTACTGTGAATTTGATGTAGAAATGTTTACTTTCCACTGCAACGCAGTGGTTTTTTACTGTCAGGATTTAAGAGAGTAAACAACAGCTTCGCGCGCGCGATCGTTAACTCTTGACGTTTTCGGTGGTGAAACGATACGGTTCCCGTAACGGAGTAAATGCTCATGATCTACGTAGGAATCAATCCAAAATCCGCGTTGACAAAGATCAATGTATACAAAGGTGGAAAAAACGTCAGCGCTGAATAGCGGTGGATCGATTACGTGTCGGCGACGCGTTGGGAAAGGCAGTGGCGCG
The DNA here is from genome assembly GCA_020882685.1 of Aphelinus atriplicis. NCBI lineage: Eukaryota > Metazoa > Arthropoda > Insecta > Hymenoptera > Aphelinidae > Aphelinus > Aphelinus atriplicis. Next base: position 52,996,892 of record CM037073.1, on the reverse strand, counting down.
CGCGCGCGACTATTCAGTAAGTAATTACCCGCACCTATAAGCTTGTTATGCGAAATCGTTGATGAGCGACACTCGGCTAGACCGACGGCGTCACGTGTCTCTCGGACAAGGACGATTCTCGTTTCCTCATTCGCTATGCGATTTCGCGTGTCGCCGATCTCGCGCCGCTGCTGAATTGGTCAATTTTGATCAGGTTGATTATATATTTGGAAATAAACGCAGCTCTTCGGGTCTCGATGGATAAATTAGGCGTGTCCAATTACCAAATTACCGAAGACATCTTAATTGGGCCACATAAATCTATCCTCCAACGCTTTGGATAATGATCTAATGGGATCAGTTTCGATGTATATACTAATGAGTGCGAATCCATGCGCATATGCATATGCGAGCACACTCGAAACGCGCGCGTTGGATTTTCACGTTGTCGGCGCGCACGATACAGAGAGATATACAGAAGATGCTCGCGGATATACGCAGCTCTCGCGAGCGGAATAAAAGTGAAATGCGAGCCTCGCACGCCGATAATTACTCGGCTAAAAGAATCGCGGGTTGCGCAACGCGTCCGGTCATTGTTTAGTAGTGCATTGAGATGCACTGAAATGTGTGAGATCTGTTCCGTGTTCCACTGCAAGTGTTTTTCTTTTTTTTTTTTAATTTATAATACCATTGATCTTCAACGCTCCCGATGCGATTGCGCTCGGACGAACGCGAAATGCGCAGTACGATGCGAGTTTGTTTAATTCGAACAGCTGCCCGATGGAAATACCTATATGCTACCGAAATACGCTGAACAATCGAGAACATGCCGGTAATTCTCGAGAAGCGTCTCGCACAATTGGAAATTAATCGAAACGACTCGGCCGTCGCTCCGCGGGAGCGAGAACGCACGGGCAAGTATATATCAATCCGGATATAATCGAGCGCTTCGCGGCGCTCGGTGCCAATTCTTTGTTCCGCGGCTCGGCCGTGCGTGCGTACGCGCGCGTTCGTTGGACTTTTCCCAAACGCCGTACTTTTCTGCGGTTCGCGCGCGAGCGGCCGAGCCGTCAGCGGGCAAAAATAGTCCGTCTTTGTGCGAAAAAGCGGACCTCGATAAAGTGCGCCGGACACGTATATATACGCGCGCGCGCAAAGAGAGAAAGAGAGACGCGACGAGCATTATACATTAATACGCGGGCAAACGCCATGGACCCCGTATATGGGGGGTAAGGCCTTAAAAGGCAGCTTGCCGCCCGCGATTCTTTGCATCGCGTGTATATACAGGACACAAAGCGGAATCCGCGAGTCCTTGTCGTGTGTTTGCCGCGCGCAGGATCGATTCGATTTCACCATCAGCCGGCTGAGTCTGGAGAGGCTCCGAAGACCTGCGTTCTGTACCGGCGAGGAAGCACGAACGACGGAATTCGAAAATAATATATCGCCGATTTTCCGGCCGATCGAAGCGAGATACTGAAATCTCGCTGGTGTGATAAGGCCGCGAGCAGTTTGGTCGATAGGAGCGGCTAATCTATCCCCCGATATACTTTTATCCCTCGTATCTTTCGAAATCTAGAATGCACTCGCCAATGTTTACAATGGATTTTCACAAAGAAAGTATTGCTCATAGAATAAATTGCGTCGTTGGGTAGGATACTCCTTTGTTAGCGGCGCGAACGGTCAAACTATATGTTGGATTAAATATATAAATCATAAAGCTTAATAGATGCGAGTTGGGAGATAATGAACAAGCGCGTACTCTTCGAGTCTGTGGTATAACAAAGGTGACGTTAACGAGGCGTAAACAATGAAAACTACGTTGTCTCGTGAGAATTCGATCTCTCTCTCTCTCTCTTTCAAAATCTCTGTGACGACAATTCTTCCGAGAAACTTTTTTTAAATTGGTTCGGAAAACTGGAAACCACGCGAAATTCGTTCGAACATTTTGTTTCTTTAGAGATCTGAATTACATAAAATATCGTATAAATCAACTGTACGTATATGCATTACACAACAGAGGCAGACGTTCTAAGCCGTAATATATCGCACGTATACTTTCCTGAACTCGATTGGAGAAATTGCAAGTGATTTGGTAAAAAGAACATTTGATTTCCGATCGAAGGAAAAATAGCGGTTCAAACGATTCCTCGCAAAGTTATCAAATATACTATATCCTGAATATCAACAGCCTGAGAAAAAGCTTATATTATGACAGACGACTTTTCATACGCAGATTCATTGGAATTTTTGTGGAATCACCTGCGCCGCGATTAACTTATCGGTAGAGACGAGATTGAATTAAAAATGTCAAACGGCAACGAAGCCAATGGATATGCGTTCATAGAAAAAGAGATCGCGCAATAAAGCGCGCGCGCGCAGCTGCGTCGCGGTGTCAAGGCTCGCTCGCGCGCGTTTATTTTCGAGCGGCAGCGGGTAAGTTGCTCGGCCCGCGCTCGGCTCAGCCGGAAGAGCGCAGCAGCTGCAGCGGAGAGAGAGCCCCAGTCGCGGCCCAACAATGGCGAACGCCGTAACCAGGATCGTCCAGCGCTGCGAGCACGCCCGGGACAGCAGCAGCCTTGGTACGCAAAAAAGGAGAAATAAAAACAATTACCCCGCGGTAGAAGCGCTCGCGCATTTTGTGTATAACGTGTACGTCGTCGGCAATTCGCGGGTACGCGTAACTCGAGACAACCGTATCAGCCGTGCCGTGGGTGTGTGTATGTGTATAGCGCCGCGGAGAGCAGCGCGAGCGCCCAATTCTCTATTTTTAATTTCGTAAGCTCGACGGCTCTCGGAAGTTAAACTCGGGCGACTGGCGAGTGGCATTCCTGTTTATTTTGACTAATGTATCCGTGATCTTACGGGTGTCGAAAACGCAAGTGTGTCGATAAGTAGAAATCGAGATTTGCTTCCTAGCTCGAACATCCCGCGCGATTATCCAACGGGAGCTTCGTTGTTCCGGTATGTGGCAGCGGCGAAAATGTCGAGCCCCAAAAAACCTCGGAAACGCGGGTATGATGTAAGGTAGGTGTACCCAATATGCGCCAGGACCCAATATGCGCCACCCTTCGTATTTCATATATACGCGCGTCTAGAGCATCGCCGCGTCACAGGATCTTGTCGGCAATACTAAATAATGAAGAAAGAAAACATTTTCACCGATCGGAAACCCTTACACCAACTTGTTAGAGCTCGTTTTCTCCATTTTTTCGCCAATTTTCATTCTCGATCTAATTTCGCTCAGGTAAGTGCGAATTTTTTTAATACCCTTAAACTGGGCCAAAAAAATCGAGCGACATATCATTCGATTCCTTGACATCCCATCTACATCATCCAATTTTTTTTTCTTTGTATGACCTTTTTATCAATCGTTTCAATAGCTCTTCGTTATTTTTATCAAATGTACCCAATATGCGCCACCCCTATTTTCTTGCTCTAGAAGCTACAATCAACCCATTGATGGTAAATATCCGCCAAACATGGTGGAAAGAGAATTCAGTTCAAGCTCTGGAGCAGGTAAAAAAAGGTGAGATATCGCAGAGGATGGCTTCGACTATATATAAGATACCTCGTCGAACATTTCAACGATATGTCAAACAAAACATATCCGAGAAAAGCAAAATGAGTCGACCATATGCGTTAACGACAGTACAGAACGAAGAATTATGTAGTCGAATTAAACGCTTAGCAGATATTGGCTATCCTATAACCAGAAAAATGTTGAGGTTATGCGTTTATAAGTACTGTCTAGGAAAAAACATCAGACAGAATTTTTCTACCATCATGACAATAGCTAGCCCCAAGTAGGCTCGGACATTTTTTAAATTGAACTCTTCCATTTCAGTGAGAACATCTCAATTATATTTAAAATTACACAAATAAGAATGTTCATCAATTTGAGAGATTAATATTGGAATTAGATGTTGCATAAGTTAATTTTGTTAATTCAAAAACAACGGTTTTGTCATGAATTTTAACTGAAAACTTGATTTGATTTAGGTTGTTAGAAGTTCATATAATCTATTTACTATGGTTTAATCAAAGACAAAATGTATTTTCCAATAAAATTATATCAGAAATATAATTTTTTGTTTGTATTTTATCCATTTCAGACATGCTTCATGCTTCAAATTGGATGAAAAGAAGTATTTTCAGGGTGGCGCCATATTGGGTATACTAAAAATTTTTTCCCGAAAAAATTTTTTTTTTTTAAACCACGGTATCTTAGCGTAGAACTGTTCAAATCGAAAAAAACTTAGCTCATTCTGTAGGTATTGAGTAGACCTTTCATTTGACACCAATTATGTTAGAAAATATTCATTTGACGTGGCGTAGTGAACTTTCTCGCTTAGGTGGCGCATATTGGGTACAGGTACCTTATATACAACGGCTCTCACACGCTACACAGGCAGAGCTTTGAAAAAAAAATCGGCCGCTTCTCACGTGAGGCCCCGACAATGCGGCGAAACCCGCAACAATGGGCGCGCGCGCGCGCGAAAAACCCCGCAGGAATCAGTCAGTGCTCCCGGAAAGAGGCGCCAAAGCCTGCGCTGCTAATATGTAAGGCCACCTGAAAAAAAAGTACCCGTGTGTGTGCGGAGCGGGCATTTTAATATCGCGCGGAAGCGGCGCGCTGGCGATTTCCGCCCTGCATCGCGCGCAGAGAAAGCGTAAAATTTGCTTTCGTTCGGCGCGTCCAGTCGCGTGCCAACTGACGCTCGTTCGATCGGCAAGCTTTTTTTTTCTTGCTAATCGCGTGCGGCGCCGACAGTCCGATATTCAAGTGGGAGAGGATCACATTCGTGTGATAGCGATTAGAAAATACCCCCGCCCAGGAGCGCCGCGATGTACACTGCAGGAATATTTTCTTAATGAGAGCCGGATCGGAGCATTTGTGTTTACGTAAGGCTTTACGCGAGCGAACGAACGCGCGCGTTACACCTCTTTACTTTCTACGAGTACTAACGATCGTGCCGATCGTAAAAACTCCTAGACGGACCAACGCCCGATACTGATCGACCCGTGTGTCTGTTATCCAATATTTAGAAATTTTATTTATTCATCGTGATCGATTGATCGGGAAATTTAATATTGAATTTGAGAGATTTTGAAGATTCGTATGTTACGATCGTTATCCTCTATGGGGTTTCGGAAAACTGCTGGGAATAATTTTTCCAAGAATTAATCAGAAATAACGCGGATTGTTCGCAGATTTGTCGGAGTGCCAACTCATGCAGGTACCAGACGCCGTCTATCATCTCATGAGACACACGGAATTGAAGAGCTGCGACCTCTCGGGCAACGTCATTACCAAGATTCCGCCAAAATTCGCAGTCAAATTTTCTCTCATAACCGGTGAGTATTTGTGTGAGACCACAAGCAGCTTTTGACGCGCTAACCAGTCGAGTCAGTCGAGTGTGCCCTTTGAAAATTAATACTTTCTCTTAACTCTTAATATAGGTATCGTTAGGTATAATGTTCTCAAAGTTAAACATATTGAGTCAGGATATAAGTGATAACAGTATATGAGAAATCACTAATTGAGAATGTAGAAACGAGTAACACACAACGTGACATCGCAATACTAAAACTCTCATGTATATCGAACAACTTACTGTCCATAATCGTGTGAAGAATAAACTTGGTTAGCTAACGATTGCAATTCAACTTAATAAGCACGAACATATGTATGCGAATTCCGGGATAATAATTTGCTTACTGAATTTTTCAGAGTTGAACCTTAGTCACAACCAGATGAGCAAACTGCCCGAAGAGCTGTCTGAACTGCAGGCCCTCGAGAGGCTCGACATATCGCACAATGCATTCATTGCCCTACCTACAGTCACTTGCCGGATACCTCAGCTTAAACGCTTACTCGCCAATAATAACTCGATAATAGGTGAGTCTCTTCATTATAGCCAACTCGTGTATTTATCGAGACTCGCGCGCGCGCGGCATATCCGAAAAGAACAGACGGAAATGATTTGAAAACGCGAGGGCTCAACGATCAACGAATTTACAGAGGTCGACGTGGAGATGCTGAGGCACGCACCGATGCTGGACTACGTTGACCTGAAGGAGAATCCGTTGCCGGCGCGGACGCACGACGGGCTCCAGAACCTCTCGTCGGTGCGGCTGATGATCGAATTGACTCCTCGACAGCGCGAAGAGTGGGAAGATCTCAGCGTCTGAGCGGAGGAGCCGCCGCTCATCGACCCCTCGTACTTTTATCATAATACTCAAGACTTTGGCGGAGGACGGTAGTTACTATGCGTTCTTACAGAAGAAGACAAGAGTTGAACGCGCTCTATCAGTCGGATTTTTCTTCTCTTTTTTGTACAGTTATGTTTATTACATGATAATTTAGCGTCTTAACGACAGAGACTTTTGGCACGCGGTAATTACTTTGCCAACTTTGCGAACTGTTGTTGGCAACTTGCGATCGAACAGCTACAAAGAAGCGATCGGGACACGGCGTTTAATTTGCAATTCAAATTCAGGAGATCACCTCCGTAGAAAACCAACAGGGAGTTCTCCAATTTCCGAATCGCATAAAGGACGAAAAAACCTGCATTTAACAATAGGAATTTCACCCAGCGTGTTTTACTCTACGTTTCAGCTTTATATTCAAATGTACGCGTGTCTTGATCGTCTTCACTTATACCGTGCTATGTATGCAAGTTCATTTGTATATAGGCAGAGTTGGATTCAGAAGAGAAATGGCATTTTTTACGAGGAGATTATCGAAAAATAATCCGTATTTAAAATGCTCAACGTTGTACAGCAGCTGTAGACAAAAATTATATATACTAGAATGAAGTCTCCTAATACTTGATACATCTCCAACAGAGAAATTCATTCGACTCGGGTGCGATAATGCATCGTCGAATAGGCCCTAACGCTCAAAATAATTGATAATTTTCTACTATCTAATTATGTCTATTTTTGCTTTGTATGTACATACAACATACAAACGAGTAGTTAATCATTATCCTACTCGTTGAATAATGCTTAACGAATGAGCAAACCTTAAAACAGTTAACATTTGCAATTTCAAGAGGATAACACGTATTATTGTGATATTAAACTTACACAAGATATTACATATGAATTGAATTTTGCTTGAAATATGTAAAATATGTTTTGTTGATGTGTATTCAATTGTTAAATAAAATTTGTAAATATTTCATACCTACGAGATTTTTCAAAGTATTTCAATCTTAACTAAACATCTTTTACAATGAGATTATAATAAATAGAAGAATGAAATTCGATGAATTCTAGTCATTATCGCACCCAAACATGGAATGATTATAAATTATTTATTCGCCTGTATACATGAAAATATTGTTTTTTTAAAACACTTTTGACTTTATATAATGATGTATCCATGACGGAAGTATTGAATGTGAATCGATGGAGAAGTAAAAATAGAATTCGGTTGTGTCAATGAGAATAATAAAGAATTAGCAACAGCTCAATTCTTGCGAACACACTGTGATTAATTTGTAATTTTTATAATTCAAAAACTAACATGTTTTCCATCAACGGGGCTGCTGCAATTGCATATTTTACATAAAATATATAATCGAATCAATTACTCGCCAGTGGTCGTGCTAATGCGCAACTCACTGAATGTTTTGTAAAGTTTGTAAAATGGGTACGAAAATAGAATATTACGGTTTTAGTTTTCAAGAAAAAGTCCGATTATGAGAATCTTTGGTCAAAATATTGACATGTCATTATTTCTAGAATTAACGAATATTAAGTACTAACAACAATTCATTATGTAATTATATTCTTATGTCATTATTGTTTCAATTTCCTCAATTATTAATATTCATCGGAGTTTAGCTCTGGAAGTTTTAATTAACAGTGTAAAGAACAGGATGAAGTTTTATATGAATAGTTCTTACTTTAAGGTTCGTCTGATCTTTTATATTTCACTGATTCACTGTTTGATATTTATCGCATTGCTGAAAAAATTCCTACAACTGCCAATAAACACTATGACGGCTTTTCATGAGATCAATCGACCAACAGTGCCTTTACAGAAAATGAAGTGAATAAATATTAGTTTTTCATACTCTTGAGAAAATACTTTATCAAGATATCGATGAGGCACATGAGTGTGTGCTACGAGCTAGCGGAACTTCGACTAGAAATTTCTATCGGTAGAATATTTTCAATTCCATTGCGAGTGAAATTTGTTCTTTTGGAATCGAACTAATCAATTAACTTTCTAATAATAATGTATTATGTTTTGTAAAATGAAATTGAAAATATTCTGATAACAATGACGATACGCGCGGCGATTCTTGACAACTTGTGCTAAAGATATTTTTACCTGTGTATTATCATATGTTTACAAGTTAACGTACTGTATTCTTGATCTAGTCAATTGTCCCCTGGACGTAATACACGTTGTAAGAACATTAAAAAGTTTTATTAATCTTCACCCCTCATCAAAGTTATATTTTTGTTATTTCATAAAATAATCAATATCAGGTATTTGAAAATCAAAAATTATACAGCATAGACAATTTTGTTTCGATTGTGGTTAACTTCACAACCATCATTTATTATACACAATGAAATTAATAAGCTCTGTACAGTTATTAGAAAAGTTGACGAAAGAACATAATGTGCTGAAAAAATTAAAGACCTAACTCAATCAATCCAAGTTTTGTAAAATGATGAAATGATTTCTCGTAGAACTATCTAAGATTGCCAAGTATAAAAAAGATTGACACTATCTCAGCTGCTATAATCTATATATGGAAAATTTTCATCATTTTTCAAAATTTCAGAATTGTTCTTAAGGTAAGCTTACAGATAAGAAGTCGAGGAAGGGCAACAAGGTTACGACTCATGTACTCGTTTTTTTGCAATATATAAACGTGTTATATTGGCTTTAGTACCTATACTTTTAATCATCAATAAATTTTATCAATAATCATTAAAATTATGAGTCGCTGAGTTAATTATCTACAATATTCACTGCGATAGCTAGTAAAAAAAATCACAAAATATACAAAGAAACGACATAGTAAAAATGTCGAATGTCAGCCGAGCATATATTTCTACCTCTCTTTCGACTGATCTATATTTTTACGTGCTCAATCATTTTTAGTTCACTCATCTTGCAACTTGACAACGTTACTAATAAAATTGAACGTCGCACCCTCTCTCGATTGACAATAAATTACAAAAATCTTAAAATATATTCATGTATATATTTAAATTCGAGTTGAAAAAAATACCGCACAAAATGCGATTTAAATGATTGCATAAACAGCATCGTAGTTAAACAAACCATTGATTTATACAAGTAAAATGCGCCCTGAAAAGAAAATATCGTTCTTATGAAGAAATTCACTTGTTTGTTTACTTTTGCATTTTACAATGTCTGAATTTGCTAACCGAAAGCTTTGCTTCAACGATCGAACGTAACATATATATATATATACATATACATATACATTTAATATACTCAAGTTAAACATGTATGCAATTTAATTACTCCGCAATCGGATCTAGGACGTATCTAAACATGTTCCCACGAAATTACGAGTTTCCTCATCCAAGAAAAAAATTGTATTTTGTGCATACTAACTTGACGAAGAATTCAACTCCGTAGCACGTGTCAAAGTAATATAAACCAAACAATATCATTTTTATTCAATGGAAGTAATAAAAATTGATTCAATTCTATAAAAATTATGACAAGTTCATATTTTCCATCTTACTCGTGAAATAATAACATAAATAAATAATTACTCATAATAGTGCTGCGTATTGAATAACTCGTATTTCATGGCAAAAATAGAATATCTATAATCATCAAAATTATATTTGGGAATGATTGTAATAATCAATAGTTCCAATCAAAACTATATAGACAACGAGATGCTATTAAATGTGTTTTAATTACAAAAACTATAAAAATCGAGTGAAATATACTATATTACCCTGCATAATTCTACTGTTTACATTAGAAATCAAAAGTTGTTTCAAAATTTGTTTATACTGAAAATTTCAGAAAATTTAAGTATGAAAATCTCAACACTTGCATGCTTTGACTAGCATTGTGCTATGTTCTAAGGAAATCGTGCCATAATATAATCATACTACTAGGTTAAAAATGAGAGTAACAAAATAAAAGAGTCTCGCATGTTGGCCTCTGGACCAGGAGAACTCGTAATTCGTGCGAGACTCCGATTCTGGCACTTTCACGCTTGCATTCGTCTTTCTTCCATTATACGCTTATAAGTATTTACATGGGTCTAATTTTACTTCTTGAAAATTCACAATAGGACAGTATTTGTCTTTTCTTGAGCCCCTTTCAAAAGGTTCCAAACATAGGCTTTTCTGTGCCGATAGAATAAGCCATACTTACTTATGTACACAGAGAATGATGGTTTCTTCGTATTATGCCGAAGCTTTTCTGTTTAACTCATAGTTTCGCCTTGTTAACAATTTAATTAGTCTTCGGCACAAGTTTTTAAATTGAATAACGTTTGACAGAATGTTCTTATATTATCACGCATAGTTGATGATTACACAGAGGTAATAAGATTACTTTCGACACTGGAATCGCTCATCTTGCGTATGGATTTCAAAATAAAATAGAGCACATTTGTTTCGATGTAGTCTTGCTCTAAAGACAAGAAACCAATCTATGGCTATGTTAGCATTTGTTATTTCCTAAAACTACACGCAGGGGAAAATTGCACGGGATTTGTTCAGCTTTAAAAATAAGATCACAAAAATGGATGCCTTTGTTCACCACGCTTTGTTATATATATACTGACATCTTGCACATCGAATCGATCTTGTAGCACAAAAATGTCTTTTGTTGGAGCTTATAAGTTAAAATGAATTGTATGAAGTTGCTTTTTCATCTTCTCTCCAGTTATAACTTATTTGAAGCTCTTGTGGTCGTTTTATATATTTTTTCCATCAGTAGACCTTCAATCATTTCGAGATATGTCAGCAGAGATTTACTTGACAGTATAATCCCCAATGTTGAAAATCTCTTTAGACCTTTGTTTCACGTTGCATCATATTCTTTTTCGCAAGCAAGCTCAGAGCTTGACTATGTGTTATATAAATGACATTCTATATACGATGTAGGTACAAAGCCTTCGATTGGTTGTGAAATTCGACGAACTCTGGTCCATCCATCGCCTTGATCTAATTCTATCATATATAGTTCCTCGCCATCGTACATAGGTATAGATCCTTCACTGGTAGCTGAAAGAGAAGTAATTTTATTCAATCTCAATTTTATTCAAATATAGATTATATTGCAATAAATTTCTAGTAGAAGATTGACTTTTACGACGACAAGTGAATACTTAATGTTTTTTCAACTTACCATCGAATGCATAAAGAGCTTTACAGGTACCCAGTGGTTGCTGTGCGTCTACTTCATCTACATAGAAATCCTCTCCACCACTGCCCGGCAGCGAAGTCCTTGATGCTCCAAGACCAGACTCCGGGCTATTCGTGGGACTGTGCATGAGTATTGTAAAACAAAAGAGTCGATACAAAATTCCTATCCTATTTTTTAAACAAACTATCGTTCCTTAATCTCTCGACAAAGATGCTATCTGTAATCCAGTTATGATTAATTCATTGAACATTAAAAATAAAAAACAATTGAAAAAACTCAAAAATTGAAAGTAAATTGAATAAAAACTGAAAAATTGAGAGAACTTAAGTTGGATTAAAGGAAATAAAGCTCACCCATGAGTTGGTTGTGGTGTGCCAGGTGCACTCTTCTTATTCATAGATTGATTTGCATTATTAGCATTACCAACACTAGAATCCGACGCAGATCTCGAAAGACTCTCTTCACCGCCCGAATGACTGGATCTTCTCGAACTCAAAGGTCTTGTTGCAGAGCCGTTCGTGGTGGGCTTCCTTTGTAATTGACTTGGACTAGAAAAATGTATTTAGTAAGTAAAAAATAAGTCGATTCTGATATAAGCTAAAATGACTAAATAATTTAAGGCCACAAAGTCCATATAAGAGGAACAATAACATACATAATTATATTCGTACTAATTGACAATACATTTTGGAAGAGTGATTTTAATCGTATATTGAAAAATCCAATAATAACAGCATAATATAGAGTGATAGATGGATTTGGACACTTTATGCGCAGAAATGAGCTTAACCATATTCAATAAGAAGCTCAAATTTATCAAGTTTCAACTATCAAATAAACTAGTATTAAAATTTAAAAACATTATGAACGTTAGTAATTCAGATAAACACAAATTTTGGACTCGCTAACATCATTTTTGATTTGCAGCCCTACTTTTTCCCAGTATATTTTATTTCAAATTTTCTGTAACTCAATGTAATTATTACTGGGTTTCGTAAGACCTTGGTTACCTTGGTTATAAATATGTACGTATAACTCAATTTTTTCCGAAACATGCACTTTTTCGATTTTATCATGAAATGTCTCATATAGAACCATATGAAACTTTGTATGAATATTATCGAACGACTCGAGAAAAAATCTATTGTATGCCGATAAAGTAACTCGAGAAAACTTCATCTTCGTTCATCATACATAGATTTCTTCAAGTTCTTAAAATATGAGATGTAGTGATATCAAGTTACCTTGATAAACTAGCACCCGCCTTGATCGCTTCGTCCAAGTACCCTTGAAACTTGATCAACTCCGCGCCTAGTTTGTCGAGCTTGTGACTCGACTGGTTCAATTGACTTTCTATAGTCATAGGATCACCCAGAGCTGGGTTTTGCTCGTAGACACCTTTCATCTTCATAAGGCCATCTCTTGCAGCAGTTTCTTGCTGAATTTTCGCCTGTATATCATCAATTCTCTGCTGTAGTCGCTTCTTACGTTGATTGGGTGGCAGGTCACTGAAGTCCTCCTTTGCGCCATCACCGTAGCCAGGAACATTATTCTAAAGAACATTCAGCAAATGGTCAGTTATTTAAATGTCATGATATTGAAAATCCAAAAAAAGTGAAAATCAGATTGTTATATAATAAGCTGAGATTAAATAAGAAGCAATGAAGCTTTGATGCGCGAATCATATTTTAGAAAGCCGAGTAGCAATATTGTGGATTAATAAATGAAAAGCCAAGAAAAAATATTATTATAATGCTTATTCAACATTTTAAATGGATTTATTGAAGGATGAGTGAAGAAGTAAAATTCACCCTACATCTTCATGCATGAAAAGGTATTAACAATGGTTAATGAGATGACTGAAATGAAAGAAAACATCATTATAGTGAATAAACAGTAAATTCTAAATGGGTTTTCACAATTTTTATTACCTTTTCACTCAATAAATGTTAAGAATAAAAAACAAGCGCTTTCAATTAGGCATTACATTAGAGTATTTGTTTTTAAATGAAAAGTAGACTGTAAAGTAAACACGCGAATCATACAAAGATAAGAAAACTATGCATATTGTAGAGAACAGACCTTCAAAGCTATGCACACCTCGATCAACTTCTGTCGATTGCATGAAACAAATCACAAAAGCGTGTCATTCAGCGAATGGATATTTCTTTTCATAACATTAATTTCTTATCGTTATTAAATCACATGACACTTCTTTTCTAAAATTTTATCCACATAAATGGGGAAATTTTGAATAATTATTAATTAAATCATACAATTTTAGTTTACAGTTATCAATGAGTCAAACGTATTTTATTGAGTGATAATAACGATTCTTTATATAAACTACATTTGATAAGGATGTATGATTTAATTTGAAATTACATTAAATTAAAAAAAAATCGAATCTTTAGGGGCCAGATAAGAAGAATACAATTCTTTGCAAAATCTAGACATGCCAGAGGTGCAGGTTGATTGACAATACATTGAAAACCACTCAGCAGAAAGACAGGCACTTTTCCAAATACTTACTAGGTTGGATCGTGAAAATCCAATTTCACATCACGTGGTTGATTGTAAGCAAGAAAGACCACAGGTAGACCGAATCAAATCAAATTGAGAGTATTACATTATGAGTATTATTTTCAAGATAACATTGAATATATAATGATTTTGTTAACGTAATTGTTTAACGCAAATCATAGAATGCACATAAGTATCTATAGAAAATCGTATAGTCTTTTACACTCCAGTGTAATAGAGACTATATAGAGGTACCAAACGTTGTTAGTTAAGTTACTCAGGAAATATGAAAATTCGTGCTTACAGTGTTATGTTATGAGGTTTCGATGAGCGAGTTATTCTATGATAATCGATCGTGTGAATGTCGAAATGAACTACTTAGTACTTATCACAAAATAAAATGATTGTTAATCCGTGCTCGTAGATGTCAAGATTGGATTGAAAAAGCACTAATTTGGAAGTTTCTATGTACAAATTAGAATAAAATAGAATGATTAAATCGATTATACTGCACCAAAGTTGCAAGAAAGATGATAGTATATAAGCATGCTGCAGGACGATATTAAGCAATAAATTAAAAGTAAGTAATGAAAAAAAAGTGAATAAAAGTTGTTTGAAGTATTCAATTCAATAGCAAAACATTAAATAATACAACATTGCAGACTCTCAAAATACTGTATACTAAGAACATTTTTTTTAAATATTTGTCAGCACTGAAAACCATAGTCTACACACAAAATATTAAAAAAAATATACATGGAGAAGATTGGTTCAAGCATTCTAAAAAATTCAATATCAAACGTGATTACAGAAAATGAAATTTAAGCATATTTTTTTCATAGTGAAAATCTGAATGATTATTTGATTGCTATTAATTAATAAGAATTGACTTCAGAAACGATTCGGATATTTTTTTTTGTCCTTAAGAAAAAAATGTCATAAATATTTAGATCAATTATCATAGAAATTTAGTACCAACTTCTTTTCCATGTACTCAAAAACAACGGTGGCAAAATTAATCGACTAGACAGTATAAATCTTCTAACTCTAAACTCTAAGTTCAAACAGCCCCGTAAATTCTCAAAAATAAAATTGATATAATCATGAGAAGCGTTTTGTTGAACAGAAATTTGTTCTGATATTCGTAATATAGTGTAGGTTTTGTATATAAGCTAAGCGTATGAGCCAATCTGAAACGTACCTTATTACTGCTGAAAATACCGAAAATGCCAACGCGTTTTTTGATCTTGCCACCTGACACGGTCCCCTTGACCGTTAGGTGGTTATGTATAGGCTGCATCACTGGTTGGGATATTTTACTGCTGCTGTCAAGATTGTTCATCTTGACAGCGGAAAGGTCTTCGAATGGGAAGTCGCCCGGTGGTTGGAAGCCGCTTTTATAGCGCTCGATAACAAGCGTCGTGTCCTCTTTTTCGTCTATTTCCTTGGCTGCCTTCTCGATGCCTTCGAGACACTGGGCGATTATGGGCGCCACCGCTCGCTCGATATCTACCGACTTTAGCATGAAGTTCCTCATGTTTTTTATCCGCTTCTCATCCAGCTCCTGCAAAAGCCGATATTGTTATTAGTTTTTTTTTCTCAATGAAACGGAAAGTTACTCATGCACTCTTCGAAACTGATTGAAGCTTCGATCCAGTCGCAGTTTTCGATATAATTTTTGTCCACTTCAGCAAATTACATTTTATCAATTGTATTGAATTCTTTTTCAAAACTTTTCTCTCATAGGATTTAGACAAATCAACTCGTGCGAATAAAAAATTACATGGACATAGATAAATAGTCCAGTGGATTAAATCATCCAATTAATCAAGTATCGAGCTACAAACCGAGTTACAAAGTAGTTCAAGTGCTATGTGTATGCGTACGCAGGGCGAGTGTATAAACTGACCTGTAAGTGGTGAAACACTTCTGGCATTGCTGTGTGGTAGTGGAGCGTTTGCATATCGTTAGTAGTTTGCAATTGTTTTGCGTATTCCGTCTTGGCTTCCTCGCTTTGTTGCGTCTTCATGTTCATGTTCATTCTTTGTTTTTCAACCTAGAACGTGACAAATTCACAATCAGCTTATCGCGTCTTATTCATTTTTCCAGACTCAAAAGAGAAAAAAACCAGATATTCCAGTAAGCAATTATGATTCAACACGCGATCGCGTGTGTCGAGTTGTCCTACTGGGAAAACTCCTGGTGTAAAATTTAGTTATAATTTCAAATGTTCAATCAACAATTGAGGGGCTGCGTGGAATAAGGGCCCAACTCCCACTTATTCCACGCAGCCCCTCAATTATTCCTGTTTCACTTGAAAAATCCATTTCAACCATAGAGACAAAAAGGCTCCGAGAGATGCAATCCAAATATAAAACGACGGTATTTCGAGCTATCCGAAGGAGAATGAATAAGGTTACCTCTGCTCTGGACAAGTCGAGGTCGGCGTCGGCCTTCTGGTAATTCTCGGTGGCCCTTTCGGCTTCCCTGAACGCCTTCTCGTAGGCCTTTCGCGAGCGCTCGAGGTTGCCGATTTGGGCGGCGAGTGTGGTGCGCAACCTGACGCCCTCCTGGAGGTACTTCTTTCGGTCCTCCTTGAACTCCTTGACGAGGATGCCGAGCTCGCGCAGCACATTTGCTTGAAGGTTCTCGGCGATCACCTCGCGCTGGCCCGCCTGGTCGTTGACTTCGTTCAGCTCCTTCTTGAACGCCTTGCACGGGCTGTACCTGTGTGCGCGCCAGCGAGAGAGACAGAGAGCGCGCGAGGCGCCTTGTTAGTGGTGCACGTTTAATTAATCGCGCGACAGACTCGTCACGAGCCACTCGGCTCTGCCAATTACTTATTTCGAATTCAAATCTCTTCCCACACTCGAATTCCAACTTGCGCGACCCGGAGAGGCTTTTAATTAAATCCCACCGCGTATATCGAACTGAGAAGCATCTGTCTATACGCATCTCCGACTTGTGTCACGTGCAATCGCGATATATCACCAGCAGATCTAGCCGAAACAGTCGCGCGAGCAAAGTGCCGACCAACAGATCGGTCGCGTGCTCCCCGCCGCGGTGGAAAGGCAACGAGGGTCGCGTGGGTAATTGAGTTAGGTAGAAAGGGCTCGACGGGCCAGAAGAGCCTCCGAGCAAAACTAGCTCACGCCGCGCGGGCGAGCTCTCGACCGGCACGCGCGTGCTCTCGAGGAGAGTGAAAACTATATACACGCGCCCCCTGCACTGCACTCGCGCGTCGGCCAAGATTCCTCGCGCGAAACTGGAGCAGCGAGACAGCTCGAAATTATATTTCCAAGAGCGCGCGGAGTGCCAGTCGCGAGAAAAGCAGTCCCCGCTATATATGTATAAGGGATTAAGAGTAATTGAGATCGATTGCACGTAAAAGCGCGTAATGTAATTGTACGGCTCCGCGGCGACCGAGTAAACGTAATCCCCTTGGGGTGACTGGCGCTGTTTTGCCCCGAGTGTCGCACGCGCGAGTATACTGACCGGCATGGGCGCACCTGTGAGCGGCGCGCGTTACACTTTTAACTAATCGCGTTTTCTAGGTCGACGGTCTGCCGCGCGTATATATATAGTAAGTACTCACTGGTAATCCTCCTCCTCCTTCTTTTTCGGCTGGTAGCGCTTCACCAGGTTTCTGCAACGATAAGAAAACAATCATTATAGTCTTTTTACTCGATACGTTCTATAGGTGATTTCAATGGGTGTCCCAGTGCTCTTCGCGGAGAAGTTACGGGAAAATAAACCAGATGAAAAAGTGGCTTTTTATGAGGAACAAGGTTTCCGAAACGAGACACATCGCTCGATGAAGGACGACGGGAATTTCGACGCGGCGGCGACGAGGAGAGAATCGCTCCTCGCGCGGGCGCGCGAAACAATATAATCCACTACACTCGTTCGGAAGCCTTTGGAGGCGACGTGTTGCGTACGATGATTAATTCGCGGGCGGCGAGGAGACCTGCAGGGCTACTATTCTTTTTTTTTTCGTTGCTTTCCTCCGACGCGGCCTCTTGCGTCACTCCGCGATGTAATACGCGCGGACTTTCGCGGTGCGAGATCGGATCGAGCCGCGTGCGAGAGAGGCGGATACGTGGGCGCGCGTACTCGTCTTTATTTGGCGAGCAGCGCGTGGAGAGCCCGAAAGCACACCTTCCCGCTGGCCACAGCTGATCCCACGAGGCGCGCGCGCGCGGCGTTCCCAATTGAGACACACGCCGAGAGCCAGTTATGCCTCGAAAGCTCGGCGGATAGTTTCTCAAGTGCGCTCTAATTAAGTTAGTCTTTGAGTCAACGTTTAATTGATTCGCCTCGTTTTTCTATACACACGCATATATTCACTCCGATTTTTGTGCGACTATACCGATTTGGACTGTTGTCATTGAGCATTTATGTCAAAGTCGGTGAGGGGAAAAATCTTTCTCACTCGCGGATGTCGACTTCGAAAGCCGCGCGCGAGTCAGAGAAAATTCACAAAGTGTCTTTCTTTAGAATTGCTTGTGCTGCATAAACTTGATATAACTACGTAGACGAGGGAGCCGTATAGGCAATCGGGAAATTTGACGACGTGCCAGCGTGCGAAGAAAAGAGAAAACGTGGGTAGTCAAGGCGACAGTTCCTGACAATGTGTGTGCGCGCCTATATAATATTACGGAGTCGCGTTCGAGCGGGCGTCTCCGTATAAGAAGAATTCTTAAAATATTTCCGAGCAAGTATTGCATTGCTTTCGTTCGCATCGAGGTTCGTGGACGTCGGTGTAATTCAATAGAGCACTACAAGGTGTTTTAGCTCGTAAAGAAAATAATTTTTTTATTTGAACATTTTTTTGAATTTAAAAATAGTTATACGGTAGGCGTGAAAAATATTACGCGCATTAGATCTTTCACATCTATTGAGTCGGCTACAATGCGCTTTTCATAAAGGAAAAAAAATCATTAATTACACTTTCACCCGAGGACGTATGAGGAAATAGACATTGAAATTCGTCGGGACACGTGAAACATCGAAAACCTTGATCCCAAAGACGCCCATAAACTTCCCGGTACGTATTTTTTTCATAAACAAACAAGCTATCCCCGTCGCCGATGAATTTCTCGAAATTGAATGATCACCCCGACACACGAGGTACATAAAAAACGCACTGATGGCTACATAAATCACTCGGTGGTGCTCACACACACGCGCGAGAAAGCATCAGCGCGGGAATAAAACGTCGCGCGGCGAGCAAGAAACTCGAGGGCGAAAAAAAAGGGGTAAAAAGCGAATCTCTTGCAGCAATCTCGGTGCGAAGGTCGTAACTCTCTTTCTCTCTCTCTCTAGGCTTGTGCACGCACGCACGCATATATAAATCGCGGGGGAAAAAACGGAAGCCGCGGCTAAAGTCGAGTATGCGTGTATCGGCAGATTCTCGCGCTTATCTACGTCGCGCGCGACAACGATATTGGGCAAACCGACAACGCCGGACTTCCGTACGAGGCGCGAGTCTTTGTTCGGTCTTTTTTGGGAGTCTGACTCGCTTTCGCGGAGAGAGGGTCGATGCCGAGCTCATATTTTATGCAGCGTCGACGAGTTTCAAGCTCGAACGGCGCAGGGGAGAAAGAGCCGTATAAGAGAGCTTGAGGTTTTGAGAATCCCGATGCGGAACGTCGCTCGATGGAAACTAGAGCGTACGCTGTGTGTACTTTGTTTATTTTCCCCGGGCAAAGAAAGAGTCTTGAGTAATGAATTAAAATTGTAAATGCCGTGACGGGCTATGGACGCCGCGTGGAAAGTAAATGGCCGCGCGGCGCGACGTCGTTGACACAATTATAAGATCGTAAAACATCCAGTTTGGATACGTGGAATTAAGCGTTCTCTTGCTCGCCGGCTAAATTACACCATTTCATATCAATAAAAACACTCCTCAGCGTCCTTATGAATATTAGAAAGTTATAATTGATGCACCTTGAAAACGCGCATCTGGCTCGCAACTCATATGTATCCAAGACCTACTCTCAAGTCATTAGTCCCCACATTCTGCAGCGTTCCCTTCGATTATAAAACTCGATATAGCGCGCGCGCGCGAGCGACCGTATACAATCGGCAGCTGCACCGACTGCAGAAGAACGGACGTCACTCAACGATTGACGAAATACTCGGCCGATAGAAATCAGAGCCGGCGAAACGACGGCGGCGGCCCTTCGCGCGCGATGCATCGCATTACGCTAACGGAAACATGATCCGCGATACAGAGAGCGGAATGCAATGGGTATGTATAAGGTGCGCGCGAGCGCCCAGCTTACCTGAGCTTCGTCGCATACTCCTCCTCGATAGTGCACCGGTCCCTCACGAAGTGCCCATATCGTTCCAGAAAATCTATCCCCTTTTGCGTGTGCAGGGATAGATTGTCGAACTGGTCCTGTAACCCAAAAATACATTTTACATGTTAGAGATGCGACAAACGTTTGGGATTTTGGGTTCGCGAGGGCACAGGAGTGGGAAAATAGTATATTGATATAAGACATATTTTTTTTTAAATATTGCGCAAGATTTTGTTGGTACAATGTAAACATGGCTTTAAAATTTATAATATTGGAAAGAATACTATGGAGAAAATTGCTTTCTCGTATCCTAAATACGCTCGATAATCTGAATTTCTGAACATTGAATCACGGAAGAATTCTTTACGAGGAAAACTCAGTGAATATTAAATTAATGACGAATTACGAATCGAGTCAATGACTCATCGAAATTTTTTCAGCTCCTCGAGGCTTTCTGTAGGATTCCTTCGAGCTTATACGCCATGGATCAGGTAATCTTATAATACTTGGAGCCAAATGAGATTAGAAAACTGGTTTGGTTCACTAAAACGTGGTTTGTTCAAGCGACTCACCGCCGAGTTCTTCTTAAAATCCCGAAATTCCAAATGCTTCGGTACGTCGCCATCAACAGTTTGAAACGAGATCCCAGTGACCGTGAAAATCGGGATGAAAAAAACTCGACTTCGCGGAATACCATTGCTCTCGCTTTAAAATCTGCAGCTCGAGTCAAAAGGCAAACAAAGCGGAATCTCGCGAAACTCGCGCGTATACGATTGTTCAAAACGTTTGCGATGAATCACGCGTTCGACCTCGCTCAAGATCGCCATTAATTGCGAAAATAGAAACACGCTTGGCGCATCGAGCGATAAACATTCGCTCTGCTGCAGCGGCGCGGCCTGCTAAGAAACCCCGTATCCGCCGACTCTAAATATTTGAGCGGGGCCCCCGCGAGTGGAAATAGAAGTAACAACGTCCGCTCACGCGAATCGTCGTCGTCGTCGTCCTCGGGCCGCGTCCTTAACCCGCGAGCCGATTGCCTATAACCGGATCGTTCCCAATATGGAACCCGATAGCACGTAATCCCGCGTGTGTGCGTGCATGCGTAAATAGGCGGCTCGAGGGGGTGAACACCGGGAGAAAGTGCCGAAGCCATGGAGCTCGATGAAAATTGCTTTTTACACGCGCCGCGAGCTAAAAAATCCATTTCGATGTATCGAATCTCCCTATCGCTTTGGGCAATAATCTTATTTAATCTCATACATTTTAATGGAGATTTTATGATATTGCCAGTTGTATATTCACGACTTGGTTTTCAAATCAATAATTTTCAGTTCATATATTAATAATCCTTACTTCTCAACATATTTCTTGAAGATTTAATACTATGAAAGAATCATTATTATAAAAAGACTTTGTTTTCTAATTGGGTTGTTTAGATGACGTAAATTGCATCGTCATTAGATTCATGACAAATTAATTATCATTAATTAATTGTCTAATGAACAACGGAATGATTCAATCTTGAAATGCATTTTTAAACGAAACATTGAAATTCAAAATCTCTCAAATACAGAAAAATATCATGACAAGTAACATTTCAAGAATGGTACAAGAAAATACGCGAAAAGTGTTGCGTGTCTTTTTTTTGAAAAAAAAAAACTAAAAGAATGCACATTCTATAAAAAATTGCAATTATCCTGAACTATGTATTACGCACATGTATAATATATATGTATGCGTCCGCGGTCGCGAACTCAACCAGCTCATTTCAACACGCACGTATTACAGCAAACGTGTATAAAAATGAAGAGATTGTATTGTTGAAACGATTATCGTTTGCAACGAACAAAGAAAAAAAACTTGTCACCAGTTTGACTTTTTATATAGAATAGATTCTTAATTTCAAAATTCTAATGATTGATGCCGAACCAACCGATTCATACAAAGAGTATTAATGTCAGAGATAACATCAGAAGTAAAATTAGAGATTTTTCAGATTGAATTTACGTTAGGAACTCGAATATCTCATATCTTGAAAACGGATATTTTACAATTTCCTTCATAAGGATCATATGAGAACAGGATTTACTGCAATAATGAGTTATTGCCGGCTGCACAATGCTAATTGTATTCCTGACATTTTTCCGCGTACGTTGATAATGAATCGGATAACGATTTTCTCAATCCGTGTTTAAATCTAAACAAACCAAATTCCAGTTTCTCAGTGCGTAAAAAATGTCACTCATGCTGAACAATCACCGATGGGACATCTGAAGAAACGATATTTCAACTTTATCGTGTGTTTGGAGCTTGAAACACAATATGCAATTCGTGTCCAAGGCGATAGAGCACGCTTGCAAGCTGCTATGGAAGGAGGCAAAGAAAGGCTTTCATGAGCCAACTGATTGAGCGAGATGAATGATAGTTCGAATACAGTATCAACCTCGGAAAATACTTCAACGAGCCAAGTTTACGTACTATATCAAATACGTTTAACGATAACGTATCGACAAGTCAATAACACACAGTAAAGAAATTTCCCATTCCCATTTGATGTATGAATGCATTTGTATAAGGAGTGAAATATTTAGATGTGATGGTAAAAGTGGAGAACGTGAGGGGTTGAATCTCACGTGGCTCGGATCGAAAGGAAAAGTGTAACAACTCGCGGAACAAAGTGCAAGTGTACATGTTGTGTAACAGATACGTGCAGTATATGAAAGGCAATAATGAAAGCGGCGATTGTCCATATAATTATTGTTGGCGAAGAGAAAACTTATACAGGATCGACTATAACATTATACCAACGGTGCAAGTTTTCTGTAAGAAATTATCAAATTCTCGAATTGGACGTGCTCGTAACTGTCGGCTTTCGAGTAATATATTAGTCTCAACTTAAAAGCTGGCACTATTTTATGTCACTTCATGGGTATGAATCAGTTTTTTAAGTTTATCACGTCCCGTTTCGCACACTCACGATCGCTTGCATTCCAGCTTCCAACGTGGAAGTGGTTCTTAATAATACAGAAAAGAAGATGATACAATCTGTATCTATTTTCGTTTTTTTGTACAAGTCAATTCAATCAATATATTATTTTTATTTTCCAACCCAAGCGAACAATGCAAAGTGCCAACTTTCTAAATGAACGTATTATATTGTTCGTAAGTCTCACAAATGAAAAGAAATCAATGGATGTATCGGCTCCCAATCAAAAACACCCTAAATTCCTCCCATTAAATTACGCTCATCGAGCTCTCGTACATGGAGTTCCCGTCGCAGATTAAACTATGCAAATCGAATGATCGAGCTGGTTGCGAGCACTCGGGATCAATAGCGGACATCAAAATTACACAGACGGTGCGTACGCGCTCACAATCGAAGGAAAGTGAGCGCGCGCGTACGTGCGTTTCGATCGGAGCGCAGCATCGCGGGGTTATACCCTCAACAATCTGCAATTGTCGGGAATGTTCAAAACAATGGGCGCGCGGATATGCAAATTCGTTGTACGGCCGCGCGCAATAGAATAATATCGGTCGTTATTATAGGCTCGCATCAGCGGACAGGAAGGAGGAATCCCAGCACGCGCCGTGTGTAAAAAGCTCTTGCCGCAGCGCGTCGCACACACACGCACCGGGACAATGCCGTTTCGCAAGTGATGCTGCTGCTGCCGCTGCTGCCCATTTAGCGGCGCGCCACGAAAAGTGAAACCGCGGGGCCATTTGTACCTGAGCGCACACATTGATGCAACAACGCGCGCCGCAACGAGACGCGAGAAAATACCCGAGAGAGGAGTTTTATATGTGCGTGCAGTGCTCGATGACATTCATTGCGCCCCGCGAGCTTACGTATATAAGCAGAAGGGGCTGAAGGATATGCGTCGGAGATGGGATACGCATATATATTTGAGATTCATGCTTCGACTTTGGGGCTCTCGGTGCGCGATTGTCGGCGGACACAAGCCAACGATTGATGGGGTACTTGATCAGCAATAATCTCGCGGGCTCTCTGAATATGAATGAAATTTATTGTGAGTGTCGTCGTCGTCGTCGTCGTCGTCGTCGTGCGTTGCGTAACGTATGGATCGACGGGGCGAAATTTTTCGCCGATCTTATGCAACGAAGCGCCTGCAAGCCGTGCGACGATAAGACTTGTTGCAAGGAAAACGTATAATTCGTATCGGAGGAAACTTTTAGATTGCCGGAATGGGGACAGGCCGATAGAGCGAGGAGATCGAATGCGAGTCGCGATCGTAGATTTGGGATACAACGCGCGCAAACGAAATCTAAAGAGCTGAATGTGCATTTCGATGTCGCAGAGAAAAGTCTCAACGTGTGCCCCGATGGATCTCGGAGCTGCGAGGCAAATTTCGTATGTCAAACGAGGCTGTTTTGAAATAAAAACATTCATCAATCTTGGGAGTGGAAAACAGATACGAATGAATGAGAACGTGTAGGGAAGAGACCGGCAGAAATGGAAAATAATCGCATCCCACAAGTGTGGAACGCGCAAGAGGCATCTCCCGGCGACGTCGCATCTATCAATTGCATGAATTACGCCAACGATTCATAAACAGATGAGCATTCGTTACAACCTCCTCTCTCGGAAACTCCTCTGAGCAAATGCTTCTTTCGTAAACACGAGTGTATTGATGACGATGTTGCACACTCACGGTCCGAAGAAGACTCGGTCCGAAGAAGTAGCGTCGCGTATATATCAACGAATCAAGCATTTTTTCCAATATTCACACGGCTATCGGATTACACTTCGGCTCTTTGGCGTATAATCCGTATCTCCGTGAAACCGCAACTCGATCTCGATAAAAGTAGTTTAGAGCGAGATAATGTATAGGTGCACTTCCTGAATAGCGTATAAACTGATAAACAAGTGTGGGGATTTACTGATAAACACACGATGGCAAAATATCACTACGGAAGCAATGATTCATCTTGTGATTTACAAAGGTATACGTCGAAGAAATCACATTATCTTTGAAGGTATCGACACCCTAGAAGCTCGAATAACATTCGCGAGGATGTCAACGAGCTTTGTTGCACTTGTTGACCATCGATTTTCACTTTAAATTTACATCAATTATAAGAAACATATTTCAAAGCTTGTACAGAAAAATGATATCAAAATTTGAGTATCATCCAAGTATGGCATGATAAGGACTATTAATGTTTATAGTGCAGTGTGTCTATTTTCATTCAAACCAATACTGTTTCTATTGTAGGTATAACACATGTACTGAATCATCAAGGAAAATTCATCACGTATATGAAGTTTTCATCATTGATTATAGCCAACGAATTTTTGGTGAATGGTAGATTTGATTTTTCTGAAACTACATCATTCATTCGTGTTGTCGAGGGTCAAACCAATTCCAAGAACCACCAAACAACCTCATTTCCAGGGCTGAGTCGTTCTGAATTTCTTTGGTTACCGACCATGCGAACTCGAGATACATAATTCACAATCGATTCACTCCAACGCTCTCGATAAACCGCGTCATAATTCTGTTGCAAAGCGAACTGACGCCACGGAGTAGCATCGTGTTTCAAAAACTCCTATTATTTTTCCCCGAAGGTGTATCGAAGAGACAATGCCCGTCGGGCACAGCACAAAAAGAGAGGCTGCAGCCGATAGACTTTGCATTGGAAAAAGCGCATATATAAAAACCAACCGTGGCGCATTGCAATCGGCCCTTACATAAACCAACGGACGGTCTGTCGACTTGGCGTGATTGTAAATTTTCATAGAAACTCCGAGTGGGTAATTGAATGTTATGGACTTTCTCACGCAGCTAATGCACTTGTAGGCTGAGCGGAGCAGCCACTCTCTGCTCTGCTGAGAGCTGCTGCTGCTGCTGCTGCTGCTGCTGCCGCCGCGTTGTAGCTACGTCGGAATGTCCAACGTTATCGTTCAAGGACGAGTGTCTCTTAACTTTTACTGTGAGCCAGCTTTGTACGCTGGCGACCGCGAGAGGACAAATCAGCCCGATAGCACATGCACAGCAGTGCACGTATCTCTCGAGGCGACGAGAAGTGGCCGCCGAGCGGTGCCGCCGTCGACACACGCGGAGAGTGAAAATGAGAGAACGTATAGCGATGAATCACGGGAGAAAAGGAGAGGAGCTGGCGCTCATTAATAGAGAACAAAAATGCGATGAAGTGGGGCAGAGCGAGAGCGCGGCAAACGTCACGGATGAATGGAGCGTGTCTGCAGTGTGTAAGATGCAGCGCGATCGTTATACCAGTTGGGCCGGTACGTCGCGGCGGTACAGGGATAAATGAATTCCACGGTCCATCTCAACTATGCCCGTGTAATATACCCCGAGTTTGCAGAGCTTTAGATATATCAATAACAATTTTCCATCGATCTCAAGTTCACGGCTAAATATGAATCAACTTGATGGTCATTTTGGATGGTTCATTACTCACGAGCGCTAATCTCACCGTCATCATTCTCTCCTCCGACTTGAGCAATGGACGTATATATGTTTAACCGACGTTTGGAGGCATCGTTAAATATAAACGCACATACGCTCTGACACTCGAATTGCATGATCCATCGATTTCGCGCTATGGCGTAAATGTTGTAACAATGGGCTGTTTAAAAACGGCGAATGCGGAACGCGGAAAATTCAAATCAATTTTGACGCGCTATTCATCATAAAGAGAAGCGGACAGTGAAAGTGAAACTCTGTAAATATATAGCTCCTCTGTCTCGGAAAGAAGTTTGAGAGACGCAAGACAAATGCACGAAGATTCTTACAATTAGGGCTTGTTTAGCGCGTCGACCCGGGTGTATTTATAGATGTACAACCGGGGAGTGCATTAAATTTTGCAAATTGTCCAAATAAAATACGACGAACTTTGGGTGTGTGTGTGTGTGTGTGTGTGTGTGTGTGTGTGTGTGTGTGTGTGTGTGTGTGTGTGTGTGTGTGTTTGAGCGGGGAGAAAAAGTAAAGGGAGAGACGAAATTGTAAGAACGAAGTAAACCGCCACGGCGCGCATCGACAGAGAGAAGGGGACTGTATCATCGCATCGCGCGCGAGGGAGCTGAATAAAACGGACGGTTATAAGGCAATGCCACCTCCTCGCTGCAGTCTCGCGCGCGCGCGCCTTACTGCATATTTCGTCTCGGTCGTGTTCGAGCCTCGTTACGTACTTTCGCTTTCCAGAAACCATCGCCCGCGTACGTATATACATATACATACACATGCGGGGTCGCGTCTCTCGCTAATCCATAATTGCAATCACGAAATCTCTCTCTGCCTCTCGGCTCGAGACCATCTGTCTTATACAGCCCTTGCTCGAGTTATAGATGTATATCGAGTGACGATCGCGCGCCGATCGTCCGAGGCACATAGTGATTCATCATATCGTAATAAAGTGACTTGTCGAGCAAGTGACTTTGCTTCGACGAAAAATGATTTGGAGAGATAGCGCGAGCCGAACACGCCAATTGAGTCACTCTCGCGCGTATACACGATGCGCTGCCCCGGTATATATATGTACGTGTACTCACGGCGCCGTGTGTTTGATTCTCGAGTCATCCGCATAACGAGGCATTTAACAGCGTGTGACGCGTCGGCCGCGCTCGCGCTGCTCTTGGGCCGGCCGACTTTTTAAAAACCAATCTCTCCTCGACTCTCTTTCTTATGCTACCGCTTTTTTTCTCGTACTTCTCGTTTCGAGATTGATATATGCTTATTAAACGGTGGTTGTATTGAGTATATTGTGTATATGGTGTTAATGGCTCGAGCTTAGAGCAGCGAGTGCTTGTTATTGCATAAGTGGATTTCGTAACGGCGAGGCGTTACGCTTCGGATACGGGACAAAGCATTTGGAAAGGATTATAACACCTCGCATGACCGATGAGTCGAGAGCGATGGAGTAAGTCATCAAACCGATGCTACATCATGATAAATAACATGTTCGATTTCTCGAGGAGGAGGAAGAGATCGGCAGACGCGGAACAATCCTTTCCGCGACTGCTTGTAAATGCGATTAACGTTAGCGATACATCTCAGCTGCGTGTGTACATTGCGTTTTTTCGATTTTCCCACGCGGATTCAAAATCGAGGGTGAAAACATTGTTCGCAGGAGGAAAATAATCGGATCGTTCGCGGTGCACCAATTCCATTGTTATCTTTGGGCTCGTGACGAAATCGATAAACGCGATATAATAATAGACGGATGAGCGCAAGAGAGATTCGCTGACAGAACGGACGCCTAACGTCATTTCACGGCCAACTGGCACACTGTACTACTAGGCACACTCTTCTATTCAGGAGCCGTATATACACAACCCTGTTCGATCGCTCGCGACCCGCCCCGTTTTTTTGTTGGCTCTATTTTATACTGCAGACGTCGATAATGAAATTCAACATGCCGTCGTAAATGCACTGGAAACATACATGATTCCAATTGGTTTCGGGGCCCCGGAGATTGACTCATCAATTTTGACTTTCACAAGGGAAATCGTTCAATTTGTTTATACAATAAATCGATTTGTATATAGTTTACAGTCCAAAGACATGGTTGGATTGTTTACTAATTCACGACTATTGAGTAACGTTTCACTCCTGCATCATACTCGTTGACAAGGAGCGTTCGATAAACACTCCGATTGATTGAGTTAACGTTATACGTAAGATAATATTTACCCGTCGCAAGAATAATAAAAAAATTACGTCTCGATAAGTAATTCAATTAGACAGGTTTTTTCTTTCTTCATAGCCATCATCGATATTTTCATAGCCAGCATTGTTTTTCTTCCGCTGCAGCCGGAAATATTAGGTCATGAAAAATAAAGCTGTTAGTCATAACTTGATATTGAACAGTTATCTATTGTTAAACAAAAGTTAATGTTTCCATGACGTCATCGTCAACGAATCGATTCATTCGCAATTTTTTATTTCTCATTCCTGCTAGAATCCTCACTCTGTTCGGGAATCGTCGAGCAATCAGGGAACGATTCATTATTGTCAAGATTCTCGCGATGAAAAAAAAGTTATCCGAGCGGCGAGAATCGGATAGAATAAGAATCCGAGAAAAGGTACCAGATATTGCGATCGCGATTGCCAGCTCGGCGGCAATCTGTCGCGAATCGTAGGAGAATCACGAAGGTTTTTGCATCAGCGATGAATCCGCAAAAATCCACCGGTCGAGAGCCTGGGTATTCGAGAGATCCGCACAAAAGGCCCACTTGGCCCGGCCACTGTGTGTCTCTTCGCCCACAAACTGCACGGCGGATCGTCAACCCCGCTCGCTCGTGCTGACTGTGTCTCGGCTCGAGCTTTTCCGGCGCGCGACTGCGCAGGTCAATACCGCTTGCGCTGACTCATCCGCGCGCGAGAGGGAGAGAAAGAGAGAGACACGGAGCCTGCGCGCGCGCGCCCACTTACCCCCCCGGTCTCGCGACCGGACAAAGCGGGCCCCCGGAAGCCGAGGAAAGACGAGCGCAGGAAAGAGAGCGAGTGGCAGGCTCGCTGAGCAGAGGAAAAAACGTCCGGCTCGTCGTCGTCGCAGCCGCAGGTAGGCGCGATTCCGCTGGCACCTGGTGCGGATCGGAAACCAGTTGACGAGCCAGCTCCTTTCAGCGTTCGTCGACTCCACGCACACATGCACACGTATACATAGAGGGCGTGTTTCGCTCGACAACGAGTGCAGCGGCTCGCGCGAGCAGACACGCGAGTAGAGGGAGTCGGCTCGAGTGTGGATTTCGAGTGTGCAGCTCGAGAAACAGAGAGACGGATCCACGACCACTGATTGCGCGGCTTATTTCTTTCTCGCGAACCCGCGACCACTCGTGTCGGTGATAACGAGTTCCGAAATGTTCGCTCGCTCTTATATATGCCTACTTAAACCGTCCGTTTTCCCAAGTTTCTTCGACATTTTTTTAATAACGACGCGTTTGCTGCACCGCGGGTTACACGAGCCGCGTGAAGAAATGATCGGCAAGAAATGTATGTCTCGAAAGCAAAAAAGCACGGACGGAGACTCGTGTTTCATCTCGTGGTTAGTTAACGATAATGAGGACATAACTCGTTCGTCGCGAATATATATAGTTTAGTCATGGACATTTATCCCCGACGCGCGTTTTTTCAGCCGTATTCGCAGTTGGCCGCGCGCAAACTTTGAATAAAACCGTCAATTAGTAACAATCGTACGTCAAGTTTACGATAGACCGCCGCGGCGGCGGCGGCATGGTTTTACAGCGCGGGGGCCCGCTGTAAGTTACACGGTCGGGCGGAGCTCGCGCGCGCGGGCGATAACGCAATTGAAAACAACGGGGAAAACGACGGAGGACGAGGAGGAGGCCAGACTGAAAAGACTGCAATTTACCGTTGGACTAAAAATACGCGCGCGTTTAGAACTGGCTCGCGAGCATTGACCGGGACTCGAGAGAGAGGGGGGCGAGAAACGCACATACAAGAGAGAGGATAATTGTTGTCGCGCGCGGGTAGAAAATGAAAATTGAACCGAGCATCGTCGGAGCAAGGACGGAAAGCCGCGGCGGAGAGCACACACGTGTGTGTGTGTGTGTGTGTGTGTGTGTGTGTGTGTGTGTACGGAGCAGTGAGAGAGAGAAAGAATGAAAGAGCCTATTAAGCTCGGAACGAGCCCGAGGCGGATGAGTCACGCCAGGCAAATGCACTAATTAAAGAGCCTCTATCGATTCTCAAAGGGGAAAAAAGAGTCTGATTAGACTAGAGACTCTCGCCGCCAAAGAAGAGTACAAGCAGCGCCGGCAGACACTCTCTCGCTCTTTCTCGTGTAAGAGCTGGTGTGTGTTATTATACGTACGAAGCTTATCTGGCGATGCGCGCGCGAGCGAAAGCAAGAGTGTGCGTGGGTCGAGTGCAAGGTTACCGGCTATCGATCCCCCCGGCCAATCCCCGATTTTGGCTACGGCTCGAGCACGGCTTGAGAAAGAAAGCGAAGGGAACAACTGCGCGCACGCCACGAGGGAATCGCGCGCGTTCTCTCTCTTGCCAATGCTGCACGCCTCCACCGCGAGTATATCTCTTTCGAGGGGAAGGCAAAACTAGGGAAAGACGAGTAGCGCACACACCAGCGCGAGGGAGAGACAGCGGGCACACGAACGTTGGCTTGGCAACGAATAGCCAAGATTTTCATGAAATTTTCACGACTTGGACGAGAGAGTAATTAAGCGTGTCTTGGCGCGCGAGCGACGGGGTGAAATAGGTTAGAATCGAGTCGAGAGACTATAGTCGAGTGTATATTTCTGGACACTCATTCTGCACAATATGATTCTTTTGAACAAAACATCTTCGTATAGCGAATGACCCCGCCCCCACCCTTCCAAAAATTTACATCTCTAGTAAGAATTGAAAACACACTCGATAAAGTATAACGAACGAAATGTTGTCCACGCGGGGAACGAAATCCACGATCCAGGGATAATTGCATCGTCACCCGACCGCGGGCCTAAGCGGCCTCGGCGCGCGACCCCGTGCCACCATAGCAACACGTCCCCGTATAAGCGATGCGCGTCAAACTCCACAAAGGCTCGCAATAAAGAGCCCTTTAAAAAGCCGACGCCGTCGTTGCTGCGCGCTCGCGCGACGCCATCTAAGGTAACTGTACCCAATGTGCCCCCCCCCCTAAGGGTTTTTCGCGAATTTGACTATGATAGACTTCGAATTTTAAAATTCTGTGAACGGCATCTCAAAGCTTAGCTCAATACCTATTAGAAACCATCTTCATAATCATCATTCGACTAGTTTAACCTATCGAAAATCGCAATTTAAAAAAAAACGCAATAAGGCTAAATGCACAAAACGTGTACTCAATTTGGCACAATTTTTTAATCATTAGCTACAGTCTATATAGGTCTACAGGGACGATCCAATTGGCATTAAAATAAACTCTCAATCATGTTCTCAGTGATATTTATACAAAACTTTTGACATACAACTCAAAAATACGCGTCTAAATCATCGTAATATGTCTATACAAATATTCAATGATTTCACTCAGTCTTCCCATTTAAAAACGCGTACAGGGGCACATTGGGTTCACTTTTTTTTGATGCGAAAAACAGCAATTTGAGTAAGATAAAAAATAATTTTAGGAAAACTGATGAGACCAATCGAAAGCTGAGATGTTTTTACACAAAAAAGAGTAATGACACTTTGAGAGATAAAAATTATTGACACCTGATTTTTGAGGTTGAGTGTGAAAAGTGAAATAAGAAAATGGTGAAAAAATCAGTAAGTATAACTTCAAAGTGTTGTAGGAGAGTGGTTTTAAGGGCTAAATGGGCGGGGAAGGTACCGAAAATTTTCTTTTAATTCCCCCAACATAACCCAAGAGCGACTGATGCTCAGAGAGCACCGGAAATACGAAATCTGACGATTGTGCCAAATTGGGTACAGTGCCAAATTGGGTACAGTTACCTTATATATATACACACATCGTACACGTAAAAACGGCAATACACGTGAACCCCCCCTTTTTCGCGGGTTAAAGTAGAAGTGCTCGTATGGATAAAAGCGCGGGTACAAAGAGGGGGAGGCACACTCGAGCGCACAAGACGCCGGCGGCCTGGCAACAGCAGCAGTAGCACAGCGGCCGCAGAGATTCCGCGAGCGAACGCCGGAATAACAATGCACGGGCAGAAAATAGCGGACGCCGGAAGCCCAGATAGATGCACACACACATGTATACTCGTACACACATGTATGTACGTCGAGCTGGAACGGGGGGGGGGTGCTACATGAGTCACGTAATAAAGTCAGCCCTCGCGGCCGCCTTATCGATCTAGCACCGGGGCTCCCGTGTGCTCCCGGCCGCCGCCGACACGGGCTCCGTTTGGCTTGTGGCACGTGACGCGACGCGCGGCTATACATTTTTTCTCTCCCGTCCGGAGAATTTTCATCGTGATTCACCTCCCACGGGAAAACGAGACGTTATATATTTCATCGGGTACATGTCGAGTCGGGTGTACACGCGTGACAGGAATCGAGCATCCGGGTAATTAATTGGACTGTCGATATACCCATGATTGTCGCGGCGGTGGGAGAGAGCTGGTCCGGCGCGGACAATGGGAATTTCATTGCGAAGTCAAGCGTCACACGGCCGCGTCGTCGAGCGTATATTTCAATTCGTTTTTGCGACGGATTTCTCTCGATACTCCGCGCGTATGCACATTGGTCGAATGAAAAAAGCTCCGTCTCTCGCTCAAGTGTCTCTTATCGTTCATTAGATCCAATGTGGAAGTTGCATAAGCCGTGAGCTTACCCAATCTAATCAATAAAGATATTACAAGATGCTCGGTCTCTAATGCGGATTTCCCGGGTATTCAAGCCTCTAAAAACAATGACTCGCTGTCGGAGCTCGACTCGCTCCGCCTCGAGAAAGAGAGACGGGGCGCGCGCGCATTATCTTTATCAACGCATAATCTAGCAAGATAATTACGCGCGCGAATCTGTCTGGCCTCTCCGAGCGACTCATCGCCGGGGAATGCTGCTGCAGCGGCCAAAGGGCACACACGCAGCCACAAATCTACACGCACGCGACCCGCGAAACGTCCGGCATTACATAAAATCCCGCGCGCGCGGACGGTAGGAAGCAAAAAAAACGCGTCGAGCACGCTCCAGCCGTAAAAACGCACTCGAGCATTCTCATATATATCCTAAGGAAACTCCCCTCGTGTATGCGCGCTCGAGCAATTTATGCACGGCGGCTCGCACACACACACGCGCGCGGTGCGTTGCCCGCGAGACTGAGAAAAACGTCGCGGCATATTTAATATCCTTGCACGCACGTGCATTCTCCTTTTTACCGAAGCCGAGTGTACAGAGTGCGTGTGTGTGTATATACAGCAGTAGCGAGTGCGTGAGAGGAGTTGACAGACGCGGTAATTAGGCCCCCGCGTGACACACTCAGCCGCGTGGGCGCGACACTGACCCCCGGGCATTTTACATCGCATCAGGTAGATTTTGCACGCTCGATGCGCGATGCGTGTGCGTCAATTCATAAATTCATGACTAGATCGGGGGCTTCTCGTTTATTTCTAGGCTATACACACGCGCGTCTCGGGCGACTAACTGTTTTGTGAAACGGAGAGACTCGGACACACGATGCCGCTAATTGGGAATGTATGTAGCGCGGAATGGACGATTTTGCCTTGTAAAATGTACTTTGAATATGTACTCGCGCGCGCGCGCGCGCGTTAATACATCTCGTTACCACCGTTGGGTTCTCGCAGAGACAAGGCGCGAGTTTCCTCTCGCGGTGTTTTACGATTTTCCACAACGCTCGGGACTTTCTATCGATGGCTTCGCGGGATAATGGATCGTAACGCGCGAGCCCGCCGCTCGATGGAGTAACGAGAAGTGTATATATGCAAGTGCTTCGTGGCTCGTCGGGAGAGAAAAAATATTCCCCTCCACGAATATACACACGTATGCTTTGACTTTACGTTAGAGACGACCAGACGGCCTTGTACTTTTTAGCGCACG
Source organism: Aphelinus atriplicis (assembly GCA_020882685.1). Taxonomy (NCBI): domain Eukaryota; kingdom Metazoa; phylum Arthropoda; class Insecta; order Hymenoptera; family Aphelinidae; genus Aphelinus; species Aphelinus atriplicis. Next base: position 52,962,189 of record CM037073.1, on the reverse strand, counting down.
TTTTATTATTCCGGTTTACAATTTGGAAAAAAAATCCAATTTTTCACCGATCATGTGTGTACACATTTGTCCACGAGTGTGTATGTACGGGGCTCATTTGAGGCTTTTATTGCGCAGGGATTATCATACAGATTACAATCTATATTTATAACTGTAGATAGGTCCACGACTATTATAATATATAATAGCTCGTATAAAAACTAAATTTATGATCATTAGAGGTACACGGAGAATACGTCATTCGAGTCTTCGTCTTCATCTCGAGCGCGGTTAGGCGAGTCAAAATATAATAAATAAACATGGGAGTAATAAAATTTCACTCGGCAATTTTTTTTACTGCGTATACCCATTAAATCCATGTCAATTACGCGTTCGAAGAATGAAATTAAAAAAGAAATTAATAGCCCGTGTCGGCGATTCTGACGGGAAATTCATCATCCGTAACGGTCGATCTATCAAAATACTGTTCGACAAGCCCCATGAGTGTGCGCATCAGAACGGCAAAATATACACGCAATGTTTTCGAGCAATCCACGGAGCGAATTCATACTTCTTTTCGAACTCAATCTTGCCGCGGCTGAATCTAAAAACGACGAGTCACGTGTACTCGAAAGACATAATAACGAAATAGCAAACTCCGAGCAGTGCGGACGGTAACTCCATAGAAATTCACCAGACAAATGAAAATTTTCCTAGGCGAATAATGTACGAGGGCCGAGTCGGCGGGGGGGAACGAGCTCGAGCGCGGCTCAAACACACAGAGAGAGCCTCCTCTCCTCGATGAAAAAGGTGAAAAAGGAAAGAAAAAAAAGTGTGTCACCGCGAGCGTCGTTTCGCGCGTTCTCTCTGCCGGGGAAATTCTCACGCGCGGAACAAAACGAGCGCGCGAGCCCGCACGCTTGGAAATTATTTCCGGCAACGCGACACCGTTTGAAGCGATTTTCGACGTATATATAGCTTCATCGCGGGGAAAGAGCCGGTCTATACATGCGCGCACCTTGCGGGAGGAAGAAACAAGTGCAACGAGAGGGAGAAGGCGCGCAGCAGCAGGAAATCCGCACTTACTCGAGGCCTTATTGCAATTAGCCGGGGCGGTGCACCTCTCGAGCATCTGCGCGGGCCTGAGGAAGCTCCCGCTCTCTCTCTTTCTCTCGGGCTCTTTCGATTTTAAACCAGCGCTGTCAAGCTCGCGAAACGTTCCACGCTCGAAAGAAGTCGACGGGGCCCGTTCTCGGATCATTGTCTTTTTCTCTAGCCACGCGCCGTTGCATATATATATATATATATATATATATATATATATATATATATATATATATATATATATATGTGTGCGTATATATACCTGCGTAGACGCGAAGAGGCGAAAGAGAGAGAGAGAGAGAGAGAGAACTGCCGACCCTGCCCTTGCTGCCACGCCTTTTTTGCCATTTGCATACTTACATGTGGCCGCGGCCGCAGCGACGACGCCGATATGCAGACGCGCGCGATGCTCTTAAGCGTACGCGCTTTATTAACTTACTGTACTTCCACGCGGGCTTTTTTATGGGAATTCCTCGTCTCGATCAGTCTCGCTCATTCGGGCTTTATCCGTACACCACCAGTATATGGTTAGAACATAATTTAATAGGATATGAGACTGATGTATGCATGATGAGGATTCGAGCTCGATCGAGTTAGTGTCGAACAAAGTTGAATTACTTTTCGTGTTGGTTTGCAATGAAAAAAAAATCAATTCATATAGCCGCATTCTTCGAAATTCAACAACCCAAACAGTACTAATTTAGCTCGCTCAAACAATTCTACGCACGTTCGTGTGTTTTCACCGGTTAACAATGCTTTCCAAATACGGCATAACTAATGTTCGTGATTCACAATTGCCCGTCGAACATATTAACAACGCATTCATCGTTGAAAAATGCAATTTCTGCCCTAATGCAATCTGCATTAACGCTGCGCACGTGATGATATGCGCGCAGACATACAAATTCCTCAAACGACTCGACAGAAGCTCCTAATTCGCAGAGCGATGATTTTTTTCTCTCTTCAATTCAACTCGCGCGCGAGACATTCCTATACATCCAGCCTTAACTGGCTCTACGATCGAGTTGATTGGATGAAAGTTGTATGTGTGAAAGTGTCGAAGATAAGCTCCAAAGAATAGTCACCAAATAAACACGATTTTATTTCGTGACTATTCTATAAACTATAAACACATTAATAATAAACATGAAAAGTCGTCGCGAGTTTGGAAAAATTACGTCAACCATATACTCTCAAACTTGATGAGGCGCTCACTCGACCTACATATCGAGCCGTTCCACTCTCCCTCCCCCGAATTTTTCCTTGCTCGGTTAATCCAATTTGAAAAAGAAACGTCAAGCTTCCGAAATAACAGGCGCGTAGAGCGTAACATTGAACGTGATAAAAACAGCTCATGCAGCAATTTCTCGCCTGTTTATAGGAAGACATCGTAGTGTATTAGCTCCGGCACGGAGGAGAAAGAGCGGAGCTTTCTTGGCTGAGACAATGTCGGTGGGTGTGAAGAAGCCGTGTGCCCCGACGTTGAATCCGAATACTGATTCCCGCCTCTTCTCCGCTTGACCAGATTAACGAGGACAGTGACTGCTGCAGCAGCAGCAGTGCAGACACTTCTCGCGAGAGCTTTAATAACGCGCCGCGTGCGCGCGCCTTTTCAGCCACGCGAGACGTACCGAAAAAGGGGAAAAAAAGCTGAGCCGCATTTGTAGCGGAGCTTTTTGCCAGAAACAGCTGGTGAACGGGAGGAGCGCTGTGGAAAACAGAAGCTTCGCTTTGAGCGAATCGGTTCGATGAAGGTCTCTATATACACTGGGAGAACTTTTGGTTGATGATTAGGGTCCACGTCACCTTAAAAATCAAGGTTTTACGGTGTTCGAGTGATATAATCTCACTTTTCATCGTACGCAATAATCTATTTGACAATTCTTATTATGTCGAATCGTTAATCGATTGCATCCTGTTCGGTGTCATTGTTTTTCATTTGATGCTCATGCGCGCGTCAGCTGATGATTCCATATTAAATATTCAATGACATCAGGTCGGTAAATCAGTAATGTTTCCAACATTTGGAACTTCCTCAGTTGTAATACATTCCCTCAAAGTTAATACGCAAAAATTGAAGAGAATACATATATTTATCTTGTATATTATAGAAAACTTTCACATAATGAATATTACGCAATTGAAACGATCGTCTCAATTGCGTGCTCAGACTGCGTAGTCATTTTTAGCAACCCAAGAGAATAGAATGTATACTGTTTGTTTTCGGTATGGAGCTTTGATCGGAATCTTGGATGGTTAATGCCTTTTCTAATTATAACAGCTGATGATGATCATCATAAACTAGTTATAATGTTCCTAGCCAAGGTGACTCGTATTTATACATATTCTCGGGGACAAACACCGCGAGCGAGAAGAAACCCAGACGATACACAAACCCACAGAAACGCGTGTAAACTTTTCCCAGAGAGCACCGAATGGCTGGATTAATCCTAACGCGGAAGATTTACGCCCGCGATACATTTCAAATTGCTTCTTTCCTGCGTGTGTCGGGGGGGAACAATAACTTTCGATCGTCATCAAGTTTCCTCGGGGTTATGAGGTTTGATGTTTCGTTTTAACAAAAAGCTACTCGTGCCCCAGAAAATCACAAGAGAAATCCGTTCTCACGCAATGTGGAGTGCCTCCCGTGTGTATGACGCACCTACTATCAGTACACATTATCGGCGACTTGGGAAACCGCGTATGGACTCGCGTGTAATTAGCCAAAACTCTAACGAGCCTAATGCCCCTGCCGAGTTTCCAAAGCGTGTTTCCCAATACCGATCGATCGACTCAACAGACACACATGCACAGTCATTATACACGGTTCATTTTGGAGAGCCGGGTGTGTACGATAACTGCACACTGCCGTGTGCTCCTGGAATTCCGCGGCCCGACGATCAACGACCTTCCGCCATTTATATAGAAATCGCGTGATTCACCGAGTGTTTCACTTCTTTCTTTCCTTTCCTTTTTTTTTTTCGTTTCCACAAAGCACAGCTCCCCCCTCGTGGCTGATATCAGCTCGCGTGCGCCGGGGCAAAAAAGCCGCGCTCGCACACGCGTTTGCCGTCGAATACATACACGGCTCTGTCTCGCTTTTCGTGATGGCATCGCGCGCTCGAGGGAGAGAGAGAGATGAGTCGCGCAGCTGGGATATCGTGAGCCTCGTATCGGAGGATGTGCTGTAGTTGATAAGCGAAGACGCGCATCGCCGGCTTTTGTGCGCTGCGAAGTCGCCGACGATGCCAGAGCCGATGATGCTTTTTATTCCTCGGTGAGGACACGCATTTTTACTTTCGCTCGCGCTTCTTCGACCAGGGGGACTCGTTGAATTTGGGAATTGGGTTTTGACAAATAGGTCGGGGTGTTATGGGGCAATGACACGCGGGAGAGAGCAATTCAACGGAGCAGCGTAGTAGTCGCATGTCTATGAATAATCAGTTCATTAGTGCTTAATTAAACTGAGAACAGGTGAATAACTCGCTGGTGGTATGTATGTATATTCCAGTGGAGCGTCGGACGCGAGCAAAGAATAATTTGCCTTGTATACGACGAGGCGAAGCTCCGCTGGGATATTCAAATAATAATCACGCGTCCATGGGATCAAAGCCTTTCTCCACACGTGTATATATGATTGCGCGCCGACAATCACACGTAAACACACACAGAGACACTTGCAAGACAAAACAAATAGCGGCGGCGTACGCATGAAAACAACCGTCATCATCATCACACACACACGAGCTCGCTCGGCGCGCCAAAAACTTTCCAATCAATCATAGGAGCCGCGAGGGGAACATAAGCAGCTTCCCATAGCTCCGAGGAGAGAATACACGCGCGAGCGCACACACGTCCGGGCGCATAATACGCGCGAGAAACCGTGTTAACGAACGGAGATGCCTCTCATTACGGCTTACATAAAAGCGATCGACGAGCGGCGGCGGCGGCAAGGGAGAGAGAGAGATATCGTCTAATTGAATAATTCGTCTCTCTTTTTCTCCGCCGTGTGTCTCGCTCGCTCGCGGTACGCGAGGCGAGCAGGCAGAAAGAATGGATTAGCGTTGATTCCATTCATAACAATTGGCGAAAGCGCGCTGATTCATGGATATACGGGCTCTCTCAGTCTCGAATCGGATCTCTCTCTCTCTCTCTCTCTCTCTCTCTCTCTCTCTCGCGCGCGACCTATCTTTCTTCTCCCCCCGTATATATACATACATACACACGTATGAATGGCAGTTATCTATTGTCGCGCGCAACTACTCGGAGCGTACGGTATATACATGTGTGTGTGTGTGTGTGTATACTTATATGCGCTGCGTAAGTGTATCGGCGCGCTCTCTCTCTCTCGTATATGCTTTTCCTGTGCGCCGTGGCTCTCGAGGATGCACGTTATCAGCCCCCAGCACTCGTATCTCAACTCGTTGCAGCCCGTTATTTCGGCTACGTGTACGTCGCGCGTTTATACACGCGCGCGCGCGCACACACACACACACACACACACACACACACACACACATGGGCATGTAGCAAAACGCGAACTGATTACACTCGGTGTGATTTCGTTGCAGAGCAGGCGCTCGAGCGAGCGTGTGTGGCACCGCTAATTAATTCCTGCTTGATCGGTTTATTTTGACATCTCGCTTTTGATTTACACTTATTGTACGTATATCGAGAGCCGGCCAGAGAGAGAGAGAGAGAGAGAGCGACCTCGATCTGTCATCCGCGTATTTACAGTTCGCGCGCTCATCGGCTTTTGTATTTTTACACTTTGAGAAACTTTCGTGTGCGGCGAGCCACAATAATCGGACGCTCGCGAGTTTAGATTCGGAGTGAGCGGCGGCGCGCACGTGACGTACCGACAACATAATTCTCTCTCCCGCAAAAACGCGCAATATTTTTCACATCTCGCGATGTTCGCGGCTGATTTGTCGGCCTCGAGCCTGCCCCAGAGTTCAACGCACCTCGAGCCGTGTGTTTATAGATATCGAGAGTTGGATAAATATTCCGCGTTGGGAATTCGTACACACACACACACACACACACGTGTTGCTTTAAAAATAAAATGTTCCATGGGCACACGTGACGTTCCGAGTGTTCGCGACGCGTATATAACGCCTTTATCAGATTCAATTAAAAGATTATTCCCTGGTGAGATTTTCACCTTTGATTCATGACCGATACAGCTTTCAAACAAGTTGAATAATAGGTAATAGTATTAAGATATAGCTGGATTTAGAACTTAATTAAAGCTTTCACGGTAGGCCTATGTTATGAGTACGATGGAACTGCAGCGGGTGTACCTTTTCAAAGGTAAAATCCGAAGTACAGAGTACTTTGCACCATTGATTGTATAATCATTCTATACGATTCGATTGAATCGCGTGGATTGTGCGCAAGCAAGAGAAACATGTCAACAGACGCAAATGATTTCATAATCGCGGCTGATGATATTTGATAATTTCCATATCTCGTTGTTGATGATACCAGGTACCAAATGCCAATGGCATTGTCAGAACATAATCAGGAAAATTGTGAAATGAATATGTCAAATACCGGAGAATAATGAGTTCCCTCCTGTGTTTCGTAAAACCAAGTAACATTATTCCACCCAAGACGACGACGAAAACTTGGCTCGCCCCGCAAAGAATGATATACGCCACACCTACTGGCCGGTCTATCCGGAGTGGCGCACAGGCGAGCGAACGATCTCGCGGAAAGCTCGAGTCCGAGCCGGAATATAGCGGGCCGCTTGAAAAATGACCAGCTGTTGCGTTGCGGATTGCAGCTAATAACCGCGCGCGCGCGCGGATGCACGTGTCTCGCTTCTCGCGCGAAAGTCCCCGACACGCCTTTTGCGTATTGTTCGGCGACGCGAGAAAGCGGAAACACGAGATAGATTAGCGCGCGGGGATCTCCGGCGTTTTGCGCCTCGAAAGTGTGTCGCGCGGGTCTCGGTAAGCTCGTGCGTATGTGTATGGCACCTTGCTGTGCGCGACATGGTCATCCGTGTGCGCAAGCTCGTTCGAATGCTTCTCCCGTTGGCGGATTGATCTCGTCAGCCGATGTATACAGTATCTCTCGGTTCTCTCGGATACAAAACTGCGTAATGTTCATCTTGATAGCCGTGAGCGGAGGCGCGCGTAGAAAGCGACTCTTGTTGTTAGAAGTTATGACTGGCACGGCGTGAGCTTCAGGGACGGATGATACCGGTTAAGGCGCACGTGGGAGCGCAGAGCTAACGAGAAGTATTAAGCTCACTGCACGACTTCAACGCGAGGCCAGTTTTGAAGATTGAAGAATCGTATTGATTGCTGCGCTCGCCCCCCATGAGAGATTGAAGATTTTTATTTACGGCGTCTACGACTATTATCACGTTTTTCTATTCGTCATTTAATGTGTAGAAATAATTTTTCATGTGTTACGAGTTCATTCAATCTCGAAATAGACTCACATAGCCAAGTGACTCTGAGATATAAACCTAATAAATTTGATTCAATGCATAAGCATAACGAAGGAATTCTGCGAAATGAATAACTGATGAATAAAAAACGATATTTGTATCGAAGAAACTTCTAGAAATTAGAAATATGTATATAAATGCACTTGTGTACCATACTGTTTGCTACGGTTCTCAAAAAAAAACCCTCCGGTGGTCGGCGATAGCAGAATCGAACTGGTTTTTAGTACGACCGCAGCGCAAGAGATAAATAGTCCAATTTCCGTGGTTGTCTATGTAACTTTCTTTCATTTTACACATCTGTACAACCCGCATACATATGGATATGCGTCGTTAATACGGCATCGAATTACGCGCCAAGTTTATCTCGTGCAGTCGCGCGCACGCGCGCTATTATTTCGTCTATTTGGCCGTCCTGAAGAATTGCCCCTCACTTGTGTATATATACACACACGTTGCACTCCATCTAAAAATTGTCTCGGCGAATGTAGGCGAGCCATTAACATTTTCGAGTTTCACTGCGAAAACTTTTAATTGGAGGGGGATTCGTAGCAGTTATAGATCTTGCGACCGTATCGATGAGCCGATTTCTCTGAATAATTTACTCGTATCGATATAATCTGAGCTAATTAACGGCTCCAGCCTCTACTCTTCTTTTAGTTTTTTAGAGCAGAGTTTCGTAAAAAAAATCGCCTAGGAAGTTCAACTAAAGCTGATGACGGATTTGAAAATATTAATTTATTTCATCAAGATTAACACGTCGTACAGTCATTTTCTCATATACTTGGAGTAGTTAGGTTAGTTCCGAAGGAAACTTTCTTTTTTTTTTATCTATATTCGTTTTACTAATAGCGCTACTTTTAGATAATGAATTTTTAATGAGCCTTCATTTTCAGCCTCCTGGACACAATATAGATCTTATTAAAGTAACTGCCACGTGAAAAAGAATGGGAGCTCATTACAGATAAAAACAGTTTTTGTGTCGACAACGAGGAAATCAGCTGCAGCAGCTGTTCCACACGGTTGGAACGCGGTAATCGTATTCTTTTGAAGCCCGAAGAAGTGTATGATCCATGTTTTCAAAAACAGCATGTTCTGTTCCAGGGGAATGTCACTTGCTGCACGCTCCTCGCCGCGTGAAACGAAATTATTGCTCGCAACGCTGTTATATTTTCCGTAAGCTCTCGAAGGCCCTTTTCCCACATTCGAATCACAGTAGCTAAGCGATATTTCAAAACCCATGAGTATATAGATGCTCATTTGAATGAAATTCATATTTATAAGCGTATTTATTCATGATACGGTGTAGGCAAGAGACAATACTCATTGTGGAATCTCCTTGCGGTGTATAATGCACGAGTAAAGGAGAGCACGCCTTATTTAATCAATGGATTCGGACTATACGCGCCAAGGTCAATTCGACGATTGGAGAGAGAAATTTCAAACGTATATAGATTCGGATGAAACATTCGTGCCAAGTAACGATTTCTTCTCTCGGGTTAGTCACTCGAACGTACCGAAAGCTCATTTCTTCTCGAGATCTGGAACTGCTGCGTGTGTCACCCATCGGGAATAACGATCACGCGGCTTATCTCTCTCGGGCGTACCTGCAGTAGCGCCATCAGGGTAATACGCCGCGCGTGTTATACATAATACATGTATAAGGCGTAAACACGTGAGTGTGGAGCACCCGAGACTTTCGTCTCGAGCGCATACACATACGTACAGGAAAGTTTGTATCGATGCCGCTTATCTCCGCTCTGCCGGACACACGTACGTCCGAGAGCACAGCGACTCTCTCCCGAGCTTTATTTTCCGTGCAAGGCTCAATTTGTGTGTCAGTGATTGGCTCCGGGACGGGAAAATTCGATTCCGTTATACGCTCGCGATCGCGCATTTCAGATGAAATCGACCGGTTGCTCGAGCTGCTTAGTTCTTCTTGTAGCTCGCGTTGTCAGCTTCGCAATTGGAGTATCGGCGGATTTGCATACATGACGGTTGATCAAGTAGATTGGTCTCCCCGATTGAAATACTTTATACATACACGTATGGCCGAGCGCACGTTCTGTATAAACTTTTTTATGACGCGCCCGTTTGATTTACAGCCGAGAGAGAGGGCTATCTTATCCAAGCCAATGGCAATTATGCGTCCCACTCGCATTCGAAACAGCGCGATGAATTTCCGTGCAAGTGTATACCGTAAAAAGTACCCGGACAAGTGTGTGCATATGGGAAAGCTTCCCTGTCGAGTTAATCTCTGTACCAAATTGGTGAATGAACGACTCGTAGATATACGTGATAAGAGAAGAACGTATCCGCGGAAAAACCGGCCCGCGGTGTCGCAGCGCATAATCAAGTTCCAGTGCAAACATATAGGGGGAGAAAAAAAAATGACACACAACGCGCGCAAGTAGTAATCATCCGCGGCCTATAATTCAGCGCACCCATGAATTTCTAAACGCGAAGCGGAGCGTCGAAATCAAAAAGCGAAACAAGTTGAACGAAGAGAAAAACACGCGATTTCAATCAGGTGAAATACGAATTGGCGCATCGACGAATGGAAAAAAGAGAAGATCGAGCGAGCGAGGCGATCGCAAGAGATAAGCGCGGCGTTTCTCCCTGCGGTCCACTTTTTGAGAACGCTCCCCCTTATCGGACTCTCCTCCTCTCCCGACGACACATACCGATCGCGCGAAAAAAATCAGCGAATCAACCGCTTTTCCGGGCCGCCGCCGACGACTTTTACGAGGCGATCGGGGGCGACAATTTCGCCCGCGTATACGGAGCGCGTGTGTATAGAGAGCGCCGCCATCGCGACGAGTCGAGCCTGCAGGAATGTAACGGAATTCGGCCCGTGAGAGAGAGAGAGAGAGGGAATGCCGGCCGGCGGAAGCAGCTCCTTCTCGAGTCGCTGGCTCGCGCGGCCGATCGAGAGCGGCGCTGCGCGCGCGCGGCTCCCTTCGATCTTTGCCCAGATTTCGTATGTGTTGCGGAAGCCTGCCCCGCGCACCGATTGAGCTATTCCCCCCCGTCGACTACTCTTTTCCCGCGACGATGCTCGCTTGCGCGCCACTTCTTCGGGATTATTCTACGCTCGCACGTACGTATACAGCTACGCTACTTTGCATTTGGCTCGGAGTGTAGAAACGGTGCGTTACGAGTTCGGTCTGTTATATGCGTGTTTTTTAAAATTCGGCGGAGCAAACGCTCGAGCGCAGTTACGAATGTTTGCATAATGAAGGGAAAAATGTGTAACGTTACAACGCGGGGAGGAGGAGGAGATGCTCTATTCTGCGCGGGCGTTTATTTTGAAAATTAAAATAACGAACATTAGTACCGCAGCCGGAGAGAGACGTATCCGTATAGAGAACGAGAAGAATGATAATAGTGAGGAGCAACGAATTTTTTAAAAAAGTAATCAAACAGTCTGGCCGATGATGATAGAGGACTCGAGCGCGCACAAGAAGATGAGAGAGAGAGAGAGAGAGAGAGAGAGAGACCGAGCGATTGTGCGGAGGCAGGCTCGCGCTCGCGCGTATATATATGAATGCACGTGTCTCGGCTGTACTTATTTGTGTATATACGTACGGACGGGTGGTATTGAGAGAAAGTCAAGCGGGACATGCCGCGATGAAGAATGTATACGGCGCGATGGAGCTTTTCGATTACTAATGCAAGCGGCTCTGTGTGTATATATATATTTTCGGAGAGCTGCCCCTCTTGTGTCTGCTTTTCTTCGGGTGTATACGCGACAGTTCACACACACACACACACACACACACACACACACACACACACACACACACACACACACACACACACACACACACACACACACACACACACACTGCGAGGTTTTACATGGAAATACGGCTGAAATACACGAGACGGCCGTAAGATGCTCCGGCAACGTTTTCCCTCGATGCGCGCAACCGGGAAAATGCGCCGAGACAAACACTTGCGAGAAGGAATATACATATACGAGCGAGAGAAAAAAGGAACTGTTGTTTTCGTGATATTTCACGTCGGATTGTGTATATACGCGTAATTTATGGCATATCCGTCTCCTCTTCCGCGGGCAGCGTTTTTTTCAAGCGTATATCTTTAGCCGATTGGTCGCGCTCGAGCCTGGCTAAAATTGCACATCGGAACAAGCAGCCGTCACCTGCCGGGCCGAACGAAAGTGCGCGCACTCGGCAAATTGAAAAGGAACGAGCCTATAACCGCACATGCTAAACTGGTTATTTCCTGATTAATTGAAGCCCCGGTGCCCGAGCGAAGGCTACATAAAAAATAATGGAAGTGTTTTTGGGTCGAATTTTTTTCGTGCGACTGACCGATGATTACGAGACGAGGGTCAGACACGCGCGCGCACGCCAGCGTCCCGAATATATATATACACGTGTGCGCGCGCGATTGGCCGCAACGCGAATGCGTCGGGTATATCATAATTCGTGAGAGTGCAGCACACGAAGCAACGTGAATGAATGATAATGCCCCCGTCGTCCTGCAGCGCGCCCGGCACAATTAATCCGGCAAGGTCACCGACTCGCCCCGAAAGCAGGCCCTGCACTGCAGCTCTCCCGACACGGAATGCGACCGACGCGGTGTGCGGGATTTCGACCGCCTTTTGCGCATCCTTGCGGCTCAGCGTGTGCGACACACAGCTGATATTTCGCGTTCGAGTTTTGGACGATCGTTCGGGGTCGAGAGCGAGGCGAAACGTTTCGGACCAAAAAACAAGGTTGTTGAGAATTTATTATATCTTCCATGAGTTTCGTTTGTAAGAGGAATAATTTTTTTTTATTTTGTTTCGTCATTCATACTCATACTCATCTAATTTATTAAAAAAACTCTATAGACAATGCGATGATATCTTTGAATTGTAACGGTTATTCAATTCACGCGTAATGCGATAACCCTGTTCGAAAAAATAGTCCTTCCTTGAAATGCGTACGCTGCAGTTTTATTTTCACCATATACACACCGTAAATTGTGTGTGTGTGTGTGAAGGTGAAAAACGCACGGAGATTTTTTCCAAGGTCCGCTGAAAAGCTGGAACGAGCGAAAGAGCAGCAAACAAAAATGACGCTTCGGTATGTGCAAATGAATTATTTATGGATGAGCGTTGGTACACTGTGACAGTACGCATCCAGAATTTAAAGTTGGCGTACAATACCGCAAGCGTCGTGATTCCTTAGCAGGTTTCTATGACAGTCGGGGCAGTATATAGCACGTTACACACGACGGCGGCGACCTCACGTATAATATATATACGCAATTTGTGCGCCGCGCGCGCACTCGCGAACCGAGTCGCCGAGTGAAATAAGATTTTCAACCTTATTGACCTCATTTTACTCAAAGTTTAATTCGGTTACATCATTGCCACTCTTGCAATTCAAGATACAACGTACAGATTGCTCCTTGCCGGTGGTAATACGAGACTCTCGTGCACTGAAAAGACACTTTGCGAAAGTACTCCATCATTTTATAATGCGATTCTTGTGTGACTAATTCGTCCATTTCGAGTTCTATCCTTCGATTCATTTTTTTTCATTTCACGATAAGTTTTACGTCACACGTGGAGATCGACCATATATACGCGCGAGAGCGAACATCTCGCTGACCTTCTGTGGGCGAAGAGTAAACCGTGAGTGGCCTGACGAAAATAAAAGCGTTCCTCTCTCACGTGGCGCGAGAGTTGCGCGCCGCGTCTGCGTAAACAATGGAGCGGGCTCTCGCATATTACAGAAGAGTATATTCGAGGAGAGCCGAGGCTTGTATATATACACACACACACGATCCGGGCCGCTTCCGTAACCATTATTGGTGTCACGTTGCCGGGCGTATACGATTTCTGGCGCGGTGTGGATACCTAGTACGACGACCGGGGCCAGGTACACCGCGTGAAAACGAATGCCCGCACGTGCACGCACACACGGGCCGGACAAGACACAACCCCTGCGCGACACCGCCACCACTGCACCACTGGCACGCGCACACGCTTTCGCTCGATCCGCAAAATCCCCCCGAGAGAGGAGAGAAAGTTTCACACGGCGCTCTCGGCCTCTGCTAAACCCCTTTTTGTCAGGCGCGCGCGCGGCCTGTACCGGCTTTTCAACTGAACGAGCGCTTTTCAGTCCGATTATTTTCATTTTTGCTTGCTCAATAACGCGCGCGCGTCTGGGGGGGGGGAAGAGACGAGTGCGCGCACCTCTGAAAGGATGTATTATACTCTGTTTAACGAAATTCCGGATGCCGAATCATGCCGGTGAGAATATCCTATACTACAGTCGTTGCGGTCTCGAGCTGTTTGCCTTTCGTGTAACGAAATCAATTTGAATTTCTGTTTGCGCACGAGGCTAATATAATCGAGCTTCGGTTCGCGTGATTGAACTCAACTCGAGATTACATGCAATATTTGGAATAACAATCGCAATTCACGTTAGATTTTCTTTCCGTCAAACTTACGGCCAATAGCAAAGTGAAATTTTCACTGATCTCATAGCAGAAAAGTCGAAAAAGCAGATCGGAGACAGGTCGCAGGAGCTAATTACCCGTAGAGGTGTAAAAACCATGGAGAAAAACAAGGCGGCCGATGCATCGGCAACGCGCGAACACGGAGAAAAAAAAAGAATGAATAAGCGCGAGCCGGCCCACGACGTAAATACAAGAGAGGTGAGCGCGCTGGCGGCCAGCCGAAGAGAAACGTCCCCTCTCGCTGCGTGTGGGAATGGGCAAAAAGCGAGGAAAGAAGCGCGCTCACGCACGCGCATAAATATATTGTGTTGCGGGCGCGCGAGCGAAAAGCGTACATAGGATACGTATAGATATATATACACGTGGCGCAGTGGCCGCGCGGCTGCAGCAGCAGCGGAAGTGAGCCGAGAAGAGGCCGCGGGGCTGGATTCCTGGTATATAGCCACAGGCCGTCGTGCGCGCGCGCGCGGAGCGTTGCAATTACCGAGTTTTCGCGGATTCGGGGGCACACACGCACGACGACGTGGCCGATATGCTTTTTTCCAGCTCGCGGTTTTGTCGCGCGCGCGATTCGAGGTCGGCGAGGAAAACTAGGCGAGAACGATGCTCTGAGAACAGATTGACAAAGCTGAACAAAGCGGCACGCAGACAGAAACGAGATTAGCACGTTTACCAGCTCGAGCGCGTGGTAATTGCATTTCGCTGCGTAAAAGCTAGACGACGATAATATGGCGAACAACAGGAGAGATTTTACTTTTTTTTCTTCGCGAGCCAGCTCACTTCCCACAGGCTCGCGCGCGCGCGCCAACTCCTCAAATATTGGCAGTGTGTATGCACACATTGTTTTTCGCGGGTGTGTGCACTCGGATGACTCGGGGGATTTGCCGCACACTCTGGTGCGCGAGCGCGGCCGTGTTTCGCTGCGCTTCGGCTCTCGTCTCTCCTATATATTCGTTCTTTCCTAATCTCAACCTGTACACACGGTTGGATTCGGTGTTGATCGGTTGTATCGAAAGCTACGTTGACAGGGATCGACGCGTATCTATATACACGGGCGTGAGAACATTCTTTTTGGCTCGGGCAAGAATGTGCTGCTCGCATTCTAATGGAAGATGGTGTAATTCCAAGTTTTGAAATTCAAATGATTGAGTTTAGGCGCGTGGGAATAAAAATGTTTTCCAATGACTAACGCTCGCGCACTGTATAGTCGTGATAGGGACGTTTCAAGTGAATTTTTCTCTGTTTTGGCAAGGCGCGCAGTTCAAGCTGAAAGTTATTTTATTGCCCATCCCGCGCGGGAGGTAAGAAACTTGTTGTCGGATGATTGTAGCCTGCGAGTAATTTTATCTAATCTGCATCGAAGTTAATCGATATACGCTCCGTCCGAAGAACGTTGGTGCGTAGGTATACGCTGATTGAAAACGCAATCGAGTTGAATCGACATTTTTCCGGCAATCGTTAACAACACAGTCACGACGCACGCGAGTTCCACTTGGTACAAGCTGTGTGAATAAACACTATATGAGTAGCGCAGTTCGCTCAAACTCCCCGGGGCACCAGAGTCCTCGCGAGCCTGCGCGCGACCGAGGAAATCCGTCGAGTGGCACACACGAAGCTCTGGAGATGCACTCGTTCTTTACGGACGCGTACGTATATGCGCGTAACGAGCGTGCGATTGTTCCGGAAACGAAAAAAGGGCTCGGGAGAGAGAGAGAAAAGCGCCGCCGCGGTCTAAACAAAAGGTCTCTTTCTTGGCGGGTGCGCGATGAAAGGCGGCTATAACGTACATATATGTATACACTCGCGAACGTTAAAAAGCAGAGCGGCGGCCCGCGAGAATTCGAGGACGAAAAAATAAAAGGAGAAGGAAGGAGCCTTGGCTCCATAGCGCTGCTGGCCCGGGGCTGCTCTTTCGCTCTCTCTCCCGACTAAGCGGAGAGCTGAGAGCGTGAGCGCGTGCGCCGCGAGCCACTGAAATTCGCCAACTGGTTTACCTATATACTCGGCCCGAGAGTCTCGAGACTGTGGAGACGTGCCACGCGGGGACGGGCCACTATATACTTAGGATATTCGTTTCTCGGGCCCGAGCCGCCACGGCTCTGCATACCTACCTCTCCCAGAATTACTCATGTATATATACATACACACACACACACACACACACAGGATTCGCGACGAGTGATTTTCGGAGAGGCAAGCGAGATTGATGCCTCCCAGCCGCCGCAGCAGAGGAGGGCGCGAGGGCTTCGGGGTGAAGCTCGAGTCGGATCGACCGCGACGGGACTTTTTCGCCCCGCCGTGGTTTCGCCCAAGCACGGGTCGTGTGCGCGCGCGAGTATATCGGCCGTGTATCGATTGACGTGTCGGCTGGCAATTGAACGGTAATGCCCCGGAGAGCAGAGATTGAGCTGCGGTGCGCGCGCGAGGTGGAAACGCGTCTCGAGATAGATCGATATCGCATGGGCGGAGCACAGGTTGCAAAACAAACGCATTTTTTTCTCCCTCCCCTCACCTGCCCGGTTGGACCTGGCATACCGTCCGTGGGGACGCGTATAACAAGCTAATCAATCCGCGCAGACTCGTAAAGGTGGCTTCGGAGATGGATAAGAGCTGTGCGTTACGGGATGACGTGAGCCGTAGCCGCTGAGATCACTCCGAGTTGGACTATTATATAGTGTCGGCGCGCAAGTGCGGCATTGTCGCGAGAATAGAGACTCGATAGCAGCAGGTACTCGCGAGCGAGCGCTAGTATATAGGTATAATCGCGTGTCATGCGCGAAAAATGCGCTGGCTCTCCCGCACACGTACACGCAGCCCCAGACACACACACAGAGGCTCACGCAGGCAGCCACGCACAAGAGAGAGAGAGAGGGAGAGCGCGAGGGGATCGGGGGGGGGGGGCGTGCGCGCATAAACATACGAATTACGAGGGTACAGAGGGGGGGGCGGGGGGAGGGGAGCGGGGGAGAGAAGGAGGGTCGGAGGGTTCGGATGCGCTACTCACCCAGAGCTCGGTTCCCCAGCTCATGGTCGGTTGGGGCCGGGCGTCTTGGGGCGCCGCCGCGGAGCTCGGAATGCCGTTCGACTGCTCCAGCGCGCCGCCAGCTCTCGAACGTGCTGCAGCCAAACACCAGCACTAACACTTTCACATGTATAGCAGCCGCAGTCGGGCGCGCGCAACTATATATATATATATATATATATATATATATGTATTATAATCGGCGCACACCGGAGGCGGCGACGGCGGGGCCCTGTGTTAGCCGCTCCCGGGGCGTCCGCACCAGCGCCAGCTGTGCGCCCGAGGATAATGTGCACACCTCCGCGCCGCGACTCACTCGCACGCTGCAGACGCAGAACCACCGACTGCGCTCGCCTGCGCGGCTGTTACAATCCGTGAGTATATCTCTGTCGCGCGCGAGCAACGCGACGACGACGACACACACGCTCGGCTGTAGGCTGGCTCGGCACTGCCCTGCCTGCTGCTCTCTGGGGCTGCCTCTCGCTCGCGGCCGAGAGACTCGCACACACGCTCTCTCTCACTCTGTACATGCAGCACACGCCACGACGATCGCTCGCAACAATTACCAGCAGCAGCGCACCCACACACCAGCCGCCCGCGACTGCGCACACCGCCGCCGCCGACACTGCCCCGTCGTCGCGCAAACACCGCCGCGCCCGCGGTTATACCGAAGTTTGGCGCCACCTATTGGCTCCGCCAAGTCCGTGAATCGTCAATCGTGATCGTGGGCTTTCGCATGGATCCGTCAATGCGCGCACGGCCGCTATTGCAGAGAGCTGCACATGTTGTCTACAAAAATAAGATAATTTCTTCATAAACACAAAGATTGCGCACTAATATACCTACTCGTCGGATAATTCAAACGGAATTCATCATATTTAATGTATTTTATTCGAAATATTATTATCGATGAAAAGCTCGAATTTTTTAAGGAATAGGCATTTTGGAAAATCGAGTTTTCAAGCTCATTCGCAACAATGATTCTGTAAAAACAAGCAATTAATACCAAATATAATTTTCCATTGAAACTCAAACATACGGCGCTAAGCTTCATCCAATAAAATCGCAAGCACGGTACAAGCAGACGACGTTTATACAACCTAAGCCCATTTTGTAGATCCGTGCCGTAGATACTTACAGTCTTCTGTGGTCTTGTGGTCATATCGTTATAAAACGTTCGCCGCATGTGCATTTGGAATTGGCTGCTAATACATAATAATGTCACTTGTTCGATTGGCTCTACAAGCAATTGGGAATGCGGGACGCACTAGCCTACAAAGGGTAGATTGGTACAATTCATTCCCTCACCAATCATTAAATTAATTCTCTCCAACCTCACATGTCTTTTCTAGGTTATTTCAGTGAGGAGTATTTCGCACGGTTTTGTTCGTTATAACGAGCAACAACAAGCAGAAATAGAGGAAAATGCAGAGGAGACTGAAGAAGCTAATGCTAAACCGAATATTGATCCAAGAAGTGATAGGTCTAAAGTTATTCCTGTAGATACTAGCATCTCGTATCTTAAAAGTGAAGGTATCTAATTTCAATTGTTCATCAAACAAAAGTTCCAATTCTCACTTGTACTTGTTATTGATTATTAATAACTATTATAGTCATATCCAAAGTGCTCAGGTATCAAATGTCAACTTATTATTAGAGTATTGACAATCGTGTAATTGCACAATCACAAGATGTGAATGCTTGAGTATCTTACAAATTCAATTGCATTTGAAAACAAGCACATTAAACCCTAGAAAATTCATATACTATTCATATTAGTGTTGTAAACAAAGCATTACACTTCATTAGTTGATAATGTTTGATTTTTCAGCGTACAAAGAAACTTACGGAGATGATCCAGTTTGGAAAAATTATAGAAGAAATTTCAAAGGTCAATTTGCACCAACTAAAACTAGAAGAACTTGTGTAGTACGTATACTTTCTACAATAGGAAGCAATTTTCTCCTTTAACTAATCTCATTTTCTCATAAAAGCAAATCGATGTAATATTGCGTTACTTTTCATTGTTTCAGAGAAACAAAATTCTTACCACGAGTAATCCTTGTCCAATTTGCAGAGACGAGTATTTAGTATTAGATCATAGAAATACAGAATTGATAAATCAATTTATTTCTCCATATAATGGTGAAGTAATTGGTTTCAAGTAAGTAAATTTAATACTAAGAAAAATATTAATGTTAAGTGAATATTTTGAAAGTTAACTGAACTGAATTTCATACAAAATGAGTCATTATAAATGCACTGATATTCATTTTTATACTTCATTATAGATTTGATTTGAATAATTATAAAAATATTAACATTTGACTTTGTTTAATAAAAAAACTTTCAGCTGAATTGACGATTTTGATATCAATCATATTCTAGTTTCTTAACTTCACTGTATAATTTCAGGAAAACTGGGCTCTGTCAGGTGCAACATCGAAATCTTTTAGTAGCCATATTCAGAGCCAAGGATTACGGAACAATACCGTATGATGTCCCATTTAGAGAGTATGATTATTCTGAATGGTATAACCCAGATGAATCGAAAGATAAACAGTAAAAATACAGAATAAATAGTATGCCAAGATATTCAGCATGGAAGCTTCATTTGTTATAATTGGCGGAGGTATCTCTGGAGTATCTTGCGCTGAGAGTATTGCATTTCTAGCTCCAGAAGAGAGTATAATTTTGATAACAGCAAGTCCTCTAATCAAGGCTGTCACGAATATTGTATCTCTTGGAAAAACTCTAACACAGTTTGATGTGGAAGAACGTTCATCAAATTCACTTGTAGAACTCTATCCATCTATTCAAGTCATCAACGATGTTGTTATTAAAGTTGATAAAATTGAAAAAATCGTTACAACAAAAAGTGGAAACTCGATCAAATATAAAAAGCTATGCATTTGTTCTGGAGCACGACCAAGAGTGATATTTGAAAACAACAGTAGAGTTATAGGGATTCGTGACACGGAATCGGTAGAGAATTTTTTAGAAAAACTAAAAGGAGCAAAACGAATTATTGTTATTGGTAATGGTGGAATTGCGACAGAGCTTGTTCATGAAACAAGTGGTGTCGAAGTAGTTTGGGTAATAAAAGACAAACATATATCTGCTACATTTGTTGATCCTGGTGCTGCAGAATTTTTTCAAGATAAATTATTGAAAAAAGATTCCCCTGAAGAAAGTCAACCAGTGAAGAGAGTGAAATATACGATCACAAGTGGTACCTCATCAAAGGGAGGTCCTGCACTTGGACCAGATTGGCACAACAACTTTAAACTCAGAAACAACAATCCATTGTCAACTTCTGTACAGTTAGAATATCAATGTGAAGTAACAAAGATAATGGATGTTTTAGAAATGCCAAAAAATGAAACGAATGATTGGCCTATTTATGCACAACTAAGCAATGATAAAATCGTAGGGTGTGATTTAATTGTTTCTGCTACAGGAGTCATACCAAATGGTGATATGGTTGGTTTAGAAGGATTAACAAAAGGGGAAGATGGTGGTTACTTAGTTGACTGGAAATTAGAAACTTCTGAAAAAGACATTTTTGCAGCTGGCGATGTTTGTAGTGTAGGTTGGGATGTTGCAAGGCATTGGTTCCAAATGAGACTCTGGACACAAGCTCACCAAATGGGGCGCTACGCAGCTAAGTCTATGGTTTCTACTTTCAAAGAAGAAGAATTCTTACAAGATTTTTGTTTTGAGCTTTTTACTCATGTCACGAAATTTTTTGGTTACAAAGTCGTTTTACTTGGATTATACAATGGGCAAAAACTGGATAATAATTATGAAATTCTTTTACGAGTAACCAAAGGTAATGAATACATAAAACTGATTCTAAAAGATGGAAAAATGCAAGGTGCAGTTCTCATTGGCGAAACCGACTTGGAAGAAATGTGTGAAAATCTAATATTAAACCAATTAGATCTAAGTATGTATGGAGAGGATTTGTTAAATCCAGATATTGATATAGAAGATTACTTTGATTGATTATATTCTGATGATGACTTTTGTAAGCTTTAAACTGTACATTTTTTATGATAAATAATAACCAAAAAGTTGATAGAATATTTAGTTTAATTATTTCAATTATCCAATTCCAAGATCAGAAGTTTCATCAAAATCAGATAATTTGAGAATTACTTGAAAATTCAATTAAAACTTACAATATGATGTTGAGGAAGAAATTAACTTCAATTTTATATAATAAATAATATTTATTGCCAAACATGCTATCTAAAACTTCCTTATGACGTCACAAAATTGCTAATATTTATAAACGATTTGCACTGCGTAATTTTTCGAATGGTATCAAGCTTACATAATAAAATCTTGGAATCAATGTTAAAATTATACGATTATGGAAAATTCGTAAGAAAACATTGAATAAAAATTCACGGAAGTAACGAGTATCAATTTAAAAAATTAAAAAGAAAGAACACATGGAAAAGATTAAAAAAGACCTTATTGTAAAATGTGATGGCAATCTCCAGATAACTATTATCTGATTAACTTATTGAAATAGTCTAGATCTAAATTTAGAAGAAAAATAGATGCGAGATTCATACACGATATTTCTAGTGTATGATACTTTTCACATGTCATTTTTGTACTCATAACTTATCCATAAGAGAGAAAAGTTTCATTTTTTACATCTGTATTAAAATGAATTTCAAGCGAGCCTTCAATAACTGTTGTCACTTGAAGTTAAATCTAACAAACTTTGAGCCATTATCATTCTTGAGAAACGGACATGTGTTCCTTAGATTAGACTTTGCGGGTGTGGCATCATTGGTGGAAAAATATTTCTTACTGCTAGCTAAAGGCTGGGCAGTTTTATCAGTCGAATTTTCAACCACTGTGTCATTTGGATTGCTAACATTGGATGCAACGCTCTCAGAACTGCTTTCAGCAATTGACTTATCTTCCAATGTAACTTTGAGCTGCTGCATTATTGCGTTAACTTTGTCTAGAGCTTGAGTGACCTTACCGCTCACTTCCCTACTCTCGTATTGGTGACAAAGTCCTTTCAGAGTTTTCGAGGCAAGCTCCATTTGAATCAAACACTGAAAAATGTCGTCACGGCGTTTTTGTAGGATTGATTCGGAAGTTTGGTCGGCCATGGAACCATCAAGGAAGGATGCTTCAACTGAAAATTGACTCAAGCTTTCGTTCAGTTGCTTTTTCACAGGTGTCATGTTTATCGATATTCGGCTGCAGTATAACGAGTCGGGTACGATGTCGCTTTCCTCGAATAGTTCCCATTTGTCTTCAGAATCTTGCAAGTCTCGTATGGAATCTTCTAACTCGTGATCCCTTAGTTTATGTATCCAGTCTAGAAAACGATCAGGTTTCCACAGAGTTTCAAGCATGTTATCTTTATCGCGAATTCGAATTACCGGCTGCAAACCTTTATCTACTACTATTTGTTGTTGGTGGAATTCCTACAAATGAAAATTACAAAAGTTAAAATCCTTATCACTGTCAAATATTGATAATATTATTTTCTTGGAATAAAAATGCTTCCGTCTGACACGAAAGAACATTGATACTCACATAATTCACCCCTACGTCTCTGCATCTTTCAGTTGCTTCTCTGACTAATAATTGTATCTCGTGAAGACTAACTCCGCCAGTTTTCATAGCATCAAGACTTGTTTTGACAGTTAAGGCTGTTTTCACGTCAGTTGTTCCTTTAAGTAATTCTTCGAGTTCTTGCATAAAATTAGATTTATACGGCGTAATGCTTATTCCTGAGTCTTCGATTTCGATCCTTCTTATTTTATTATTTGTTTCAATTTCACTAGCAAGTAATTCTTTCTCTCGTTCAAGCTCTTTCCTTTTACGATTCACTTCTTCCAATGCTAACTTGTGTTCTTGAAGGTTACTATCTAATTGCTTTATTTCACATTCATAAGCAGATTTTTGAGAATTTAACTGCATTTCTACTTCTTTTTTCGCATTTTCAAGCTCTTTCACAGCCTTGCGTTTGGATTCTTCCAACTCTGCTCGCAACCTATTATATGGGAAATAAATATATTCATATTCGTGAAATAAAAACGTGATTAAAAGATAATTCTGAATTCTTAGAAACTTATGTGCATACTTTTCTTCTTGCGTTCGAAGAACTTCCTGATAAGCATAATCAAAATCGATAGGTTGAACTGATGTTAGACCATCTTGATCATTGATTGGATTGCTAACTTTAAAGTAATGATTTCCACCAATAACCAAACGATCCCCGTGCTTCAATCGGATTTTTCCTTGTACCATCTATTTGATATGAGCATAAATGTAATTATAATTAGTTTTATATTCATGAGTTATTGAAACAATCTGATAAGAGAGAAAAAAAATCAATTACCTCTCCATTAACAAAATTCTCGCTGTCCTTTTCTGGGTAGAAAATTAATTTTCCACTATTATTTTCGATTGTGCTGTTGAAAAAAAACTCTGTTTTAGAAATAAATCTCCATATTTTTTATGAAAAAAGAATGATTGAAACAGAAAATTAAATATTTCTAATAATAAACTTTTTAAGCAAAATATTATGGGAAATATTTTAAATTTTGTCAGTTAATCCATATATTCGAAGTATGTTGACGAATATTGTCTTATCAAACATCATAAATAATAAACTCTGACGTTTATACAATATATACAAGGAAATATTTTTGATTTAAAAAACACATTAAAATCGAGCGGGATATAGAAAGACAATATTGATCAACAAATTCAATGCAAAAATGATATTCAAGTCTGATTAATTTATTTATGTTTAGGGTGATAATGTTTAGGGTGAAATGATAAAATAATAGAACGCCAGTCACAAAAAAAATCAATGAGTGAGTGAAATACGCTAATCCATATTTGAAGTCCAACGGATCAGCTGAAAGTATTAAAGAATGATATAGAACGTGCAGAATGATAAATATTTTATGAATTAGATATAAAGATTAGATCAAACATGTGCATGAAAGAATATAATTGTAACATAAAAAATTAAGTGAACATAGGAGTTAAAGATTACGCTTGTCATATACATCACGAGATGGGAGTGAGGACAATGTTAGAAATCTCTGAACTCAAGTTTCTTAATGATAATTGAAGTCTGATACGAGTTTTTGTATCATACTGAATAATATACAATGATGTATCACGCAGAATTACGAACGTAACATCACATAATTCAATGTTATTATAGGGGCTGAAATCAATTTAGTTCCCTATATGATGCATTTTCATGATTTACTCTTCAAGATATTCATTCACTTAAACTTGAGGAAACTTGTGGAACTGGTCAAATTCGCTGGCGTGCAATTTAGATATAAAATAAATTGAATCGGACGTTTTTGTGACAGTTTAGATAAAAAATATCAATAAAAATTAAAACCAATAATTGTGAAAAATGATAAGATGAAATTGTATGCACGTAATTTGACTTTTCACGCAAAATCAATTAATTCTGTTCTTACATTTATATTCAATAAGTTTCAACTGATTAACACAATCAAAACTGAACACTGAAATTGATTAATCTCCGATATATCAGTTATTGATATCTCCCCATATCGCGCTAGGTGTTCCAGACAAAGGATGAAAATTCTAAATTCGAGGGTTTCGCGATGAGCGAACAACTTTTCTAAACGGTATCCATCACCATCTTCAAACAGTCTGTGGAATAAAACTCTAAATCCAACCCAAAATTAATCTAAGCGATGCAAACGAAAAATTCAAACAATAATAAGAAAGCAAGCAAGTGTTTTTTCTTCAACCGCATTTTTTTCTTGTCTTCCACTAACCAGTGAAGCTTTTTCACCAACGGCCCATCCAAAACAATGTCGACTTTTTTTGATGGCGTGCCGGTTCTGGGAGCTCTGCCAACTCGCACACGACCTGGGGGAATCAGATACAAGAGCGTACCGGACAGCATGGGATCGGCGGCCAAATTAACTAGACACGGCTGCTTCTGACCCTTGTCTTTTATGTCCAGTTCGATAGCAATACCACAACGACGAAGGTAAGTCAGCTCCGTATTTTTCTTCTCCTGGGCCACGCGCAGCTTTTCCTGCCATGATCTACAATTTTTTCAAGTAGCTTTCGTATTAGAGCCTGGTTACTAGTGCAAGACCTTCTCTGTCTTCCTAGAGTCTGTGCAGATGCGTGAGGTTCGAGGGGGTCGAGGGGGGAATTCTTCTTCAGGAAAATTTGAATATCCAGGGTATTTTTGCAGTGCTTTTGGGTTAAAGGGACTCGTTGAAATTTTGAGGCTTGGTTGGTAACAGATGATCGGACTACTGGTTTCGGTGACGCACGGAAATGATAAGTTAATGAGCTTTGTAACCTCGCAGATTATATTTCTCGCTCGCATGATTCCTATCGTGAATATCGATGTAGATTTAGAACAGAATATCCCACGTTAATTATTGGAAAACAACTAACCACGATTTTAGATGAGACATCGCACTGTTGCATCAAAACAAAAGGTGGAAAAGTGGTCTAGTTGTTGAGTAACACACGCTCATGAATCATTAAAAAAACTGAAGATCCGCGATGAACAAAGGTTAAGAGCTTCGTATGTTCTTTTGTTTCAAGACAAATATAATTCATTCCATAAGAATAATAAAAAAACAATTATTATTAGGCACAGGAAAACGTCACCAAGTCAGCAGAAAAGTTTTGGAGTTTTTGGATAACAGTTGCTAGTTTCTTTCAGATTTTCATGGAAATCGTTAAATGATGAGATTATACTTACTTTTGTGATTCGGATAGCTGTTCATTCATCTTTTTTAATTGATCTTTCAGTTGATCAATCTCACGTTGTTTCTCGTAACCATTTGACATGCTCTTTAGTCGCTGGATCTCAGCGTTCAATTGCCTGGAAGCAATTAAAATGTTAGCGAGGTAAATAGATATAGGTAAAAAAATTGCAGATTAGTTCATCTTTATATGATTGTATCTATCAAGAGCCTCGCATAACTTTTACAATCAAACGTGACCCACTGTCAGGGGTACAATATTCAAATATTTGCATATTTCGATATTTTTAATATAAAAGAAGTACAATCGTGTTTGAGCTCTGAAGAATGCTAAAAAATTCTTCAGATATTGAATGTTATATCTCTTATTATGAAAATTAACCAGCTAAATACGCCAAGTCGTTTACGAAATTTTCTTTTCAATATTACTCAGAATAATAAAGTGTTAAATAGGGATAATATACTTACTTAAAAATCACTTAGACAGATGATTTGCCTTAAACTAGTTGTAAAATACGTACGAATGTTTGAACATATGTTATACTATTATAATACACAATATTGTTCTTCATATTTATCATAAACATTAACATCAAAAAAATGTAAAAGGGATGTACTGAATCAAAAAAATTTGGTTAAGTATAATTTAATTTGAGCTGTTGAATGATATTGAGAAGACTGCAATAGAATATTGAATCCGACATTTCCTTCATTTAATATAATTTAAGACAAATAGTTATTTCACTCTGTACACTTACCGAACATTCAAACTAAAAAAAACATTTCTGCATCACTCATCAAAATGCGAAAATCGACAACTCTGAATTTATAATGTAAAATTTAGACCGAAAATGGAAAAATAAATATCTTAAACAACATTCAGGAAAATGTTTATGTATGACTTTCAACCTATTCTTAATTGTCACTGGTATATTTCATAATAATACTTGTTTCTTGGAATCTGTTCATAATTGTAATAGATTAAACATGAACTTTCACATTTGGTGTTCAACTCGTATAAAAAAAAAATTACCTTATTAATTTGTCATGTGGATCTTCGTTGACCCGAACACGATTGACAATTGCTCGAGCCTGACACGCATAACGCAGAGTTGCTAGAGTTTCTTCTAAATGTATATTTGCTGGAGAAACGGTGCCTAGCATAGCAGTTCGTGAATTTCCTCCAAGGCTCTCCTGAAAATTAAAGGATTTGGTTATAGTTGGCGGTTCATAAAGAGGGTCAAGATATTTTTAAAATCGTTGTTTCCTTTAAGAATTTGATAAATCTATCAAGAGAAAATCCTTAGAAAATGTCTAACTGTTGTCAAGAGCTTTAAAAAGCTATTTAATGATTAGATAACAAATAAATGCAAGGACATCTCGATCAGGCAAACAATTGGACAGAGTTGATTAGCCTGTTTTTAAGAAAATAATGTAATAGTACTTCAACGAATATGTCTTATCTTCTGTACCTCTCGACACCATTTAGTTAAAGGAACAAAATTTAAGAAAAAAAAACGATTGTTGCATTCGAAGAAAAAGGCAAGAATCTCATTTGATCATATAGGTGGTCAATTTGATTAGAATTTAGTAAAACGGGTACAATCGGTATCCATGTGTAAGTTTCAAATGATCATGATGTCAATGATGCAAAATACTCCAAACGTTATCACAACTATTTTCTGCAAAAATTATACCCCTATTTATTATAAACCGCAATGAATTCAGGCATTCTTGTAGATTAGATGTTATTTTGTGCAATTCGTTGGATGCATCAATGTCAATCGACGATTATCAGCCAAGATATAGTCAACATTGAGTAATTCTATAGCTTCAAGATTTATTTCATTTAGATTTTTCCATTACGAATCATATCTCAAAATTCATAATCTCAAGATAACTAAATTAATCATTTTCTGCATGAAGAGTAACTCTTTTCAATGGTAATTTTTATATTTATCTATATTTACATACTGGATCACAAATTTAGATTCGGAAAAAAATATCGAGTACCAATTCTCTATTTAATGTACTTATATATACATTAAATATTATTACCAATATTTCTGATTAATTAATTTTTCGCCCGCCATATCAATTGCGTTACAATTTCATTGATAAGTGAACAAAACGCTTATACAAATTATAGGATTTGGATATAAGTCCATATTAAAAAATGTTCAGGTAGAGATGGTAGTATATATCCTTGTTACGCTGATTAAAGACTCATATTGATAGAAAAAAAGTT
Organism: Aphelinus atriplicis; assembly: GCA_020882685.1. Lineage (NCBI taxonomy): Eukaryota > Metazoa > Arthropoda > Insecta > Hymenoptera > Aphelinidae > Aphelinus > Aphelinus atriplicis. The sequence goes on along the minus strand of CM037073.1, from coordinate 52,934,119 downwards.
ACTTATGAAGGCGAACGTATCTGTCGCGTTGAAGATATTTAAAAGTCACATTTACTATGGTTTTTTACTACTCAAAGAGTAAATGAAAAATCTTGGTTTATAAACGATGGATCACCACAATCTAACTCAAAGTAAGTTGCTTCGTTTTTACGTTTTTATATGAATGTGCTTGAAAGTCGTCGTTTCATAATACAATAGCTGTTGTGAACGTAGATTATCTAAAATCTTCAGAAGGTGAAATGTACCGCTGCAGATGATCTAATACTGTTTGTTTTACTGCGTAACTTTCATTTGAAGGAAATATTTAGGTAACGGCAGTGAGAACGTAGGAATGATTCTTCCATAATTTGAAAATGTTGGGCTCAAAAAGGGGGAAAGAAAATCACAATTCTCTGATGCTTGCAGTAACAGCTTTTACCACTATAATTATCACACGCAGAACACATAGGTATTTAGCTTTATAAAGTCATTTGAAACAATGTGATTTCCAACTTGATACTCAGGATATTCCGAGGATCAAAATATATAAAATTCATATTAAATTTGAATTATAATTTATTCGTGACTATCTTCAGTAGTGCAAATAATCTAAGTCACCTGCATAGAAGCATCATATTTTGCATGTCTTATCACATCACAGCTAGCAAGGTATTATCATCAGCGTTTGGCAAGTATTCGATTTACGAGAAAAAGATAAAGGGGGAGAGACGAAGAATGTAAGATTCTTCAAACCGGTTTCACCTTCGCACGTGCATTTTGCCAACGACCCATGGTGGAATCCTCCAAGTCGGAAGTGCTCGAGCGGTTGCTTGCATCGGCAACTTGAGCAAAAAAACCGCCAAGAGAGTCGTGCGAAAGACTCCTTTTTATACTCTTCTTGATCCTTTCCATACGAGTACAAGTTCTATTTTTAGACTTGGGAATTTCGCGGTGCTCTGTTCCGATTTACGCTAACGTTGAATTTCGTTTCATAAATTGAGTATCAAAAAGATAACAGTGCTCTAGTTTTTCGACGGATTGTTAATTTCTTCTGGGCTGAATGCGGGATATCCAAGATTCTAATCTTCTATTGCAGAAATAATACGACTGTGTGATAACAATACTCAAGAGTATTTTCAAATGTGTGAAGGGTTATAAAACGATAACAGATTTATTTGTATATTGTATGGTTTGAAAAATTCAATATGTGGATCATATCAAATGAAGAAGATTAAAGAGTACCGATATACGAAGTAAATATACGCACAAATTAGCGTATAAAAAAAGCATAAACAACAAATAATTTTTCAGGCTGCAAAATCAACTGACTCAGTCAAGCCCAAGTGCTCTTGGAGTTCCGCCAATATATGGGCACTTGCAAGAAAAACACGTGGCTCGCATGACTGAGGCGCTAATACGAAGAAGGACACAAGACTGCTACGAAGATTTTCCATACATTTTTTATATACTGAACGTTGTAATCATCAGACAACCGGAAATTTACGTATAAAATAGAAAATAGAGTATTATTTTGTTCCAATTTATATTGGTGAATATCTAGTAATTACTGAAGGGATACATTTTGAATCTTTGACGTATTGATCAGGACTATGTAATATTAATACTGTGTTTAATAAATGATGTATGAGTGTCAATGAAAATTAAGCACTTAATCTACAATATTTTGCAAGAGCTTCCTAGAGGATTAATAAATTATAATCAAAAAGATCCAGTTAAATCATTTTTGTAAGATAAAATTTCTATTGATTAGGGACATGTTGGCAAATCGAAGCTGATTACAATTTTTATATTACTGAAAATTTACTGAAAGAAACAACATGTATTTATTACATTGTACCGTAACAATTACACGAACCTGCTTCACTCACAAAATAGAATGTTGGTTCTAGAAGAAAAATCAGTTTGAGGCTATAGCAATAAAATTTATTCCCGTGATGAACATACTCATCTAGGATCAAGAATAGAGTCTTAATTTTAGAGGAAATCTTCTTGCTATAGTGTAAAACTGATTATTCAAATTTATATCAACAATCAGTGGCGGACATTGATTCAATCTCTAACCGCAGGTTCGAAAAATTTTTTATGTTATACGTGATCATAAACGCTCATTTCACGCATCGAATTCCGTGCGTGAAATGCGATTTCACACACTAGTGCGTGAAATCGCATTTCACGCACGGAAATCGATGCGTGAAATATTTCACACACGGAAACCGATGCGTAAAATATTTCACGCACTCAAATCTCGATGAGTGAAATTCGCGTTTGGATCACTTATAACATAAAATATCGTATGCAACTCGTGAAATGCGATTCCACGCACTCGTGTGACCGCCTAACACTCGTTCGCCGGCTTCGCCGGCGACTCGTGCAGGCTTGTCACACTGGTGCGTGAAATCGCATTTCACGCACTAGTTGCATAATATACTATTAAATTAAATTATCCCTCAAATAAATCCAATCTATTTTCAAATTTCAAAACTCGATATTATTCCGTGTCTGGCTCAAAGTCGTATCAACAGCCCAGCTGTGAAAATAATCCACCATCGTGGGTTCGAGTGACAAACTTCAGCCTGAGGTAGGTCGTAGGTAGAGGAGCACCGTCCTTGTGAGCATTAAATCGTTTCAATATTAATTCTTCATTGAATTTATCAAGAGATTTGAACCGTATTACTTGAGTAGCAATGAGATTTTCCTTTATTTTTTTTTCCGTCAGTCCGACACGAACGGGAAAAAAAATTTTTTCTTGCTCAACAAAGAAGTGCTCGAGTCGTCACGAATTTCGCGCACCACAGCGATTCTCCCAATATACTTTGCGAATGCGACCCCGTCGAATTGTTCGATCGCTTCGCGTCAACATAGTTGAACCATCCCCAAAATGCGAGAAAACACTGAACCGATTCGGCGCAGTCCCACGTGACACTCTGTTTACAAATACCTCTCCTACTCGCATCGTGCTAGCCGATCTAAAAATTGACGCTCATCAACAAACAGTCGTTTGTTTAACAACAAGCCGCGACGCAAAAAGCGTACGCACACATGCGTCGACCGATCGAGGGTGGATTAGCCAGCTTATCTTATAGCACGCGAGGCGAGCGCAAAACCCTCGGGACGATAAGGTGCGGTTCGCGTGTGTATACAAGAATAAAGCGACTCTGATGGATAAAGAGAACGAATTCATCGAGATAAGGGGAAGCACGCGCTATTATCCGGGAAACATCACCCAGCCGATGAATCAGAGTATACGCCAAGTACAGTGTAGGTGCACTTAACTCGACCATATTAGTACATACAATCCACGTGCGTCGACACGAGACGGAAAGAGCGCGCGAGAGAGAGAGAGGGAGAGAGAGAGAGAGAGAGAGTGGGGTGTTGTCGAGGGGTGGGCCGGGCCCAATGGCTGTGTACAAGGCGCAGGAGAGTTTCGAAAAAAAAAACGGGGGCACGGGCGGGTTCGGAGCACGAGGATGCTGTCACGTAGGCCGCGAGTCCGAGGTTCGGTTCGGATGAGCCGCGCGGGAGGGGAAAACGCGCGCAGTTCTCCCGGCGCGCGGCGGGTTGGTGGGGGCTCGGCTCGGCTATATGCGCACCACCCGAGCGCACGGCTTGTCAGTTTGCCGAGCAAAACAGAGCCGTTGCAACGCGCCGCGCGTACCGTTTCCCCGCACACACGAGTACTCGCAGCCACCCCAGGTTTCGTCCGCAGAGGAGAGCTCCCGCATCCGAGAGGAGACACAAGTCCGTGAGCCACGAGCGACGTGTCAACCCGCCGCCACGATGGACCTTGTTTACATCCCCGACGTGCTGTCGTTCGGCTCGTTCCGCAGCCCCCAGTACCGGGACTACGAGCAGTCGTGGAACAGGAACTACTACGACGACGGTGAGCCCCGCTCTCGCGGCTTTGCGTAACCCAAAGTGCCACTCGAGAGAAAGCCTTTTCCATCCTGTGCTCCGCCCTCCGTTCCCATGACCCGTAACGCGAGTATTTCCAACGAGTACGCCCGTATTATTCGCGTATCACTCGGTTCGCCTCTATAAGCGCTTGCGAAACTATATATAACATCCATGGGAGTCTCGGCTGCGGCGCGGCAATTATCTACGCGCCGGCCGCGTTCGAAAAAGGAAAATCCTCATTAGGCGCGCACGTGCGCCAATTGAAAAATTGCCCCAGCATCCGTGCTCGCGCAAAAAAACACAGGCCGCCGCCGCGGCTGTGCGCGCACGCGTATGTGTATATATAGACCATGTGTAAGTGTGTATACGGGCCGCGAGTGCGCGCGCACTCGCTCCATTCACCATATACTTGCGACGCCCACGCACACGGGAACGCATTGTGTGCGGTGGGTATTTTTAGAGCACGGCACGAGAGAGCCCAACCCCCCTTCTCCCGACGAATCGCATTAAATTCGAGCGAACCGGCGAAAATATCCGGCGCTCGGCTATTCTCGGATGTGTCAATAGACGAGTCGCGCGACTCGAGGATGAAAAGTGATCTTGAGAGGTGGGCGGATTCGACTGTTTACTTTTGACGACAAATAGACATGTCGCGTTGCGAAACCGACCTATACCGCCGTGTTTATCGTCGCGGTCGTAATGTTACCACGTCCCGGTCTACATATCCGAGTCAACGGATTGCCCGTGTTATTTTCTGTAGCGATCGAACCGCAGGTATACGACCGATCCAAGGAGACCTAGTGTCGCGCGAGCCGGAAGGGAAACGCAACTCGGCGTGGAAAGCGATACGTGTATAACCTCGATGGGTCTCGGCTGATCAACAGTTTCGGCCGCAACGAATGATTAGGGGTTTTTTGCTTAGTTTTGGGTTTTCTCCGTATTTTTACGTATCGAGTGGTGATTGGAAACTCAGGAGAAAGTGATTGCCGCAAGAGACAGTTTCTCAGGTGGAAAAGCACTCAGTCGATATATATATATATATAGTTACACCGGCCATTGCGTTAACCAAGTGGAACCATAACTAACTCGGGGAAGGAACAGCTGGTCGGCAAATGTAAACGTCCCAACGTTCGATTTACATAAGAAACTTGAATGATTATCGCATCCGAAGTTTGATGATAAGAGCTGCTGTGAGATTAAAAATTAATTGCAAATCGGTCCTGCGCGTCACATCGAGTAAGAACTCGATTATGCAGACGTTTATGGCGTAATTTTTTTTATATCTGTATGTGCAAAAACGAAAAATAAACGTGTGTCGTGTGACTTTTATCGTAGGCTATAAATAATTTTCGAGTATACAGGCTATACATGTGTATGTTTGAGAAGCGACATTGTATCTTTGACCGCGTCAACAGACTATAGGAATAAAATGTCAGATTTGTGTTATGCCCGCAGACAAAGTTTTATCATATCGATATACTACCCGCCAAGGTAGAATACGTGGGTCAAATGTGGACTAATAAGAGACTATGAGCTCAAGTACAAATGAAATTTATAATCAATTGGTTTTCAGTCCAAAACTCGTTATAAAGTACCGGAATTGGTAACTCAGGAACCACTCTACAAGTGGCTTTCTATTCCGAATTTCACAGTCGTGAACAGCGCAAGTCTGTGGCCGCATGAAATAGCACGGAAAAGATGTTTGTCCGGGACTAACATTTATATAGTAAAACACATGGTAGATATTTGGGGGAAAGTTTCCAAGTTGACTTGTTTGATTATACGATCACTTTAAATCCTACGGAATCTCCGGTTCGTTGCCTCATTTTCCACGCAGACATTCCAACAAGAGTAAGAACTAACGAACAGATAATTCACTCGTTTTTGCCTTGAATGTAAAAAAGCCCGAAATAGCTTTTGGAATCACCACCTGCTGAAATCGATTAGACACATTGAAACCGTCGTTACAGCTGTTTTAAAATCATAAAAATCAGACGTTTTCGCTCTGTATAGCCGTACATATCATCTGTGTACTGAAATTATGTACTTATCCAAAGTGCGTTAAAACAATACTTTCATTGTTAAATGTACACGAAAGTAACTTTCTCCATGCGTTATTTTACCGTTTCACCTTCAATGTATTTTAACGAGTAGAAAAAACAAAGAAAAAAAATGACGAGATGAATTGTTTCCGATCCATACCGAGCTTTAAATTTGCAACTCGAGACGGAACTGCCCACGCACACAATATGTTTTCTACATGCAGTTGAATAACAATGTAAACAGATGAGTTGTACACCTGACGCGTGCAGGAAAATAATAGGCATTACATAGCGAGCGATCGAGTAACATGCAAAAATCGTGATGAACACTCGAGACAAGACAAATCACGTTTTTCCTCATTCTGTTTGTCTGTCGTTTTGTTTCGCGAGCATCTATTTTGGGATACGATCGAGCCGATAATAAGCGCCGCGGGGCTCGACTATATGCCGATTATTTAGCGAGTGTGATATACCGATGCATCCGCTATTATACACACTTACCAACTCAAATCGCTCGGTGGTTTTGTACTCGCGTGCGTGCGCATTGCGAAATCGCGATTCCAAGTTCATCGCTACGTGCGTGATTTTTATTTTTCGTTGCTTTTGTATATCTAAAGCTTTTGTTGTTGTGTATCTAAACCGGCAAATATGTCTCAAAAGGCAAATAGGAATTAGTTACGCTCGGCTGAAAATTGTTCCGCTTGTCAAGTTCAATAACGAAAAAGGCGTTGATGATGCACTTTGTATTGAAAATGGGCTTACACATTATCTCGATTATTTCTTTGCTCGCCCGAGATACGGTGGAGCTTTTGATAAAACTCCATAAGCGTCAGAGGAATGTGCTTATCTGCACAATTCAACTGCGCTCGAACGCTCTCTTAACAACGCGAATTACTCGATCGTTCGCTGGCCAAGTATATACACACACGAGAGACTCGCTGGAGAGACGGATAATGGCGAAAATTGCCGAAACAAACGAGCGCGACGCGTTGCACGCAGTTTCAATGAGTACATACATATAATAACGCAGGGAATGCGGCTCAGCGGGTATTCAAATCTAGTAATAGGGGACGGATGAACAGGTGTACACGCATCCTGTTGCGTAAGCCCATGTATACTTTGACTCTCGGGCTTTTTGAACAACAAGCGTATACGTTACATACGCAAGGCGGAGAAGCATAAGAGGCGGCGCAAAAAGGGCTGCAGTTGAAACGAGGTCGTGGCGCCGGGCCGTTTCGATATACATATATACATAACATGCAAGCAGCGCTCGATGTGCAGTGGCGAGCGATGCAGCGACGCGGACATGAGACTAACCGCCACCGCCACCGATTACCTTCGCTTTCTCGTGCGCAGTTTATTTTTAGAGAGTCTAGCCGCGTTGCACTCGTGTGATTGTTGACCGAGGCTCGCTCGTGCACGTATATGCATACGCTCGCTGCATACAGTCACGCTCTCGCGGTGTACTTAGTTCTCTCGCGGCTACGTAGACGCGCAGGGTCAAGAGTTGCTGAACTCTCGCCACGGGACATCGATATACTTAATATTCTCCTCGCGACGAAATTCGACGTGGATATTATAGAAGAGCGAGATCGTAGATAAGGGACGGTCTGCTCCGATTCCCGGCCGCAGTCTCTCTCTCTCTCTCTCTCTCGACTACAATAAGATAAAGTTGTTTTCGCCCACTGCGAGCTTGGCAAACAACGAGTTTTCGAGCGTGATGCGCGTGTCTGTTTGTGTATATATGCCAAAGTTCGATCACCGATGGGGCACCTGGGGTTTCGTTCCATTTGGCCCATAAGCTCGCTGAGTCAGTCTCGCGGGCGCTTCCTTATTATTTTGCGTGTATAGTGTGTCTCAACGCATATACAAACAATCGTCATTGTTCGCGCGGGCTCAGACAGACGATGATGCCCGAAGGCGTGGCTGCTGGATCTCCGCGACGCGTCTCCGAGGGTAATCCGTCGCGGACAACAGGTTACACACGTAGGTGCAGGTATATCGCGGCTAAGAGAGAGAGAGAGAGAGAGAGAGAGAGAAAAAAAATAGACGACGAGCTTTTTCCGAAGTAGGCCACGCGAGAGCTTGACGCGCCCGAGTCGGCGCACTCGCGACGCGACACCCGAGGCCGCTACGCGTTTGTCCTAAGGGCCGTTTCCCTCGTGTGTGTTCGCGCGACGCAGTAAACGAATTGCGCCGTCCCTCGAGCGCGTATGAGTAATTCGCTCCGCCGGCGCGGATCCACCCGAGATTCGAGCGGCGACGCGATTCCTTATAGCGCGGGCGAAACTCATTCGATTGAGATCGAGGTCGCTCGGCTCGCTTTGAAACTACGGCCGTCGGTGCATGGGAGCTACTTTTTCTGCTGCAGTTTATCTGTATAGCCTCGAAACGAGTTCAGCAGACTACCTCACAACTCAACTGCGCCATTGAGACGACGGGCTTTCTCCGTCGAGTCGTTTTACTCGTAGTTTTACTCTTGCTTTTATACTTTCCAAATGGATTATGCAATCTTTGCGCGCATTTTCATCGTTGACAATAAAAAGAAAGGTCGAAATTGATCCTTTAATTCCAGAGTCACTGGTGATTACTTTATATTTATTGGTATGATTTCCAAGTGCCTCCTTTTCGATCGAGAGAATCGAGCTGTAACTTTTATTCATGGCTGAATACACCGTGGGGCTACTAACTCCCGAATCATAAAAATTACTAAAAATGAAATCGCCAGTTATTCTGGAGTGAATAACTCCTCGTGCGGAACTCTTGTCTAATTTCGCTTTTCTATCGAGAAAGTTGTCATGTTTGGACGTTAGGTAACACGTATCAGTTTAATAACGACATTGCATTAAGTAACCCATTTTTCCCATTTTGCGGACTTTGTTATTCAGATAAGTTCAGATACCGATATTCAATTGGGACAAATGCGCAGGTGCAAATACGTAACACGCGTAACCCTATTCCACGCAATCAAGGTACACAACCAGTACTTTTCCGATATGCGTGCGGCGTAGTGTCGAGCGACATCCAGTACAATTTTACGCGCAGATTCAATACGAGCTGTAACTATATACATTATTGGAACTGCACTGCAGAATCGAAATTGCGCACCGATTATAGCTTAGTATGCACGCTATTTTCTGGATGTAATTACTTTTTCCGTATTGGAAATTTCAAACTCCGTTCGGGTAGTTGTAGTCGATGCAACGAGTTAGCAACCTGCGTGGTACATAGTTTCCATGGACGCGCTCTTCCAACCGGGACAAAAGAAAACGGGACGACCTTACTCGAGCTTATAAACTCATATAATTCACTGAGCTCGGGTATCATTTAAAGCCGCTTGCCTATTAAACTCTAAGATAAGGAAAGGAACTCGACCCAATTGTTCCAAGACCGAGTTTAACCGTGGCAAATTAGCCGCGCGTACGCGAAGGTTGATTTTTACGAGCACATTCATCCATTCAAAACAATGCACCTCGCCGGATCCTTGACGAGAGTATAACATTGAGTTGTCGTTGCAGGTAAAATGACGTCGTACCAGCAGCAACGACAGCAGCAGCAACAGCAGCAGCGTCAGCGGGAGAACAAGGGCTCGTGCCACCTGTGCAAGGAGAGCAAACGGCGCAGCCTTGCCGCGTACATCCGCGGCAAGACGCGCAACAACTCCTGCAGCGAGATATGCGAAGAGGAGGAGGAGGAGGAGGTGGTGGAAAACGAGCAGCAACAGCCACAGCAGCCACAGCAAACCAATCCCAAATCGAGCCACGCCGAGAAAACGAAGGTCTGATCCGCCGCCGCCGCCTCGCCCATCACTACCAAAGAATCGTGCCACTGTCGCTGCTCGTTCGCCAGGAGGCGAGACAAAGCGCCGGGACGCCTCCTTACTCCGCCAACCCATACGTTTGCTCTGCCTCTGCCGCGCGACGCTTTTTCTCCATGCACCGAGTAACGATTTCGCTCGAGCGCACTTTTTCGTGTTCGAAAGACGCTATTGATTGCCGCTCCGCGCCGGGAGGGGCGACTCATTCGCGAGGGACTAAGATTGCGCGAGAATCGTAACGAGTTTGCTGCGCAAAATACTCGGCGGCGCTCGATTGAATGCGCGCAATACGAGACGATTGAATAGCCGAGAGCACCGCCACGTGAACTTAACGAGAGCCGGCTGCCGCCTTTTGATTATCCGTATTATTATACTTCGGGTGGCATCGGGTGTACAGGTTAAGGCCTCTCCCATGCCCCGAAGAATGGAGAGAATTGAGAATTTCACGCGACTCCTTTGTTCTTTTACGTTTGAATAAGACTGATTAAAAACTTTTAGTCTCGAAAACTGAGACTAATCATATAAGTTGGGCGAGAAGTACTTGAAATTGTACGTTCTAATCAAGATGAGATTTTCGAAAGTGAGATAATCTCACGAAACAAAACGGGAAGGAGTTAGTGGGATGAAAATTGTTCTTTTTGGTTGTTCATCGCGGTTGACGAGAAGAGAAAAATTCAAAATTGGAATCTGTTGATTTGGTTGTTTCCAGGGTATCGCAATTGAGTTGAGATTTGATTATTTCCATTTTTGTTTGTCATATGCTTCATTCTTACTTTTTCTCCGATCATAATCATCGAGTTACTGCGGAGTTTGAATAGATTATACTCTCATACCCTAAATCGAAAATCGTCAGAGCAAATACTATTGTGACCTGCTGTGGATTTTCACCAGTTAGTAGTTTATTTTAGCGTGTAAGCAAAGCATTAATACTGCCTAATAACAAAGCCGAATGCATTTCTTCTCATTGAAAATGTAGATATCAATCTAATCAACGTATTGAATTTGTAAAATTTAATATTTGAATCGTTGACAAATTATGAAAGATATCAAAAGAAGTTTAATTATGTACAATTATTCGATTTGTACTCATTGGGTTCGTACGCAGATGATTACTAGTTTTATACGTTACTTTTAAGAGCTCATATATATCTTGACTTAATGATTTACCGCTTCTCAATAGTAAGGTAATCGAAAATTAATGTCAGGCAAATGTTGTGAATTAATTATATTTTAAAAATATTTATACTGAACAAGTTATTATTCTATTGAATAAAATAACAAGTTATATTTATCTGATATGTTCTTTCCTTTCCAAAAGCTCCCACAAGTCATACAGTTTAAACTCTATATTAACGAGTATAGAGTTTTGCAAATGAATGATTTCAATGAATAATCAGCTACAGAAAACCACTTCCTAAGCAATTCTTTTTCTCCAACCTTTTATACTCTGACTTTTTTTAAAACGTTTCTTGTACTTTTTACTTTCAATGCATAACTCTGACTCTACTCTCTAATTCATCTTTGACCAACAATAAATAATTTTTTTATTTCATACTTTGTTTCAAGGCCAAGGTCAATTCTCGTTTCTATTTCTTTGGCTCTTTTTAGGTAAAAGAAACAAACATTGTATTTTTGAATTGTTCTTTGATAATATTCTTCATAGATATTCAAGCCAACAATAGACCGCTTTTGATAGTGACAATCATATTAAATGACCGTTTGAATTTCCTGCCATATTGCCAAAGAGTTGTTTATATTGCGCATGCGCTTTTTGCACACGGCACTACTCACTCGAAACCATTTCAAAATATACGCAAATAATTTCTGTATATATTTCATGTATAAATACTATTCCTTAAATTTTAAGTTCGAAATTGAATCCATAGTTTTCAGATAAAATACAGGAACTAGAAATGTGTTCACAATTTTGAAGAAGATAAAATTGTATCTGATAGATGAAGAACGTTCTAGATGCGACACTGTGCGAATTGGATTCGTAAAGGCAGTGTCGAGTGAAAAGTATAACGCAACCATCTGAAACAACAGTGACGTTTTATCTTGCCACGAAAGTTTGATACCAAACCTCAAAGTGATTAGTTCAAGCTTTGTGAATTTCCGTATCTCTTACGAGTTCATTTCATAAAGGTTTTGAAGCAGTCAAAGATACGCCTTCTCTCGTAAACTAGAATAATGGTGTGGAAAACGATTAAAGAAAAGTGTCATCTCCAGGCAGGAGGGGGTAAGTTTGGAATTACTCAGCTGATCAATTCGTAACCGTCGGTAAAACTGATTTGAGCGGCTGTTTACTGGAATTTTAATTTTCGTTGCAGACAAAAACAGTGAGAAGCCTAAGACATGTGAAAATAACTGCTGTAAATGTGGTGATCAGTGTAAAAGATGTGGATCAGAATGCAAATGTTCTACAAAAAAAATTTACATCCGCGCTCCGATGTTCTCATATTACACAGATACGATGCATTGATTGTAAAGGAATTCTCTTAACCATGTCCAATTTACTAGCTCATTAAGTTACGATTCTTTAGTTTGTAGAAATGTTAATTTTTGGTAGAACCAAAAAACTTTAATAATGGATTATGATATAGAACGATGTTATAACGAACTCACCTTCAGAAGCCACGTCAAAACAGATTCTCTGTATGGAACAAAACCACGTTTCTTATCATTTGTGCTCTCTGCAAGCGATCCAATAACTTTTCCCAATGTAAGAAGAGACTTGTTTATAGAAACTCCTTCCTTTAAATTCAAATATCACATGTAGTAATCAAGAAATAAAGATAAATATATTTTTTTTTGAAATCTTGAAAATCTTACCCTCAATCTATCACCACTAGCGCATGTGTTACTTAGTCTTTCACTTCCAGCAAGATCTACGAGATTTATCTTGCTTCGACGACTCGCATCTCCTACCTTGACATTTTTAGCGCCTTTAACTTGCGTTTGAGTTAGAACAATACTAAAAATACTATGTGATCTGGAACTTTTTTCATTCATTCCAGTTGCTGCTGTGGCTCGTTGTGAATTTCCTACTTTTAACCAAGACTGAAAATGGAAGGTTTTGCAAAATTAGAGTTATGAAACGTTATAATCACAAATAAAATAAAATATTTCACTTTACCTTTAGATCTTCATAGTTTTGAACACTGTGTTGACTTAAATCTACTATGTAAGGGCCCAATACAGGATGTTCGCGCACTTTCAATGGAGCTCTTTTGTTACCATTATTATTACTTATCAGAAGATCATGAATTTTTTCATTATAAATCTCAAAATAACTGATTTCAACAGTTATGTTGACATTATGATCTAATGAGACTCTTGAAAAAATTTCATGACAGAATCTTGGAATAATACCAGCATCTGGATTTATTTCAGTGGAATTTGGTTGGGTGGGTTCAGCACCCATCATACTATAACTTTTTCCAGATCCTGTCTGTCCGTACGCAAACAAACAAACATTGTACCCTTCGAAAGCATTTTGAACTAAAGGTAGACCAATACTGTTGAATACTGTTTCTTGGGTGGCATGGCCATGTTTTGTAGGATCATTGTGAGATATAAAACAATGATCATACATGAAAGAATGTTCTGAAGTATCACAGTCCACTATTATGTTTTGACTACTGACTTCTACAATAGACGAAATCTTTGGTTCATTTTGTTCCCTGAAAAATATTCACAAACAATCATTAGTTTCATTTCTTTAATTTCATTGGATACTCTTATCTTACAAAATTCCCTCTCATTGGAGGATAAAGAAACTTACTTAACACTTAATGGCCTTACTCTAATCCCAACAGTTAAATTACTACTTTCTCCTTCGCAAACAGTCTGTTCCTCAACTCCATCGTCTGTTTTGCCTCTTGGCGTTTCAAGATGCACAGAATTGAAACAATCAGGAGTTTGAGGTAAAGTACTATCACTGAAATAACGCTTTGGTTTGCGAGCTGAACCTGCACCAGAGCGTGGAACATTTTTAGGTGTACAAAAATGAGTTACAGGAGTTTTATCACCAGAAAGCCTTGGATTAGCTGCATTCTTATTGGTGACTTTCAACTTCTCTTCTGATGTAAATTTGTTGGTTGACAAAGAGATTTGGTCCTGATTCTGCAACATGATTTCTGAGTTTGATCGTAAGAGATTCTTTGAGGATTTTTTCGGAGTTCTTGTAATAGGCTTTTGAGCTACATTTTTAGTATCGATGGGTTTACTTTGAGGCAAGTAATTTATCAAGTTTCGTCTACATGAAGTACTTGTGATATTTGAATTGGTAGTTGACGTCGAATTACTGAAAAATTAAAGAGTTCTGTACTATCAAACAATGCAAACATTCAATCCAAGCAGTTGTAAAGCGTAATAAGATGTTTAAAAGAATAATACGATGTAAAACTGCAACATTAGATAGCGAAATGAGTTAAAAAAGCAGTGTGATAAGACTCACGTTGATTTAACGGGGATATTTTCTTTGTCGAAGGGCGAGCTCGAAAAGATAGCATTGCAGAATCCGTGCGGCCTGGCAGATTGCTCAGGATTGTTTTGGGACATATTTTAGCGGGAAGTTTGTTAGTTCCTTGTTATATGCCAATAGAGAATGCGAAAGTGCATGCAATAGATGTTCGAATTTTTCATGTGAAGGGATATAACCTTTCGAAACGTCCTTTCTTTCCTTCGACTTGACAGGTCGGCACAAGACTCATGGAGCCGTTTTTTCGCGCCAAATTATCAGCAACAACAAGCTTCGCGATATCATCCACGAAACTCGGCAATCTCTCTCACGTAATTAATTATCAACTAAATTCTTGCGGACTCGTTCTGTCTCGGTATAAACACTTGTTTTAAACCTTCAAACGCATTCAAACATTGTACGTTTGCTCTTAGAACGTTGGATGCAACTGCCACTCGCGGACGGAACGACGTGTGATTGGTGGATTCAGGTGAATTTGAGATTTCTGTCTTTTTCGTGTGGCAGTACTGGTGCAGTCCGTGCAGTGTAAGCTGGCAGTGTTGCCTGTTGTGACGTAGAGCAGCGCTCCATTTAAAATTGTTACAGCAGTTTTTAATATCACTCATTTCCAAACAACAAATTAAGACAATTCTTACTTCTGTTTCATCGATGAGTAAGTATGCCACACTCATCTTTAATATGAAAGAACTTTGACTAAAATGGATCCGAAATCGGGTTTCACCGGAAGTTTCTACAATATTTAGAAGTTCAAAATCTGAAAGAACCACAATTCCAGCTATGATCATTTTTGAGATATCAATATCTTATCAACGATATCTCGTTAGGAGGATCAACTGGGATTTTGATTCCTTGAAACTATAAATGTTGTAAAAGTTTCCTATAAAACCCGATTTTGAATCCATTATAGTCAAACTTCTTTCATCTTCAAGAACAGTGTCTATAGTAGAATTTCATACTTTCTTCTATTTCTAACATCTATTAAACTTAACAATCCTTTTATCATTTTCCGCATAATTTTTCAAGTCCTTTCATGTGCAGTGATCAAGTTAATATTGAATTTAATGTTCATTTCAAGTATCAGAGCAGAGTACCATATTCCAGCATCACAGATGAATAGACTCGTCGTCGGTTTATTTCTAAGAAGAATAATGATGTGGCAACGTTGCCTCGAGTAATACAACGGAGATACATGTTATGTTTGATAATACCTATGATGGCAGAGTACAGACGTGGACTTTGAGATAAGAGAATACGAAAGAGGTTACGTAGCGCCTGGAACGCTCAAAAACATCACGTACGTAAGTACTGGCCAGCGTTAAAAAATTGATAATAAGAGGTGTCGGCTCGATATTATTCTGAATTGTTTTGAATGATCAATTCCAACAGGTTCATTGTAACGTGCGCTCGTGAAAAATGAACAGTAAAAAGGACAAGGATGAAAAGGAAAAAGTCTCGTGGTTAAGGACAATTGTGATAACGGTATTCGTCGTACTTATTTTCTTCAATTTTCCGGTTCCATGCGAATCTCACTCACACGATCACCACCACGATCATCACAATCACGAGGCTCCGAGTTTTAAATACTCGAAGCAGGCCAACGAACACTTTTCAGAGAAGCAATCACACCATCATGAGCATGAGCATCATCACGACCATACGGAGGAAGGCGAAACACCACATTGGAGGCCTGTCTCAAATTATTTGGACCACAAAGGAGATGTGTTCATACAAGCGATGGGATCGACGTTGCTCATATCAGCTGCGCCTTTTCTAATACTGTTTTTTGTTCCTCTAGACAATACTAAAGAGCGCGAACCATTGTTGAAGATTCTACTGAGCTTTGGCTCGGGTGGCTTGCTAGGTGATGCATTTCTTCATCTGATTCCTCATGCTCTTCCTCATGATCATGAACATGGGCATGACCATGGAAAGGAAGGACATTCACATGATATGTCTGTGGGTCTCTGCGTCCTGGGTGGTATCATTACATTTTTGCTTGTTGAAAAAGTTGTGCGTCTCATAAAAGGAGACCACCATCATCATCATGGACATGATGTTGTTAAGGACGAGAAAAATAAATCTAGTGAAGGAAAGAAAAATACCATTAAAAAGAAGAATACCAGTGAAAAAAAGAAAGATGATGATGGAGACAAAGATGACAGTGAAGATAAAGATATTACAGAGTCTAATGATGACGAATCCAATAAAGATATTAAAATAGCTGGCTATTTGAACCTGGCTGCTGACTTTCTACACAATTTCACAGATGGTCTGGCAATAGGAGCAAGTTACTTGGCAGGGAATAATATTGGATATGTAACTACTTTTACAATATTACTTCATGAAGTTCCTCATGAGATTGGGGATTTTGCTATTCTTGTACAAAGTGGATGCAGTAAGCCAAAGGTTAGAATCTTATAATACATCAAGATATAAAATTGATTCAATCTGACTAATATAACCATCATGTTTCAGGCTATGATGTTACAACTCGTGACTGCTGTTGGTGCTTTATTAGGAACTTACATTTCTCTACTGGCTGGTGGAATGGGTAATGACAAGATTCCATACATATCGAGTAAAATCTATCTGACCTAAATAACTTACCATATTTCATTCAATCATATTTTCACTACAGGAGATCTAGCCACAAGGTGGATTCTACCCTTTACGGCAGGAGGTTTCATTTACATTGCAACAGTATCTGTGATTCCTGAATTATTAACTGATACTAAGTTTGGGCAGTCGATTAAAGAAATCCTTGCCATGCTTGTTGGTGTATATATGATGGTGCTTGTTGCAGAGTATGAATGAATCAGTGAATATTTGAAGGATGGTATATTAAGTTCTTGTAATTTAATTTTTAATGAAGGAAAAATATTTTTTTTATAAAAGATCATAGATATTTCATGAATCGAAAATATCAGATATTTAAGACTGGATTATTCTCGCCAAGTTTACGTTACTAGTATCGTAAAAGCAAACTATTTTTATCTAACACATTTGCACAGAAGCTTTAAAAAGTATGCATGATCAAAAAATTAATAAAAATATCTTTTTCAAAAATAAACTTTTGTAAACACTAACATTTGGGAAATAATTTGTTTAGTTAGAAGCTACCTAATTTGATAACCATAACAGATAAACATTGAAGTATGTATATACTCCTGTCTATAGTACAATCTATTTTTCCAGTTGAGGGTTATCGAATTCTGAATTTTTTGACCATGAAAATTATTTAACTTTAATGCTTGAGAAAGCTTATTTTTTTAAAAGTATTCTTCATTAACTTCTCTCTTGCGAAACTAAAATCAATTGTACATACATATATACAATGCATAGTGAAGTTTCATTCTAAAATTTAATTTCATTTTAGCAACAAAGATCTGATTCATGATGAAGTTCAACTGATTGATTCCGAGAATCAGAGCTTAAATCTTCCATTTGTTGCTCTAAAGTTTAATATTATCGCGTTATCTTGACTATATTAACTCTATTCTTGTACATGTTTTTCAAAAAGAAAAAAAGTAAATAAAATGAAAAAATTTATAAAAAAAATCATTTATTGATTTACAAATAGCTCACTATTTTTCATAAACATACGTTTTTCTCCTCAACTTTTCTGAAAAGATTCTTAGATCATTATTGATTCTTAGTTCTTTTCTCTATATTCAACGTCGAATAGACATTTTGATTTTAATCCATGTAATTCTGTCAAAAATTTATTGATCAAGTGAATATTTTGTGGATTCATACGAAACACTCAGAAGAGCTTGAGTGAAATTAAATCTTTTTATCCAATTTTATTTCATCATTATAATTCGTCGCTTATAGAGATTAAAATTTCAGTTTTCATTTCTTCGAGAGCAAATGTGAGTGTCAGATTGCTGTATAAAAGCTTTAAAAATGATCTAATCAAATTAGACTTGACCATTAACCCATTAACGTCGGCTTATATTATTTATTAACAATTTATTGCTAGAAATGTGATTTTTTATTGGAATATACAAAGTTCAAAGTATAGTACAATATGGTGGCTAAAACATAAAAATTGTTAATGTAATTTGGCCACATTCAACTCATTCTAAAATATTTTACCGAATTTAAGCATACTTCGAACATTTTTTTCAACTTCGTGTATTTTAAGTATAAGTCTTTAGCCCGTAGATTTATCTGTTGAAAGGACCGTGAAGCACTCCAAACCACTACTAGAAAAGATATTATTTTTCAATTCTTATATAGATCTTTATATATTAACGAGGGTGATTTTACATATACTTGCGTCGAAATATAGATTGATGAACTTAGATTGTGATCCTATTATTTATTAAACATCATATTTAATTAAAGTTCAATTCAGAACTTTTTTAAATTGAATTCATTATGAGATTGTAAAAAACACATAATCATGCAAAATGATCTAGTTTGATTATTTGAATTGAACTTTGAAGCTCCAGTTCCATAAACCAAATTAGTTGATGATGAACTAATTATTTTCTACTCGAAATATTTTCCCTGTACGGTTGATCTTATAAATTATCATAAAAATGATATGGAAAAATGTTATACAAGTGCAGATATGATATTAAAAACATACTACAATGTTTTACTAGTTTTTGTAATAAATATATATTTTAAAAAAAATGAATGATTCAAATTATTATCAATTGGATGAACTCAAAACAGGTGTATTGGCGTTTGCCAGTAATATGCATGATGTTTATCAAGAATATTTTGTAAATACAACATCACAGATACTTAATGATTGTGTCAGAGATTTTAGCCTAGATTATTCTGTTTTAAAATTTTTATTTACAAATATCACAATTTCCATTCTTCTGATATTTACATTGATAAAAACGAATGTACAATATATACAGTACGTTGAGAATTGAATCAGTTCTAAGATCTGATAATCAATGAAATCTATCTTTGGTTTAAGAAATCTGAGCTTGATAACTGTAATTGTTGCTCTGATGTTCAATACCATTACGTTAAACTGACGAGACTCATGTTATTTTTGCAATATCTTCAATAACTCGTTAAAAGATTTATACAGTTAGTAGTTTATTTATCTCATCGAGGCAGGCATTTGCTTCTCCTAGGGTCTCTTCATCTTTTCTACTTTTTGATAATCTCCAACCTCTTGAACAGCTTCTCTTTGCATCGTCTAATAAATTCTTTTTAATGTAAACGTTACCTAAGTTGACATGTATAGAAGATAGAACTTCCAAATCTGATTTTTCTCCTGAAAATACATTTTGAATGATTCAACTTTCATTTTATATAATATTAAGAAGAATATATATGTCTGGAAAAGGCTGATAGAATCAGTTGTATGAATTAAGAAGAATGTTAAACTCACCTAATTCTACAGCTTTGCTCAAATAATTGATAGCATCATCATATTTTCCTATCAAAAAACTTATGGACCCTAAGTCATTAAGATATATAATACTTTGCTCAAATTCTTCACCATTCATTTCCACACACAATTGATAGACTTTTTCCATGTATTTCATTGCATCTGAATACCTTTTATCTGCCAGTAACATACGAGCATACCAATCTAAATTCATTACCCAAAGTGTGATAATATCAACATCTTCAGTGCCCTTTTTAATAAGTTCTTCTAGTATTTTTTCACAGTACTGATATCCAAGCTCTGCATCCCTTATGATTATATTTTTTATTACTGTAGTTGGTCATCAAAAAGTATAGAATTATGAAGTGATACTCACTTGTAGAGCCCTTTTTGTTCAAGTATTTTAGCCATTTTCAGACTCATATGTACAATTTTTGGGTCATCCTGTGCCGTTCCTTTTGCAAGTTCTCTTTGCATTACTGATTGAAATAGTTTTAGAGCTTTATCAAACTCTCCAACATCAAAAGCCAAATTAGCCATTACATCGTAAACATAAGTTATTCCATTTTCATCTTGCAAACTTTGTGCTTGACGTAAAGCTACATGTAACATCTGCTCTGCTTTTTTAAACTCTCCTTTCTGAAATGAAAAAATGTACTCTTTATATCACTTATTGTGAACATTAATGTATCACACTGAGTTTATGAGGTAAAAGAAGCATTCTTCTCTAGTGAATATAGCATATTTGAATTCCAATATCTTATTATGAATAACTGTTCTCATTGAAAGATGGAAGTATTGTGTATCAACGTCAAATGGAACATAATTCATTTAAAAAGAAGCTTGATCAAAAACTGACCCATGGTTCAAAAACCACAATAGTTAATCTTGTTCATTATTTTTCTGAACAAATATTGGTATAAATTCTAAATTGATCACAAGTTCAGAGTTAACATTCGAATGAAAAAATCCTACGAAATGATTGCAACTGAAATTGCAATACTTTTCGAACATGTTTTCCGTAAAGAATAGTTACGACAGAGGAGAAAACATTAAATCAACTGAATATTGCTGATCGAAACCAATGTTAAATATCGCAATATCAAATCTATGATTTGTTTCACTGAATGCAGTGAGAACAAGATGATAATTCTGGCATACTTGTACAAGGAGTATGGACCGCTTGATGGTGGTTATGAGTACAGGCTCTTTCTCCTCCTCCTTTTCGAAGAAGCCAAGAAAGGCCAGACTTGCCCCAAGCAGCATTGAAACGTCACGTCTATTCGAACCATGTGAATAGCGGTGATATCCATGAAAAAGACGAATAGCCGACGAACAGCTGAGCTGATTCCTATCAGTAGAAGTAAACTTTCGGACTCCTAGCCTGTTCTCGCGCGACCAGACTCCGGCGAAGCTGCGGCCAAGGCTTGGCGAGCACCTCATGAATTTCACAAGCTGTTGTGTCATTTTGCCGACTACAGACACAATGACTGTGGTCCGCCGTGAGTGTGGACTGTGGTTTACCGTCAACCGCGGTGTGGGTATAGCAGACGACAAGAAGAAAACGTGCGTCACATGCGCCTCCTTCTCGCGCGCACAATCAGCATATACGTGTTTGCATATATGTATATATATATATATATATATATATATATATATATATATGTGTGTGTATACGATTTCGCTCCCGCGAGATGAGAATTCGTCAGTGCGAAACGTGTGGCGGTGCCTGCAATACTTGATAATACACAACTAACCGAGTGCAAAATTGCGTTGCTTAATTAGTACATTGTCGTTAGAACTGTGAGACGGGAGAGTGGAAAAGACGAAGATGCTGCTCACCTCCAACGATAATTGCAAGCTTCGACCATACCTGCGCCAGGTATTGTGCTTTTTTTTACTAAATATGTTGCTCTCAACGAAGGATCAAGCGGACGAGCCGTGACAGCGGTTCATTATACGCTCGAGTGCGTATTTGTCAACCGATTCAACAACTAATGTGTAGTCCCGAATTAGATTTTGTATTTTTATGATTGATATACCCCAAGGAAATAAATAGCATATGTGTTGAAAACGGAAATAATTAACGTAAGGTAAGTGCAGCCAATGTGCCGCCACCTAAAGGTTTTTCGCAAATTTGGCTTTGATAAAATTAGTCGAATTTCATAATTTTGCGAAAGGCATGTTAACGGGTAGTTCAAGAGCTATTAGAAACCGATACTATAACTATCAATCACACATTTCAACCCATTCAGAATATCAATTAATCAAAGTCACTCAAATCGGACATTGTGTTTGTGTAGTAAATGCGCCTTTCATATAATTCAATCCTCTTATGTGTCCCGACATCGCTCATTTTCAACAATTCAGATATTTTCACCACCTGGCAAGTGTGCAACATCGACTTATATTGATATTTTCATCTATATGTAGTACTTATTCGTGGATTGTGAATATTTTAAATATTTCCGAAGTTTTTCATACATGGTTAGTCGTATGGGAAAAACAGTATTTTGAGTAAGATAGAAAGTAGTTTTGAACGGAAAACCAAATTGAATAAAAGCATATAAAAAAAATCACGTGAATGAAATCAATAATAATCTCTGAACAATGAAAACGTTGTCATTAACTAAACATAAAAAAGATCGAGATAACAAGATTGTTACTCTTTCAAAATTTTTTTGAAATTTTCATGAACACATACAGAGAAAAGTTTCACAAAAATTCCTGTCTCATGAGTACATCCTGATGTTTGGGGACAATATCAATATGTGTACAACACAGCGTGAAAGTTCGTAGTTGAGTTGTTAGAAAATCTAGCTGACTAAATTTATTCGTATATTTTTAAATTTCTTTAAAAGGAGACAGCCAATCAGATTCAAAGAATATATGTTAACAATAACGTAGGACTCTACATTGAATGGAAAGTTTAAAAAAAGATCAATAAGATTATCTGAAAAGGATCAGGTGATAATTAACTCAAATATCAAGGTATCGTTGAGTTTGCTGATTAAATATTTTACGACGTAATTAGTTTCTTACTCCTTTTTTTTAAATAATTCAAAGAATGGGTCGTTCGTGAAACTGATGGACATTATTTATGTTTTAGAAATAAAGTAAATAATATCAAACCTTTTATTCTTTATTGAATGACTTTTGAATTTTGGCAAGTATTCCCTCTTTATAATATTTATGTGTCATGTCCCTCTTCAGTTCACGTTCATTTTTATTCGACTGATATGCAAAATGGGTTAGCCTTTCCTAAGATGACTCTCAATTCACAAATTCAATGTATTATAATAAACCCAACCAAGTAAGCCGCCTGTTGAGTTTATTTATTCACCCGCGTCATTCCACTTGGTTTAGGCAAGAGTTAGACATGCCTTTTTCATGAAACTTGTTTCTCCACAATGAAAAAAATCGTTTTAGCAAACTAAAAAATCTACTTCATTCTTTTTCACCAGCGGGTTATCATTTTTTTTATGTAGATACTGAGCTTTCTTTCAACCGCTACTTAGAAGATTCTCAGGCGTGACGGGTGTTTTATTACGTTTTTTTCAAGAATTTGTTTTAACGAATCATGCAAATAAGTGGCTTTTCAGTTTTTACAGCTTATTTATCAACATTTCAACTGACATTTAATGTTTTTTGGAGCTAAATAACTACTACAATGGGTCTTCTTCACAGTGCCCGAAAGAAGCGTATGTGATAAAAATGTTGATTCATGCATGAATGGTAACCATGGTTTTGGTAATTCTTTTCATCTGTAGGTATGTACATGGGTACCGTATACTATTAAGATCTGAGCCGAATCGGTTCATCAGCTTCAAGTGAAACTCTCTGGAAATAGTGTAAATAGTCAATCATACTGGAGAATAGAATCAGCAATTCTTGAATATTGCTTTCTAAATTTGATTGGATTAGCATTATTGAATTGGTGTAAATTACTTCAATTAATGATTCTGGATCTTTAAAATATCAATTGTGATATTCATTAGACACATGTATCATACGAAACAGGCATATCACAACTCTATTTTTTATCATGAATTGTTATCTATTATTGAATATACTATTAACTAACAAAGTCTTACTATCTCAATACTTGAAAAATTTCTCTCATTCTATACTCGAATTCAGTTATATTTTCTGAAGGAAATTTCACTTGCTTACATTCTTGCTTTTCTCTTCTAGCTTTCCGACAACTTGTAACTTGACACCCGCCTTTTCGTGCATTCCTCGAACGTAAGAAAAAAAACAGGGAGCCCTTCATTAGAGTCAACTCCACAGAGTATGCTATGTTGGCTAACCGATTTTCAGTACACACCCTTGGTGCAGTTCTCGATTGGATTTTCAAATGTTACACGCGCTTTCTGTTCATCTCATGGCAAGTGCTCGACCTATACAACGGAAAAAATCGTCCTTCTCATGTATTTCGTTTCGGTTTTCTTTTTTCTGTAATACCATTGTATATTACTCATAAATTATAGTGTAGATTATTACAGTGAAGTGAACAAACACGTGAACAAATTGTTAGCCAGTAAAAATTGAAAACAAAATATTCATCGTTTATACGCGGATTGTATTGCTTTGGATTCCCTATAACTTTGTAGATTCATGTTTTCTCGTGACAAAATTTTAATGTAAAACTAACCATTTCGGTTATTTTTAGTACGATTTATTCTGGCGTTTGTGTCCAGGGTCTGAAAAATACCTTACTGGTCGGTGCAATCGGATGGATCTAGGACGAAACGTGTACAGTATTTCTTATCTGCTAACATTTTATTAAAATACTATTACTTAATATAAATTATTATTCTACATGACATGGTTTTGATTACAAATGTAGTGAGGCACTTGAGCAAGTTAAATTGATTATTAAGAATCGACTAAGAAATATAACTCTGTCTGGAAATGCTGCAGAATCAGCGATATGAATTGTTATAATCATACTGGGGCATTAACATAATAGCATTAACAACTTTTGGATATTACTTTCTATATTTAATTGGTTAGACAATATTGAATGAGTACAATTTACCCGAATTAATGATGTTGGATCTTTAAAGTATGAATTTTGATATTCATTAGACATATGTATATATACATATTGAAGTTGGAACGTGCGCTCCAAGCACCTGCTGCTATAACTTTTCAACAACTTCAATTATCGAGACATCCTTTCACCCAAGTATGCTAGAGATATTATAAACGCAATAATGATTTTCAATTTTTCAATTTTCAATTCACAACACCAGGTACGTCTAATCGATTTTTCTCAATTAAATATATAACATCCATTTTTATATTAGGCCACAATAGAAAATGTTCTGGGTCATTGCTATCTCCATATTCCGTAACAGAGATTGATCGGAAAAATTTGGAGTAAATTTTTCAACTTTTTCAGATTTGAGACGCCATAATATTGAAAAATCTTGAGAGAGAATCAGTCAACCAAACTCCGAAATGAGATAATATGTGCCGACAAACTTGATAAGGCTAAAATAACCAAAAAGGAAAAAAATTTGAAATTCAATCTTGGAAAGAGGGGCCTCTTAAAAATAGGGGGGAATGAAATTTCACGATGATTATACATGAGTATGGGGGTTGAATGTGATCACCCACGGGTATAAGTTGCATATCCGATGCCCACGATGTGAACATAATTTTTTCTCATGCCAGTCTTTTGTTCTTTTTTCTTCAGGCGGGGAGTTGCACCGGAAGTTGAACATTTTTATTTGATAGTCCAAATAATTTTCCTACTTTCCACTCTCGAGCGTCAAGTCCATGAAGTAAAATAAAATAGACAAAATAGTGTACATTGTGTAACAAGAGCTAGAAATTTGATGGATTTCCTACTCGAGCTGTAGGAATAGCCACCCAACCTCTGTTGAATTTTCTTCACAACTAGATAAAACGGCCCATTTTTATGCTGGTAAGGTAAAAATACAGTGACGAATTTCGAGTCGTGCGCCACCCACATTCAAGTGTCGATACGCATAATATAAATATCGACAATTTTGAATATGTTGACAATACTTTTGCGAGATGAAATAATTCTTTCGTGGGAAGGAACTTTCAGGAATTCCGAATGCTCGTTTGACTCATCTATCACACTCGTCCCAGTATCGAAAAATACCATTGTACGCTGCTGCAACTTTTTGAACACGTCGTTCACAAGTTAACGAGCGATATCATTGCAGAAAATAATCTTTTCTGTCCCCTTCAGCCAGGATTCCAAGAATACGATATCACGTATGAGTACTCATACTGCGCTAATCAAAATAATCGATGACACGAGGAAAGACATTCACTTCAAATAATCTTTCGATACTGTCACTGTTGAACTATACAATCTATCAAAGTTGCGATACAATGGCTTTCCCGATTCAACCCTGCGCAGCGACGTGGCTATAGGTTCATTTACTAACATATCTCAAAGAGATATTCCTCCAGGGAATTAGCTATATCCAAACCACTTCCCAGGCTTCGAGTTGTTGAGTCAGGTTACAGGGCTGATCTATTTAGTGAATCGAAACCGGCTCGGTGTTTGTCAGTGGGCTTCGGGCAACGGGTTCGAGATTAATGCTCTCAAAACGCAAGTTGAGTGGCTGGGCTCCAGAGGCTTTATGAATATTACGAGCTTGATTCCTCACAGCTGCTCGGCCTTGCCGCAAACGATCGTTAAGAATTAAGCACATCACTGCAAAATCTGGGAATAACGGTCCACAGCGACTCTTTCGTGCCGCGAATAAACCATACCACCGTAGCGAAAAAAAAGCAAGAAAATACATCAATTCTCTGTGTCTCAAAACGTGAAACTCGTGCTAATCAAAATGTTTGTCCTTCCGTACTTCAATGACGATTTTATTGGCAATTTTCTTGGAATTACCGAAGAATCATACATTTATACTCGCATTATTATATCAAAGACGAGATTCCTTCAATTCCAATCACTTATTTCACTTTATCTCATAAGTTTCTGATTTACCGAAACTACTGGAGGTGCTTTCTATAAGTTATCCAAATAGATAACACCTGCAGTCAATTTGTCCTTATAGATATTGACATCCTATCAAACAATGAACTCAACCTACGTTTATAAGGTAACTGTACCCAATTTGGCACTGTACCCAATTTGGCACAATCGTCAGATTTCGTATTTCCGGTGCTCTCTGAGCATCAGTCGCTCTTGGGTTATGTTGGGGGAATTAAAAGAAAATTTTCGGTATCTTCCCCGCCCATTTAGCCCTTAAAACCACTCTCCTGCAACACTTTGAAGTTTCACTTACTGATTTTTTCACCATTTTCTTATTTCACTTTTCACACTCAACCTCAAAAATCAGGTGTCAATAATTTTTATCTCTCAAAGTGTCATTACTCTTTTTTGTGTAAAAACATCTCAGCTTTCGATTGGTCTCATCAGTTTTCCTAAAATTATTTTTTATCCTACTCAAATTGCTGTTTTTCGCATCAAAAAAAAATGAACCCCATGTGCCCCTCTACGCGTTTTTAAATGGGAAGACTGAGTGAAATCATTGAATATTTGTATAGACATATTACGATGATTTAGACGCGTATTTTTGAGTTGTATGTTAAAAATTTTGTATAAATATCACTGGGAACATGATTGAGAGTTTATTTCAATGCCAATTGGATCGTCCCTGTAGGCCTATATAGGCTGTAGCTAATGATTAAAAAATTGTGCCAAATTGAGTACAGGTGTAGCCAATTTGGCTCATTTACGTTTTTTTTTAAATTGCAATTTTCAATGGGTTAAAGTAGTCGAATGATGATTATGAAGATGGTTTCTAATAGGTATTGAGCTAAGCTTTGAGATGCCGTTCACAGAATTTGAAAATTCGAAGTCTATCATAGTCAAATTCGCGAAAAACCCTTAGGGGGGGGGGGGGCACATTGGGTACAGTTACCTTATGACGTTTTATACCCATAGATATATGCAATACATGTGGCATTAAATGAATGATGATCGATTGATACCTCATATCATCTCATAAGATATCATTTTTTATAGTTTTCAAAAACTTGAGTGAAATCAAAGATCTGACTGTCTTCTTGTTGTTATTAAAATTTAGTTTGCTGAATCTTTTGTCTATTCAGGTTTCATCTCCCAGACGCAGTTGCTGAAAGCGATGTTCATATTTTGAACTTTCAAACTGAGTTTGCTGAGTACAGGACTGTGAAATTGTATTACTCCTAGGGCGTGGAATAAGCTGCCTAGTACAATTTGCGAGAAAAAAGTCATGTTCCGATTCAAAGTACTTTTTATACTATTACTGCATATTGAACAAGAAGGTTCCACTTTTTTTAATGTCACTCGACTGGTAAAAATGATCCCAAATAGTTCAAGGCTGATTGTGTTCACGTATTACTATGCTCATCACATTATATTATTAAGTTTAGACATATCATTTTGTGTTTGCTATTCTGCTACTGATTTGTCAACATTATAATATATTAATTATTTGATAAATTAGTCTTTATAATACCCTGAGGCCCAAGTCAAACAATGAATCAATATTCTGCATGAGTAAAGTAGTCTTTAGACAATTTTGCACCCTCAAAAGTATTAGATTAGTATATTAGGCTAACTTTTCGTCTCTATGGGACTCCAGACTCCAGAGCCAATTTCAACTCCCTGGCGTTCGGTAGGGTGCATCATATTAATATATTAATAACATTGGTTTGATGCATGTTCATATTTAGAAGTAGAAAAGCCTTGGATTCCTTCCTATACTAACATTAAATTGTTAAATACACACAAGCTCCCATGTATAATCTCAGAATTTGACTCTCCTTAAATTTGAAAACTGAACAAGTTTAGAAGACACTCTTTTTTCCAGTCTGCAATCAGGCTCGTGTGTCCCTTATACTACAGAATATGGTTGATTAAATAAATCGACTGCTAAAAAAACTCATTCGGAAATTCCTAATATAAAAGCAATTCCACGAACACGATTAATTGTGACGATTCGTCAGGCCATTACATCGAATCGTATATTTCGCCGGAACAAATTGGTCCCAAAAAAAGAAGAAGGTACGACCCAGCAAGGTAGGAAAGACCAGTGGATAGAACAGTGAGCCGAGAGCGCGCGGTAAAGATGAAGGTGCGCGCGCGCGCGTCTCGGTCGGGGCGCGCAGTTGGACGAGAGGCGAATGAAGGATAATGCGGAAAACGAAGAAGCCTCTGGGCTCTCGTTGTAATAATCCGCGGCTGCTCTTTTTTAAGTGCTCCGGGGGCCAGGTCAGAGCGCAGGAATTCGCGCGTGGATGGCTATATAGCAGCCGCGGGGGATATAATCACGAGAGAGAGATGACGTAGTTGCACAAGCGAGCATTTGCATCGGCCCGGCGGGTTTTATACTTTTTCAGGCCGCTCGCGCGTGACGTGTCCCGTCCACGGGGCCGCCGTCGGCCGATTTACGCTAATGCAACGGACGGCTGATGGAAAACGAACGATGCGTGGGGCCCCTGGCGCATGGAAAGCGCGCCGGGAAAAACGTCCTACGCGGGAGAGCCGAAGGGCTCGTCCGTCCGGCACTCTCCCTCTCCGACTTACCAATATACTTTTTTCCTCCAGTTGCGGGGGTTTTTCAAAGTGTTTCTCCACTTGCTTTCCGATTCTCGCGGGATTATTATCGAGAAGCCTCATTGAGTGACACGATAACGTTGAAGGATACCCGCGGTTTGTTTTCATATACTTTGTATCTGTTCGTCTCGTGTGATTCGCAGTCCTCGAGCAGCTCGAAAATCATATATTGTTTGTAATTGCGAAGAAGCAATTGTATCACGCGAAGTAAACACATCGCGAGTGAGGCCGCGGTCACATATTGAATCAGTGAATGAAGAACGCAGCCCGCGGCGTGAAACAGCAGTATTCTCTATGCTCAAATGTTTGCAAAGCAATGATGGAGTTCTATTCTTATTGCCGTCGCAGTGAGCTGCCATCGTGAATCATTATTACTTTGATAACAATTTTTATCTCTGCGGCAAGTACGAAGTGTATAGTTTATATATTATCTTTGTGAACAATCTATCTCATTCACGAATGACGAGTCTACCCCGGCCGCTTTTATTCCCAATCTTGATCAAGTGAATTTCCAATACAAGACAGGGAAGGCCGCAGGGAGATGACTCGAGACACACATATGACTCCGAATATTTAAAAGGCGTACTCGAGTGTACTCGCGACGATTGGCAGAAGATCGGAAGTCGGCGACCTCGACGAGATACTTACACCCACTCGCTCGAGTAAGCAAACGACGAGTCCGGCCGCGAGCAGCTCTGTGGAAGTGGTCGGAAGCGCGGGGTCCGCCCACCGGGTCATAACGGAGCGGAAATCCCGACACCTGCGCCGATGAAAAAGGCGAAAGAATACACGCACTGCGTCCCACGGTGAAAGTTTCGCGCGCTCGTCCGGAGACGTGTATATAGTATATAGGAGCTCGAGCGCGGCGGAGAGAGAGAGACGGAAGGCTTGGAATCCCCACCCGCGAGCGTACGCGCGGCCAGCCGGCAGCTCGCATGCAGTCGGAGTGTAATCGGCGCCCGAGTCGCACGCGACCGAGGCTGCACATACGTATACACACAAGTTCATATAGTTGCAGTCGATAGCGCGAGTTGCCAAACTGCGGGGCGGCCATGCGATCGGCCGATCGACCTGCTGCTTACCCCGGCCGCGACTCCTAGCTATGGTCCAGATGGTACGACCACTTTGTATACATACATAGACTGGCGCGCGTATGGTGCACTGCAGCGACCGGACCCCGCCGCGAAAGCTTGATTTTATGTAACCCGCGCGATCGTGAATGTGTGTCTGCGTGCCTAAGTGAGTGCAGTTGATTTTTCGCACGCGTCTGCCTGCGTTCGGATCGGTGAAGGTGCACTTGTTATAGAGAACAGTTGTTTTCGGAGCATCTATGCGTGTATATGCGTATACACAAGTGTAGGTTGCAGCGTTGCACTCGCAGGTGTGTTGTGTGCAGTCGCACGTGCACTCGTTATACGGGGCCCGCGTACAGGGGACCCCAAGTCAACTTTCACATATCAACGGTCGAGCGGCTTTTTACACGCGTTTCCCGGCTTGCAGTTTCGCAGTTTCGCAGCTGTGCGCGCGGCCGCGTTCATACCCCCCCCCCCCCCGAAAGTAAAAAACCAACGAAAAGTCTATAAAGCGGTCGAGCGCGGCTACTCACCTCCCGGCGGCGCTAAATTACCGCTCGTTACCGCATTTTAAGAGCTCGGCTCGTTTTCTTCCCGCGTTTATGACCTCTCCCGCGCAGCCAAACCCTCTCGTAATACTCGCGCATTATCGCGCTCCACTTATCATCTCTCTCTCGCACGCGTCGCCGACGACGTGTTGGTTTTTCAATAAGCACAAACGCAGCTCGAGCTCGTACTCATATATATATATATATATATATATATATCTGCCCGATGATAAATATAAGCAGGCTACGCACACAGGCATCGGTACTGCCTGGACGTTTGGACAATTTAAGTGTCTCAATCCTCTGTGCCGCCGCGTATCACGTTTCAATCACGTGGAGCTCGGGAAAACTCGGCTGCCTCCAAAATACCCAATCATGTGTATACCACGTCACTGCGCCACGCTTTTTTTTACCCAAAAAAATCTCGTTATACATTCGCGCGAATCGGTTCGCGTTTAGAATATTCCACCCTCGAGTCCGCTCGAGGCGTGTATACTATACGCAAAGAGAAAACAATCGCGAAAGAATTGAAATTCAAACAACGAGCGGATCTCGCGCCACGCGCTCGTCTCGCCATATGCCTGCATCAACTCCGGGGAATGTTAATTTTCGAGCCGCACGTGAAGATTTTACTCGAGCGGTGTTTACTTTTTCTCGCGCTCCGTTGAATTATTCAATCGAGCGGTCGCGAGTGTTTCCCATGTACATGCGTACATATATAAATGGTCGCAAATTATCGTAGGTCAATTGTCCAAATTGGTATACACACGAGCGAGAAGAAATTCGGTGGAATCGGATATCGGGAACAATCCAAGCCGAATTAGCCGCTCGGGGCTGCAGATGGCGAATGAATCAGCCCAACCGAATCTAGCCGGGAATTTTTCATCCCCACGCCAATTTGATGACGCGCGCGCTCGGTGCGGGTGCGCAGCTGCGCGCTTTCGCAATACGCGAAATTAAGGCTTCGTTCTACGTCGAGTACTCGCGAGCCAGCGTGTATGTGTGCGTGCGCTCGACCACGTGCGCGCGGGAAAACGTTCCGGCGCCCGAGAAACCACACGTATGTCCGTGTGATTCATAATTCACTTAGAGCAGGAATGTGTGAGCCTCAGCTCGTCTCACTCCTTTTTCTCTTTTTTTTTTATCATCTATCAAAAATATCCCATCTGTTGCTGTACGACTCGCGTAGCGCACCTGTTCGCCGATTCGAGTTTTCCTCGTTCCGTTTGTCCCGGCTTTGACGTGCGCACGAGTATATGCATTGGCGCTTAGCTGGGAAAAAACAAACAATGGGGAAAACTCAATGGTTTCGCTGTTACTTCTCATCCTATACTCCGAACGGCTTTTCCGAATAAAAAATACATAGATAGGTATGTATATAGACGTCGCGGTGTGTGTCACCTTTAACGCTCGACCGCGCGTGAATCATCTAATCTTCCGTGTAATGAATATATAGGATTCCGCTTTCGAGTGGCTCAAGATCGTTGATAAGATTCGTACGTATTGGTTAAACAGGATATCCCGAACTCGTCAACTTAATGGTGTCTTGATCGATATACTCGTTAGCTCGAGTTATTACCAAAACATGTCGCAAATTCGACTGATAGTTATCTCACATTCCTTTGGCGTCTTGTAGGTAAATTATCAATACTTCAGCTGATTCACTCCGAAGCTGCAGGAAAATTCATAGAAACGTGGGAAAAATTACAATACTCGCATATTTGCACGAGCAATAAATATCAACGATGAAGTAGTTTTCCTTATCCTATTAGCTATTACAGCTATTTTTACAACCAATTAAAGCGTGATACTTCTTTTCCCTATTCTGCTAACAATGCATTCGACGTTTGGAGGTGAAAAATTAATTTGCGACGATCATTACGATTCTCTCGAATCGACGCTTGGCTGCAATCAACATCGCACGTTGAAGAACATCGAAAAATTTACAAAATCCGCGTACTCGACGCGCCAAACATTGACCGAGGATATATAGCTGCGGGCACGCGGATGACGCGAAAGCCGATCGAAAATCGAACGACCTTATACGGAGCAACGCGGAGAAACAAACTCGCCGTACTCGGGCCTGCGAGTACACACACACACACGCACACACACACACACGCACACACACACACACACACACACACACACTCACTCACGTCCGCGCGGCTAATTCGGTTAACCGGTGCGCGTAATCCGCGCGTGTAAAATTCAAGCCCCGCGGGCACACGTGCGATCGTCCTCGAGAGAGTCCAGCTCTTAGCTGCACGTGCGCAGCAATACGTAGATTCTCCGCCGCAGCAACGGGCCACTGTCTCTCTGATAAAAAAAGTTTCCGCGAAGCGAAGCAGCTTCCGATTCTTTGTGCGCGCGCGCGACTGACATGGAAAAATCGGATGTACGCGGGAGGCGTCGCGCTATCAGCGGTTTTAGAACGGCGGCAAGAGCAGACGCAAAAAACCGAGCGATAAATGCCCGAGATCGGCATTGGGAAATCGCTTTGGAGAGACGTTTCGAAAAGCCTCGGGGAAATTCGAGTGTTTGCCGGGAAAAATTTGAAATTTTACGTATCAGCTCGAATTCGACGATATGCCTTTTTTTCTTATTTCACGAGAGATTTCTCGTTGGATCGGGTCGGACGGAACATCGTTCGGGAGAATAGCTGATTTCATGGTCACGCAAACGTTTTACGCAGAAACAAATTACTATAGAGAGCTTGCGTACGTGTGACCCTTTCGACTGCACATAAATCAAATATATGTATGCGGGAGTTAGACGTCACTGTATGAGTTCAATATGTATATTCTCTATATACAATCAGTGTTGACGCGAAACTCATATACGCGCGCCTTGACAAGAGCTATCAAGTTCCTATTATTACTAATCAGACTAGATAGTTGGAGAGAGAGTGCATGATTTATTTTACTCGAAGAATAGTTGCCGTCCAGCGCTTCCAACATTGGATTTTTGCAAATATAATAGTTGTAAATGTCTTCAAGAAAGAAAATTAGATTTGAGTTCATATGCCTGAATAATATTCCTTTATTTCAAGATATATAAAGATTAGATTTCGACGACATTGAACTCGAGAATAACAATATTCCAACCAATGCGCTCGAAGTTTTTTTACAAATGACACACTTCTTGGATACAAGCTTCAAACAATTTCGCAAACCAATGATCCAGAATTTACGCCGAATCTCATTCAAGATGAATTCGTTACTCCTATGGAAAAAACGTTAATGATAAAATTTCACATTAAGAATTATCGGATGATTTGACAGATAGTCCGACGAAAAGTTTCTCAACCTACTGTTTACTCTTAGGATACAATGAATGATGAAATTAATGAATGATACTTACTCTCATCAATAGACGGGGTTTATTGGTTTATTGTTATTTTATGTTGAAATACTTTTTATTATCAAGCCTTGCCAATTCGGGTTGATAACAACTTTTTTGAATTTCTCGTATCCATATCTTTTTGGCGGATTTTACGTATGGTAGTGACACTTGGAAGGTCGACATTTTTCGCCATCTATCAATAGCAACCAAGTTCTCGCGGTCACTCTTAATAATCTCAACCACTTGGCAAACCTATTGTAACAGGGTGAATAAACTCTCCGCGTAATTTCTGTATTGATTGTTCAGTCCATAACTCTATGAAGAGACATTTTATAAACTCTATAAACTCGATGATCCGGCTATAGAAAAATCTAGAGTCCATTGACGTCTCACTTTGAAATGTACCCCTTTGCTGGTGGCGGACCTTAATTTCAGGGTGGCGTGGCTTCCAGGCCTTGTCCAGACCTGCATCTGATGGAAGTTTTTCACGTCCTTCTGACGTATGCGTTAAAAATTCAAAGTACAAAGTCCTGACACCGAAACTGAGCTCTGATAGTTGCTCCAATCCAATCAAGGATTTGACTTGCAAGCGTCGAAACCTCACCAGATTTAGTAAAATGACTTGGTACTTTGAATTTCGAATGCACACGTTGGATAACTTTGGTAGCGATAGATAGGTGGAGACAAATATCGACCAGCGAAATCTCACTACAATACGTAGAAACGACCGAAAGATGTTGATACGAGAAATTCAACAAAGTTGTTATTAACCCGAATTGCTGGCAAGACTCAATAATAAAAAATATTTGAGTTTTTATCCCTGAACAATTAATGATTCTTTATTTTAAGATTAGGTTTTTTTATACATTAGATTGCGACGACATCGAACTCGAGAATAATAATATAATCCAACCAACATGATTTATGACACGAGATTAATTAATGGCACGATGAAAGTGTTTGAGTGTTTACGATGCATTTTATATATTCCTCTAAATAATTGTGATAGTGCCGGATTTATTGCACAATGATTTTGAAAGTGATTCTGGTCGATTGTTTGATAAATCAAGTGACACTTCTTACATATCTTATGCAATGTTTCAAAGATCATTCGTCTTGCACTTGTAGGCTTGTCACTGTGTTTTGACGCAATAATACACGGGTTACATCATACTTTCGTTCTTCCTATAACGTGAGTTTACAGTCGTGGGACCGAAACACCGAAATTTCAATTTGAGATTTGTCCAGGCGATTGTTATGTGTAATGGATTTATCCATTACATATATACATTCACAGTAAAAACATACGAAATAGCTTTTATCTTCCATCGGGTGCCCGTGGAAATCAATCGAATGAAATTGTGACCCACAAAGCCCAATTGAAATCGAATATCTTGCTGATTGCATCAAAGTTTCAATTAGTCTACCTCGTAAACATTCATTGTTGAAACATCGTTTAGCCTTCATCATATCCGAATGAAGATTACAGAGAGAACATTCTGATCTGTAAAGATGCGAGATTGATGTGAGCTGAAAATATCCCGAGAACACATCACAGACGAGTCTCTTCCAGATAGCATCTCGAGGAAACTTTCGAATCCCTTTCCCTCTGTTCGGTTCATCAGATAATTTTGACTGATATCGGTCACACCTCGATATACACCCGACGGCGTTGTCAGTCGATTTGGCTAACTGAGTTTCTCGCCATCGCGTGGCACCCGTAAACGGCTTCAATCAAACAATTTTCGTCATTTTTCCCCGTGAATCCGACTAATGACTGGGCGAGCCAACAGTGGATAATGAGTATAATGACCATTGCCGGGCAGCCGGTAGCCGGGAGTCGAATCGAGTTGGGTGCGAAACGCGTTTGACGGATGTACAAAAGAGAGCTGGCTCGCGTGGCCCAGGCAACCGATCGGCTGGCCGTTAATCTCGTTTGCTCGTTAATTGGCGCGTGAGCGATGATCGAAGGTCGCAAATCGAGTTCCATAATTGATATTTATTGACCGCGGGACTGTGCTTTCGTGTCTTTCTTGCGCGACGACCCGCTTCTCGTTACGTGCATCCATTGTGTCTTCGTTGCGCAATTTTCCACGCGAGACGCGCCAGTGTCATTAGGTTCTGTCCTGCCGCGGTGATTAGCATAAAAATAGCCGGATAACTCTTTCTTTGTGCGCGAGCATCTGGGTCCACGACGGCGGCGTACCGAAAACAGAACGATTCAGGCTATTTGCTTTGTTAGGCAATTGTCGCGAGTTTAACTTTTGTGTTCGTTAGAAAAATCTCGTGTCTTTGGTAAATTTGATTTTGTTGAATCAAAAATGGAATTATAGTTATTTTCACACGAGATCTGCAATGAAAAAAAAGTTCGAGAGAATGCATTGCTGGGTTGAAATTCATATTCCCAGAAATTCGGATGCGATTCAATTATTGAATGTCGAGAGCTCGTCTTCTTTGTATATAGCGTATACAGCAGAATACGACACCCCAGGCGAACGTTATCTCGTGAGAAAATTAATTCTCGCTCTTTTTATGCCTATGCTAATCTCTCCTCTCTCCTGTCGTCATTAAATCGCCATTGAGATTGGGGGCAATTTATTTTTATTAAAACGTAATTATCAGAAAATTGTGAGATCAGTCGGGTGATACTTATCAATTGACCGAGCCAACTCAAGGCACGGTAGAAAAGATTATACCCACACGCATCAAGCTGGTCAACAAAAAAATCAGCTCTCGTGAGTCTGAGCAGCTCCATTCCGACTGGCGTGTATCCATTATCAATTCATTCCTCGTGAGCTCATTAGCGAGAGCGAAGGGTCGGGATTGATGCGTGAAGCGTTTAGCGCTTACGGAAGAGTCTTGAAAGGTACGAGGACTGCCTGGCGTAATCCGACCGC
This sequence comes from Aphelinus atriplicis, assembly GCA_020882685.1. NCBI lineage: Eukaryota > Metazoa > Arthropoda > Insecta > Hymenoptera > Aphelinidae > Aphelinus > Aphelinus atriplicis. Next base: position 52,897,045 of record CM037073.1, on the reverse strand, counting down.
TGTCTATATCTTTGACGATTCACTCAGTCTCTCTTTCTCTCTCTCCATCCATCAGACCGTACAAGTATCATACAAAGAAAGTTGGGCCAATCAATAAGAGTAATGTATATATCGGCGAACGAAGCACCGCATGCTCCGGCCGCTCGGATAACCAAATAACCCTTTCAAACGCGTAATCACCGAATAATTGCAGCATCAGCGGCCGCAAAAGGTCAATGTCTGAAGAATTCTCCCACTCGACTCTCGTCGCCGCACCGGTGACAATTAATTTCTATATATATAACCCACGTGGGACACATTATTTTGGGCAGTTACGCGATCCCCCTGCGATGTACAGTATCCCTCGTAATTTCGATCCACACGTGTCCACGGCATTTATATCTTTGTTGGAAAATTGGCCGTTAAGAAAAATTGGTAAAGACATGTGTCTATAGGAAGCCGGGGGCGACAAATTTCACGATGGAAACTCGAGGGAGATGTGTAGCACAGCTCTCCAAGCAAACGGAGCGCGTCGCCAGAAGAAAGCCGACCGACAATTATCGCGTGTTCTATATACACTTCTTTTAAATAGTGCCCGGCGACGCGAGCCTCGTCCGCCGCGCGGCGACTGCCTCTTTGATGACAAAGTCTCGCGCGCGCGCGCGCTTTATTTCGTTTTACAACAGAGTTGTGTGGCCGCGCGTTTATGGGAATCATGCCGACGTCCGAGTACAACACTGTAGATCACGAATTTTTTGAAATTAACATAGCGAGCTCGTGTTGGAGTTTTTGCCGGGACGCCCGAGTTCCGGAAGTGAACTATATACGGACACTGTCGAGCGAGATTTTTTCTATGAAGTTCATTAAAATTGCGGCCAGTAATTATATACGAGTATTTAACAAATACAAATTTTTCAAATGTTTTGTATTTTTTGTTCAATGAATTGACCTATTGAGGGCCGGTGGGACGTACGCGTACCATATCTACTTTATCTTTGTTTTTTTTTCATATCCCTTTCATGCTACACTATTTGTAGACGCATAGGTATTTTTTAGACTGCCGGGTATCTAATTTATTTATTCTTACGTGAAACTTCAATAATTCATTCATCAAAATATTTGTAATAAACGAATTAAGTGAATCTCTGGAAACCCTCCATACTTCCATACGTCTCCCTCTTCTCCTCCTAGCGAGGCTACGTGGTTTATGGATGTTCCCACACCATCCGTTAGTATATCCAAAATAAAGTCGTTGCCACACTTTTTTTTTAACTATCTCTCAGATTGTGACGCAAGACTCACAAATCCACAAGAATTAACGTATGTTATATTTTTATCACGTATGAGGACTTGGTATATACAGATGATATTTGAAATCTTTCTGAGCTGTATTTAATCTCACTCGCTTTACACAGCGACTGTTGAGTCGTTCATCACTCGAATGGTGTAACCATCATTCTACCTCGTGCAGAAAAAGCCTACTGATATATCTTTTACTCTCTAATCTCAATAGAATATTTGTGTGGTTTCACTAACATCATTCCTTGTTACTTTAATGTCTAATGCAGTTGAAGCTTGTAATAATTTATAATTATGAAATGCTTCCCCTAAGGGGATCTGATTTCTCGTAGTATACCACATACCTTCCGTATTTCTATATATTTATATTTTCGTCCCAGCGGCAGTAAAGTGCCTACTTTGCGTCCTGGCGTTTGCAAAGAATGGCACTTTTCTGCCGCGGGGTACGAAAAATAGTATATGCACCTCGCTCATCTAGGCTATTTCGGCACGCGCAAACTTGGAATCCTCGCTGCGCTCGGATCGCAAACGTTTTTCGTGCCGAAATCGCCTAACCTCGCTCGGGTGCATAATATACTATTTTATTGGTGATATATTGAATGTTGAATTTCCTGCTCGAGTCGAAACTGAAGCGTCGAATATTAAAATACAATGAAGTAACATTAAAACTGGAATAGATTTTGAATAGCTCGATGAGTCTTCCAACCGCCAAAATTATCACAAATATAACGAAGCATCGAGACTTTTTCCGCCACAGATAACATTCTTATTTCTACTTGTAAGAATAATGTTCACATACTTGGGCGGAATGATTAATGCAACTATCAGCTACACCATTACTCTTTTCACACTGCATATGACTTTTCGAGTTAATCGAACTCCCATACGACTGTTGCCCTCGTACTCTTGAAACAAGCACATTGCCGGAGAAAGAAACACGACTCGAATCAATTTACACGCTTGTGAATCGCGAGCGAGTTAAAATCAAACTCTCTCAAATCATTGTACATCTCGTGCCGCGGGGGACGGGATATCGCACAGCAATCGGAAAAATTCGCCAAGGTCCGTGAAATAACATAGTAGAGCCGAGAGGGACCGGGGCGTCTGGTTCTCGCGTAACTTCCTTCAATTGATGAGCGAGCTCGTATATATAATGGGGGATCGGCTGCACAATTTCGCGCCATCTCCTTCGCTCGTGTGCGCTCCATACATCATAGAACGCTCACACACGTACACACACACGTGCGCACACTGACGCGCGATTACGCAACCGGTCGGATTCCACGGCGCGCGTAATTCGCCTAATCTCGCACGGCTAATAAGAGAGAAAGAGAGACCCGTCGTCTAGTCTCGCACGGCTGCAGTTGCGCTCTCCTGCAGCCAGACTTGCGCGCGCGAAAACGCCGCTTTCGAAAAATCCACGAGTCTCGCGTGTGCGGCTCTCCGAGCTCGTGTTACCTCATAATTCGCGAGTACGCCAGCGAGACTCTTTTTTTTCGTCATCGTCCCCCTCTCCTCTCGTTTGTATTTATAGAGCAGTCGAGTTTTTTTCTTCTCCTGATCGTTTCGATCGAGGAAAGTGGGGATTCGGCGGCTTTTCCGCAGCTGCGGGTCTCCCTGATTTCCCGAGCACGCGCCGGCGGTGATCGGCGCGTCTGCGTATACGTATATATATATACATGCTATCCTTTCCTCGAGTTTCGATTACGTATAGGAGTAGTCGCGTGTGCCGATTGAAAAATTTGCCGTTTACACGTATAATTATTCGGTCGCGCGCGATCGTTTGCGTAACAGCGGGCCAGGACACTATTGTTCGAAATGGTAAAAGTGAGTGAGGTGCATCGTTATTCGCGAGTGTTTTATTGTCGTCGTTCAGTCTGACGTTTACTTCCAAGCTGTCCGTTGCTTCGAGTGACTTTGTTCCACTAATATACATAGTTATATGAAAAACGTATCTCTCTGCGACGTGTTGGGTCTTTATATTGTTTGCACAACAAACGTTAGCCAACGTTCGTATCGTAAAATCGCTGGGATTCGGTAAAACTCGTATAAACGTTACGAAATAAGCAACCTACATTGGCGCGAGTAGCGAATATATACTGGTTTATCTGTTATTCCATTATTGCTTCCCGTCCTCATCCATTCGAATATTCAAATGTGCAGCTGCGACTATATTATTACTAGGGCTTCCGCAAGACGAGAAAAATTTCTCGTCTCGTCTTGGTCTCGTCTCGATTTTCGAGACGAGACCGAGACAAGATTTTTGAAAAAATTTCGAGACGAGACGAGACTTTTCTCACCAAGAGTACGAGATTTTCAAGACTCTCGATTCGAGATCTCGAGAAAAAAAAAGTTTTAGTGAGTTAGTAATTTTTGAGCAAATATAAAAATGCTGTTTTTGTAAGGAAAACTAGACTGAACCCACAGAACGATAGTAAGTATATTAAGGTAACTGCAGCCAATTAGGCACTGCAGTCAATTTGGCACATTCGTCAGATTTCGTATTTCCGGTGCTTTCTGACCATCAGTCGCTCTTGGGTTATGTTGGGGGAATTAAAAGAAAATTTTCGATGCCTTCTCCGCCCATTTAGCCCTTAAAACCACTCTCCTACAACACTTTAAAGTTTCATTTACTCATTTTTTCACCCTTTTCTTATTTCACTTTTCACACTCAACCTATAAAAGCAGGAGTAAATAATTTTTATCTCTCAAAGTGTCATCACTCTTGTTTGTGTAAAAACATCTCAGCTTACGATTGGTCTCATCAGTTTTCCCAAAATTAGTTTTTAAGCCAGTCAAATTGCTCCTTTTCGCATAAAAAAAAGTGAAGTCAATGTGGCACTTTATGCGTTTTTAAATGGAAAGACTGAGTAAAATCGTTGAATATTTGTATAAACATATTACGATGATTTAGACGACTATTTTGGAGTTGGGTGTCAAAAGTTTTGTATAAATATCACTGGGAACATGATTGAGAGTTTATTTCAATGCCAATTGGATCGTCCCTGTAGACCTATATTGGCTGTATCAAATGATTAAGAAATTGTGCCAAATTGACTGCACGTTTTGTGCATTTAGCCTTTTTGCGTTTTTTTTTTTAAATTGCGATTTTCGATGGGTTAAAGTAGTCGAATGATGATTATGAAGATGGTTTCTGAAATTTGGAGTTTTGGATTTTGAAAAACTAACCTCAGATTCGTGATCAGAGACCTCAAAAACCCCTGTGTACCAAATTAGATCAAATTCGGTTGACTTTCAAAAATTTTGTCCGCCATTATGAATTTTGGAAAACTAACCTCAGATTCATGATCAGAGACCTTAAAAATCCCTATATACCAAATTTGATCAAATTCGGTTGACTTTCAAAAATTTTGTCCGCCATCTTGGATCCTCCATTTTGAATTTTGAAAAACTAACCTTAGATTCGAGTACAAAAATTCAGAGTATAAAAACCCCCGAGTACAAAAATTCAGACCAAAATATGCAGTAGAAAAAAGCATGCCTCAAAGGGTTAATTGGACATTAATTTTGATTGAAATATAATAAATATTATGTGTCAAATAATTGGGTTGATAACTGATTTTTCATTTTCTAATTTTCTGCTGCACCAACAAGTTTAGACATTTTTAGAATTCGAAATTTCATTTGAATTTTGGAACTTAGTTCATTATCAATTAAGAGTTACTTCTTGATGTAATTGAATATTAATTATGGAAATTGCGTTCTTCATTTTTAACTTGAAATTCTTCGTTTCAATAAAAAACTTAATCATAAAGATTATAAATTTTCTATGACCAAGAGTCTTGTCAAGAGTCTCGGTTCGAGACGAGACCAAGACCAATATCCTTCCACCAAGACCGAGATCGATATGAGGCGAACCAAGATTTTTCGAGACCAAGACGAGATCGCCGAAAATATCGTCTTGTCTCGTCTCGCGGAAGCCCTAATTATTACACCGCGCTGCAGCCTCGAGAATTATCCGTTGAAATTCGCCAAAGCAAATCTTGAGCATAAGGAATAACTTTGCAAACAAAAGTCGTTGATATATCGGGGGAAAAAACACAACACATCTCCGCAGTCGCTGAAAAACACAATCATAGAATAATCTGCGTGTAATCGGCCAAAAGAGTCATCGAGTCGCGGGCGGCTGTGCGCGAGTGAATATAAATGTTTTTCTCACATGGACTCGTAGCATTTCGTAACTCCTGATTTCCATTAGCTCTCGCTCGTTATATATACTGGATCGCAAATGTTATATTAACGATAAGCAAAGTAAACACGCGCGAATGAAACAGCCGCTATATATTATATAGACGCGCGTATACAGCAAATCGTGTCGTATTTAATATTTATCGATACGCATCGCGGCAGTAGCCTTGCCACTACAGTAATTTCTATATATGCGCAATATGAATTTCGTTTTTTTCTTTCGTTTTTGCAGCATCCACTAACGTCGTCGGCGACCGGCGTGTCTTACGAGGCCGAGGGCGGCATCAGAAATCCAGCCTGCCAAGATGAAGACTCGCCCGACTGCGTGAGTCCAAGATATGACTTTGAAACACACACACGTACACGTATATCGCGAGCCGAAATGTTTATTGGCCGATTCGATTATCATATGTGTGCCATCGCTCGAGGGCGACACACTCGTCCGACGTTTCGATGCGTAAGCTCGACGATCGATCTCTTCTGTATATATGTATATTTGAAAGAGGCTGAACACGCGTAAAATGTCACTCGAGACACGGCTGTTTCCTCTGACATTTCAATAGCTGTGAAATATGATGTATATATACGCGCGCGCGCGACCACTATACAACAGTCTGTCTCTCGTCTCTCGATCTAGTTGTGTACAGTTGTCTCTCGGGCCGTTACAGCTATATCCTGGGGAGGAGGGGGTTTATCTGCTGATCAAACTGACGTGTGGCTTGACCGACGAGTTGAAATTAATAATATTTATACTTGGAATCAAAATTATATACATATCAAGCGGACGATGGTCTCCGTCGTTAAATTTTCACGCGCCCAAACGGTGGCGGGCAATTGTTAATACGGCGAGAAAAGCAGCGAGGGGAGAGGAAGGCAGTTGACCTCTTTTAAACGCGGAACATAATCACACGATACATGTGCGACACGAGCTCGCTTGGATGCAGTATTTTGTCGAAAACACACTGCTCGAGTTCCGCATGTCTATATTTAGAATTACACCCGCGCGTTGATTAGCTGTACTTGGATTCTTTTGTTGTTGGCGAATTTCCTCCAAACTACGTCCAGAGTGGCGAGAACCGCGATTAATCAAGTTGACCGGTAATAATTTCGCTCTGCCGCGCGTTCAAAATCGTCCGGTCGATCTCGATTGACGCTCGCACTGCCCTTGGGAACAGACGCCGTAACTCTTCGGGCCCGAGCGAAAGCTCATCGACCCTCCGATGTTAAAAATGAATATCCCCGTGTCGCACTTTGGCCGCGGTCTATCGGAGCAAGTCTACCTGCAGCCCGTATGTGTTTATTCGATCGGCTCGGGACGGTAGGGGCGCGTTCGAAAAAAGGCCCGCGGATAAATCCGAAGGACAAGAGAGCCGCGCGCTTCTCTCGGCGCGACGCCAGATAAAGGAGCAGCTTCGTCCGATAACGGAACAACGCGGCTCGGCGCTAAATCACAGGCTCGCTGTATTCGTGTGCGTATACGTATATATACCGCGATCGCGCTCCCATTATTCCCGTAAACCGGTCACTCGATATCCGCGCGGCTCTTATCGCTTAATTCCCCGCGCGCACGGCGAAGACGATACGTGTGTATAGACAACGCGCAGCGCAGAACCAGCCTCTCCTCCTTGCATACATTCGCGAGGCCAATGCTGACTCGGGGGGACAGATGGTATCGGCTTCTGGCCAATTCGCACCTGACTCCTCCTCGGCTTCGTTCATCCTGTGTATGTATATACGCGCAAGCGAAAATTTTGCCCCGCTGTGCAGCCGATCGGTTCGACGAATCGTATATGCTCGTGAGAAAGTTGTTGCGAAAAATATATGTAAAAAGCGAAATTCTACACGCGCCAGGTATGTCTAGGTGTTCCGTACACAAGGGTACACACGTGCGAAAAGACAAAATTTCCGTGGTCGCGAGTTTTGTGTCAAAGTCGCGAGTTTGTAAGAAAAATGCATTGTCGAGGTTTCGCCGGACGATTAAATCGGAGATTGATCGTTGGATAATGTCCTACGCAACTTCACCTTCGGGGACTGCTGGAACGTTGTTTTATCTTGACGCACCGCCGCGGGGAAATTGAATTTTAACAATGCATTCTGGCCGGAGATAATACTCGATAAGCACCGTATATATAAAAGGGGGGAGAAAAATCGGAAACCATAACTGGTTTTCGATAGACTATCGCTACGAGATAAAAGCCAGCGAGTGTATCAAAGTATTACATTCGAATGATCATTTGCTACACATCATTATATGTTTTCACTATTTTGAAATCAGTCTCGGCTCGCGCCGGTCTATATGCGCGCTCGCGAGCCAAGAGAGAATCGTATATGGAATTTGATACGGTGCGTCTGATATATGCGTCTTTACTTTACCGAGATTTCGTTTTGTTGTAATAACTTTTTTCGTTGACAAAAGTATCGTGGAAGTTCATGAGACGAGGCGGTGTGTATTCGTGAAACTCTAGTGCTTCAGTTTTCATCACAAGCTTCATTATGACGAAATGATCGTGGAATATTTAAAGAGGAATACTATTTCGATCTATACGAAGAACTAACGAGTTTCAGTGAGTAGAATATAAATGTTTTCAAATGGATATGAAATATATGCTCTCGTATCCTCGTGACACTGAAGTGATTATAAAAATATATCAATGGAAAGTTCATTATTATCATGTTTTTCATTTTCATTGTTAGGGAAGAAGAACTATTATAAATTATGATCGTCGTCGTCGTAGGTGCAAGAGCCGCTTTCCTTTTGCCTTGCCTTGCAGCCGTGAAGTTGCAAGTGTTGAGTAATTTTCAAAATGACCCACTATACAACTTCACGCTGAGAAAACACAAACATAAGCATACTATGCAGTCCTTTGATACACGAGAATAAACTTGGGGAGTCGCCATACAGTTAATGCGTTTGATGAAATAATTGTATACGGACGAATTTATTTCTAGAATGCATTGAGCTCGAGAATTACTTTCACACGAACGAAACGCGTTGGTCATGACGTGTAAATACCGATTGTCATAATCGTGCATTCTTCTGATATATATACACGAGAGTAAATTCACGTGCGCACATACTTCGAGTGTGCCATAGAAGAATGCGAACTGATAAAAACAAAAAACATAAAAAATTACGCAAGTATCCTCGGACAAATCGCATTAGCTAAAACATCGCGGCCAAAGCCCCGTGAATCTGATGATTCGAGGATGTTTTTCCCCGCGGCTCGTTGCCCTTTCTGATTCACGATCGAATCGTTGAACGCGTGTACGCACCCGAAAGATAACACGCCCCGAGGAATGCACACCGTGTGCACTCCAGTATATTGACGCGCCAAGGAAAACATTGATTTCTCGTTTCTCGACGTAAGATTATTCAGAACTCGCCGATTCCGCATTATCCTCGAGCTCGAAAAAAGAAAAGAAAAAATACCCGCTCGCGAGGACAGGAGAATCTCCAAACACAGTGACCTGCAGGCGCGGGCCGGAGGAAAATGCTTATAATGTAAATAGAGAGAGAGAGAGAGAGAGAGAGAGAGAGAGAGGAACAGGAGAAGTTGTGCGTGCAGGTATACATATATAGGCTTTTTTCACGAGTCAACAGACCCGCGCGACGACAAAGCCCCGCGTCCGAGCTCCTTTCTATATACATATATACATATATGCACTCTTTGCTTGGGTATATATATGAAAGTTTCACTTTGTGCCGCTGTTAGTGAAATTCGACGAAGACTGATTATTTTGTCAATGGGACTCGGGCAATCTCCGATAATCGTTCTCAATTCTTTCTCGGAAGACTTTGGGGGATTTTTTTCTTTTCGTGAGCGACAGCTTCTTCTATATATATACCTGCGCGCAAGCGACGTCTTGTTCATTGTTGGAGTTGCGCGTCTGGCTGCAAGTTTGGAAGGCTCCGAATTGGAGTGGCGGTAATCACGCCATTATGGAAATGATTCGTCGGTTTGTTGGGTTTATACTCGTGTTTCCATTGTTAACTAACCTGTATATACTCCAGCTAGACGTGGAAAGAAAATGTGGCTCTTGTACATTATTCAAAATGTTTTAAATTATACGGCTGTTTTTACGTGGGATATCGTTGCGGCTCGGTTGATCCTGTGTTCTCGGAATGGAGACAACAAATTATCCCATGGTTGAATAAGAAGGAATATTGAATATTGAGAATGCTACAATCTTCTGTATTGCTCGCGGGAAGTTAAAGTCGAGACTCCGGCCAATACGAGTTTTCAGTACAACTCTTTGAAGAATTAAGCTCATGCTAAAGCACAGCGATTTTTCCCAAGTAACCAAGTACGTGTAATCTTTCTCTATCAATTAATACGTACGTTAAATGCGGAAAAAGTAGTATACGCGAGGGGCTTCTCACTCCAGTACTCCCGAAGGGAGTACCATGGAGTACTGCGGGCTTATGAATTAATAGTACTCTTTATTTTTGCCAATATAAATCAAGAACTATCAGTTCAGATTAGGAGGCTGGATCAAAACACAATAAGTTCATACTGGCAGGATGAGAACTTGAATGCCATCAAATTTAGTACCATGGAGTACTAAAAAATGATGGGAGTACTATGGGAGTATTGGAGTGAGTATACGTTTGCGACAACCTATACATAAAAAAATTGCACATGTACTTGATTACTTAGCTCTTTTGTGTAGTCTCAGTTCGGATCGATCGGTGAAGCGAAATTTTTATCAAACAACAAACGACGCCCAAATCAGGTTGGACAACTGGTTATATAGTATTCGATTCACATATTCCTCGAAGAGAAACGCACAAATAGTATACCACCATGATAAATAATCAACAAAAAATCAATCACGTTGATCATCAATCCGAAAAGCCGCAGGATAATACGTAAGTGAATCACTCGTGTTCCCAAACCAATTGGGCGTCTACGAAAATGACGAAACGCCACTTGGTTCCCGCGGTGAATCAGCCACTTCCCCGGTGTGCTGCAACACGTAGTGACTCGCCCACAACTTAAGCCTCGCGCGCGTCCCGTCATCGAGAATCATTCGAATACATATATCGCGCTATAGCGGGGGAATCGAAGGTGAGAAAAACTCGTGGCTGTCCAAACATCAGTGGTGCCCACGCTTATCGGCCTCCCGTCAATCACGTCCCTATACACATATAACTAATAGTGTCATCGCGCGGTCTTATCAACGGAGTGCGCGGCAGGTGCGCGGGGAGGAGCGCTATATACAGTGACAGCGCTGAAACTTGAATCGGCACAACCGAGCTCGGCGAGGTCAAGGAACTGCCCGCGGTCCGGCCATCTTGTTTTCCTGGAAAAACACGCCGAAATTCAGCGCGCCAGAGAGAAAGAATACATATATGTATACACCCCTACCGCGCAAACGAGACAGACGGCCACTTTCAATTGGCCTCGTTGAGCGCGTGTTTACATCAACTAAATGTACGTCGCGCGCGCGCGCGAGTGCTCTCGATATACCTTTTTTTTTTGTCAAACCCTCTCTCTCGAGCCGGAGCTATACACATTGTGTCCCGAGATTCGTGGTGCGCTCGACGCGGGAGGCCCGCACGCACCGAAAATCCCGAGGTATATATACGGGGGGACACAAAAAAAGCTTCCAAAAGATTTCCAATGCGGCGCGTCGCGACTGCCGGGGAAAAATGGGAGCATCGTTTTCTCAGTCCGGCTCGAACTTCGTTTCGGGAGAGCAACTAGATTTTTTCCTTGGTGCAGTGGCTCTGTAAGTGCGTGCGATGATTCTCGATTTTCCGTGATGCAGCCGTAATTAAACGACGGACCGGAGATTTGGTTCGAGAGGAAAAAAGTAAGTTTCCGATACTAGTGTTCTCCAACTTGGTGATAATGGCGCGCGTGTGATACGATCAATTCGTTTTAGTCTACGCGTGACATGTGAGTGCAGTTTAACACGGGCCAATTCGTTCCCGGGACGGACGATCCGGAAAAAACAACGAATTATAAAAAGGGGGGGGGGTGGCAAAACGAGAGCTCGGACGATTTGGGCGACGACCGATATGTATGTACAGTGCGATATCGTTTCCGCGACGCGGGGCTGTACAGTGCAGTGCGGCGGGGCCGAGTGACCTTATACCTACATGTACGTGTGGTGTTTCGAGCCGTGTAGAGGAAGGTTCCGGTCCCCTTTTGCGGTCCCACTGCAGCAGCTCTATCGGCTGTGATTAAAGGCATTGCTGCTGGTACGTGTGGCGCGTCGGTCATCGTATCAGTCGACGCACGTTACTCAGCCGCCGATCCCACTGCGGCCCGGCGTGGGGGGATGCTTAATTCTCGCGATCCACTTTTGCCCATATCTCTTTCGGTCTGTCGAAACTCGGGGCGCGAGATACACGCGCGCGTAGGCCCGCTGATCCACTTAGCGGTCGGATTAACTGCTGCCCGCGGATCGATGTATCTATATCTCGCTGCAGTCGTGCACTTTTCGGCCCGTTTCATGCGCGGCGCACATATATAGAAGGGAGAAAAATTCGGATGGGAAGATAAGATCGGCTAACTGGTTCGGTCCAGCTCCTAATATACGCGCTCGCGCGTCAACTGCCGCGTAGCCAAACTAGTTTGACTCTGCCGCCTCTCTGCTAATGCACCGAGTTCGCGCGGTTCTTTTTTTTTCTTCCTTCCCTCGTCGCGCGTCGTTTGCGTAATTATTATGCCCATTTACGCGAACGCCGAGGCATCATTTGCGTAAACTGCCCCGCGCGCGGCTGATTGAAAATCATTACGCGTTTGTAACCGTGTTCGCACGTCTCTCGGATAAATCTCCGAATCGCGTCGGACTGTTTTTTTTGGTTGTCCTCTCGGGGGAAGATAAGTTTTTACGAGGCGATAAAGCGCCGAGCGGTTGCGAAACATATATATACACCGAGACGCTCGCGGGAGATTGGCAAGGGCACACGACGCAGCTGCGAGGATGGCCGAGAGGAGCGAGCGTCTTGGCGGCGCGGTTTTATTGCGGGAAACCAGGGGAAAAAATGAATTAGCGCCGACGTTCGCGCGAGCGGGGGGGATATATAAGTGGCCCGAGGCATTATATTCTCGGCATGCCGAGATCGCCTCCGCGATCCTCCTTATCAAGGAAGCTCGCCTTTTCGGCGGCGCGCTGCACTTACTCACTTGAATTATACCATTCGGAGCTGGCGTCGCGCGCGTCTCTGTCGGATCTCACCGATGATTGATAATTGCGTTACGCGTGTCTCTCGGGCGCGGGAAGCGCTTTGACTTTTCTTCCGTCCCGCGGTATAAGCTCGCTTCGGGTTTTGGATGTACGCATTCGATCTCTCGCTCGATTCGATCTTGGCTTGGCTATTCAGTATAGCGGATGATTCATGCCTCTTCTCTGAGGAATGACAAATTTCCAAAATGTATCCATTACGAAGTTGATAGATCGTACGTAAATCGATCGGTGGAAAAAAATGTTAATACCGTAATTTTTTATTTTCTCCCCTTTTGATTTTCCCATATCGTTCATGAAGATACGTCCGCGTTCGGTTATTTAACTTTCATTTCACTAAATATACGGAAATGATCAGCACCGGTATCTCAATTCGACTCTGACGTACGTACAATACATCAAATCTATCAGGCCGTTATAAAAGTCGTTTATAAAATTTCAACCAATATTCCCTCGTACGCGTATACGTAGAGTTTTACGCGCGTATCGTGTTACCCTCGACGACCGAAACTTGGGCCGGAGAACAATTGATTTCCCGAGCCATTCGCTTATATTGTTTCTAATTCGTCCTTCCTGCACATGTCCCATAAATTCATCGAGCATCCTTGCGAAACGGAGTATATCGAGCGTCCGCGGCAACATTGTCGAGAAACAGAGCCATTTAAAAAAGTGAAGTGTGGCTCGTAGTCGTAAAAAATCCAATGAGAGAGGGGTTGTAGGTTCAAAAAATGTTTCTCCAAAATGAAAAGCTCGTAAAAAGTGTGTTTCGAGCGGGGGTCCCAATTAAAAAATAATAACCAATCATGTGAATAATGTTGAACGCGTGAGTATATATAAGCGAGGCGGGCGCGCTCAGCCGGGGTATATATACGCGTACGTGTATAGCGCGCGTGAAGTGCCCCGCATCAAAAAAGGCTTCCGTTCATTACGTTAGAGCAGTCTATATATACACACACACACGAGCACTCAAATAATAATTGAAGAGGGAGCCGCATAAATCACCTCATTGTACTTGTTTACCCAGAACTTCATCTGTTTGCCGACCAATAGATTTCTCTATTAATTCTCCCGCTGAACGACCAGCTCTTTCGACAGCGAGCGAAGGAGGAAGCGCGGCTCGACTGGTACCGCCATCCTGCTTATCAATTAAAGAAACGAGCCCGCACACGCGGGTCGGGGATAAATCCACGGGATGATCGCCTCGTGCATATACGTCCGTCGAGTGCATACACGTGCGCAGTCGACTCGCGGCGGGTGATTAATAAAACGGGCGCCGGCACGAGAAAAAAAAATGAGACAACGACGACAAGAGTCGATTTTTAATCCGGCGTTTTTTTTCGCGATTCCCTTGGCCGCGAGGCAGAAAAGCCGCTGGTACACAAGCGGCGTTGACGCTCGACCGTGACCCTGCGGCTCTCGGCTCGATCTGTCGTCGCGATTCGAGCCCGATCATCGCTCTCCCTTCAACCCGAGCCCCGGAGCACACGATTCGTCCGGTGGGCTGCATATATCTAGAGTCCGGCGGACACACACCTTATATAGCGAGCCGCGGGACCACCCGCTTGTGCGATCGAGCCGGGTCGCGACGGTGAAAGTTATGTAGGAGCGATTCGCGCTGCAGCTGCCACGCGATGCCTCGCGAATAATCGCCCGCGTGTGTCGCACAAAAGCGCGCGAGGCGTGAATCAGCCGCGGCAAAGAGGAAAGCACATAGGCTCGACCGCGACGTGAATTGTACGATTCGTCCAATCTAGTAAAAGTCGATCCGACTAGTGGGGTTAGAAGCAATCGGGAACGGTGTGGGCCCTTTAATGACCAGAGGTTGTTGGTCCCGGTGGGAGGGCAATTCCACGCGTGTTGTTCGCCAAGACGACACTTGGGAGAGCGTGATTATTTTCGGAGATTTCCCCGCGAGGTAATCTTTCTACGTGGCCGACACGTGGCCGATAGAATCGCGGGCCAAAATTAACGAGTGCATCGAGAAAAGCGCGCGCGCACAATGCAATATAGCTGCCGCACAGGAGTAACCATGCAGCGGCTCGTTAAACGGGGGCCTATAATTAAATTCCCCATGGGCGGGCGCACGATTTTCTTTTTCCGGCTGTTTACCGAGACAACAGAGGCTATAATGCACTCGGCCGCGAGAGCAGGTTCAACAGGAGAAGAAAAAAAAAGAGCACGAACACAGGCGCGAGCGCGGAGCGCGTTATTATTGCTTGATGCGGGCTTGCGCGCGCGCGCGCGAGCGCGGGAGGGGAGCGCGAGCTCGAGCGAGCGAGCAGTGAAGGGAGAGGATTTTATCCCGGAGCGCGAGGAAGTGGGCGATTGGTCGGGCTCGCGGGGTAGCGCGCGCGCGCACCGGCCTCATAGCCAGCAGTCGCGCGATCGCTCGCCGCAGTTGCGCGCGCCCACCCGTACGCTGCACGGCCGAGGCTCCTTTGTATATATACACGTATAGAAGCGCGCGTTCGTCGCACAACGTTTCGGCACTCCGAGAGAGCTTGCGAGCTTCGTCGCCTGCGATCCTCATCTCACCACCGGCTCCTGCTCTGTGAGTGACTTGCTCCGGTCCGGGACACTCGGGCCTGATCTACGCAATATATACTGTTGCGCATTGTTACCTGAATTTATCAATGGGAATCGGCAAGCATACGTATACGCGATTCGCTGTTTCATACTCTCTCTCTCTCGAAAGCTCACAGTGAAAAGTCACTGTACAAAGATGGATGGATTATCGAATGGAACTCTGCAGTTAACTTTGCGTGTGATAAAAGTGAATTCTACCTTTAATTCTCCTTGAGTTTTGGTGGCAAACAATTTTCACATGAAATTCGAAGTGAAATTTTTTGGTGTCGAAGCTCACGGGACTGAAGCGACAAATTCGCTTGTACAACGCGATAAATTAACTGCAGCCCCATTCCCATATCACTTTGGTCTTGCCACAGTGAGCTTTCGAGAGAGTACTCTCTGACAATCGAGTCGCGGACCCTCGACCTAATCATCATACGCACACGTGAAACCGCATCTCAGCCACAACGTATAGCCTGGAGCTCTCGCGGCTTTCACCTGTGGAAAAATTGGGAACGACAACGGGTGAACATACAGGGGGGAGGCCGAGGGGAAGCACTTTGAGCGTATTCAAATCTCCCGCCTGTCAGGCTAACGCTGCACATCGCACACACACACGCGTACATATACCTACCTACGCGACGTAATCTCCTCTAGTAAGCCGTGTGCTCCGTTTGAACGTGGCCCAGTTTGATTATCGCCAACTAACGTTGTGGTAGCGCTCGGACGGACTATATAGCAGTGCTTAATCCATCGCGCTATATATTAGAAGCAAAGCGCGCGCGCGCGCGAGGTGACGAGCGTGTCAACAGAGCTGCGCTTGTATATATATTAACACATCCACACACCTGGAGTGCTACGTCCCGAAAAAAAAACTTATCGCTCGTGTGTGTTGGACCCGACAGAAGCCGGCCGCGGCGGCCCTGCAGCAGCGGAGGCACGACGAGAGACTCGCGGCCTCGGCGGCGCCACCGGCCCGCGGCAAGGAGCCGTCAAAGATCCACGAGAAGGGCCGGGAGCTGCACGACATCATGACCGTGTGCCACATCCGAGTGCCCTGGAGGTTCTCCGCCAACTTTGTCATCGCTGTTCTCGGTGAGTGCACTTCTATCCTCCCGCGGTTTTCCACCCGTCCAGACCTGTCGATTCGCGCGCCCGACTCGTTTTGGATGGCGCGCAAGCGCGTCTCCCCCGTTGCACCTTTGGCTCGAGCTGGAACGAGTTTGGGAGCGATGTTTTCGCGTGACACCGTCGCCGTTCGTGTCAACTCACTCTCTCGGTTGCGAGATTCGAGGAAAAATTCAAACGAAAAATCGCTGTACACACACACGCGCGAGGCAGTGTTTGCGCTAAGTTATCGCCGAACTTTAATGTATGCATCCAGGTATACGCGCGCGCGCGCGCACCGCCGGTTCGGTGTATTTTTCTTGTGTTTACGCTTGTCATCACGATTTTTCCACATCATTGACGAGCCCACACTTGCGGAGACTTATTATTCGGAATTAAAAGTCTCCTCTTATTCCGACCTATTTACACACACATTTCTAGTATCCATTTTGTGGTTTATCGAGCGATACACGCACTTCGTGCGTTGCATATGTCCTCCGACGCACGATACTCGCTATTATTGAATCACGCGCCAACGTAAAGCGACAGCGTATTCATGGGGATGATGATTTTTTCTTTTTTACCCGATATTACGTACGAACGAGCCAACAGTTCTATGCGTTTTTTATTGGAACCGAGTTTAATTTCAAAAATCATAGAAAATTATAAAATAGTAGACAAGTTCCATATTCGCTCGCGTATATTCAAAGATGAGAGAAAAATACACTATTTTAGAAACTCGTAGTTATAACATGATGAATAATTGAAATATGTATCGATCAAGAATAAAAATTCATGAGGCATTTTAAAGCACGATAATTCGAGCGGTATATCGCCCGAGTTGAAAGAACGAAAGTCCCGCTATAGATCGAAGGGTTCAATTCACCGTGACTTATTTCATTGCGCAGTTCAATTATCTTTCGCGACGTTCAGCGACAATAATAATTTGTTTCAGATTTATTGTTGTATACTCGATTATCTTCCGACATAAAGTGCGCCTCGCGATTTAAAAAAAAAGGAAAAAGAAGAGCATCGTTATTAACTGACTCGATGAGAATGAAATACACGCGATGGCTCCAATTCGGTAAATCATGTTAAAACTTTCAAGGAGAGTACGAGGCTCGTGCTGCTCATAAATGGAATGTAAATCGAAAGTTGGTTATGGTGCCAAGACAATGCGATTATTTCATTGATGTACGCGATTCGTAATTAGGATCCACACGAAGTAAATCGTGAAGTACGGTTGGATCGTGTTTCTTTGCTCTTGCAACATCGCCAACGATATACCGCATGGTTATTTCGGCAATAAGTTCGAATTATCCAAGTTACACGTGAGATTTGCCAAAAGCGAATGTACAATCGTTTTTTACAGCGTTAGTAGCTAAAGCCACGAATTTAAACTTTTCTGAATGAGATTAAAAAGGAACGTCTTCTGAATTTTACGTGGATTTTCGAAAAGCGATTTTTTATAGAGGATATCTGTTGCATTATGAGTTGGATAAAATGCACCCCCTGCTGTACATTGAGATTTTGACAGTCTCCTTATTCAGCAGCGGAAATGTAATTAAGCTTCTATTTGCTTTAATCATTAAGGGGACGTGAATCAAACGTTTAAGACAAGTAACTCGTTGGCCTCATAAATAATCGTTTAAATTATATAGATCACTGGATTATTTTTAATTTTTGATAAATAATTTTCTCCTCTTTAATCCAAATACGAAACGAACAAGTGTCTCCGTATCATATAGTCATATTTGTTCTACTTTTTGCAAATGAAATCGCTCTGACATATAATTTTTGGGAGCTTGTATAATTTCACATTGAAGGTTGCCACTTTGATGTGAAGTCTATTTTATTACCATAATTTCGAAATTCGCGTGAGTGAATACGTTTCTGTATTCATAAAAGTCTTTAGCCACTTTAAAACCTTCTTTCCTACATTTTACAACTTCAGAGAAAACTAATAAACCAAAGAATTAATTCCAGTCTTGTTAATGTCTTTATCCAAAAGACCACGTATTCCGTCGGTTATTTACAGTATCTTATTATACCAGCATTCAACCAGAAGGCTGCAGACTTTAAAATAAACAAAAATGTTACACACTGGATTCAAATTGATTGAGTACTCAATATAACTCGAAACTCTTCTTGAATTTGCATCTTATCTCTTATGCTATAATTGAATTTATCAATTTGCAATTTTTAAAAACTGGCAATCGCAATCGAAACTTTGAGAACGAATTCGATGATGTTCGAAAAAATGTGATTGCAGGTATCGGAAACTAGTTCCACTTGCTTATAAATACTAGTTATTCTACGATGGAGTATTTTTGAAATAAAAAAATATCAAATCCTCGGTTAGTCATCATAATCGATTATGCAAAGATTGAATCATTTTCGTCCAAGTTGTTGAAAGTTATACAAGTTTCCTTTTTATCAAACCAGAAGCACGTGGAACAAGTTTTTTGAGGTATGATCGATTTGCAAATTACATAAATGTAATTTGAATCGTAACCGCTTTTATCGCGAGAAAAGTGAGCAGTCGTTAAAGAAAAAATCGCAACGATAGAAGAAAACTCACAAAGATATCATTTCGTTTCTAGTTGTTAATTTTCCAAAAAGTTAGTTTTACTCATTCACACGTCTTTAATTGAAAAATCTCACTGTATGTGTATACGATTGACAGTTACGTTCGTGATGATATTCGGCGAGCTGGGCTACATTCCGAACCAGCAAGTTGGCTTTTACTGCAACGACCCGAAAATCAGTTTGAAGTACACGGGGGACACGATATCGGTGGCCCTGCTGTTGGCCGCGACTGCGACCGTACCGGCGCTGGTGGTAAGATTTACAAATATCATTTAGCATATACTCACACGTTGTGTATCGCCGAGGCGCAGCTTCAATAAGCAATAACTAACGTGGTGGGCTTTCTTCGAACGACAAGCCCATTCTTATAATTCAGCGCTTATGCAGATGATACCGATAAAGCAATGGAATTTATCTGTTTTGTCGTTTGGCCGCGCGGAGAATAGAAAACTCGCGTGTGTCGCCCATTGTGCGTGGGGCCCGGCTGCAAACGACTCGGCTCATTACGCGCCTTGCATTTTATTTGTCGCGCGAATGTAAATGAGGTGTCAAATGAATAAGGAGGAATGAATGTTGCGCGCGCTTCGCAGATATGGGCAACCGAGTGGACGTGCTACAGCTCGGATAGCTACAAGAGCCTGGAGTGCGGCTCGAGCTCGAGGAGCAGGCAGTTCTGGAAGTGGTTCGGCTACTACACCCTCGGCTGGTGGTACATGCTCTTCGTCGTCGAGTTCACCAAGGTGGTCGTCGCCGAGCCCAGGCCCCACTTTATCGACACCTGTCGCCCCAAGGAAATAGCCAACTGCACCGACAACCAGTCAGTATCTTCTTCTCTTCTTCGCCCCCTTCATCTGATTTTTCATCAATTTTTTTATCCCATTACATGAGGAAAATACGGTTGAAATCTAAACACACGCACACGATGATTGAGTGATACGTGAGGCAAATTCTCCAGTAAATCTATAGTGAGAATTCCATTCAATCACTGAACGTGTCCAATCATTGTTTGCTCGTGACGCTGGGATATTTATGTGATAATTTTCATATATTTTTCAACGATATGTAAAATGAGAAGCAATTGATTGTCATGTTTCAGGTACCTGAAATCATACACGTGTACCAACAAGGATTTACCGTGGTTCCACGTAAACGACTCGGACAAATCGTTCCCCTCCGGCCATTCTGCATTATCAATGTTCACCGCTACATTTCTAGTCGTGAGTTGAATCGAATACAATTCATACACTCATCGTCATTTGTTTGATAATAACAGTTATAACGACACTTAGCCATTGGGATAGCAAACTCGAAATATCCATTTCAAGTTGGTCATATTCAAACGTATCTAAATCGAATCCAAGTCGAAATTAAATTCGGGAAGATATATAAAATATCAAACGAATAAATTTCATTTTATTTACTTATTTCGTTCATTCTTAAAATGATAATAATAATTTTAAAATCATAAAGCAAAATTATGTTTCATTTTATTCATTGTTATTGAAGTATCGAATGGATTTTACGTGGAATAAACGATACAACTCTTACCTTTCCCAAAAGATACATACTAGCGCGAATGCATTTTATATTTGTCGTCGGTTTTATGAACAAACAAAGTTTCTCAATAACGACATTATATTTATTAATGCAATTTGAGCGGTACATCAATGTCGCCGTGACTACTCTGTTATGGGTATATTTTCAGAAACATCGTTTAAGCACTAATTATAATCAATTATTGAACCGCATTATTCAAGATTTTACGCAACCTCCAAGACAAATAATCACTATGATCTGTTTCGATAAAATGAACAACTTTTACCCGATTTTCTCTGTTCGTACAATGGAAAAATTTATAATTTCCTTTGATTCACTCTCGCTGCATCGAATGAATCGTTTGAACGTAACCAACAGATGTGATCTAGTTGTTGCGTGTGAGTAAAATTGTATTTACCCTGCAAGGGCCAACATGGCGAACAAACGTGCGAACGCGTAAAGTTAAAACTTGTCCTGTTACCATTAACGCATTTGTGCCTGATCTCGTTTGCGCGCACTATCCGTTAGTTTGTATTTTCAAATGCGCCTGGTAATCATACTTTATTGAGAAAATTGAATCTGAAGATTATTATACTTTATCAAATTTTAATCGCTGTGATTTAACAATACTAAAGTATTTGTTAACAATTTCCACGCGAGAGATTATTCTCCAGTCGTTTTATCTTGAAACTGATAGATACGTTAACTCGTCAATAAAATGTAAGAACGATTTCGAACCGACTCTCTACGGTCAGATTCAATACACAAGAAAATTTACAATAAAATTTAGTGTCGATGGAGCGTGGGAATCGTGTATACAGCCAAGGAGAGATTGTAAGAGTTCAGAAAGTCGCTTTCGGTGTTATTCGAAAAACGCATATACGCGTGCATAATATAGACTAACTCGTAAAATGCTTCAATTTATACTTTTATGAAATGGATTTTCCCATGAATTACATTATAAAACACATGATCGGCTGTATGCTGTGGTCGTAGAAAAATATCAAAACGTGCAATACATTTCGCAGGAATATAAACGTTCCGACGGTGGAGATTTTGTCGATCATTACAATTGAAATATATTACCATTTCATTGTACTTTTGTACTATCGAATAAATATTACAGAATAGCCTTTTTGTAGTATCACCTCCAATAACTTTCCATCTTGAAAAATAGACAAGTTTTCTATAGTTGTAGAAAACTGCAGACCACCTGTCATGTAGTAGATAAAAGCTAGATGCTCCATATTATGCTGTAAAAGAAGCAGGATTGCTCGGAGACAATTACAATTGCACTTACTAGGAGTGGGCACAACCTCTGGGAAACCAATCACGATGAAACTTTGTGAGGTGGTTTTAGGGTATATTAATAGCTTATATTTCGATCCATCAAGTCTAACGTAATTC
Organism: Aphelinus atriplicis; assembly: GCA_020882685.1. Classification (NCBI taxonomy): domain Eukaryota; kingdom Metazoa; phylum Arthropoda; class Insecta; order Hymenoptera; family Aphelinidae; genus Aphelinus; species Aphelinus atriplicis. The sequence continues at coordinate 52,875,154 of CM037073.1, read as the reverse complement.
CCGAAGCTATCCTGTCAGACATGTTAAATTTAAAGCATGAACAGTATATCTGTAAATACAAGAATCCATGAATATAGATATACTTTAAATGTATAAAATCGAATGAATTGGCACAATATCTCCTGCCAATCAAAACGTTAGACTTTTTGGCTTTGAGATATAAGTTATTCGAGGACCTATGAACCATCTCACAAAGTTTCATCGTGCAATTGGTGACCCAAAGGGTGTGCCCTGCACTCTCCTAGTTAGTTCACGTTGAGTATATCTTTGATCAGACTTTAAATTCTTTTCTATAGAAGTATAGCGATACGTTGGAAGTTTATTCGCAGTTCGTATATCCTATACGGCCGAGAAATAGTAAAGAAAGCCACTCGATCAAGGAAAAAATGTTTGAAAACCTCTTTCATTCCAACTATGGCGATGGAGGGGCTGGGGAGAGTTAAGGCCAGAAACGGGATATAACAATATAAAGAGAATCTAAAGGGCAGCTCGGGTTGTAACATTGCTCGCGAGACGCATTGAAACATGTATATAGATTCGGGTAAAAGGAGCTGCGACTGAGCTTTGGTGAACTGTGCTTTGCAGTGGTACCTGCAGATCCGGATGCCGGAGCGGCTGGTGCTGATGCTGGTGAAGCCGTGGCTGCAGTGCTGCGCGATCCTGTGGGGCACGGGGGTGAGCATGTCGCGGATCACCGACCACCGGCACCACTGGTGGGACGTGCTCGTGGGGATGGTGCTCGGGGTCAGCTTCGCCCTGTTCGTCGCGCGGGTCTTCTGCAGGGGCTTCAGGTCCGGCTCGTCGCTGGGCCTGCCGGCCCAGCCGGCCCCGCCCAGCTTCCCCATAGACAAGCGCCACCAGAGCATCAAGAAGCTCCTCAGCAACGGCAGCAGCGTCGACATACCCGAGGACAGGGAGCTCGGCGACCTGCCGCCCTCGTGGACCGCGTGATCCCCAACTTCCTCCTCCTCCTCTTCTGTACATAGCGGCTCCAGCTGCGATACTTAAATACACTCTGTATATACGCGTCGTTCGCTAGATATTCCTCCGCTGTACTCACATCTTTCTGTTACTCTCTTAAATCCTTACAGTGAAAAACCAGTGTATGAAAGTGAAAAATCACTGTGAGCAGGTGGATGATAAATTCACTGGATCGCAGTGAATTTCTTAAGTGAATTTTCATTTTAATTCCATGATTTCCACATTTTTACATCACGATTTGCAGTACGTATGGTGTGAAGTGAATCTTTACTCTACTTACTGTGAATTTTATGGAAAAATGTTTTTCATAAAAACTCATGGAACTAATAATTCACTTTGATTGCATAAAAAAATCACTGCAATCCAGTGAATTTAAAATCCACTTTTTTACAGTGATTTTTTCCCTGCAATACAGTGGTTTTTCACTGTATGGATTTAAAAGAGTACCTTACAGCATTTCGTTGTATCCTTCCAAATCGATTTCGGTGTTTTTTACACTGTACCCACTGAATCGATTAACTCGATTTCATTTCTCAATCGCGAGATCATTAAGGCATAAGGATGCCTTGCTTCGAAAAATATCTCCCTTATCTTGTGAGTATAGCGAAGCGTTTATCCTGCGATTACTAGTTGTAGCCTTCAGTTTGCGAATTGTATAATGTGATCGTATTTCTATTTCACCAAGCATTTTAGACGGGGAAAGAAATGTTTTACGGAAAACATGCTGCAAAGTATGTACTCACGTTTGGTGCGTATACGGCCAGATCGGCGCCGGGATCTAGGCAATACCTCCGTACACCGGTGTCGGCTGGGAAGTGTGAAGTCGTTGACTGTAGGATTTGAAATTTAGCACTTTATTTCATAGATTTTTAGTAAGAGATTTTAATGAACGTTGTATATATAAATTATATAGCCGTTACACAAAACATAAGTGTCTTATCGAACGTGCCTTGAGATTTTAAAAACGCCTTGTTAAAGTTTGCAAAAATGTTGTTTAGATCAGAGGACCGCGCCTCGCGTTTATCTGTAACTAACGACATTTTTCGTGGGGAAGATATACATCATGATCGTATTTTCTGATACTATTTTGAAAGATATTATTGCGTGAAATTTTATTATTTGAAAAACTTTTATTCGTATATCGTAATGAGGATTTCTAAAATAGACGGTTCACTGGATAATTTACGATCATCCAGATCAAGAAAAACATTGTTTGGAACAGTTACTATAATGAACAATTATTTTGGTTTCAAGTATGTTTACAAAAGGCTATTTTACCTTTTCATATCATCATTATAAGAAATAATGCATTACAATGTAATGCATAAAGTATTAATTCACATGATGTATCTTACGGCGTTACTTATTTATTGATTTGAAAAATGTTATAAAATTTGAGAGTGAATCGATAACACGAAACTATTTATCATTGGAATTATTCGTTTTAAACGTTTGAAATTATATATTACATTTTAATGTATGATATGGTTGTATGTACAAATTTTAAACTCCTGTAATGTGCCTTGTAAGATAATGTGAGAGTATCATTTGTTTTCATAGTTGAACATATAGATTATCATGAAAAAAATTGCAATTTAGTTTTAAGTTATCTGCCGTTGGTAAAGAGGAAACATGCCGACAACATTCCGTCATCTTCCGTCCTTTTCAACATAATGTTCGAAACCACTCTGAAAAACCCTATTTTATCATATTGGAGTACAAATTGAAATAATCAAGAGTCATGTAATAGATGAAAGTTTCAATTTAAACATAATATATTTTATTGTTCGAATTCTCTCATTAATTTCATTTATCAACTATCTTACAGTATATTTTTCCATTCCACGGACAGAATTTAAGTATTAGAATAATCACTCTTGTAAATAAGCCTATGATTAGTATAGATCGATGTATTATTTAATGAAATCTTCCATTGGACTCTAAGTTCAATCCCTGGATTATCTGATGAGAAGCTATAGTTCTATGTAAATGTATGTACCTACTATGATTATATGTACAAATGATGCAATATGAAAAATTCTAAGGAGCTTGAAGATGCATGTATAGTATACTCTCCATCGGAGAGTGTAATCCAGAATGGAACCATAATTTTATATTGTCAGAAATTGTTTTATAAAGACAGTGTTTTTGTTGGTAGTCATGAATAAAAACAGAACCTACAGTATCATTCTTTGATTGTCTTTATTATGATGTACATACCTCAGAATATTTGATTTTAAATTATTATCATTTGTGCGAAAAACCTGGAACACTTGCTTAAAAATTAAGTAAAATAATAAATAATAATAAAACTATCAAGTAAAATTTCCATTTTATAGCATTTTATCGTGCATTTTTATCGAGTTTTGAATGATTGAGTAATAATTTGAGGTATAACAGTTATTAAATTTAATGTCTGGTTTTCTCAAACTGGAATATTAATTCCTTCGTTGATTGAATATATCAGATTCTCTAATTATGAATATGGAATTTAGTGAAAATCATCTAGATGTCTTACTCATTCTGTCGGTAGCAGAACTATTCTTTTGAAGAAAATATACGCTTTTTTCTATCTAGGAGTGTATGATATTTTTGGGTATTCAATTATGACGATCCTTGCCTTTTTTTTAAAGACGTGGAAAGCGCCTGATGAAACTTTATGAAATTAATTTTAGAAACTTTTAATGGTTGCGCATACAGTCGTTAGAATGAAGTTTTGATTATCTTAGGATTTTCGTGTATTATAATTGAAACTTTTGAAGTTGTTTAGTACGTGTGTGATCTCTAACTTTTCTGGAACATTTTTCGGCGAAAAAAATATTTAGGTTTACCTCATAATGTTCTTATGGCTACAATACGTTGAACAAAATTCAAATGAGAAGGTATGATCGCGAGTTAATTGGTATATTGCATAAAATTCTGTCAATGAAAAGAACAGGGTACACATTAGTTTTGTTCTAACAATATTTTCCTAGTAATTTCGTCCAATTTTAAAGCTACTGAATGTCGAAACTGAGGGGTAATTGCAATTTTCGAGAATTTGAGTATTTTTCTCTGATCTATCGGTCTTCGGATAGAAAATAAATGTTGGAAATAAAGAAGAGATGATAGGAACGAAATTTGTAGAATTTTTCTTGTTCTTTCCAACGAAATCACGTTTTATGGGAAATTTCATTTTAACTTCGACGAAATACAGAAAACTCAAATTTTGATGTTATGTGCAAGTTATTCTCACAATAAAGGAGAGGACGCTTCTTCCGGGTGTCCAATCACGATGAAACTTTGTGAGATGGTTTATGGGTATCTTACAGCCACGCAGTCCAACGTTTCGTTTTCGTGAAAATGTTCGTGAATCATTATTGGCATTATGCATATATACAGTACATCCCTTTATTTAGTCCCCCGTAGATATGTGCATACCGTTAATCAATAATGATTTGCGAATATTTCCAGAAAAACGAAACGTTGGATTGCGTGGACGTAGATATAGGCTACTAAACTAGCCATAATTATATCTAACAATAAGTTTCATCGTGATTTGACGCACGAGAGGTAGCGTCTTTTTCTTGTCAGGTCAATTGAGCTTTGGATATTACGTGGAACAATTTATTTTTAGGTAAAATTGAAATGTAAATAAAAAATTTGCCCCAACATTCTTAAAAAACGCTGTTTACAATTGGTGTAGAATTTTCCCAATTAAACGTCCATAGAACTGCCAATTTACGAAAAATACAGTTTAAACATCTGGAAATATGGTTGTTAGAACTAGCAAGGATTCTTAGTCCATGTGACGGATTATATTATTTACCTATTCTAAACCAAAGTTAGAGAGTACATACGTACGTACATTTTTAGGATCCCATGTGGTTCGACCCGTAGATTACGAAAATCAAGGTCCCAAAGTCCAATTGGAGAGGTCGATTTTTGCCCCGTCACAAAGCTTTCTCTTTGAGAAAGCAAAAATCAACGGTCAAACAGCGCTATATCCATCACGAATATATATAGTGAGGTTTGATAATACAGAAGAGGTCGTGTTAAACATTTGCAAGCAAATTGTATTACGTAATGTAATCACGGTGTTGAATAATCGTAACTAATGACACATTAGCATGAAATAAGTTACAAATGCAGGAATATTCGTAATCTTTTCATCTCGAATGTACGTCGAACGTCCTGAATTTTCGAGAAAATAAGCCAATAGAAGTGATATCTGAAGCCTATTAATTTGCGCTAGGATTAAAGTAACTGTAATTCTGCCACTTGGACATGCCTTTTTCTGAGTACATTTTATGCAGGATATGGTCGAACAGGAACATGCATTTTCCGCCATCATTCAACAGACGAGGCCACAAAGTGTGCAGTTTACAGCGGAATCGCCCATATCTGTATACACGCACGGACATCAACGTGTCTATGAATATTCCGCCCATGCCTAAGATCAATAACGATCCGAAGCTATTACGGGGAAATCAAAAAGTTGGGCAACGTGTAAAACTCACTTTACGATGACCAAGTAGCATCCGTTGAAACGATGATTATAACTTGCAAAAATTATTTTCCGGACATTTCGAAGCCGAAAAGTCTCGCAGCTGGCGAGAAGTATCGCGAGAAAATGACAATAGTAAAGTGACACATGGAAATACGCAATTGATCGGACGGCTGTACACAGCGAGAAGGAGAGGAGGGCGTCGATCAAACAACGCGTTCACCGGTGCTTATCAAAATCCATTGCTCTACGGCACGGGGAAACGCCGAACGAAAAAAAAAAACAAGGAACGGGGCCAACCACAGCGCGCATCCCGTGATAAAACACAAATCAAACTAGCCTCGCGATCGAGCCGTGGCTGTAGGCGAGTAATAAAAAGCTCCATCACGCGCATATCGACGTCCGTAAAAAGGGAAAAAGGCAAAAAAAGGGAGCCGCGCGAGCTGCAGCGGGCCGCGACGTCCGAAAGATCCGGAGCGCGTGCCGTCCGCGCGATTTTCGCGGCTTTTATCAGAGCGAGAGAGAGAGACGGGCAGTCGGGCGCGTGCCTCCCTCGGAAAGGGAGGAGAAAAAAGCGGCGAGTGCACGTAGTACGAAACAAACAAAAGTGCTGGGGAGGGGGGGGGGGGGGGAGAAAAAGGAGGAAAAAAGGGTATAGAGCAGCGCGCGTTGGCGAGCCGGAGGGAAAGAGGAAAACGGAGCAAAAGGAGCGCCGGCGAGCGAGAGAGAGAGAGAGAGAGAGAGAGAGAGAGAGAGAGAGGAAAAAAGCCCCGGCCCGGCTAGAAGAAAAACAGAGGGAGCGAGCGGCAGCGCGACAGAGACGGCCAGCGGGAAAAAGACAAACGGCCCCCCGGCCGACGAGCGCGCGCGCCCGCCCGCCCCGAGCTGCAAGGGGTGAGAAATGGGCAGAGGATGGGGCGGCCCGCAGCTCCCTCCCGAGCCCGACTTTAATAACGGCGCATCCCCTTTACTGCGGCCGAGGGGCGCCCCGGCCAAACGCCCGCATCCCCTTTAACCCGGCGCTATAGCCGACCCGGACAAGTTTCGTCCGTTTCCCCCGCGGGAAACCCCGCCCGCCGGGGCCGCTCCTCGCCGCGGGCCTCCCGAGCCCCACTGGCCCCGACTCCCTGGCCCCGCCGACCCGAAGCCACCAAGACCCGGGGCCCTGCTCCCAGCCGAGGCCCACGGCTCCACGACCAGCCGACTCCGCCGGGCCAATACTTTGCCCGCCCGGCCCGCGGCCGGCAGAAGTTTGGTCGGCCGGGCCGCGCTGCCGCGGCTCGTCCCCGGCTCCCCGGGCCCCGGGGCCTCGAAATTTCTCTCTGGGAAGTCGGGGCTCTGGACGCTGGAGCCGGTGGGCCGGGTACGGCCCTCGTCGACCCAACGCACCGGCCGCCCGGTATTTTTCGCGAATTGTCGGCGGGACAATAGTTGGTTGGCGCGCCAGCCGACAGACTGAGACGCGCGCGCGCGGCGAGGGTGGCACGAACGGGGCTGCGCCCGCGCGCCTGCGGGGGAGAGAGAGCGCGCCGGAGCCCCGAGCCCACGAGGAGGACATCCTGTGACGCATTAAACTGAAAATCTTAAGGCACCCTCTCGGTTTGCTTCTTTTGCCCCTACCCCAGCTCCTCTCTCTCTCTCTCTCTCTCTCTCTCTCTATATATACCCTCGCGTCCTTTTTATCTGTCGCTGGGGCTGGATATCGGCCGCCGCCGCGACATTAGCGCATGCGAAAACGGCCGCGAGAGCGATGCATTATATGCGCCGGCTGTGCGTGCGTGCGCGCGCGGGGTTTTGCGGAAAACTCGAGCCGTAGGGCCGGGCCCGGCACTGCGAGAGAGGTGAAATACTAATGCAACTCGCTGCCTCCCTCCCGCCACTCCTCCCCGCCGACCGACCGCCCGCCCGCCCACTTGGCCCCTGCTGCACGCTGCAGTTCTCTCGCGCGCGAGCGCCAGCGGAATAACCCAGCTGATCAATATGTTAATACCCCCAGCTGCTGGCTATAATAATCCTTGTATCGTAATTCCTCCCCGCCCCCCCTCCCGCCCTCGTACAAAAATTCGTGTACGCATGTACATTCGAAATATAATGCGCGCGCTACGCGGATTATTGCAAGTGTGTGTGTGTGTGTGTGTGTGTGTGTGTAGTACCGCGGCGAGGCTCCTCGGCTTCGCTAATACAATATATCCGAACGAGCGCGCTCTCGAAAAATCATCAGCCAGCATATACACCCGGCCGCCCGGCCGCGCGCGCTACTGAAAATTTAATCGGATAATGGATTTTTCTAGTCGCGTATACACGTATATACGCCCCGGCCGAATGATGTGCGTCATATACGTACACTGGATACTCGAGCTCGCGCAGCAAAACAGTCTGGTCGCGCGAAAGCGAGCTCGGAAGGATATATGTGAAAAATACAGTTTGGCGAGAGTCGGCGATCAGTAGAAACGCCCGAGACCCGACAGACCCAACTCGATCGAGCCCCTTTGCACCGGGCGAACTTTGGAAATGTGCTGCAGATGCAGCTGTCTGTCGTGGGCTGCGCGAGGGTAGGCGTACGTGTGCATATGCGGAGCAGGCCGGACACGGGGATGGGGGGAGGAGGGGGCCATTGGCCGCGGGGCACCGGTGCGTCGAAGGGGGAGGCTTTGGCTACGGCCCTGATGACGCTATACTCGCCGATAACGCTGGCGCCGCGCGCCAGCGCGATAGAGCCGCGATAGCGCTCCCCAGTGTGCCCGCGCGCCTCTATGTGTGTCTGAGTCCGCAAGCGTGTGTATGCGTGAGAGCATGAGCGTGTGCAAGAGAGTGAGAGAGCAGGCACACACGCTCACATGCAGGCCCGAGCGACCTACATCCGCGGGCCGAACGTGTACACACACACACGCTCGCGTATACACACATGACATGTGCGTGCGCGCGAGAGCCGTGCCGCGCTGCACAGTCCAGCCGACGAGCGTTTCAGCCCGCGGCCAGCAGCAGCAGCCGCGTATATATGTGCAGTGTATGTGCGGCCCTGATGCCTGCCACCGCGGCGGCGGCCGTGCAGCTCAGCTGCCTCCGCGCGCGGCTCGATTCCTTTTCCCCCGGCCGACACTCTTGACGCAAGCCTTACTTTCATACGAGCACACACACTCGAGCACACGTACTTTTGTATATATGTATAAATATATATCCCGAGGTACGTATAGCCTCGTTGCTGCGGAGCCGTGCGATATTTCGCGTCAAGTGGCGGCGATTATACCCGAATACCATCACCGAGGCGCTAAAAATTATTCGGATCGGCGAAATTCGGTGTTTACACGCGATCGCGGGGACAGCATATACCGAGTGTACGCGAGAGCCTCCCGTGTAAAACGGTTCTCCACTGGCGCGCGCGTGTGCGGGGCTGGATTCACCGTTTCTGATTAGACTACAAGCGAGCGGCTTTATCTGGCGCGGCCCCGCGGCGCTGTTTTCCCATCCGCTGCTCTCGCGAGCCTATGGAAAAAGTGTGATACGCCAGAGTCGCCGGGGCACTTTCGGATGCACCGGAGAGGCGGCAGAAACAATGGCGGTATTCGGGGATCGCGGCCGGCGATCTGCCGCGCTACGTCGCGGGCTGAATACGCTTGATATCCAACGTCGGCCCGGAACCCCGTGGATGGACCCTCGCGGACGATTGTCTTGCACGTGGCGGCGCAGCGCCAAGTAGAGCTTAATTATCTCGCGATGCTTATCGATGCCTTTATTCGAGAGAGAGAGAGAGAGAGAGAGAGAGAGAGAGAGAGAGAGAGAGAGAGAGAGCGTGTGTGTGGAGGAGACGCGGCGCAGCAGAAGCTGGGAACACGGGGGTATACAACTGTGCCGCGAGCTATTGTTCCGTGCTCCCGCTGCGTAAGACACGTGTTCCTCCCCCCAGACTCCTCCGCTCCCGGGTGCACAGGTGTCTTTTCGGCCCACGTACACACCCGCTGCTTCGCTGCACGATGGGCAACTTTTGCCAGAGTCTCCTCTTACCCGCCCTACCGCTTTTGCTTGAATTGACGAGTTGCGAGTTTGAAGTTACCCAGTATGACGTGAAGGCAGAGACGTTGAAATTTGCCGGATAACAATTGGGAACGATGTTTGGTAGAAGCCCACGATCACCTTGCAGAGGATCTTCGAGCGTGTGACGTTCCTGGCGATGTATTCGCAGTTTGCTCGCGCAGCTGTCGACCGTTCCTAGGAAAGAGAACACACAAAAATGCGCTCGGTGCGGGTCGGTCAGTTGCCGTGAACCATGCGAACTTTACGTGTTTCAAATTTTCATGAGGATATTGAATGAAAAATACTCGATTGATTTTCTTTTCATGTACCGCCAGAGTTAACGTCTACATGAAGTTGCACAGAAGGAAATTACTTTTTTTTTATTTCATGAAGAAATTTTCAAGCGAGGACGAATAACGCTTGCCATTGTAATACTCATATGGAAACAGAGACTGACAAATTCTATATTTGAATCGTTAAACACAAAATACCAAACACTTGCATTTGATCTTTGGAAGTATTTGGAAAATGATATTCAAATACAATACATGTAAAATATAATATCTGTATTTTCAAATATTTACATGTATTGAAATACGTATTTTCTGAATACTCACTGTACTTAATCACTGTATAGAAGTGAATTAATCGAAAAACGATATATATCCTCGAATGCGAATAGTTTTAATCACAGTTTGGACACTGATTATTTCTGCTCGTGAGTGAATATAGAATGTGACAATGCTAGAGTGAAAAAAAAGTTGAGTAAAATGCTACTATAAACGTATTACAAATGTATGAAACATTCATAGTCTTTCAAACGCGTTACAACTCCACCATAAGAAATTCATAAAGAGAAGCGCGATTTCATAAGTACTTCCAGTTCATTAGCGTATAAGAAATTGAAAAGTGGAAAAATTGTAACGGTCCTCGTGCAGAATAGTAATGCGCAGTCGGTATGTACACACGTCAAAAGCAAAATATGCGTACGCGTGTGCGGGGGAGAACACCGGCGAAGGGAAACGAAGGGAACATTTTAATGTCTATAATGGTGCCGTGTCCGAGCGAAATATATGTAAAAGCGAACGCTACGAATTCAATATGCCGCGGGATAATTTGCCTACAAAAAAATTCGTAATGGAAAAAATACGTAATAAAGAAACAAACTCGAGACGTAATAATTGAAGAAAATTATATTTCTGGCATGGTATACATCAGGAACTTTTTTTTCGAATTGGTCTGATACCATAAAGAGTACAATTGAAATTAAAAAAATATAAACATTTTTATGAATTTTTCAAATAGTACACGTTATCCCTTTCTACATTTTTACCTTCATTTTCACTTTTTGAATTGTTAAATTTATATAATACAGACGTGAATAACCCATCACGTGATTCGGATAAAATGAGAGGGAAAAACCCACCGGGTTCACTGAACTTTTCGTTTGGTAAATCATCATTTCGTTAAAAAAAAAAAACCGCAAAATTACAGTGGTAAATGACTTTTTTAAATATAAATGATATGCACACATAATCAACCTTTTTCGAATTCAAATATAGATGATGAATTTTCATGTGAGTATGCGTGAATACGCTCATGCATACAAATGCAAGCCTGTGTGTACTCGCATCTGCGTCGATGTTTGCCAGACTCGAATGACTGTGCAGATATAGAAGCATTAATATGAGTTGAAACTGAACTAAAAGCTGGAAAAATTATATTACTAAAAATTTTATGAATAGTTTTCGTTTGACAACAATATATTGTTTTTTAAATTATAAGAGAGAGATAACATCACGAAATTAATCAATCTCGATGGGATTTGTCTTTTCGAAGCATATGAAAAAATAAGTACTAAATCTAGAGAGGTGCAAAATTACTTTAATTAAAAAAAGCAAAATGAGAAATAAAATGACTTTTGATATTATATTGAGAGGTAGCAGAAAATAATTATTTCGCTATTCTACATTCTCACATTCTATATGCTCCGTACAAAAGTACGTACAAAGCAAGATTTTTACTTCATCGGATATTTTTCGGACGGGAAACATTATCAATGAAAATAACCAAAATAATGTAAATGTTACTAACGTGATTATCTGGTGGGATGACTGCACTCTCTGACTGTAAAATAGTATAATTGCACGATTAGTGAAATAGTATGATTGCACGAATAGTGAAATTGCACGATTAAAGAAAATGATCAAAATTTTAACCATTATACATCACTTATGAAATTTATACAAACATGAATATTTTACTATTCAGAGAGCACAAAACATTGAACGAAAAACCACAAAAAAACCATCGTTTTATAAACAATCACACGTGAATTACGGATACGGCATTAATAACCTCTCAAGCCGGGTGGCGTCGCTTTATCAATCCGAAAATTGGTAAAAGCTTCGTCAAACACGGCACGCAGTTTTCTCGCTATAAATCTAGAGCAGAAGCTATCCAACGGCGGGTGCGGGGGTGTACGAGCGATAGTCGAAAAGCGAATTACCCGTCGACAGAGTCAATGAGCGATGTCCGTGAAAACTGCGCGAGCGAGTGACGCGCGTACAATAATAAAAAAAAGGGAAGAAACAAACAAACAAAAAAGAAAAGAGCAGCGCATAGCTGGGGATGGGAGGAGGAGGGAAAAGAGAACGAAGGTGATGAAGAACCGAGCGCGAGCGCGCGCGCAGGGAAAGTGAACGCGCATCACGCACAAAACGGCAAAAAGAAAGTCGCTCGCGCGCGGCCGCGAAAAGCATCAAAAAGGAACGGGGCGAAAAAAAGCTATAAAATGCCCCGAAAACCCCGTCTCGACAAACGCTCCATCGGCGGGGGGGGGATTGTTTTCCTTGTTTTTTCCCTCCCTCTCGTTGTTTCCTCTTTTGCCCCCGCGCCGACCGATCGTTTGCCGCTATAGCGCATCGTATGAATACGAGAGAGAAAGAGAGAGACGGCGGGGGCGCGCAATTAACGCACACACGGCAGCTGGCGAGCAGCACGTGTAACGCGCCCTGACACCGTGACACGCTCGATAATCCAAAAGTCGCGCGGGCGGAATTCGTGGTGCGCGCCGGCAGGGCTGCACCGGAGTGACGGGCCGCTCCTCTACGCCAAATTCTTCCGATGCTCGGCCCTTTTTACCTGCTTTATAATTCGCTCCCCGCCCGATCGATCCGTTGCCGGAGTTTCGCCCGAGGAATGCACACTGCTTCTGTTCGAGCTGCCCATTTCCCCAGCTGTTACTCCGATAATGTAAAATCGCCCGAAAGTGATTACGAATGAGCGAACGCGGTTTTCTTTTGATCCCAGTACACACACGCGCTGCTTCGTTTCCGAAACGCCGCGTGCATGTATTCGCTTTTGATGCTTTTGCCCCATTCGCTCGGCGCGTGCGATTTTTCAGTTTTACACTCGCGCGTACATGTATATATTGGAAGAACCGTTGACAAAGTGAGAATAAATCGCGACGTTCACGAGACAGTTCGACCGTGCGCGCAAGGATTAAAATTTTTCGTTCGAACGTGAATCTTTAAAATTCCCCTCCGCAGAAAGCTCGTTTTATTTCCCTTTTTTCTCTTGCGTTGCACTCTAAAGCTGATTCGAAATTCCGTGTGCGTGAGTGCATGCGTGCGCGATAAGCGTATGCGGGTGTGTCCCGTATGTGTGTATATATATACGCAGGGGCAGGCTGGTGCTGCTGCTGCTGCTACACTCCTATTGGAAAACGCATTTTCGTTGCCATGCCAACTGTATTCTGCCTAATGAATTGTTAACTCGTACCTATTTTCCAATTCTATGAATGCCGCGAGTACCATTGTGTGTGCCCCTGCACACACACTGGGATATTGTATTGATTGATTTTTGCGAATCTATATATGTATATAACTGTCGATGTAACAACACCGATTTAACACCTATTATTTCATTTATTACGACGATCTTGCGGCAGTGTTTGAAACTCATTCTCACAATATGAGGTATAGTTGTTGGAAGGGTTCGAATGATACGCTGAGAAAAAAATCTGGTAAACTTTAATGTATTGTTACAATATTATATGAAGGAAAAAGGCACAACCATACGTTTATGGCGAATCCTACTGTATAAAAGTTAGTGGATTTATGATGCCAGTAACTATACTCACGTATGATTATTTTCTATATATTAGTAAAATATACTGTATAATAATAGTGAAATCTTGAGAAAATATAATTACAGACACTATATTTTGTATAGTGATATCGTGCACTGAATTTTTCTATAAATGGATAGTAAAATTCCCTATAATTTAGTGATTTTCAGATGTAAGTATAGTATGATTTACTATATTTTTCTTTCCCATACGGTATAGTAGAATTCCCAAACCGAATATCTCTCAGTGCAACTGCCCGGGGTAATATAATGCCGAGACGGATGATTGAGAGAGAGAGAGAAAAAATTAACGGTCGCAGATGTGTCTCCTCTGTTCTCCGGCGACTGCTTTTTTCCAATCGCGAATCGCGACTCCTCCGGCTCAATTTTAATTACTACTATTCTTCGTAACGTATATATAGATACGCAGCATCCGAATTCTCTCCACAGGGTACGCAACTCGAGCGGCAAACGTATACACACACACACACACACACACACACACACACGCGCGCGTACGAGAAGGCGTTTATCACTCTCCTACGGAGTTGATTTCTATTATTATCGCGGAGCGAGCTGACTGACGATAACTCGGCCGCCGTGTATAGCGATTGTCGCTCTCGGGACTTGCCATTTGTCGAGAAATCTCCATGGAGGGACAGGGAGAAAAAAAAAGGGGGGTAAAAAACGAAGATAGCCGTATTATGCAGCTTTCTCTCGGACGTGTGTATATATACCGAGTGCTCGGTGCAGCATCCAAGAGCGCGCGGGCGCGGCATTTTTCAAAAATGATCCTCGCTCGCAGGCTCGCTCTCTCGACAAAGGGGCCCGTAAAAAAGATGGCTCAAATTTAATCGGCGGACGTAATAACGTAACGTCACTTAAAGCTCCTCCCCGTTTCCGGAGCGAGAGCCAATGTGTGACTGCCGCCGCCGCCGCTTGAGAGACGAGACACTCTTTCGGAGGGAGACGCTCGCGCGCGACGAGACCAAACGAATATATGACGGCCGGCATTTTTATAACGAAATTGGAGTGCTTTGGAAATTCAGTAAATTCGCGAGCTGTTTCTCGGAGGTGAATTGCAAACGCGTTAATGTATGCATATACACCATTCCCAACGACGATTGATTTTTTTCCCGTCACGAAAATTCACGTCGTACGTGTCTTTCGTTCCGCGAATTCAACCGTGGAAGATACTCGAATATTAAAATGAAGCGCAACCCGAGCTCTAATCAGCGTGGCACTTTGAAACCGTATATTTCATAATTAGATTCCGCGTTTCATTATCCCGTGAAATTAATGGTGTTTTTCATTTCGGATATATATATATGAAAGCGCACACGCGCGTTGTTGCGGGAAAATCGCGCGTGAAACCGAAAATAACACAAGATAGTGCGGATATTCTTGGGTCATCGTTGCGCGGCCGGTCGCTCGCTCGTTACATAATTCAAACGAAGAAAAAAACAACCAAACTAGAATTTCGAAGCTTCGCGGGGGGCGAGCGGGGGGAAGGGCAAAGTTTGCCGGGAAAAAAAAGGAAGAAGAAAAACAGAGCTCGCGAGCGCTGCAACGTCGATAATCTGGCGTGCAACAATGAGTGTTTACATTGCGGTCGTGTGCGCGCGGGTAAAAAAGCCCGCGCGTGTATGCATGTGTATATATTCAAATCCATCGCGGTGTGTTGTCGGGTACACGCAGTTTCCAAGAACACCAGAGGCTTTTTGGGGGGGTAAAACGCGAATCGGGAAAAAAACGGGTTTTCGGAATGTGATAAAGCCGTGGCTGGGGAGGGAGTCGAGCGCGCGCGAGATCTCGCGCGGCTTTAATTTGGCAGTATCGGCTTGAAGCCGGAGCGTCGGCTCGGGCAGGTTCCCTTTAATATACACAACGTAAAAAGTTTCGCGACGAATAAAGCGAGAGCGAGAAGGAGGGAGCCAGAGGCGGTCCGCTGGAGGAGAGAGAGAGCGAGCGAGCGAGCGAGCGAGAGAGGGCAAAAAAGGGAAGCAGTGGCGGCGGCGAGCGAGCGAGATAGATAGCCCCGGCTAAATAGATAGACGGATAGAGAGCGAGCGAGACGGGCCGCGGCGGGGAAAGTGTTGTCGGCGAGGCCGGGCGGCGGCGGGGGCCAGGGGACGCGGAGGGCCAGCCAGGACTCCGGGCCTCGACGGGCCCACTCGTCCCGGGGCCCCGGAGCCCGGGCGACGCGAGTCGGGCGTCGGGGTCACTCCGGGCCCGGGCCCAGACCCGCCGAGCCTCGGCCCGGCCGACAGCAGTTGGCAGGCGAGCGCCGGGCTCTGTGTGCTCGCGCGCGCGCCAGCGAGGGGAGCCGTGCTAGCGAGAGAGGCGGGTGGGGCAGCGCCAGCCAGGCACACACTGTACGCCGAGACGATAGCTCGCTGCTCGAGCCCCGGCCCGGCCAACTATTGTCCCGCGGCCGCTCGCCTCCCGAGGCCCCCGTATTTTAACCGACGACCCGACGGCCCAAATTTATCTCTGCAAACCTCCGCCGACGAGTCCCCCAACTTACCAGAGATAAGTTTTGTTTTTATCTGGGCAAACGGATTTTTAACGATTTTTCGCGGTCGCAAAGGGAGGACAAGAGTTTCGCGGCGCCCCGGCTCTGGCTCCCTCCCTCGCCGGCTCTCCCACCTCCCGCCTCTCTCTCTCTCTCTCTCTCTCTCTCTCTCTCTCTCTCTCTCTCGGGCGCGCTCGTTTATTTTTGCATTTTAAGGCATCGGAGAAAAGAAAATGTTGAAAAAGTGGGAAAAAAGGCGAACCGCGCGCCAGCCTGGCACGGGGCCCGCCGCCAGAGAAAAAGACCGCTAGCGCTAGCTGTATATACACACACGCGGGGCCAAGATGCACGCGCGCAAAAATCAGCCACGCACCCGAATTTTTTTGCCCGCTCGCGAGCGGCCGAGGAGGCACCAGCTGTGCGTATGTATTCGCGCATGCAAACCAAGAATCGGGGAGAAAAAATTTTTTCGGCCCGAGATTGAACGCGGGCTTTTTTGCCGCGGCTCTACGTCGTGCTACTCTGTGTGTGTGTGTATGTGTGTGCCTGCCTGCTTTTCTTCACTCGAGCCCGCGCGCGCCTCGATTCGACTCTTCTCCTCTCGCAGCTCCTCCTCCTTTTTTTCCCTCCGCGCGCGCGCGCGGTTGAAGGATTTTGCGCCCAAGAGCCCCTGCCACGACCAACTTTTTTCATCTTTCTCTCTCTCCTTTTTTTTCAGCTTTTTTACAAAATGAGTAGGATGTATAGGGGCCGATTCTTTTTTTTTTTTTTTCATTCTTTCGCTGCCTCGGCGAATGGAAAATGCGCGAGATGCTATATAGAGCTGCTGAACTTTCGGCGGGGGATCTCGTTTTCTTTTTTTGTTCTGCTACGAAAATCATTGGGATTCCGCGTGGATATTTGACGTGGTTGATTTTGTCGGGGAATTCGATCGAGCCACGCGATGTTCGTCGTTATTGGGATATACATTTGACGCGGTTTGCTGAATCAAAAACCGAGTGGATTTCTCTGCGAGATTCCAAGAGGTTTGCTATTTATATATTCGTTTTACCTAGACTCAATTAATGCGTAGTTCGATAGTGGAATACACATTTTATCCGTCGATTTTCTTACACAACTCTATACACCTTATCTCTATTTATATTCAACTCTCTGCAAAGAAATACTAAACGACGCAAGAGTCTTGTAAGCCACTCTATACAATGAAACAGATGTATCTACGTATAAAACGGAAACTTCAAGCAGCAGTAAAGTTTTTCAAAATGGATATGATTAAATCACGCAGAATCGAAGACTCCACGTAACCTGTACCACAGCATTATTAAAAACGAGCCTCGAAAACTCATCTCGATTCGACGGTGGGAAACTGTGGTTCCGCGAAAGCAGCCAACTCATGTAGACACCTCGAAAGGAAGCCCTTCGATTGCCAGGTGAAAATCAACGGTTCCCTCTCGCGACCTGACACACACACACACACACACACACACACACACACACACACACACACACACACAGGGAAACTGGCTCGGTCGATTGTTTATCCGAAGCTCGCTCGCGCCATTTGCGTTTTTTGCGTATCCTACACGTGTATACACACACACACACACACACACACACACACACACACACACACACACACACACACACACACACACACACACACACACACACACACACACACACACACACACACGCGCGCGCGGGCGCGTTGTAGCTCGTCGAGTTTTGCCGTTACGTAAGTTGGCGTAAAAAGTTGTGTGCAGCCCGCGAGATGTGCATATGAATAAATAAGAATTGCAAAATTGTTTCTGCCCGAGGAACGCCGAGGCGTATGGACTTTTCCTATATGTGCTCCGCCAGCGAAGAGAGGAAGAGGAAAAAACGCACACACACGCAAGCGCAGCTGTATACACCCGCTCGCGAACTCGTCCGCGGGTTACACGAGCGGGATGGAAGAGTGAAAGAGACACACCCGAGAAAAGAAAAGCCACTGTTTTGTGTGTATTATACGTGTTTACACACCCCCAAGTGCACGCGAGATTTCCCGTCGCTCGACCTTCGAAAAATAGTAATCGCGCGAGACGCTTCTTTTTTCGGCGCGAATTACAGAAATTGTAATTACACGTGTGTGTGTCTCGCGTCGAGGGTATTCCAGCCGAAGAGCCATCCACGCGTGTGCGTCCAGCATTATGGGCTAGCGGCTGTATTCCCAATGATGATTTCATTTTCCGCGTGTAATCGATAATTATTCTCTCTCTCTCTCGCAATTCGCGTCCACCGTCGACGACTTGTCTTGAAATTTCTCAACTGACGCTCGCGAGCGTCCCCTTCCCCGTTTGATTTGCATAACCCGATGCGATATCAGCTCCATACATCTCGCCGACGTTTTCAATCTTTACGATGCTCATAATGAGTTTTCTCAAGCGTTTTCGCGCGCGCGCGAGATACCAAGGGAGAACCGACGCATTCCGGGGTCGTGTGTTTATTCAAAATAGAACGGTACACCCGTCGCTTTGGCGATAGTCGAGTGCGAGGAAGAAGGAAAAAAAAAGGTAAAAAATTACAAACACAGAGCAAGGATCTCCGGTGGAACACAGCGAGCGCATTGTCGTTTACACTCGCAGCTCCCAAGGATAAACATATACGCTTTCCATTCTATTTGATGTAAATTTTGGAAACGCAACAATGCTGCCGCTGAGAGTTGCGCGCGCGACAAAAGTCTCGCCGCGCGATGAATCAGTTCTCTAGGAGCTCATTCCTGAATCATGAATTCACGAGCGCGCGCGCGCGCGATGGATCCGAGCGATTTTCAAGGCCGCGGACGAGGTGCGGTTTATGTTTACGAAAGTGTACACGAGCGCGGATATTGTTGTGTGCGTACCGAGCGAGTGTGCAGTGCAGGTAATCGATTGCCGTGAATGATTCATTTTATCTTCAACGAAATCTGAGCGGCGAGAGCCTGCAATCAAACTGTATACACATACACATACGCGGGCGCGTGTGTTTCTGAATTTTTTAAAACGTCCCCTTTCGCACATCATACATACGTATGTATCGCTCGACTCTGTACGTTTTTACAATGCCTCAAACGAATGTAGTCTTTTTTTCACCTCCAAAGATTTGGGATAAGCGCGAGAAACACCGCGAGCGAGGCTTTTCACGAGAGATCGAGTGTATAACGCGTTTGCCTCTCGCATTGGAAGAGATCTCGTGTATCCCGCCTAGTCACCGGGTAGCTAAAAACGCACGCTAGAGTCTACGAAGTCGCGGCAATTATTTTTCTTCTTTTTCTTTCTTTCTTCGCCACCGGCGAAATGCGAACGAGCTGCTCTCGTATCGAATAATCCCACGCGAATTCGGCTCGGGCAAACACACGTGCGTGCGAGTGCCTAATAGCCGCGTGGCTCAAAGGTGAAAGAACCAGAGCGAATTCCTATACACACGTGAGCGTGTGAGAGAGAGAGAGAGAGAGAGAAGGGGCGAGCACATAGTAATTTGAGCTAAGTGCAGCTCGTCTCCGGGCCGATCGGCCGCGCGTCTGGGGCCGGCCGAATTCCTCCGAGCCATCGAGGAATAGGGAAAACGCGTGAACCCTTTGGCCCCGTACGAGCGTTTCTCATGTAACTAGAATTTCGCGACGTCTCTCTCGCTGCCGGTGGCCCTGCTGCTGGTGCAGTTGCCGGATGCCGTATCAGCTTACCTCCGGCTATATGGGTTTCTCGAAAAATTTCGCCCGCCGCTGCCGGCCGGGAGGAAAAGGCACATCGTCGGGCTGTGTGTGAAATCTTGGCGCGCACGCACGCGTATACACGTAGACGCTCGCGCGCACTCGAGAGCCCGGGGATACGTGTGTGTGTATAGGGGGGAGCTGGCATACGAAAAACAGGTTTCCTCCCGGGCGCCGTATTTTTTCTGCCCGTTTTTGTTTGTCAATCCGATTTCCACGGGCGCGTTCAGGTATATATATATATATACCTGAACGGGCGGCGGGCCATCGAACCCGCCCGGGCCCGTATACCTGTTACTGCGCGCACACGCATGCACCTTCTTTGCTCCCTCCTTTCTCTCTCTCTCTCTCTCTCTCGGTTTTGGTCTGTCGGGCGCGCAGCTCGCTTTGTGCGTCGTCGCTGTCCGCTGCTGCTGAGGCCGCCGAGGCCCCTCTGGCCCCCGTCAAAAGCTCCTGGCTTTTTCCCCATGCGCCGAGCTCGCGCAGCACAAAAACCCATTGAATTCGGTCACCTGAACCCCGGCCCCCGGCTCGTTCATTCTTCTCCCGCCGCCGCCGCCACCTCTCTTGCCCATACCGATATATAAGAAGGGGAAAAAAGCAGACGCCGTGCCAAGGAATTCCGAAGGATGTGGAACATACACACACACACACACACGTATATATATATGTGTATAGTGGAGGGCTGAAAAATCCGCCCCTCCGCTGGTAGACGCGCGCATACTTGCCCCCTAATTCGGCTCCGATGCTTTTCGTTTCCTCTGCAGCCGCACGCCTTGTCGTCTTCGGGCTCAATCTCGCAAAATGATTTCGGGTAGCTGGAAGAAAAGCCTTCGGATGGACTTTTCTAAATTTCTATTTCTTACACTTGGTTTCCGCGTGCTCACTTGGAAAACTAAAGGACGTTTGCATTCATGGAAAACGCACAGGTCGACAATGTTTCCCGCGCTGAAGTGGAAATCTTGGTTTTTCACTTGTGCGAAAGATTTCAATATATTTTCATACATCCAAATGTATGAAATATAATATAATCGTCCGGGAAAAGTTAAAGGTCTCGATGTTCGAGTACCATTCATTTGTATAATGATAAAGTCAGATACCCTATTGCAACTTCAAAGAACAACAATCATTATTATTGAGTGGAGTAGATGTAAAGATGCACTGCAGGATTCCATTCGTATGGCCGTTCTGGAACTGATGGTCTTCTTATAATATACTTTGCTGCTTATTCGTATATCAAATCTTCTGGATAAAAGAAAAACCAAAAAACTGTATTAATAAATTCTTATCCGACTCTGTATACTTTAAGCTTGATGCACGAAAAATTGGTAGAAAGATAAGCTCGAACATATACTCGATGAGAGAAGAGCGAATTTATATATGCATATATACGTAGGAAGAGGCATCGAAGTTTCTTTCATACAGTTGCAGACGTATAATCAAGAGATAAAAAAGTTTCGCGCAAAAAGATGCGTATACGGATCGACCGGATCTTATGTAATTCCTGCCGGTTCGCAGCATCCACATCGCGCGTATCCGGTTTGCAGTTGATGAATAAGACCCTCTTTTCAGCAAACAATGGCAGCCACCAGAAAGAAAAAACAGTCTCGAAGCTTGATTTTTCTTTCGCTCGTGCGATCGAGTCACGCGTCGTCATCGTTGCAACGATCCAAGTTAGCGTGGCGGCAAGTTTCCACAGCTATAGGGAACAAATAAAAATGTGCAACGGGTATATACTCTTGGAAAGGGAAAAAAATTCTTGCGAGAGCCACAATCGAATTCGCCTCGCTGGAATTTTAATGATTTCAAACCGAGAAAAACCAATCTCGGCCGCATGCTCCGGTGGAACGAATATTTTCCATCTACTCTGTTTGATCGAGCTTTACGATAGATTGACCGTTTTCAAAAAGTAGATATTTCCACGGTGGATAACTCGAGCCGTGGTATGTATATACACGCGATGAAAACTTTAGCGATGGCTGGGCATTTTCGTACGTGCAATCCCGGTTCGTACCGGAAAAAGTTGGCGCGAGCCTCGATGCACAAGTGAATCATGCAAATTTTCAGAATCAAGAATTGAAACGCGCGAGGCGGAATCGAAGCGATAAGGAGCACACACATATACATAACGAATTCATTTTTAGCCAAAACAACTTAATCTCGGCTGTGCTTGTCGTGGAATATTTTCAGTACACAAGTATACATATCCGATACGATACTCTGGCGCGCGAGCTTGGAGGAAAATAAAGGTGCGGGTGTACGTGGTGCAATGACAAGTCGTTTGATTTTTCTTAGAAAACGTAACATATTCTATATTTAACAAACATTTTTCATGTTTTTTGTTGTTTTTGTTGTAGTTGTTGTTGTTGTTGTTGTTGTTGTTGTTGTTGTTGTTGTTGTCATTAATATTTACATGTACACATCGTCGTATCCCGCGGTGTCGTTCTCTCAATATAGTGCTTAATTATTTACATTGCAAATTACAGTAGTAATGCGACGAGACGGGGGGGGGGGGAGTTTTCATCAAAATATGACAAGGAGGGAAAAAGGAGGCAGAGGAGGAGGAAGGAGGTATCCAATAATAATGATCACGCATCGGTATTATCCGTTGCCGGCCGAAATTCGCTATTTGCACACACACACACACACACACACACACACACACACACACACACACACACACACACACATACCAGTATAGTCATCATCGGATACATGCGCGAGTTTGTTGGCGTGCGGCCGTGTGCGTGTGTGAAAGAGAGGGAGTCGGGTGGGTGGGTGGAGCGGAGAGGGGTACGTAACGTTGCCGACTTTCTCGCTTGCGTATACATATATATATTGCGCGAGAGCCGCGCCGCCGCCGCCGCCGCATCATATCGTTCGTTGCTCGCGATACTCGCACACACACACTTTTCCCCGCTCGTTATTTACACAGTCCCACACACACACACGAGTATACAGATATATATCGCGAGGTAGGCGCGCACGCAAACTCGGCGGCCCGCGAAGCTGCTGCAGCTGCGGCTGTACGTTGTACATACACACGTAGTATAGACCGCGCGGCGGATGAGATCGCGATTCGGCGGGCCGCGCGCGGGGCATTCCGCATCGATCGCGCATCGTGCACATTATCTCATTGTCAGTTACATAAATGCGTTGCCGCTCGCTCGCGCTACCGACTCAGCTATACATACTCCGCGGCGAGTCTAACGTTAGGACAGACGTATACATGCGCTCGCACTCGCACTCTATATGTTTATGTATGTATATGTATGCGCGAGCGAGCGCGAGTGTGTGCGTGCGTGTACTCGGCGGCGGAGATCAGGCCCGTACAGACCGAGAGGGGCACACCGCGAGTCGAGAGAGAGAGAGAGAGAGAGAGAGAGAGTACACTTTAGCGCCTATCTTCGCTTAATCTGGCTCGCGCGGACAACTCGCGCTACACGGCTAACTAGACGGCCAAACTAAATGCAACTGTCGTCGTCGTCGTCGTCGCTGTCCCCTGCATACACACCAATTGATTCGCCAGTCGTTTACACTTTTTGGTCTGTGCAGAATGGAAACTTCGACCGGGGGACGCGACGTGGTTTCTTGGCCCTTCAATATGGTTGGACGCATCGCGAAACACACACGGACGGCTCTCGAGTATAACAAAGATCGCGAGCGCAATTTACATCGAGTTGGCGGCGGAGACTCCGTACAAAAATTGCCGCCGACGAGTAAAGTGTATAGAGAAGAGTCGAGCGCGGCTGCTCGTACAAACGAGAAATAAGGCGGGAATCCGATTTTTGAATCAACCCACACACGCACACACATACGCACTTGTAAAATTTCGTACAAAAACGACGCGCCAACATTCCACAGCCAACATGGCCTGTTTCTCGCATGCATCGCACACTCGCACACTCACACAGGCATACGTTGATATTTCGCGTCGGTCGCACGGTGAGTCTCTCGGCTGTACGGCCCTGAGGCTTTTCGGTCGATACACAGCCCGGCCGAGTCTTACGTGTGCTCTCTTTCCGCCTCTGGTGTGTGTGCGCGCGCGCCTTTGCACTTTTTTTTTCAACCCCCCCGTCGCACACGTTTCATTCGGGCGGAGCGAGCATTGTCGCTCGGAAGCGGAAGCCTCGCTCGCGCGGGGGAGCAATTATTCCTCCTTCGCCGCTGTAGGAGGGACGAGCGAGGAAAAAAAAAGAAAGAGAAAGAACGAATCCCGAGGAAAAGAATCGAGCTCGTCTGATGCAGCTACCGGTGCTGGACGCTTCCTCTCGATATAGACGAAAAGGGAAAAGAAGGAAAAAATGTATAAGAGGAGCGAGCGGTGCACGGGGCTCCAGCAGAGAGAGAGAGAGAGAGAGAGAGAGAGAGAGAGAGAGAGAGAGGGAGGGGGTAAATACGCGCGCGCGGTAAAGGGTTCTTTCTCTCCCTCCCTATCTCGCTCTCGGTGCTCTCTTGGCCGACTCTCCTCTTTTTATCAAGCTCTCTTTGGCTGCGCTGGCTCCTTCCTTCCGTCTCGCTCGCGCTTTTCCCTCCCCGCGCGCGCGTGAGAAAAAGTCGTTAACGGAACTCGATGTTTTTCCTCCGTGAATATACCGTTGGCGCGTGGAAAAACGCAAGCGAGCACGCATTCGCGCGAGCCGCGGAGAGAACACACACGCCGATACGACCGGGTGCAGTACTTTTTCCACCTGTGCCCCCCACACGCGACCTCTCCCCTGGTCCAACAAAAAATCGTCAACAATGTACAAGTCTTGTCCGCGAGAGGACGATTGCATTTTTTTCCTAATATTAAAATCCAACGTAAGCCTACACTTCCAACAGAAGAGAGAGAGCGTTCGAGCGCGATCGAACGAAATTTTTAACGTAGTAACAAAAAAGAAGAGGGGCTCTAAGCTAACCTAAGCTTACCTAACGCAATAGCGAATAGAGAGAACGGAAAAGGATTAAAAAAGAATAAAATCAAACACCTAAATTACGATCACTAATTTTTTCTGGCACCTTATCGTCGAGCAAACGGAGGCGCGTGAGCCTCGTTAGAGATCCACGCTCGGATCCGCGAACAAAGTGAAAACATTCGAGCTCGTTCGTACATTATCACTCGCGCCGTAGAAAACGCGTGTTTTTTCCCCCTACCCGGGAAACGGGAAACATCGGACACGAGGAGGCCTGGCCCGAGAGAGAGAGCCGAGTGTAGAAATTGACAAGCGACACTTAACCCTTTAGCAGTCTTTCGCGAACGAGTCGAGGGGGACGAGAGGGAGGGGCCGCGCTCGACTAATCGTAACTATAACGCAATGACGGGGAAAATAACTACAATCGCGCATGACTAACGCAGGTAACAACGGCGAGAGACTCGCGCGTGCGGGGACGAACGAAGAAAAAAAGAAACATCGACGGGTCGCGTCGTCCCGAAAGATTAAAGAGTATAACAGGGAGAAATAGAGAGAGAGAGAGAGAGAGAGAGGCGGGCAGCCGGGGAGAAAGGGAGTACAATGGTTTAGTGCGCGCAAAAGACGCACACTTTGAAAAGCGAGCGGGCGAGTGTGTGCAAAAAACGTAGAGTGCTGCTCTTCTCCCTTGGCGGGCCGACAACCGTCGGGGCAAAAAACTGTCGCTCAACCAGACGGAGAGAGCACAGCCAATGCTGTGTGCCACGGCCCCGTATACATATACGACGAAACGCGCGCAAGAAAAAACGAAAGCAGCGACGCGCTGCTCTCCCTCTCCTCCCTTTCGCCCGTTGCTCCCTTTTTTGCATTTGCGCTCGGTTAAACGGCAATTATCGCCCGGGCGAATTCGGCCCGTACCAACGGAGAGACAGCGACGGACGGCCGCAGGTGTTTTCTCAGGGCGGCTCCCGCACTCCATCGGCTCTCCGCCTCGCTTATACAATAATAACTATATATAAAAACAAGGTC
Organism: Aphelinus atriplicis; assembly: GCA_020882685.1. NCBI lineage: Eukaryota > Metazoa > Arthropoda > Insecta > Hymenoptera > Aphelinidae > Aphelinus > Aphelinus atriplicis. The sequence continues at coordinate 52,849,382 of CM037073.1, read as the reverse complement.
GCGCTCGCGCGCACCAGCGCGAAGAGTTCGTTGCTCGCTCGGCAATCACATCACATGGGAAATAAAGGGCTCGCGCTCGCGTATATATATATAACAGAAGGGTTCACGCGGGAGAGCCTTCGCTCGCTCGCGCGCGCGCACGTACATGAGTAATTGGCTGGTCGTTGTACAGTGAAAGCGGTCCGCGTATACGTATGCATATACACACGTGTATACACATATATATGTATGTATACATACGAAAACACCCACACACACACACGGGCAGACAGACGGAACGGAACGGGGGTGGAAAGTAGCGACGAGTCGTGCACAATAATTTGTCGGGCGCTTGCGACTTATCGATGCGCCGCCGGCGGAGGGGCCGCCGCCCCGGGCATGTATAATAAAGCACGAGAGGCGCGAGCGCGCACCGAGGAACAGGTGGACTCGCGAGCGTTGAATTTATTCATGGGGCCGCCGCCGCCGCTCCGCCGTAGTCGTGCTGGGCCGGTAGCTGCTGCTGCTGCTGCTGCTCCTGCTCCTGCGAGATGTGCCTTCGCCGTCGTCTGGGCACGGCTCCTTCGACTCGTTGCTCGTTGCCTGGCTCGATCCTGTAACACAAGCGTAAACCCAACGATTAGACTCCGAGTTTCATAGTTGCAAATTCAAAATTTGTGTATATATACATAGCGGGAGGAGATGGAAGTTTGCTCTCGCACGTGTACCGAGTGGGAGGTGTACTCGCGCAACTACGGAGCCAAGCGAGTGTTTTTTCCATCTAAGGGGAGGGGAAAAAATAATGGGTGGCTGGTTGCACGGCGAAGAAAGTCGACCGGTTTAAATATCCTCGCGGGCGTATTGATTGCGAAGGAAGAGCATGGTATATCGCGTGAAATAACAAATCGAGCGCGAGTCGTCGCGTTTAATACAGCTAGACGGGGGGGGCGGGCGGGCGATTGTTTTATTACCGGGGCGACGGGCTAATTTTTCCCCTTTGTTTTTTTTCGTTTCACCGTCGCGACAGGGTCGCTTTAAAATTTAACGAAGCGTCCACACGGGTCGCAGGGAGGGGTTAGACGCGAATCGAAAAGTAGAACTTTGGGTCCATTCCGCACGCCGGTGGCGGCTGCTGCTGCTTCATTTACGCGCGTTTCCATGCTCGTATTGATTTTCGGAAAGTTTCGCCTTGCGCGCGCGCCCGCCGAGTTTCTCTCCTGCAGCGCAGGCCGGGCCGATACGCCGCGAGCGCGGCGGTGAAATTCGCGAAAGTGTGTCCCTCCTCGTGTTCGTTGTTCCTTCGTTCCGCGCGCGCGAGATTTTTGTTGCGCTTTGAGGATTCGGCTCCACGGTTGCGTCAAGGAATCTCGATGCTTTCCCGTTGCTTTATTGTTCTTGTGATATAAATACGAAACATCGCGCGGGACTGCGTAATTCAAGCTTTATGTTTGGAATATAGCGAGGAGCCCGAACGGCAGAGACACCGACGAATGCAGTGCGCGAGTTTGGTTTGTAATTTCATTCTCGCCGGAGGAATGCCGCCAGTACGAGGCGGAAATTTGATTACCACAGACTGCGAGGAATTCAAGAAGTTGCCGTACGCGTACGTGTACCTTAAAACGCGCTCGATACGTCTTCGGAATTAGCCGCGAGCCGCGGAAAGAACGAGACAATCGGAGCATGACGCGTTTTATACTTTAGAAATTAGATGAAAAGAGAAAATTTCTCGATGTTGAGGTGAGTTTAAAAGCTATCTCGGGGAAACTTGGACTACGAAAACATAGCAAGGGCGAGAGTATTGGTCAGAAAGTAACGAGTCTTATGGAATAGTGAGATGTAGGGATTTTTTGTTCCCTCGAGAGTGTAAATGTTTGGTTTATTCGGAATCGCATTGTGGAACAAGTGAGAACGAGATGGAACGATTTTGATTAATAACATAATTACAGTTTTCGCCTGACAACTCGTCGTTTCAAGTCTTTCTTTTTCTTCTTAAACAAGTGAAAGAAAGTATAAAGATATTATAGTTATTCGGTCAATTACTAAAATTATGCAAGCATCAGAATCCATCAATACGGTATTCCTGTGGTTGTCGCGAGTCTTAGAAAATCATCGAGAGATTGCCTCGTTGTATTATGATTAGCTAACAACTGCGTGTGATTCGTCAGAAAAAGTATCAGTGCTAAATCACGGAGCCGATCGAAGTTTCGTTAGCCGAGTCGCATTGTGGAATCTTGGTGTGGAAAGATTTTAACAACGGAGGTATTGTTGGCGCAACGATATGGAAAAATAAAAAATTCAAACGTGTTTTTCTGTAGGCGCGCGTATTTGTGACTCCGCGGAACACATCAATGCAGCAGGCAGCCCCGATAAGCGCGCCTCGCTGCTGCCACGGGCTCGCGCGATAATAACTTTTTGACTCTGCAGATTTATGCGAGCGCGTAAGTTAATCGCCGTAGTTCGCCATTGTCAAGATGACAGTCCGCTCGAGAGAAGATTTTCAAAGTCTTGCCTTTTGTGGAAAAACTATCCCGTACACCCGATTCTCGAGCCGCGAAACTCGAAATTGAGATACGGAGCTACGTAAATTAAAACGCAACGCCCGCATGCTCGTACGAGCACATACACACGCGCAAACGAAGATAAAACTGTCCCGAAACGCCAACGCGATATCTGAGCGGCTGCGCGCAGGGACTATCTGTATACAGCGCGCGAAACTCGGCGTTCTCCAGCTACGAAAAAATATAAGTCTCGAGCTTTCGCAACGTCTCGGGGGCAGAGAGTTCACGAGAGCTGGTAATATACGCGAGCGAGCGAGTGTCCTATCGGCTGCACAGAGTCGTTCTCAAAACTAACGTTTTGAGCGATTACAACAATCGGCGAGCTCGCGTTGGCTCTCAGCGAGGCGGAAGCTGAAACGGGGACGTTGACCATGTTATTCGCACTTGTATAATTACGCGTCCGGCGGCTGCTCTGCTGCTTTTTCGCGAGAGTTGCGTTACAATCCGGCGCTGCTGCTGCAGCTCGAGCGGCAATTGTCCCCGACGCCGCGACGTTATATTAAGTAAGACTCCCGCCGCTTTCGAGGACGGACGAATTTACTCCCGCGCGCGCGCGCGCAACGTTTTACTCGAGCGACGTCACGAGAGAGTCGTTTGCAACAGTCGCGCGCGTGCCGCCGCCGCCGCCACGCGGTGGACGGCACTCGAGTTGATTCATCGATTGGCGAACTGCATTCACGGAGAGCCCTCTGCGACATGAATGCTGCTACAGTCAGCGCGCAGCTACATAAGACGTGTGACTTGTAACACGAATTCTGTTACCGAGCTCGGCGTGCAACAATATACCGTGGCCGCCAGGCTAAAAACCCGTGGCCGCCACGACTGGCCGCGACTTCCAAAAACGCGGATCAGTGTACCAGTGAAAAGTCCAATTCGAAACAATGAGGTCTCAAATGAAAGACAAATAATCGCAGAATAGAAAACAATTATCGTAAAGGCCATAAATACAACCGGATGTTGTTTATATATATGATTTTGACATGGAATTGCTCGAAATCGCCATTTTGCGCCGCGGCAAATTTTCTTCTTTCCACCATAACTTTGGTAGTTTTGGTCCGATTGACCTGAAATTTGGTGTGCGTACTCTTCGAACCTAAATGAACAACTTTGTCGCTGGAAGTTTTCTGTCGCTCGACTTTCCTCACACACTTTTTTTCGTCAAAGTTGAAAAATTAGTTGCTTTATTTGCCGATTTTTTTGTATCGCTCGATTGAACTTTTTGGCCAACGTGATAACATTGTCAGCATCACTGGGATTTCCCGCGTATGCTAAAAAATTTTCAAGTGATTCTGAGCAATAGCAGCTGAGATAACGCGATTTGCGTTTTTGGAAGTCGCGTTCCGCGCTTCGGCCGGGTCGCGTGGCGGCCACTGTTCCAGCCTGTGGTAACACTTTCCGTGTACGTGTAACAGAAATTCTGTTACCCCGTGCAAAGATTCGTGTTGCTATATAGTGTAACAGGATTCATGTCGCTGAGGGCTCTCCGTGTTCGGACGATTCGCCGGCAGCTTTTTATACCTATCAACACTAGCGACACGCAGTTTTACGGTTTGTTTACGGGGCTGCGGTAATGCCGGGTGTGAGTATAGGCTGGATTCCGTGGCAGTACTAGCTGAATCTCACGAGCGTGGATTGTAAACTAAACCCAGTGGTAATCCGGCGACTTTTGACCCCCGAATCAATCGGAAATTATAGACCGCGATCCACAGCGTTGAATTTTATTCATCGAGGGTTTTTCAAGGCTGACGACATTTCTCTGCGAACGAAATATTCATACGGCCAGTAGGACCAACGTAGACTGATCATAGTGATGTTGAGTTACTCCGCAGAGATATGGTGAACCAAAAAACAATTGATTAAATTAATCCCGACTGTCCGCGCACTAGGCGTTTTTCGCGATATAATACACTCGAGCGGGAGAATACAAAATGAACGAGATGATATAGGAAGTAGCGGGCGCGCGGCATGAATAAACTACGAGGCCACTTGCAAAGTCCACACCCCCGCGACTAGCCTACACGCGATAATATAAATTTTTAATATATTAATTTTTCTCCGGAGCACGGAAGAAGAAGAAGCAGCAGCAGCAGCAGGAGCGCGGCGCTCATTGTCGATACTCGTATATCACAAAGGGTATCGAGTGAAAGAAGCTACGCAGCCTTGGTCGAAGAATAACGAAGCCCCGTGCAAGTTTAACTTGGCCGGGAAAGAAGGATCGAGCTATACATGTATATACAGCGAGAGAAAAGCCAGCTCCTCTACCTTTCCTCCTCCTCCTCGGGGGCTGAAGAATCGGCTCTAATTCTTTCTTTCACGCTGGCGGTCGTTTTTCCACGGGGGCGCGCTTATATACGCGTCCTATATACCTGCGCCTCCTGATGCATCGGGTCGAGGCTTAAATTTTCGATGGCTCCGTTGAAATTTGAAATTTTTACACGCCCCGGTCCCGCTGGAATTTTACTCGCCCCTCTCTCGCGAGTCTCTCCCGGTGTGTGTATATATATACATATAATGATACACATTGTCCCCGCGCTGTGTGCGCAGGACGGCCAAAGCTCGGCGAAATAATTGCACCGCCGTAAACACGAATTTTGTCCCTGAATTTACTTTACGACGCGGCACTCGTTCCCTAAAACACTCGCGATAGAATACGCAGGATACGCAGGCGCGCAGCCGGGGCATAAACGTTTGCGATGATCGTCGTCGTTTCAGCGAAACGCTCTTTTTTTTTGTTCGCCCATATTTTTACTGCTCGGGGGGAGGGTAATTCCGAGGCATCGACTGATTTTACAATTGCCGCAATAAATCTGTTGTTTTTTTTTCTTTTCGAAAACTATCGAAAGTACAATGCGCGTAATCAGCGCATCTTCGTCGAGCAAAGGAGCCGTTACTGGGGTACAGCAGTGAGCGAAATCTCTCGCAATCGAGACGTCTCGCGGAATGGCGCAGGTGAATTTTGAGCAAAGTCTCTCGCGTGTGACGGAGACAGACAGCCACGGGGAGGGGGGAAGAGAGAGACGGGCCGGCTGGCGCTGCAGCGGACGTGAGCGTGTGTATATATAGGTATACATTGTAGCGGGGGGCAGACACTTGCGCCGAATAGCATCGCTCGTAAAGCAGCCCAGCGTCACCTGCCATTTTCAGCGGCCCCACGCGCACGGACACACACGCCGAAGTACGGAGCTATGCGTCGGCAGACAATGAGTAACGGGGGGGTAGCTATTGCACGGACGGGGGAGGCTCGCCCCCCCCCCAATCGATTACAATGCCACCTAGGCCCGCTGGGCCGCTCCCTCGACCCTATCTGTTATCTCGCCCTCGCCGCGGCGCGTGAGACGCACAGCCCCGACGTATACATACATATAACATACGTGTGTGTATGTATGTGTGGGCGCTCGAGCGAACTTTGGCTACTCGGACGCATCTCGCGTGCGTATACACAGGCTTTATCTTTTTTCCATCGACTGCATCGGCGGCTCGCCCCGTTATTCCCGCGGCGGACGTTTTTTTTCGCCCCGACGTCACCGACATAACGGTCGCGCTCGCGAGAAATATTCCCCAATTTATTCCTCGTCAATTGTGTATTACACGTACGCGGAGGCTCGGGCGACGCGGATGAATTTCGTTCGATTAGTCCGGACAGCCGGGGCAAATGCTCAACGGCCGCGGTGAATTATCACGAAGCGCGAACGTCGGGCTGGAGAGCGAGAGACGCTCTCGATATATGAGTCAATTGTTGGATGTATGGAGGAGTCGGCTACTCGGTCGCGCACAAAATTATCAACGAGCGCGCGAGCGAGAGGGGCTTTTTTTAAATTAAACACGAGAGCCCGAGTCAATTGAGAGGCTGGCGGCGGCGGCGGCGGCGGCAGCCTCGTTCCGCTTCACATGCATTTTACTAGTTTAATAACAGTTCCATTGTCCCGGGCTCTCGGCTCTCGGACATCGTCTTGCGCGTATCTAGTCCCCCCTTCCCGACAGATACGCGCGCACACACACAATATTTATGTGTCACGCTCAATGGGATCAAGTGACTCAGTTTTCTTTAATCCCGCGTATAACGCGTCGTTCGTTTTCGTTCGTTATATCCCTCCCGCCCCAACCCGGCCGAGGCAGATGCGCGCACCCACTCGGCGTCTTTCTCACGTAACTTAACGCTCGAATTCTCGCGGATATATATGTACACTTTGGCGAGTGTGTCTCGTGCATACAAGTGCACGCGCGTGTCTGTCTACAGATGCATCAAACTTTCCACTTCGTCCCGAAAGTCGGTGCGTGTGTTTTATAAGCGAGACGCGGGTATGAACAATCGGAGATTCGCGCGCATATATCAAAAATCATCTTGGCCTGTGTGAGAAGTATACGTGTCCCCCGGTTTGATTTTTCAGGGGCCCCCCGGCCGCGCGCGATAGTTTCCCATGCGGAGAGCAGGCGCGTCCATGTGTGCAGTGCAGGGGCCACCCGCATGTGGCGTATACGTGTGCCTCTCCCTCTCGCTGCGCGCACGTCGAATTTCATTGCGGGCGCGCGAGTTCTCGGGTTTAACGGCCCGAAGGGGGGAGCAGCTCCCCGAGAAACGACGACGACGACGACGAAAAAAAAACGAGCTGCAGCCGGATGGAGAAGCGGGGGACAGACAGACACGCGATATACTCGGGAAAAACTCGGGACCTGTCGCGCGCCGCCCAAAGCGTGTATAGCACCAGCCTCTCTCTCTAGCTATCCCACGGACTTTCTTCTTCCAGCTATGGTTTTCCCACTTTCCGTTGCTCGATACACACACACACACACACGTGCAGCTCTGGTTCTTTTGTGCGCCGTCGCCGCCGGAGCAAAGTGACCTCTGGGAAATGAGCGAGGCGGGCCGGTATATAGTCAATCGGGGCCCACCGATTCCTTCATTTTACATCGATCACGGTGAGTCCGGGCGCGAGTTACCCGGGGGTGTGCGCACACACACACCGTCGAGATCACGAGTTTCATCGAGTTGGGCGGCACAACTCGCTCGCCTCCGTGTACATACACGGTGTATATACTTGAAAAGTTTTCATACGAACGATATGAAGAGTCGAAGAAGTCTAGGAGGTATTTTTAAATTTGTAGCCGTGCGCGACTATATTGCCCGATCATCCTTCGATTTCGCGATACTCGCACAAGGTTATATGTACGAATTAGGCGCGGTCAAGTCTCTCCAGAGATGGAACAGCACGTCCGCGTCGAGTATGATATACACCCGTTCGACTGGGGACCCAATATACTCATACACAGGCTCGAAGCGAACACCCGAGGCCTGTATGCCCCGTGAGAACGGAATTCCATCGTCCTCGAACTCTCCGAACGTATAACGATTTCGAGCTCGCGCGAGATTCATCAAAAAGCCACACGATCCCATACAGCCGAGGATATTTTTTCTCTCTCGCGCGGCCCGATACGGCAGCTAGAGCAGAGCGAGTAGGAGATGCGGCAGCGGCGGAGTAGGAGAAGTAGAAACCCGAAAAAAGAAAAAGCCAAGGCACGCGCGATTAACCCCGTTCGATCGAGCGGAAAGAAGACTGGGGTATACGTGCGGCGCGCCAGCAGCAGACAGGTGGCCCAGAGGCGGCTGCTCGACGGCAGCGGCAGCGGCGAGAAGGAAACCAGACCCAATAATCAGCAGCAGCGAACGCGCACAGACAGCTGCGCGCACGCAAATTCGCCAGCCGACCCGACCCCGCGTCTCCATATATACATATATACATATATCCATATACCCACACACACTCGTTAATTTCGCGGGGGATATTACGCGCGCGGCTATCTCGCCCCCGCTCGCACAGCTATTTTCGGGCCCGACACACGTGTACTTATACACATATTATATATATATGTTTGCGCGCGCGCGCGAGCAGGCCTGATCTCGGAGCGAGCATTATTATGGCGTGCGAGCTCCGGTGGGGGAGAGGGAGAGAAAGAGCTCGGGAGCCGCCTAAATGCCTGCTATTTGCCCTTCGAGAGCCGAGAGCGAGGCTGTTGTTTTTGCGAGCGCGCATCGCCGCGGGCTAAAAGGGACGAGACGCTCCGCCGCGGAGGAGAGGTATATAAGTAGCCGTCCGCCCCGATCCTTCCTTCCATATATATATACACTGATTTAAATTTTCATATAGTCGGATGTGTATACGCGTTGGGCGCGGATGGACTCGCTGCCGCTATAGACGGACTTTTGATTTAGCGAAATCCGCACGACTCTCACACTATGGGGATTCGATCGCAGCAGAAGTGCGGCAGTGTAGGGTAATAGGGAATATGCATCTGGTTGTTTTTATCAAACTTTTGAAAATGATTCAAACGGGTTTTTTTGGTCTCTTGATTTGACAAAAATTCGAGGAGATATACAGCGGGTTGGAATATTGTCTAGATTTTGCATTGAATGTCTAAATTTTGTGAAGCAAAGATGTCGCAGTGAATTTCCAGCGACAACCCACTTTATTCCCTATAATATTCGTCAAATCGAGAAATGAAAAAGAAAACCACACGTCGATTATTTTCAAACGCTAGACACAAAAAACAATCGAATAGAATTGCTCATGCGTATTCCCTATCGCCAACGCCGTACTCGACACGAGCAAAACGGAAAGTGTATACGCACCGATCTCGCGATTCGGGTTAACCGGGCGTTTCGACAAACACCCGATCCAACGAGCTGTGCGCAAGGGTGGGACTTTGGTGCGTGCATGGCGGATTGAGCCGCGCTTGAAAAATCACCGGGCGACACATACGTCGTTGAATTCCCCGAGAAAAACGCCCATCGATCAGTGCGCTTTTTTTCTCTCTTTCAAAGTGAAATAACGGTAAAGCCCCAAGCGAGCGCGCGACAATGGTCATTTACGGGGGCAGCAGCAGCAGCAGCAGCCCCCCGGATAGATCTTCGAATAATGGAGGCTCGGTTACGAATTGACTTTCCCATGATTCTCGAAGGAAACACTTGTCTCGGCGGCGGCGGCGCGAGAGCCCCAATATATACTATCTCACGAGTCGCCGAAATTCCTCGAAACGATTAAGCGCAGCATCTTTGGAGCAGCGGACGCCACATGCCGCGCGCGCACCATGCACGGCTCGCGCGCACACACACGGACGAGCCGAGAAAGAAGCCCGAGAAGGCGCTTGTGCGGCGGCCCCGAGACTCGGCCATTCATTTTCCGGTCACTCGCTCGCGCGGGGCCCATTGTGAGACAGACGTACATGTATGCGTGCTCGGCCCCGCGCGCGACATAAATTAAAAAGCTACCAGTTCCCGGAAAATCGAGGGGCAAGGGAAAAAAACGCTCGCGCGCGGCTGAAAAGGGGCCCCGATGATCGCCTCCCCGAGATTTCGAGAGAGAGAGAAGCTACACGTATACATGGAAAAGAGAGAAGCGGCGCCCCGGCATCGCCGAGGAGGACTTCCTGGGTGCACGCGTGGAACGCCGAATTCCTCGAGAGGCGGACGCTCGCGGCGAGCAGGACGACGAAGCGAGCATGTGTGTGTAATAGGAAAAGAAGACGTAGCATCGGAGAGCGTATATGTATGCTGCTGGGGTCCCTCTCTCCTCCGAGCGGCGGCGGCGGGACGACCGATCGGCTTTCTCTCTCTTTTGATGCGCGCGTGTAGCGTTCCACGAACGTCTGGCTTCTCGCTAGAGAGCCGAGTGAATGCGTGCGCGCGCGCGCGCGAGGGCCGCATCCGGAATCGTCAGAAGAAAAGACGAGACGCTCGTGTGTATGCGTGTGTATGTGTGTGTAGCCCCACTAGTAGTAGAAGCGGCGGCAGAGCAGTAGTACAAGGTGGAGGAGGACTAATTTTCAAATTTGGCAACGCCGACGCAGTGCGTGTGTGCGGGATAGGCCGGAGAGCGCAAGTGATTTGGCAACACGGCTCTCGGGCTCTCCGTATGCCAGTCGCGCGACTCTCCAACTGCCTGTGCTGCTGCTGCTGCCGCGCGCGCGCTGCAGAGAGACTGCTCCGTTCCGCCGCTTCTCCTCTTCCTTCGCGCATAAGCCAAACCGAGTATTATATATATCGCGCGCTGGCTCGTTTTTTTCCTTCCCTCCCCGTTTTATCCAGCTGTATATTTATTGTATATACACGTCGCGAGCTTTTTACGCGAGCAACTTCGCCCCGCGCACGCTCAGGTTATTCTTTTTTCATACCCAAGCCCGTCTCGGCCGATCCAGCTCCGAATCGTGTGTATAACAGCCTCTCGTTTCTGTATACATCGCCGCAAAGAGACAAACGCGTTTTGGAGTACTCGCGCGTACACGGGTTTCTCTCCTCGCGACAGCTGAGCGGAAGTTTGAACGGATTTGGAACAATTGAATTTTTGAGACGCGGCGCGGCGGGCCGAGAGAGAGACGAGCAGAAACATCTGCGGTGCGAAACACGATTTCAATCGTATGTATCCGGAGTGTGCATATAGCGCGTGCGCAATCTCCGTCGCGCATACCCGTTGTTATCAATATTCAAACAGCTGCCTATATATATATATGAGTAATGCGTATATATACGCGCGCACGGGTGTGTATAGAACGGCGGAGGCGTCTTTGGAACGAAACGGCTCTCTCTCTCTCTCTCGAGCCGACTTGCGGCCTTGTTTAGATTTTCATTTCCCGTTCAATGTCAACTGTACTTATATATCGCGCCGAGAGCGATACAACACGGCGATCGGTGCAATCTCGCTGCAGCCCGATATTGTACACGTACGCGTATACGAGAACAACTCTTTTAATCCTGTCCCTCTCTTTCTCTCTCCCTCTCTCGGGTATCTATACACTAACATACACGCGGCGGCGGCGGCGGCGCATTAGTTACGCACACGGGATTGCGCCACCCGGCTGAATTATTACACATTCTGTATATATTCACGGGGGCCGTTACAGATCGAAACTCGCTCGGCCCCCACGAACTCTCTTGCGCACGCATACACGCCACCGCCGCCGCCTCTGGCGAAATAAGCCATCCTTCTCGAGCCGCGCTTCTCTCTCTCCTCGGCTCTTTTCGTTCTCACGGGCGCGCGCGCGTTTCTCTTTCGTCAGGCCGCTCCAGTTGGGCAGAAACGCGTGTATATAAACCCGGGGGAGCGTCTCGGAGCCTTGGAAAATGTCAACGGCCCGCGTTTTGTATATAAAAAGAGCCAAGAGAGATAAGCGCTTTTCTCTCGCGGACTCGCGCGAGAGCACATATAAGCGTATATATAAGTATAGCGGGCCGAAAGTTGCGCGGCCTCTCCCGGGCGAGGGTCTAGCTGTGTGTGTGCTTGAAATTCAGGTTTGGGCGGCGCGCTGCAGGCTGTGCACGACAGCCAGGCCCAGGGGACGGGAGGAAACGACGAGAGCGAGCGAGCGAAAGACGGAGGTGGGGGAGGAGAGAGAGAGAGAGGAAGCGGCGGCGGCGGCGGCGCGCCGGGACGAGGGGGAACCCGAGAGCCTTCAGCCCTTCGATTCTATACACGCTGCCTCTGCTACGCTGCACGGCTCGAAACAGAGAGAGAGAGAGGCCCGATGCTGCTGCTGTGTGTGTATGGCTTGGTCGATTGTACGCGGCCCCGCCAGCGGCGTACAGTAGCGAGAACGCGATTCCGCTCGCTGATACTTTTCGGCGAGGAATTCGTGATGTACTTGCTCACCGGGGTTTTTAACCTTATACACATACGTGTATACGTTTTCTTTTCCCATCTCGCGCGCGCTAACGCTTGTTCTCCCGTGTGTGTGTTGCGGCCGCGACGGTTAGGATGAACACGGCGAGATAGCGCAGCTCCTGCAATTGCTAATCATGATTCGCTCTTTCTTCCCTTCTTCAGCCTCGATTTTTAGGCCCCTTTGTGATACAAACAAATGCCGCGCGCGTACACGTGTACACCACTGATCGTTCAATCAATCGGCTTACCAACCAGCGCCGTCTCTCGTTATCAAGAACAATTCAAGAGCATATCCGCGAATAAATCGGCTTTTATGACCGACCAACCCAATCGATCAGACTCGCACGTCTCGTGTGTACGTGCACCTCGCGGCTCGAATTCTGCATCCGATGCTCCGCCTGTGTGTGTCCTTCGAGGATCGATCACGCGTTCATCCAACGATCCATTGGATTTTCGAGTTTCGTCGTGGCTTTACCGTCAGGCGGGGGCAAACTTGGCTCGAGCGATCGAGAACCGATTATAGCAGCCTGACACAGTCCGAAAAGGCCCCCCGAACCTTCCGCACAACTTGAGAGCAGCTCCCGAATTGAATTCCGGCTGGCGCGGCGACTCGCGCGGAAACAAACGACAAACTCCGGTCAGATAGTTCGCGAGACGAAGTATATTCACGCTGTACACACGAGACCGGGGTACAAGAATATTTTTTCCTCTCGGTCGGTCAGCGGACGTGCGACAATAAATGCAGCGCGTGATCGCGTGGCCTTGACTGATAAACGCGCGCGCGCCCCTGATGCGAACGAAGCGGAGGCGGCGATCGGCAAAAAAGAAGAGGCGGGCGAGCGACACGAACGCCCGGGAAAAAACGAGAGGAAGAGCAGGAAACGACAGACGGAATAGTGCCGGATGGATGTGGCGTTATTGAAAAATCGCCCGCCATATAGCTGTGCCTGTGTGAGTGTGTATCACCGCCGAGCCATGTACACGCGCAGCGCGAGGGAGCGTAGAAAAAATTGAGCCTGCCCGAAGTTGGCTGTAATCTGCATTCAACAATTTCCACGCTCGGCCTCTTGCATCTTTGCAGCGCGTATATACGAGCCGCAGCTGATTCGGTTGTTTCTATTGATCAAACGCGGCAATGGGATATGAGGGATTTTAAAACGCTTTGGAGTTTCATTGTGAGTAGAAACATATCTCATGCGGAAGTAGAGCGGGGTGATTATCGTTCGATGATTTATTAGGAAATTATGGAAAAAATTAGGAAATTCCAGAGGTGCAAAAACTGATATCCGTAACTTTCATCGTCGTAATAAAACTCTTAGCGAAGCAATCTCGAGCGATGAGCCATAAACGTCTATTACCGAAAATTCTCAAAGTACAAGCGGTAGAATTCGCGAGCGAGAACGCGTCGCAATCCGTCTGCTCTATAAAAGGTGGACACAAATTTTGCAATACCTTTCTCGCCGAGATATGTCTCGATAAGTATAGTATCACAATATTATCCATTTCGATTACTTTCTTTCCAAAAAGATCCGAATAGATGTGGATATACATACACGTATCCAGGCAAATAATTCGCCAAAACGAGGAGGAAATAAAAAATTCCAGAGTAATGCGTAATCACACATGAGCGAGTAGTCGTCGGGGTGGTGGTGTAGGGTCGTGTGCGCGCGCGCGCGAATGAGGGATCGGCAAGCAGAGGCGGTGGCAATGCTGGCATCCCCCGGTATATACACACGCAACGCTGCCGCGGCGTACACCCTTTAGCCATCGGGTGACCCTCGTGCGCGCGGCGCTCAAGGCGGAAGGCTGCTTGCACCCCAGCGCCCAGACATGGAAATGCGAGGAGGGTGAGACAGAAGGAGAGAAAGGAGACAGGGAGAGGCCCACGGGGGTTGGCCGCCGCGCCAGAATTATATATCAAACGGAGAGAAAGAAACGCGCGCGAGAGAGCCGGGGGGAGGGCTGATAAAAACGAGACACCGGGGCAAGATAGCGGCGCGCGGGGGTCGATCCGAGGAAAGGGTGAACCCCTCTCTCTGTCTCTGTCTCACCCTTGCACACAAAGACACTGAGCTACAGCGAGCGTGGGTGTACGCGCCTCTACACTGCGGAGAAATTGAATTTTAAGGGCCGCCCCGCTGATTACTCGCGCTTCGCGTAATTTTTTCTTCCTCTGCCGCGAGCGCGTGCGTCGAACTGGCGAGCGAGCGCTGCAGCGAATTTATTCGCCCGCGCGCGCGAGTACGCGACCCGCTTCACAAGCGTCGTACGTACCCTCGGCAGTCGCGTGGCGGGTTTTTCTACCCCTCTACAACCTCGATACTCCCGTCTCTATTGTTGTTCCGTGTATTTTTTCATTTTCCGTTGCGTTCCTTCGTCGGCGGATATAATCGCGAGAAACGCGGTGCCTTCATCCGGACGCGAATTTCGCATCGTCGGGCGCCGATTTTTTGATTCGCTCGGTGAACGGTATATAGACGCGGCTCGATGCGCGCGGGACACGGGGCAAAACAAAACCGGAAAATGGCTCGGAAAAAAGAAAACACAGAGGCGGAAGGGGGAGAAAAAAAAACAAAAAACCGGGGGACGGACGCGTGTTCATTGAGTCGCGGCCGAAAAAAAAGCCCAGGGGAGCGATATATGAAATTGAATCTGACCCGGACATCCTAATGGCGAAATTTTTGAATATACGCGCGCGGCGCAACCACTCCTCTGTGTCCGTCTATCCGCGTCTATTTCGGACGCATGGACGGAAAATGTAAGCGATATACATATAGCCCCGCGTGTGTATGCATTCATTTGAATGTTTTTCAGAAATCATCCCGTGGCCCGTGCCATGCATTGTTTCTCCGAAACAGCCACTGCAACACGGGCTTTTTCCCCCGCGGTGTGTGTGTGTGTGTGTGTGTGTGTGTGTGTGTGTGTGTGTGTATATACGTTTTATTTTTCTTTCGCGAGTAACTGAATAAAACGTGCGCGGAATGACGATTCGGGAATGGCGAATTAGGAGATGCTCGTACG
Organism: Aphelinus atriplicis; assembly: GCA_020882685.1. Taxonomy (NCBI): domain Eukaryota; kingdom Metazoa; phylum Arthropoda; class Insecta; order Hymenoptera; family Aphelinidae; genus Aphelinus; species Aphelinus atriplicis. The sequence goes on along the minus strand of CM037073.1, from coordinate 52,834,174 downwards.
AGACGCTTGAATATGGCGAATTTTGGAACGGGCCAAATTGTCGATGAATATGAATTAATCAGCGTATGGAATCAGGCCCGTCTCCGAATCGACGAAATAGAGGAGGAGGAGGAGGAGGAGGAGGAGGAGGAGGAGGAGGGATTACGAAAGCGCGAAAAGTAACGAGTGGAAATCGCTTAATGGGACAATCCCGTGTGATGGAGCCCGGGGAGCTTTTCGACTAAACGTCGAAAAATCGCGTGTGCTGATGGGTGGAAAAACAAAAAGGAGGACGGTGGCTGCCGCGAACGAAATAATCGACGCGCGAGCGACAAGGAAAAAAGTCGAGTATGCGCTTTGTATATGTGCGCGAGGCAAAAAAAAAAAGAGGAGAAGGGGGTAGAGGAAGGCAGCGGCCGGGTGTGCGCGCACCGGGTTTCGTTATGCGGGCGATATTGCCCCGACTCACGTGCGCTCCGTGCAGTTTATTGGCCGGCAGCAGCCGAGCGCTTGTCCGACTTGTTTATTTCCGTAACGAACCTCTAATTACCGCGGGCCCGTTTTCCCAACGATCTCGCAATCTCCAGCGGGCGATTTTTCGTTTGAGAGCAGCCAACGCTTTTCCGCGACTGCTGCTGCAGCTTCGCGTTCCTTTTTTTCCCCATCCTCGCGTCCTCTTGTTCGCTGGCTTTTTTGCGCCCCGGCGATGACCAATTATATCCCGAATGCGCTCGGTGTCCCTTTTTTTTTTTCCTTTCTTTCCTACCCCGCGCGAGACTCTATACGAGAGTTTTTACGCTCGTGTAATTCCTTTGCGTGTAAATTGCTTTACATCGGCGGGTATGTGTGTGTGTGTATACGCGCGCGCGGGACAAATTTTTATGGCGATACACACCTGCTCTGTATACCCGTGTTTTGTCCTCGTCGTCTAGTTTATATATCCTTCGGTTGGACAAGGATGCCGATAGGCTTATATCTATACATTCGGATGACGAAATGCGCTCGGCGTTGGGGAAACTAATCTGAAGAAATTTTCACCGTTGCCTCAAACATCCTTGGAGCGATTTCTAATAATTTTTATCGATCGTACTAATGATATTCATCATTCGTCCGCAATCTTCCAGAGGATATGTTGTATTATAGTTGCGCAACAGCCTGTTTCTGAATAATGTTTTGCTAATTAAATTATTCATCGTCATTCGCAATTTGCGCCGAGCGTGTATGTAATTTTGCCGGTGCTCTGGCGTACGTACACAAGTAGCGCATTAAAGTACGGCCAAAGGGGTAAGTATAGGAAGAAAAAAAAGGATAAAGTCGAATTACCTGTGTTTTGGGGTGGTGAGGTGTGTAGGGCATTGTCGCGCTATCACCGGCGCTCCTGCCAGAGCCCGAGGTTGAGCGAGATCCTGAGCTTGTCGATCTTGTCGAGGCCGAACTTGGAGATCCTGGTGCAGCCGTAGAGGTCGATGCAGCGCAGGTGGGGCAGGCTGTCGATGATGGTGAGGACGCTCCTGTCGGTGAGCCTGCTGCACTGGCCGATGTGCAGGGTCTCGAGGCCCTGCTGGCTCTTGGCGATCTTGCATATGCCCTCGTCGCTGATGGGGCACGCCGACAGGCTGAGGCTCTTGAGGCTGAACAGGCCCTGGCTGATGTGCTGGAGCGCGAGGTCGGTGATCTTGTCGCAGAACGAGACGTCGAGGGCGGAGATGCGCGAGCCGCCCTCGGCGAGGTAGGCGATGCCGGTCTCGCTGATGTTGTCGCAGGCGCGCAGGTCGAGCTCGCGCAGGCTCGAGATGCGCGCGAGGTGCTTCATGCCCGCGTCGGACACGAGGCCGCAGAACGACAGGTTGATGGAGCGCAGGCTGGCGGGCAGGCCCAGGGCCAGGTGCTTCAGCCCGTCGTCGCTGAGCCGCTGGCAGTCCTGGAGGCCGAGGTGCTCGAGCCGGGGGTTGCCGGGCGAGTCGGGGGCGAGGCCGGCCAGCGAGGCGAGGCCCTGGTCCGAGACGTTCCAGCAGCTGCGCAGGTCGAGCCGCCTGAGGCTCGGCAGGCCCGAGGCGATGAAGTGCAGCCCGTGGTTGGTGATGTTGCCGCAGCCGTCCAACTGGAGGACCTCGAGGTTCTTGAGGCAGTACGCGATCTTGCCGAGGCTCGCGTCGGTGATGTTCTTGCAGAGGCTGAGGTTGAGCTCGGTGAGCGCGGGAAAGTGCTGGAAGAGGGCGCTGTACAGGCCGCCGTCCGACATGTTGTAGCAGCCCGACAGGTTGAGCGACTGGAGCTTGGGCACGCCGCGGAACACGTCGCCGAGGCCCCGGCGCATCGTCAGCGAGAGCACCTGCACCCGCCGGATGCCCCGCTTCTCCAGGCACTGGAACACCGCGGTCGAGTGCTTGCGCAGGTGGAGCCGGGCCTCGACGCCGCGCCACGTCGACCTGTGGTAGGCGGCCTCGCGCCACGCGGTGCACACCTGCGCCGCCCGGCCCCGGTCCCGCACGTCCAGCTTGCTGAAGATCTGCGCGAGGATCTCGGGGAACAGGCACGACACGTGGGTCTGCTGGGTGTGTTGGGCCTGCTGGGCCCGCCCGGCCCTGGGCCTGCTCAGCTGGCCCGCTCCGCTGTGCTGCTGCCCGTGCTGGTGTCCGTGCTGCTGCTGGTGGTGGTGCTGGTGGTGGTGGTGGTGGTGGTGGTGGTGGTGGGCCGCCGCGGCCGCGGCCTGCCTGGCCAGCGAGTCGAGCAGCAGCTGGTGGTGGTGGTGGTGGTGTGGGTGCACATGGTGGGGGCCGTGGTGCTCCCGCTGCTCGGGCCGCAGCAGCAGCACGTTGCCCGCCAGGTTTTGCTGAGGTTGTTGCTGTTGCTGTTGCTGGTGCTGCTGCTGCTGCTGTGGCTGCTGTTGTTGCTGCTGCTGTTGCTGCTGCTGCTGTTGGAGGAGGTTCTGCTGCTGCTGCTGCTGCTGCTGCTGCTGCTGCTGGGCCGCCGGCTGGTGAGCCGTCTTGGCCCGCTTGCGCTGGGGCGCGGGCTCCTCGGGGGGCAGGGCCAGGTGTGGCCGGTGCAGGGGGTAGCAGTGGCCGGGCCGGCGGATGAGGGTCGTGGGCCCGTGGGCCGCGCTCAGGCCCGCCGGCAGCTTCGTCATCAGCGAAGGGTGGAGCTGCTGGTGCTGGTGCTGCTGGTAACCAGCCTCTTCCATGCTACGCTGGCGCGACCAGCTGCTCCGTGGCTCGGCGGAGGTTGGCTCGCGCGCGCGGGGACTCCTGGCGTTGCGGGCTCTCTATGAGCGCGTGGGCCCGCTGCTCCGCCTCATGCTTCTTTCCTCGCTGCTGCTGATGCTGATGCGCTCGGCCGGTCAGTCCCGACGATTGCTGCGTCGCATCAAGCGCGGCTACGCTGCACACTCGCACGCACACCTTTCTAATTCTCCGCCAGCGCCTGACGCTGCTACTGCCGCGCCTCGCAGCTGCAGGTGCTTCACTGACGCCGCCGCTGCTGCTGCACTTCAAACTCGCATGTACGTACACATGGATGGATCCAGTCAACGGTCACGTGTGTACGCGCGTCGGTCGTGTGTGTTAGTGTGTGTTGCGTGCGCGCGCGCGAGCTCTCGCGAGTGTGTGTTCGTGTGTTGTATCCGTGTGTGCCGCGCCGTCGTGTGGGTATATAGGTGTGTCGCCGCACGCTCACGCACCGGTGCTGGACGTGTCCGTGGCGGAGGTATGCTGCACCTATTGCACAAGCCGCGCACACTGCTGCACTGCGACAGGACGATGCGGGCTGGCCGATCCGAACGATCGCGCTTCCAACCGCCGACTGACGGCCGCTCTGCCGCCCACTGCTGCCGCCGACTCGTCGGTCGACCAACCAAGCGCTGCCCCTCTCTTCTCGGGAGGGGGGCGACCGCTCGGCCGAGTTGGGCCTTTGGCCGACAGGTGGCGCGCGAGCCCGGGCCACGAGCTTCGCGGTCCCGCCGAGAGGGGGCGAGCCGAGCCGGGTTGTTGGGCGGAGTCGGGACGGCCGATTGGCCGGCCGGGGCCCACGTGACCCCCTCGCCGGGTATCGATTCGGGCTCGATTCGGGTTGCGCTGCGGCGGCATTTTTAAGTTTTCGCTCGGGGGGGCGGGGCCACCCACTTCGGAGCACGTTGCGACGACGCTCTGGTGCTGCTGCTCGCGCACGCGTCCAGCTTCTGCACGGCAAGCCTCACCGGCCGACTCTCCTCTACACACACACACACACACGACCGTCTCGTATTATTTAAATGACCGAATCGCATTTAAATCCGATGCATCACGAGGATATGAAATTTTTATCCGGGACTATCTGCCATTTGTTTGCCGTTGATATATGTATTGTCGTTGACCGTGGCTCGACTCGTTTGAAGGCTCCGGACTCCAAGGAGTTATGGGAAAATGAGGGAATGGTTCCGAAAATGTTCTTTTCGATGCATCGATTCAATGAATATCTCAACGAGATACTGTGGAGAACGAGCCCCTTCGATAATTCATTGAGTACAACGCGATCAGTGAAAATATGCGAAAATATGAATAGAAAACAATATGAATTTGCATTTTTTAAAATTTAAAACATATTTTTGTGATTTTGTGTTGTTTTCCCAGGAAGGTGCAAATAGACGCATTGTACTTCACTTTATCAAACTGATAAAGTTAAAGTTGCAACGACGAGTTGATTAAGGTGTGTGAAACAGTTAAAATTATTTAATTTCAACGGTGGCTGATATTCCACCTTATATCGACAATTTCACAAAACTAAATATTTATATATATAGATGAACGCGTGAGTTGGAAAAAAGACAAACACCGAAGCATATCGGAAATTTCATTTTATTATTTTTGTTGAGCTTGTAAAAATATGCGATACGTATTAATACTTTTTTGTTCCTCGAATTGTCGGACAGTACGGGATACTCGGTGAATTGTAAATCCAGTGTGACGTCACCGTTTCGCACTGTATAGGCATACAGATATACCGGTGACGTCACCACTTTGCACGATATAGCCAATATTTCAAACTCCCATACCGTTTTTTTTTTGGGCAAATTGACGACCAAAAAGCAACACGTATTCTTCGGATGCCGCACGTGCAACCAAATGGAATTTCGACCGTTGTTTCCCTCCCGTTGAGCTCATTACTCTCAAGAATTATCTTTTGATTTAGCGTTTTACCCGCGAATTGTATATAAGAAAAATTCGCCCGCGCACACGAGGAGTTCACCGGGACAACCATCGGTCAATTTACTAACGTGCCGTTGGATAATAGAAAGAGCCAAGTGCGGACCCGCTTGATGTTTATAATTGAAAGTATTTACACCAGCCCCGAGTGTGCATACAATGAGTATTTGGCAGGTTGATAATTGTCGTTACGAGGAGGCTCTTTTGCCTGTGTGACACAGCATCTCCGACACACACAAGTATGAGTGTATACGCAGAGCTCGCGCTGCAGATGCGCGTCTGGGAAGAAATAAATGAATGGCGGGGGCTCTCGGGCCACTTAATTACGGCACTGCGCGCCGTATAGTAATCCGCTGGCTCTCGTATATATAGCCACTCTCTCTCTCGCTCGCTCTTTCCCCCAGCGAGGAATAATAAAGTGGAGCCTCTCTCTCTGGCTCTCCCGCTCCCCGACTGCTCGGCGTAGGTGTCTTTCATGCATATGCGCGCGCGAGCGAGCGAGCGGCCGAGGAAGCGAGGGATCGAGATCATCAGGTATAGAGGTGGCCCCCCGACCAACAATCCTCGCCGGCCGCTGCGAGACTTTTCAAAAGGCCAACTCCTCCCAAATTAGAGTTGGCCCGTGTATAACGTACTGCAGCAGCAGCTCCGAAGAGAGAGACTCTCGGATAATAACGATATATAGGCCAGTTTTTTTTTTCTACACACACACACTTTTTTCGCTTCCTCTTCCAAGTGCCCTTCGCCAGTGCAGCTTTTTTCGTCTCCCGAGTATACATATAATAAGGATTCCGTCTATTGGACGCCCGATGGGTTTCGAGCTCGCGCGCGCGCGCGCGTCAGCGGACGCGAGTCGTTCCGAAACCGCACGGCGCTGAATTTTAATCACGTGTATACTGCTGGGCTGTGGGGGGCACACCGCGAGATTTTAATCATTCTACGCTATTTCAGACGCTTTCGTTAGTTCACGTGAAAAGTGTTGATGATGTTGAACGCGGGACGTATTAATTACATTTTTGTCAGTATTAACTTTGATTGCCGACGCGATGTTGTGGCGCCTGGCTGGAAGCGCTAGCGCACTTGACAAATCGACCAGACAACGGTGAATCTTCTCTCACGTTCTTGGTGGTCACTCGGAGGGAAAATTAGATGGACAAACGCGGGAGGAGTTTGGAAATCGAGAAATAAAACTCGATCGATTCGACGGTTTTCCTGCACTCTCGCTCGTATCAAATCTTTTTCTCCCGTATAGACATTGACTTCTAGCTTGGAAGCTTGGAAGTGGACATGACAGTATAATATGTCAAAAATGTGTACACAGCAGAAATCTTTTCTTTGATTCAAGGAAGAAATCGTACTTGATTTGACACGGAACAAATTTCAATATGACTCAAGTCCTAGAATAGCTATTTTTGAAATCGCGGAACTATAGATTTTAGTTTGAGTGAACCTTAGAATAATTGGATGATTTATTGCTTTGAGTAATTTTAATGGATTAAGTATGAAATTTTTTTCAGTACTGCAACTTTTTTAAGGAATCGCTTTTGCTGTGAATCTGTACAGAATTCAACAGTAAAATGTACTCAGTTATAATAAACACGTACGAAATCGTACAAAAACGTGGAAAAATGAGCTGAAGAGCATTGTAGCGTGTACAAGTGTCCCGATTGGAACAACACTAAAGAATACTCTCTCCATTTATGTACATTTTTATACACTGTCGCACATGTGCGATCATTTATGTACTTTTTTACGTACATTCATGCATGTTGATGTACATTCACGTACATTTGTGTATGTCTTTGTACACTTTTTCGAATTTATGTCAGTATCTGTACTTGTTTGTACTTTAATCTACAAAAATGTACAAAAACATGCAAAAATATACTTGCACGAACGCAACTATATGTTTTTTTTACTGTTTCCGAATAGGCCACTTAAAAACGCTCGTGTACACTCGATATACACTATCCTGTATACCTTCGTGTAAATTAATTAATTTTACTAGGGCTCGCCCCGGAACAGGACGAATGAAAAAAATGCAAGTTTATGAAAGGCAAAAAAAAACCGTGAAGACTACTTTGAATTTTTACAAAGTCCAAATTGCCGCGGACCAATTGTCACTCGGCTCGAGTCCGGCTATGAAAGAAGCCAAGAAGAACAGAGGCGCAGAAAGAGAATCAGTGCTGCATCGGTAACGACGCCCAATAAACTTTTCATTGTTGACCGTCGACTCGAGTATATAATACATATACAGCGGTGGTGCTTTGGGCCGGAGAAGTCGCGCGGGATTCCCGTAAAATCAAGTTGTATATCGAAGCTGCTGCACAGCCGAGCGTTCGTGACTTTTACAGCGGCCGAGTGTTTAGAGCCGTTTACGGCCCGGGCCAATAAGACGGGAAATTTTGTGAATTTTCATCGCTGCCGTGCAGGGGCGGTGGGGGAGGTGGGGAATCCCAGCAGCGCTGCGGCCCGTCAAGGGCGTCGGCTTGATTATTCCGAGCCGGCGCGGCGGCCGGTACGGAGGAGGGCATATCGGGAGAGGCTTTGCTCGCGATCGGTGCAGTACCTGAGGAGCGCTCGGCGCGCAACACGCGCTGCTGTCACATGTATTCGGGGAGGAGCTGCGGCCCGACCCCCACGTCTCGCACAGGGCAAGAGGTGGGGGATTGCTAAGCGCGTAATTGCGGGCAACTCGAGAACCCTGGAAAAGTGTGAGCGCCCGGTGGAAGGAAAAAAAAATCACCCCCCTCGACACGCCCCGACCTACGTGTCCCGTGCACTTGGCGCACGCACATATATAGCTGCCAAGTGCGGCTATTGTTGGACCGGTGAGCTCGCCCACTTGTTCGCGCCCGCCCTGCTGCAGATATAGCCTGCTTTTCGCGTTGTCTGCGTCGAGTGGATACACACAGACACGCGATTCCGCTTGCACCTCGTCGTTCACCGGCTCCTCGTGTATAATCGATCGGTCTCGCCTGTGCCGGGCTCTCGTGTGAGCTGCAGCGCGTCATCGATCATGTCGCAGCTCGATCCAGCTCGAGTTCCGACCTCCAATCGAGTGTGTGAACTCCGCCCCGATACACCCGCGGATCCTCTGTCGAATCGAGCCTTTTATGATGATGTATAGCGAACGCTTACAGGTGCACTGCCAGATGTTCCCGGGTGTATGAGCAGCAGAGCGACAGGTATTGGGATATCCGATAGAAATCAAAGCTCCGAGGATTATCGAATTTTGCGGAAATTCGGTGGATGTACAGATGGATTTTGATGCAAAATCAACCCAGTTGAGACTCCGAGTGCTCAGAGGGTTATTTATTTTCCGAGCGGCCGACATGAACTCTCGTGGAGAAACGTACTTTTGGAGAAATGGTGGAAAGATTCTTATTTTTTCCATATATGAGAAATTCTTTACATATCTCAAAAACCTGCGGGCGAACTGAAACAATATAGCGAGAATTTGATCCGAAGTTACGAATAAATCGGTAGTAAAACATAACGTTCGGTGTACGCATTCAAGGCTCATTCAAATTTATCCGCAATCCCTCAAGTTCTATATCGATCTTTTATAAGATATAAGATAGAAAATATGGATATATATCCAATTTTTCTAGTGAACCCGAGAAGTTTGAGGGATTCGACCAGTTTACAGTCCAGACGGCACAATGACGTTAAACTGAATTTTTCACCGGGAAGACAAAATTATTCTGCGAATCGCGCATAGACGTAAAACACGGTATATAGCGACCGATTCCCTCCCCGATTCTCAGGCTGAACCTGAATAAACAGATTTCTATTTGCGAATAAAATACAGACGCGCGGTAAAACGCGCCATTCGAACTCCGGGGGCCCGATTAATCGCGGCCGCGGATTCAAGAGCGTTTAGAAAAAGATCAACGCGAATTCTCTCTCTCTCTCCATCGATAAATAAGACTTTCATCGGCAAACCTCGCGCCGATGTTGAGCAGGAAGGAGAAAAAGAACAAGGAGTGAAGTGACTCGTGGGAAAATCAGTTGCGTTTATAATTCGAGCAAAAATCAGGATCGAGCGGAGAGTCGATCTATACACCATTATAGAAGCTGGCAAATGGTAGCCGCGGACGCATCTGTCCCTGGATGGACATGGCATACAGCCGCGCATTAAGTGTACACATGTCGCGCATGTCTGAATTTGCCTTTTACTCGGGCGCGACAAGCGCGAGCACAGCCGCTTACCTGGTGCAGCGCGCGTCCATATAGATATATATGCCTGCACGAGTCCGGCCGCCCGCGCATGTATACGTGTGTGTGTGTGTGTGTGTGTATACCTATAAGCGCACTCGCGATTCCTGCGCGCTGTATATAGTTAATTCTGCCGCTCTATACACGACAAGCCTGTTCCATCTGAAATTGCTCCGCGAGCTCGGGGGGAAAAATTTTGCGCGCACACGATGTACAGTCGCGACGGCACAAAGGGTTATCGACAGGGAAAACGAGGATCGAGGTTACGTTGTTTTTTTTCGTTCGAGTTCAAGGCTACAAGTGTGGAGAAAAGGTGCGGATATGGGTTATAGGCGATGACGAGGGTTCGCAAATGATTTAACCCGAGGAATTAACCTGCGGAACACGTAAGCCGGTTTAAGCTTCACGTCTTATTGCCCAAAGTTAGACGCTGAGGTTTAATCTGTCGTTTCGAGAAAAACTATGATTGGACGGTCGTAAACCGTCACCTTGTCATAGTAATTCGTACGTCGTACCCTTCGACGCCCAGCATCTATTGTCTAGCGTTGACTCCATTGGATATATAATGTTACGAGAGCGAGGCATTTCGAAACGAGTGTAGAAAAATTAAATAAAGCATTGTCTTTTTTAATGCGTACTATTAGACTCGGACAAAGAGTGGAATGTTTATGTTTTGTACATACATTTGTTTCCGTTACATGATTGCGTGTACTTGTATGTCGATTGCCGGGTGCATTTTCCTCCCGAAGTTTTTATTATAAAAAATTAATAGGAAGTCGTTGGGCGTGTTTTTAGATTTCACATATACCTACGACGTTGAATAACGGTAAACGAAGAAAGTCGATTAAGCAGGCTGATAAATGGAAAGATGCGCTTTTTATATATCGGGCTAAAAAGTTTCCTCTTAACGACCTCGAGACGATGCGCATTGTTTGACAGTGAACTCTGAATGTATAGGCGGACGGATATATCGTCATATATAAATCCGATCGAATGAAAATCTGGAAGGATGAATCTGTTTACAGCAAGGCATGCGATGAAATTCCCACGAACTCCAGGATGAACCTCCGCGAAGCACCACCTTATCGCCAGATATACTCCCAAAGCATTATAGATATATAGACGTTCGTTAGGTACTCGGTTGCTCTAATTAACGTTTGTATAAAAACTCAATTAAAATAGAAAGTCGAGCTGCTAAGGCAATGCCGCGTGCACGTTATAGCCTATGCGCGGGTATACGCATATAGATGTATCTACACACATTCGCTGCTGATTAAAGACTTCCTACACCGGTAAAATAAGCCGCGACGTTCAATTACTCTTATTTTTTCTTCCACCGCCTGAGCCTATATCGACGAGCATAAATTGTGCCGGGGACCGATGTATTAAGCGTTAATAAAACCACGCGTTTATACATAACGTGGGTAAGAATCTCCTCCCGGTATAACGTTTGCGTCACGCAAAAAACACGAAGCTCCCCGACTCTGCGGTAGGTATATGTACGCTGCAGTGCAGGTATATACACACACGGCGGATCAATCGTCGTTGCGTTGTTGCTTCGATCCTCTTTGCAGCAGGCCAAATCCGAGGAAGGATTCGCCGGGCATAAACTTGACGAAAGTCATTAGGATTATTCGGAGCAACGGCCTGGTTTAATCCCCACTGTTTGGGGGGTACGTACGTATAACACCGAGCCGGCTGCCGGCGAATAGAAGATTTAAATTGGCTGTTTAATTGAAGCGCTTGATTCTAAACTATATTCAACGTGTTTATACGCGTTTGTGTTTATCTTCATCTTTATTTCCACGGCGGGATGAACCCCGATTTAATTTTCCGACCAATTAGTGGTGTTTTCGTTTGCCCCGTATACGTATGCCAATGAAGTGAGACACGCATCCAACCTTTCTATACGTTCCAACTGGTCTTACAGTTTCAGAACCACCATATCTCTAGGGGGACAATTACTGGATGATCAATCGGCCCGTGAAGCCATTGCGATTCACCGAAATCTCATCAATTTTACGCAAGCGAATGAACAGATTACTTTTTCTCTGAGCTACGCGGTTGAAATTGAGCACGAGTGATTTGCACACCTTGTCTACAGGTTTGTTGAAGCTTTTATAAATAATGAGAAAAATATTTACTTTTCATTCTAAATAAGCTGTCACATTTTATGAAGACTGATGCCCCCATTTCAAGTTGCTATGCTTTTTTTCGGAATATTTTCAGTTATGGTATTTTTAAATGGGGCGAAACTAATAGAAAGGGCCTTGAAAATATTGTAAAATTTACATAAAGACTTAAAAAAGATTCTAGAAATTGAACGATCTATCCATTATCAACCACAGAAAGTTCTAAATTTAAATTGTTAACGCTCCATTACAATGAGTGAAAATTGTAGTATAATAACTCCACTTCTGTGAATAGAAATAAAACTATCGCACTGCCCAAGATAAATAAACAAATAACACTTGAGAGCAGTAAAATAGATGCTATCAATTATTTGACAAACCAACTGAATTAAGATCTATCATCAAATACCAAAACCACAAAAAGCCACTACCATATAGCAACTGCCCTTGGGCGTAAACTCCTTTACACCCTAAAAGAGACCAAAAGCTTTATAATATACGCTAAGTATGACAAATATTATTTTCGCACCACGGGCGTAGGATGCAACTTACTCCCATGGGTGATGGTGTGACCCTCGGGCCCATCCGATCACGCGCGGGCCTCAAGTTGCACTTTACAGGCTTGATACGAAAATAACCATTTTTACTTTCCTACTTTCAAGTTGTTTTGTTATATTTATTAGTCTTTAGTTTCTCATTATAGTGTACCTTCTTCTCATTATTGTCTATTAGTGTTTTAGTTTTCAATAAATAGATAAATATTTCCTCATATGGCTATATCTTATGTAAAATTTAGGCGTAAAATGTCTTGTCCTCTTAATTGGTACGTCCTTTTCAAATGTTCGGTATTAATCTACGTCATGTGTTAAAATTAAATAGATCCCGACTATCCTTGCGAGTGTGTTTCAAATTTTAGTTTTCGCTCTATATATATTTATACTTATTCCCCAGAAAAATTAAAATTATAATACGGTTATAATTGCCCTACGGTTCTTCAACTTGTCAATAAAAATACTGGACACGGCTTCTTCTGTATACCAAACCGCACCGGTTGATTTCTAAAGATTACACTTTAGGCTATTGGACGTGGCTGGCTGTTGTATCGCTTCTGAACTTTCAAAATCTTGCGAGCGGTGAAAAATTCAGTATTTCCAATCTTAGCAATGCAGTCAGTTCCAGAAACAATTTGACTATCTCTAAGAATAATGAGATATTACGAGCCATTTGGGGGCCTACAAGCCGGATCTCAAGAAGTTGCATCATGATTGGTGTCCAACAGTATGCCAACACGAAAATTCTTAAATGTATTGGTGCAATATGGTAAAAAGACGTACTCCTTGGTAAAATAGACCTAAGACGTTGTAGAATACATTTTTCATTGGAGGGTAAAACGAGCGTATATAAGCATGACAAAAAGTTCTGTACGCGCATCGTTTGCATATATACGTGTTTTTCGGCTCTACGGGCTTACAACCCTCGTTTGGCTCTGAAGGTCATAGCCTGTCCTTGTGCCGGAGAACGCGTACAGGCGCTCAGGTGCTCGTTGTACTATTACGTGCTTCATTTTTTAAATAGGCTTGACAAACGGTCTCGTGAAGGACCGAATTGGAGGGTGGAAATTGAATACACATCTCAACAGCAGATTCTCAGATTGCGAATTTCGTTCAGTTTCCGGCCTCCATACAAGGATTTTGGCCCTGGTCTAAGATAGTTTGTCAAGCCTAGCTTGAATATTTTCAATATATTTTCCGCACTATATAAGGTACCTGTACCCAATATGCGCCACCTAAGCGAGAAAGGTCACTACACAGCGTCAAATGAATATTTTCTAACATAATTCGTGTCAAATGAAAGGTCTACTCAATACCTACAAAATGAGACAAGTCTTTTTTAATTTGAACAGTTCTACGCTAAGATACCGCGGTTTTAAAAAAAAAAAAAATTTCGGGAAAAAATTTTTAGTGTACCCAATATGGCGCCACCCTGAAAATACTTCTTTTCATCCAATTTGAAGCATGAAGCATGTCTAAAATGAATAAAAAAAAAAACAAAAAAGTATATTTCTGATATAATTTTATTGAAAAATACATTTTGTCTTTGATTGAACCATAGTACATAGATTATATGAACTTCTAACAACCTAAATCAAATCAAGTTTTCAGTTAAAATTCATGAAAAACCGTTGTTTTGAATCAACAAAATTAACTTATGCAACATCTAATTCCAATATTAATCTCTCAAATTGATGAACATTCTTTTTAGTGTAATTTTAAATATAATTGAGATGTTCTCACTGAAATGGAAGAGTTCAATTTAAAAAATGTCCGAACCTATTTGAGACTAGCTATTGTCATGATGGTAGAAAAATTCTGTTTGATGTTTTTTCCCAAGACAGTACTTATAAACGCATAACCTCAAAATTTTTCTCGTTATAGGATAGCCAATATCTGCTAAGCGTTCAATTCGACTACATAATTCTTCGTTCTGTACTGTCGTTAACGCATATGGTCGACTCATTTTCCTTTTTTCGGATATGTTTTGTTTGACATATCGTTGAAATGTTCGAAGAGATATCTTATATTATATAGTCGAAGCCATCCTCTGTGATATCTCACCTTTCTTGACCTGCTCCAGAGCTTGAACTAAATTTTCTTCCGACCCTGTTTGGCGGATATTTACCATGAATGGGTTGATTGTAGCAGCTGGAACAAGAAAATAGGGGTGGCGCATATTGGGTACATTTGATAGAAATAACGAAGAGCTATTGAAACGGTTAATAAAAAGGGCGTAAGATGAGAAAAAAAATTGGATGATGTAGATGGGATGTCAAGGAATCGAACGATATATTAGTCGATTTTTGTGGCCCAGTTTAAGGGTATTAAAAAAATTCGCACTTACCTGAGCGAAATTAGATCGAGAATGAAAATTGGCGAAAAAATGGATAAAACGAGCTGTAACAAGTTGGTATAAGGGTTCCCGATCGGTGAAAATGTTTTCTTTCCTCATTATTTAGCATTTCTGACAAGATTCTGTGCCGCGGCGATGCTCTAGACGCACGTATATATGAAATACGGAGGGTGGCGCATATTGGGTCCTGGCGCATATTGGGTACACCTACCTTATAAGAAAATTAAAACTATCGATACCAAATATTTTTCTTTTCTACTGTAAATCATCCGTTTGGATGTGCTACTGTTGATCCACTCCCTTAACATTTGTACCGCCTGTGAGGCATTGGAGCAGCTTCTTGTGTTGGAAAAAAAAACCTATCAACGTCACGTGTCAGTCAAGTTCATTCGATCCATTGCTTTTTGCGACGTTTCTATATATCCAATTCATACTTTCTATTGGTCGTATATATGAACGTGTTTGAAAATTCGCGAGTGCCCATTACATCCTTCCTGTACGTAAGCACATAAAATCGCTATAATATCTCGGTGAAATTGGAACGCCACGCACAGGTATATACCCATATACAGGAACTATTCGCGGGCACTGGGAAATAAGAAAAAAAGGGTAAAGTTTCCAGCTACAGATCGAAGATCCGCAATCCTGGCATTATACGCTGGCGCGCGAGCCTCGACAACGAGTTTAGCTATCGCGAGAAAATGACGCGAGCAGTAAATCGATCGCTCGGCGCGATATATCTAAATACACACACACACACACACACACACACACAACGTGCGCAACTCCATATAGCCGAATCTCCCGGAACGCGAGAGCGGCTCCTACACTCTGCAGCAAGCGTCGAACCCGTCTAAGCAGGCTCTGCTGCTCTGGTGGAAAAGTGGTCGGGCCTCTCTCTGCAGCGCAGAGCGGCAACAAAAGTATAGCAAGAGCCGCGCGTGCACCGCGCGGATAGATCCCGGGAGTGGCGATCGCGAGTCTCTCGTGCACGCGTGCAGGCATTCGTCTCTCTCGTGCGCGCGGGTTAGCTCTTTCAGGTGCGCGCGCGCGCGCGCAATTGCCCCGGCGAATAAGAGAAAAAGGAGCGCGAGCGGCACATCTAATCCGAGAAGAGAGACGCGACTCTTATAACCGTTACGCGCGCGCGCAAACAGCGGCGTAAGCCCGATAGACGCAGACTCTCTCCTCTCGAGCTCTTCATTAATTCAGCTATAAGTATACTATAGCTTGCGATGCGCAGCGTCGATAATTTCGATTGCGCGGCAAGATCGGTACTGCACGGGACGCGTCGCGAAATGATCGGCGCTTTCGAAAGTTCACTTTTGGATGCACCGCGCCTTTGGCATTATATATAGACACGTATGTTTTTATACGCGAGATTTCGTTGGCGAGACGCGCGCGCGAAACATCTTTGCATAAATTGTATACCTCGAGAGAGCGATTTTCATTGCCGATGCGATGTCACAACGATGTATCGCCTCGCGAAGATTAATGCGCCCGTATAGCAGCTTTTATTTGCGGTTCGACAATGTCGAGCGCGCGTCGCACTTTCCTCGGTAGTATCGCGCAATACGAAAATGCGACTGGCTCGCGCGCGGATCAGCTGGAAAAATAACCCGATGACGAAAGCGCGCACAGGTGCTACTCCGCGCTCGCGCGCGACTTGTAGATCTGTATACGCAAATATTATGCGCGAACTCCTTGTATGAGCTGCGCGTGTGTGTGTATACACGTGCTGCGGTCATTGAAAATCAACGCAGACTCCGATCGCCGAGCGGTGTTATGCGTATATGTACGATTATGCACGAGCGTCGCCGATCTGATTCGGGTGAGCTTGATTATGCGTATATATCAAGATTTACCGACAAATTCAATTTGTCCGTTTTACGTAACTGCTTGCCGAGCCCAGCTATGCGATAGACCGATGAAAATTCTGGTTTTGTCAGTTTCGTCTATGTTATAAAGTTTCAGTGAGATTCACATTCGACGAAGAATAGTGATGCGATTCTTTCTCTTTTGAAGATTGAAAGAAAACGAATATCGGTATGTCGTCGTAGGATAATAAACGTTAAGACAAAATGGACTTCCGACGAAATTCGCCTGCAGGCTTCTTACATCGAGTACTAGAAACTCAATACTTGTATTTTGATCTGAATAAGAATTCTCGCGAGGGTATACGCTCATCATCGCGATTGTCAGATCAGCTATTCGTTCGTCGCGTCACGACGAGACGTTTGGTGATTTTTCTTACTGTCAATTCACCGTATGGTCTTTGAATATTACATTTTATACGCGGAAGACGATCAACTCAACTTTCAACAATGAAATAAAATTCAAGAGCTTCGTATATTGTTACTCGACTGCAGACATGCACACACTCGCACGTGCATTGCCAGTACAACACGTGTAACATAGACAGTACAATCGAACTCATCGTTCCGAGAAGCGAAATCAATTTGTTCCTATTGTTAGGTATAAAAATGATCGTCGCACCACGGGGGTATATAGGGTATGCGACTCTGGAGAGAAACACAAGTATGTCGTGTGTCCCTGGATGAACCGCGCAGGTGCATCACGCGGTATGAATCCGCTTGGACGAAGGCTCCCGTTCAAGTACTGCAGTACGAAACCCGGGCTTCTCACTACAGTACTCTCACACGGAGTACCGTATGGAGTCTTACGGATTGACAGATGAATCATACCCTTTATCCATGCCAATATTAACCGAACAGATAAAAAATTGAGCATGGCATTAGCTTTAGTGCTTAAAAACCCCGTGGAGTACTAAAAGGCGACAGGAGTAGCTTCGGAGTTAGCCAAGGGAATAGCCCCCTAACACTTCGATCCACGGGATTCATTGAAATTCGTAGCATATGAATTACCTCGGTACGATATACCTCGAGGCTACTGCTCTCGGGATGTCGGGCGTACGTATCTAGCTCATATCGACACTATCCGATCTGTCTCAGACGAGTGGCACACACACTCACCCTCGACGTCCGCAGCGATAAGAGCGCCAGCAGCCCGGAAAGTAGGTAGGCAGTGGGGTATAGACCGCGGGGTGGGGGGGGGGGTAGGTGTCGCAGAGTGTCTCCGTGTGTGTAGTGGGACGCGGAAGGGCGGCTCGAGAGCTGCTGGTCGCGCTAATTGAGAGCCGTGCACCGTGTGAGTGTGTGTGTGTCAATTAGACAAAGTACTCGTGGGGAGGTGCACGCGCTCGCGAGGACCCAGCAGCGACTCGTTTTTGCCGACCGTCTCTGTGTGTCTCGCAAACTCTCGGAGAGAGAGAGAGAGAGAGAGAGAGAGAGAGAGAGAGAGCCGCGGAGATAGAGATCGGGAGGGAGGCATACATATATACGCGGGCCCAGCGCTGGCGCGGCGGCGGAGGGGGTCCGTTCCCCCTTTTTGTAAGAGCTGTTAGCGCGCGCGCGGCGCTGCGCGGCTGCGGCGGCGGCGGTACCAGCAAAGAGCCGCGGCTGCGCGAGCCTACACACACCTCCGGCCGCTCTCTCGCCAGTGCGACACACATACTCTCGGCCGCTACGTACTCCTGGAGCAGCAGCACACCAAAGTCGCACCGAGTCTGCTCTGCTCACCGACCGATTTTCCGGCTCCCCAACGCGGAAACACGCCGCGATTATGTCCGGCGAGTGGGTGCGCGAGTGAGTGCGTAAGTGCGTGTCTTCGCTCTCGCTGCAAAAAGCTGCACAAAGGGACCAACAACGTGTGCTGGACCGCGTAAGTTGTCCCCCAACCCCGGCTAATACATGCGCGACACGTTCGTTCGCCACGACGAGTTGGCTATATTCGTTGGGGGTTCGTTAAACCCCTCGGACCAACGTCGATAATCGAGTCTGGCACAACACCACAGTGAGATTATCGGGCGCGCGCAAGTGTACTTTCAACAGCACCGAATCGCGAGATGCTAGCTGTCTCGAGGTCCGTTGGAATTGCCATCGGCGTGAGTTACGCGCAATCGCCATAGATAAGCCCGCGCGAACGTAATTATTTCGCGCGCGCGCGCAGAAAAAACAAAACGGTCGCGGGGCCCCACTCGGGTGTATATCTCCCGATGACAGCCAGCTCATTACCTCCTCGCGAACTCTCCAGCCTCGTACGTGTGCGCGCCGCTCGGAATTAGCCTCGCGTCTCGTTTTTCAACCTTCCCCGCCGACTTTCTCGCGGTACATATACGCTGCGTATCGAAAGCTGCTGCTGCGAGCTCGACTCGACGGAAAAATAGCTAATTAATCGGCCGAATCGCGGGTGTATAAATACACACATTTCGGTTTTAGCCAGCTCGCGAGAGAAGGAGAGATGCGTCAGGTTATTATATACGCGCGTATGTGGAGGCTCCTTTCAAGGCGCCGCGGCAACGACGCTCTTCTCGCACCTCTCATTAATTTATTTGTCAGTCAAAAAGTACGGGCCGAGCGTCTGCGGCGCTGCCGCTGCTCCGCGAAAGAACGCGAGATAAAAGAGCGAAGAGAGGAAGTGGAAGAGAGAGAGAGAGAGACTGCACCGCGATTTGGGTCTTTCATCCGTACCGCCACGCAGTCTCTCCTTTTTTCTCCCTTTCCCGAGGCCACTGCGCGGCGGCGGCTCCTCGCTTGCATGGCACCGGGCCCCCGCTCTCGATGAATATAATACACGCGCTCGCGCGCAACAGGGCAAAAAGAAATCCGAGGGCCGTAATGAGGGCTAATGGATCCTGCGATCGCAGCTGGGACTAGCTCGTTTTTCGACTGCGCCCAGTCATATCGGCTTAATCGATGTCATTCCTCGCCACCGCGGGACGGCTGTACTTTTTCCCTATACGCGTTTATTCGCGGCTTAATTGAGCCAGAGGGCCCCGCGAGTGGCGTGTGTAACTGCTCGAGCCATTATCGGGGCCCGTTTTATCTCGACGCGCCTCGCGTGCCTCCTCCTCCGCGGTGTCGATCGTCGCTCGTTAATAAGCGAGAGCAGCTCAATTTTTCCTCGCCTGCTCGACGCGCACGTGTGTGTATATACCCAGACGAGCGGCTCTCTTCATCTCCGCGGACACGCTTGCGCGCCTATATGTGTTTAAGGGCGAATGTATATATACCCGCACAAGCGCACACACCCACGATTGTCTCCAGTTATATGTACTTGACTTTTCGGAAAAGCCGCGCGAGTTTGCTCTTGGATCGCGGGCGCGTATGTGTATATATACACACACGCGGGGGATTTTTGAAAGATGTAAGTATAAGCCGCGCGAAGGAAGGGCCGCGAACGGAGTTGCGCGTCGGCGCGCCCGTACAAAGCGATCGCGGCTCGCGCCGGATGTACGCTCTCGCGCCCGCGCGCCGATATACATGGATACATACGTACGCACACCGCTTATTTAGGCATTTTTCGTGAGAGCAAATAAGCACGGGGAGGAATCGGCGCGCGCCGACGAGCAGCGATCGCGCGGAGGTGAACAGCCCCTGGTGAACCGTACGTGCCGCCACCTATTTGCTCTTATCTGGAATTGGCTGCGAACGATATTGCGCGTCTACGCGCGCTTAATGTTCGCGAGCTATTAAACGAGCGCCGTAAACATATATTTGTGCCCTCGCCGCGCACTAAACGTTCGGCATTTCGCCCGAGACAAACATTCTTCTCTGTTTCTTCCGCCGCGCGGCCGCGGTGTATTGAAACATCGTCCCGGATAGATTAAGCGAGTCGAGCCTTGAGATCGGCCAAGGCTCGACTCGCGGGCCTAGACAAAGAGTTGACCAATCGGGAAGTATACACACACTCACGCTGGACAAGGTGCGATGCTCGTTAGAGGTGATGCGCGCGCGCGCGCGCGACACGCCTCGGAAAGATAAAGATTTGAGGAGCGTTATCTCGACGGGACGAGCGGACGGTGTGTGCTTGTCAATTAAGCCTGAAATCGAAGCTGGCCCGTTCGTGCAGTATCGTGGCAAAGCAGTCGGCCGAGAGATCGAGGCTGACAGCCCTGGACACCCGCCACCTCAAGCCTCCGAGAAGCGTCTCACTGGATTTTCGTCGACGGCGAAGTGTCGAGTCGCGAGAGCGAACGAGCTCGATGCGTTTTCCGCGAGACGCATCAAACTCGTTTGTCTTTGATTCGTAATTTGCTTACTATACTACTCTTAATACAGGTTTTTTCGAAAAACTCACACGAGAAGCTGCGTCCGGGACGCTAAATTCAAGGTGCAACTCATTATGGTGGCTTCTGGTACCTGTGAGCGAAGGAATCGACTCTCGGCGAGCGTTATATATTCATTGCGAAATCCACCAGTTTCTTCAGGGCGATTTAAAATAAAAACTGTGTATCCATGTATGTTTGAATGCGATTAAAATATTGACATGTGACGATACATGTGTAATATGACACGAATGAATAATGCAGAAAGCAAGTCCCACTGATGTCGGACCGAGAGTTGATACCTCCAGTCTTAGCTACCACACTCGTAAAAATATTATGTTCTTATTCCCCGAGGAATTAGGATCCGTCCAGAATCTCCGCTACTGAATATCACAATTTATATCGTTAATTAGAGATCAAGAAAAGTTTTCTGTTTAAAAGTAGTGCAGATTATGGATTGGGCCTTATCCAGATGTAATAATTCCTCCGGGAACCCGAGGATGTTTCTGTGAGTGCAGAGACTCCTCGATGAGTATCACTAGGAGAGCTTGTCAATTTCGGGTGACCAATCACGGTGAAATTCTGTGTGATGACTTTTGACTGCTCCAATAAACATATACGTAAAACTATTCAGATTCATATTTCGTTTCTCTCGGGATATTCATGAATCATTGGGGATGTTATGCATAGGTAGCTTCTGTATATGCAGATATTCTATACGTGCATAAGATCGACAATCATTCACCAATATTATCGTAGAATCGAAACGTTAGACTGAAAAGCTGAGTATATGTCATATTGAGATATTCAAAGAGTTTCGCCGTGATTGGTGACCCGAACGACCGACAACGTCTTCTGGGTTCGGCATCCTATAAGCAAGAATCTCATTGACAATTATAAAAAGAGCTGACAAAACATGCCAGACTCGAGACGGACAAGTTGGACGAAACTCGATCTACTTGGGAGTTCGTCAGGACGGACTTTTGAGAAATCGTTTGTTTCTCCTATCCAAGTTCTTTGAAGATACAAAATTAGCAATTGATCGGTATACATCGGCCCTGCTGAGCTCCCCATAAACTCTGCCAGATGCGTCTCAGTCGACACCGCCTCTGTTGTGCGAGTCAACATATATTTGCATAGAGACACATACATGCTAGTACTAGATCGAGATGGAATAAAGTGCGCGAGAGTTGGCTAATGGGCTGTCGCGACGCCCGGCTACTGCAATGCGAAAAGCTCACAGCCGTCCGAGGTGTGCGTGTGGGAAGCGCGACGAATCCACTGGATACACGTACAAATCTCGATAACCAATCGACATATCCTCTGCACGTTGACTAGCTTAAGCCCAAGCTCTCGCGGAGAGTGCACTCGCGGTTCAGCTCGCGCACGGGGGAGGGGCAGCGTGGCGGTGTTTCACCGTTATCGAAAGTAAATCGAGCGTGCAAGAAGCGCGCACTGCAGCCGGGTGTAATTACAAAAGCCATCGGCTCACATGAGTAATATGCTTTTTGTCGTTTGTCCCGTATAGGCGCACATCGAGTGGAGAGAAAGCGGCGGCCCTCTGGATGAGAGACGCCCGGCAAGAAGAAGCGCTGCAGCCCAGCAGCGAGCGACAGCCGGATAACAATCTCGGCCGTCCCGGCCAGATGGAAGCCGTCGCCGTCGCGCCCTGATCCACACACACACACACACACACAGCCATGTCCGATCGCGCGGCCAACGTGAGTGTATACATGTCCCTTTGGTCGCGCTTTTTCCGCTGCTCCTTTGAAGAAAAAGCTTGTTGCTCAGCTCACGCGCAGCAAGAGGCTTTTTGCCCCCGCGGCATTGCTCATCGCGTTCTCCGGTTGCAGGTGAAAATCGTTCTTGACATCCGACTGCTGCTGCTGCTGATGCTGCTGCTGGAGATTGCCCTGGGAACCGAGGCCTCCCGATCCGGCACCTGGATGTGAGTCTACCTCCCCCCCCCCCCCCATACCCATTGTTTTGCCATCTCCTTCCCTACCCGCGAGCCGCGTATTCCCATTCGGTATATATATACTTTCTCCGAGCTCGCGCGTCGACTCGCGTTTCCCCTGCAATTTATCAAACTGTGTGCGCGCGTGTATGGGGACGTAAAAGAAAATTGAATCTATTGGCCGGTGTTACTGAACGCGCGCGGCGCGACGCCTTTGGCGCGTTTTTACGACCTCGACCGATCTTTGCATTTTCGTCTATCAACGGCCACGATATTGCGCACCTCGAATCTGATTGGATCTCTTCTGTGTGCGTGTATTGCAATTCTATTTGGAATTTTTAACATTCGGTTCGCACGCGATGATAATTCAGCTGCCATCGTATATGGACCTAATATTGTCTTAATTGTTTTTTTTTTATTTATATTTATTGTCTTAATTGTGATTCAAATATAAACAAACCAAAGAGAAAATACCGTCTTGTAACGATATAAAATTACGATTACCATGCCTGTACATCCAATTGAGGGTTTACCCTATCCTATGCCTCAACTTTATCGGTTAAACGTAATGATATATGTTAATTGAATTGATCATAAAGCTTCTCGTGAGCTAAAAACATTATCGTGAAAAAATTCACCCTTGAAATGTATATAAGGTAACTGTACCCAAATAACCCCCTAAGAGTTTTTCGCGAATTCGGCTATGATGAAATTGGAATTTTGAAACTGCGAACGGCATCTTAGAAACTAACTCAATTCCTATTAGAAACCATCGCTATAATCATTATCTGCAGACATCAATGTGGTACTTTTCCATTATACTTTGTTACAGCTTGCATATGCCTACATGGGCGATTAAATTGTGATTAAAAGAAATTCGAGATCACGTTTCCGTAGAGATTTATCAGAAACTTTTGACTTCTAACCGAAAAGTACATATATCTATATCATTACCATTACAACACGTGTAAAATTTCATACATAAAAAAAGTAATTTGAGTAGGATAGGAAATAATTTGGGGGAAAGTGACGTAACTAATCCCAGAGGTTAGATGTTTTTACATGAGATAGAGCAGTCACACGTAGAGAATGACTTGATTATTGTAATTGAGTTAGCAAACTGGAATAAGAAAAAAAAAAAAAAACAAAAAAAGCAGGTAGTGAAAGTTCAAACAGTTGTAAAAAAGTAGTTTTAAGGATTAAATAAGCGAGGAAGCGACCGAAAATGTTGTTTTAATACTGTCAACATAGCGGCCAAGTTCGTTTGGTACAAGCCAGAGAGTACCGGAAATACGAGGCCTGGAAATAGTTGCACATTGGGTCCAGTCACCTTCTATGCGCATTAACTCGCGTCTGATTACAAAAAATTGTGGTGAAACGATGTGAGAGCACGGATATTTGAACGAATTGTGTGGTTTATTGGGTGTCAGACAATCGGGGGTGCGGAGCATAAACGCGCTGCTGCAGTCGGCGGGCGGCGACCCGGCGCTGCTGTGCTCGTCGCTCCGAGGCCTGAGTCGCGGCCAAGAGAAGCTCTGCCAGCTGTCGCACGACCACATGACGAGCGTGGCCCGCGGGGCCAAGGCCGGCATCCGCGAGTGCCAGTACCAGTTCAAGCACCGTCGCTGGAACTGCTCCACCGTCGACGACGACACCGTCTTCGGACCCGTCCTCGACATCGGTCTGTTCATCACATCTCTCATCTATATATATATATATGCTTCGCTTCGTATCGTTCCCCTCCAGTCTCGGCTCTTACTCTTTTCAACCGAACTTGTGCAACGCATCTACGTGTGAGATCGGGAGATGTGTTTGCGGGTGGTAATGAATGACTTCTGCGCAAAGTGATTCACGTCGCGGTCGGCTCCATTCGGTCACGGTACAGTTGACTTTTTCTTTTTTTTTCAAAAATTCAAACGCTCAACTGAACCACTCTTTTGGTTCCTTACGCTGAAAGACCATTGTACACTCTTGATCTAAAATGGTAAAAAAAAACTGCTATTTGTCAGTAAAAGTTGCACAATTGACGAAAATAGTAAATATTCAACGTAAAAATTAAAAATTCAATTATTTATAGTAAAATTTAATTTATTTTCAGTTGACTATTTTCACCAGTTTTTACTATTAGTTCAATCTTAGAGGGTACGGAAGTACTTTTCACAAAATTTTTGCTTGACTATAAGAAAAATTAATTTTCACTGGACTTGAGTACAACCAGGAGACGTTATTAACTTTAAGTAAACAATCATGACTATCTGCTTTCTTTTATATATGATTTTCTGTACGTATATACATGGAGATATTTCGCCGGGGGCACTGGCGTGTCTCCTGATACTCACTGATACTGTAAATGCGCATAAGATCGAGACTAATTTGCAGAATATTTTGAGGAATTCGAATGACGTTAGACTGGCTTATTGGGGTACCCAAAAAACATTTCAGAGAGTTTGGTCAACATTGCTCATGCAAAGTTGGCAACGTCTCCTAATAGGTGATTTTTCCGGTAGTGAATAGTAAAATTGTCAAAATCATTGGACTGAAAGTGAATAGACACAGGTGTCGCGGTGAAAAATTCACTGCTTCAAAGTGAATTATAGTCTTGCATTTTCATACAGTTTATTGTTTTTCACTGTGAGGAATCAAGAGAGGAGTAGAAAAAGCCGCACGCTTACAAAACTATATGCGGATTTGGTCGCGATATCACTTGGCTTTCCAAAACGCGACGCATAATTCATTCAATGATTATGGGAATGAAGCACGCGCAGCTCGAAATCGAGCTATAACGAAACGAGCGCGCACGTGAAATTGGCGCGTGCAATTTGGGTGCGAGCCGGACGCGGTGCGGAGAGAGACGAAAAGAAGGGGCGCGCAATAAAAAGGAAGGACGCGGTGGCGGCGGCGGGTTATTTGTTGGTTGCAGCGAGCAGAGAGACGGCGTTCGTGCACGCGATAACGGCCGCGGGCGTGGTGTACTCGCTGGGCCGGGCCTGCCGCGACGGCCAGCTATCCTCGTGCGGCTGCTCCAGGGGCAGCAGGCCCAAGGACCTCAACCGCGAGTGGATCTGGGGCGGATGCGGCGACAACCTCGAGTACGGATACAAGTGAGTCCTGACACAGCTCGACAGCATTATCCAAATCCTGTTAATCAACATACGCGTGTTCGTCTACTTCTCCGCTCGATTGTAATTTGACCTTTCTTCTCAATTTCGAGTGTTGTATATACGTAACCCAAGGATTTCGACAATTTCTTCCCACTGGACTTTCGAGTGGATATAGTATGGCAAAAGCCAAAGTGCATCGTCAATGGATTAATTATTTTTCTGCTCTTCTACTATGTACATACGCGAACGCTTCGCGCCTACTCTCTGGATTGAAATAGTTCAAAATTACTATTTAACGGTGAATATTTACTAGTAGTTGTGGGAAAAATTTCAACTCATTAGCTGTAAATATTCACTGAAT
This sequence comes from Aphelinus atriplicis, assembly GCA_020882685.1. Classification (NCBI taxonomy): domain Eukaryota; kingdom Metazoa; phylum Arthropoda; class Insecta; order Hymenoptera; family Aphelinidae; genus Aphelinus; species Aphelinus atriplicis. The sequence goes on along the minus strand of CM037073.1, from coordinate 52,808,212 downwards.
TAAATAGTAATTTTTAACTACATCATTCAAACAGTGAAAAATTCGATGTAGAAATAAGTAATTTTGGTTATTTTATTTTCATTGAAATTTTACTGTTACTCATACGGCCCTATTTTCACTAATAAATAGTATAGTTTTCAACTATTTCAAATTTAGAGGGTAGGAAATATTGGCGGCCAAGTCGGTCGAGTGGAAACGATCGCAATGTACATTAGGATTGACAATTCATGAAAATAAGAACAACATATAACCGACAGATTCGCCCAGTCGTTCGTGGACGTCCGGGAGCGGGAGCGCAGCTACAAGAAGAAGAGTCGGGAGCACGGCAGGAGTATTATGAATCTGCATAACAACGAGGCTGGTCGCAGGGTAAGCATATTGCACGAGGCGCATATCCTGCGACATTCATATTTATAGTTGCAACTGGTTCAGCTCGCAGAGGGATAATAGCCAGACGATCGCGGGGGGATTAATGAGTAATAGAGTGCGCGCGACGTTTGCAGGCGGTGATCAAGAGATCCAAGGTGACATGCAAGTGCCACGGGGTGTCCGGAAGCTGCAGCCTCATCACCTGCTGGCAACAGCTGGCCTCCTTCAGGGAAGTAGGTAAGACGACCCCCCGCCAAGTGTATGCCTTGATTATCACCGCGCGACAGCGCACTCGTGTGTACGTGCTCTCGATTCGTCTTCGTTATACATACACACACGGCTGCAGAGACTCGTGTGTCGTGTCGTTCTCTACGTATTTTTTCACGAAAATTCAAATGCGTTGCGGGGAAAAAACCGTCCGAGTGACTGTTTTTCCCCTTGCTTCCCCTCAGAAAACTCATCAACCACGGATGTATGTTCTTAGATTATTCATATACCGTCACATATAGATTACGTTTGAATAGAAAATACAGAAGATTTTCTTTGTAATTCAATAATACTCGGTGGTTTGGGGACGGATCTCACATTGAACATATCACAAATTCGGATTTCGAAACAAATTCTCATGTTTTATTATGTATACTTAAGATAATAAAAAATGGTATCACAATAATATGATCTGTAGCTATATAATGAAGATCGAACTGTTTTTACAAAAACCTAATAGCTTTATTTCATTTAAAATATCACGAATTCATTTTATACACTACACGTTACACGAAATTCAACTTATTGATTTTTACCAAGAAAAAAATTATTATCCATTAAATTCAATAATAATGGATGCAATATTAAAGCATTCATCACATTACTCGATATACACTCACACAACATTTTTTTTAATGTGTATTCATTGCTAATCATCACATACTCTTTCATTTATTTGTCTTAAAAATTGCCCAATAAGTATAGGGAACAACTCATTTTAAACTCATTTTTGAACAGGTGATTACCTTCTGGACAAGTATGACGGAGCGACAGAAGTCAAAGTTAATAGGAGAGGCCGCCTATCGATTAGAGATCCACGGTATTCTCTACCTACTGCCAGCGATTTAGTGTACCTAGACGACTCGCCCAACTATTGTTTCACAAATGCTACTTTGGGCTCGTTAGGTTTGTATTGTCTGAATTTCAAATTTTGGCAAATACTTAATACAATGGCATAGAAATTAAAAGGGCATTCATTTAACGCCCTCACTGCATGGCTCTTCAATTTTATAGTTTATATAGAAATATATTATTTTTCTGGGATATATTTTTTTTCTGAACGTGACCATTTATTTGTAACAATGCACAGTGAACATGCTAATGAATCAATTTCTGTTAGGTAAAATGTGGAGTTTTGGCGGCATCTCCTTTGACAGAAATTTTATAATCCAAAATTGATTTTTAGTACGATTTACATCTTCTTTGACGCATCATAATCAACTTCGGCTGTATTTACAAAGTCACTCATACAAAATAATTAAATAAACAAAAACATGACATAGATTAACAAAACCTAGTTTGACATATAAAAAACTATTTATACTTAAAAGAGCTATAAATCTATAGGAAACATCTTCGTATGGAATTTCGCTGGGTTTCATGAGTTCTTGAATTCGTTGGACTGTTTACTTTAGGTACCCGCGGAAGAACTTGCAACAGAACGTCATCCGACATAGACGGCTGCAACCTCCTGTGCTGCGGTCGAGGCTACAATACACAGAAAAGCACTGTAAGCGAAAGATGCGACTGCAAATTCCACTGGTGCTGTGAAGTCCAATGCAGTGAATGCATGAAAAGTGTCGAAATACATACTTGCAAATGAGCAGTGTACGTGCAGTATCTATGAACTCTCTGTTAGGATTGAATTATTCAGTCTTTGACACATATCTATGATTATAGTTCTTCCTGCAGCAAGATCGGATACTCGATGCTTTTTAAGAAAAAGCAATGTAAACAGGCTTCTGCATACTATTTGTAGTAGCTAGTCGCGAAATTCACTAACCTGAGTTCTTGAGCAAACAAGTTATAATAAATAACACTCTACTCACTAAGGATCTTAGCTTACGAAAAATGTACAATGTTGAGTATTATCGACTCGTAAATTCGTCCACTACACTGAACACAAAAGTGATACATCCAAATGCCAGGATTGAACCATGATCAACCATTGCACTACCTTCCCAACCTTGGTCCAAGTAATTGCAATCATAACGCCTTTCTCTCCTATTAGCACATTTACAATTACATTGTTTTTCAGATTGACTTATCGTTTCAGACTTGTTTCTATATGCAATTTTTCTTATAGCTTCCACCGTGTCATAGTCTTTCATTTTTGATGAGTTTCCTTCTTTCATGACACTTTCAAACTCGAAATTACTTGTATGAAGACTGTAATTGCAGGAATAAAAAACATTGTCAACTGTAGTTCCATGTTCGCTATAATTTAACAACTCGTACCGTTTGGTAGTCTGTAAATAAAAATGTATGCATTACAATTAATAAATAGAAATAATAAAGAAATATATTTTATAATATTTTATGATTCTATTGATTGATAATTGATAATAATAGACTATAGGCAATATTAAAATGATTTTATATTTCTAAGTGTCATTGTAAAATAAATATTGAAAAAAATTATCGTTATTGACTAATTTTTTACCTCATCGAAGAAGATGACTGCATGTTTTTGAGATACAAAACTACAAGGTCCATAACGATTAAGTATCAGATCCGATTCACCACCAGTTCCGATATTCAAGGTTTTACAAGTCATATATACAGGAGGTCCATTTGTTTGACCCAGAGGGAAAAGTAATGCTCTAGCTTTTGACGAACAGTTAATAGTTTGATAACACTCATCCATCGGATTCAAAATTTGCTCCAGCCTCTGTTGAGCTAGAGCTTCTAAGACTGGTCTTTCTAAAAGACTAATACCTTCCTTTACACTAACACCATAACCACTTTTAATGAACATATTGTTTTCAAATTCTTCATCACTTTCACAGTTTGTATCACTGCCTACTTCATTAACTCTATTAATCCGTTCCGCGTTCCCCTCTACGTATAATTGTAACATATTGATGCACGCGCGTATCTCTGCAATTTTGTTTCCATTTTCGTTAATTGAAAGATTATTTCAAAACATTGACTCTAGAATAGAATTTTGAGTTTTCGCGTCACTTCCCGTAAACAAACATCCCACCGCTGTCACCATTGTAATGGCCCGACCGTTATTTAGAGGGGCGGTTGGGCGAAATACCCCTATATTGGTTGGAATGTTTGTTATTGGAAGGTGTCGCGATCCGTTATCCGTGTGTAAGACCGCTCGGTCACTTACATATTCCCTAACCCGTCCGGCGCTTGGTTGTCCTTGGCTGGAGCTTGGCAGCGTGGCAGCCGAGTAGTCCGTGGCGCGCTGGGCCGTATACTCGTGTTGGTTCCGGATGCATGTGTGGTGAGGGGGGGGGTGTTGTTAATAAACCCACTTCATGTGCACTAGCACTAAACTTTATTACGTTACCAAATCTTATATTTAACACTCGATCCCGCGTGGTTGGATCGTTCGATATAATTCTGTTCTTCCGAAATAGATGTAAGTATGCTACGCGTCCGCGGGGGAGCTGCGCCGCTCGCGTGCTCCATGTCCGGCCACCCGTGTGGCATCCGTGATTAGCACAGATCAACTCCGTCGTGTCCGCCGCGGCCGCTTCTTTTATAAGCGTCGTGACGTCACGTCAAGATGCGCTCGCAGGGCGCGAAGCGCGGGCGCGAAACGGTTGGGAAGCGCAGTTGCACTTCGCGAGAATTACCTCTCCCTCATGGAGTGATAACAAGCGCGCGTGGCTCAGCGTCTTTCCTCCGTTCGCACGCGCGAATACTTATGACTACGAAGCGCGGTCGCTTCGTTACAAATCCATGTATGCGCTGCAAGGCGCATCGGTTTACTTATACATGTCATTCAACTATTTCACATGGCACTTATTAATCTTGGCAAAACGTTATTGATAAGATATTCCATTCGCTCATGGCACATCGGCCTGTCTCCGATAAAAATATATAAACATAGATAAATTCTGATCTGGCCAGATCAATTGCTTATTTCCTATAGCGAACAATTCTAGTTGCATTACATGCAGGGTTACATACATTCGTCTATACATTCATTCGTCATTCTCGCTCGAGTGCCCGCTGGCTACTCGTCAACTTATACGTGCCGATAAGAAGATCTCCTATGGCCGTTTCTAACTAATTTGAAGCTGCGCAGTTGCCGTGTGCAACTTGCACTTATAAAATAGCATTCCCGCCCGAGCGCCCGCTGGCTCCTCGTGTCTCCGCACAGGCTGATAAGAGAATATCTTATAGCCGACATCCATCCGTTTCAATGTTGGGCAGCTGCACAAAAATGCAAGCTGTCCTCATGATTCCCATGCACTACGTGCAACTTGCCATCCGTCGCATGGATGCGTCTCAATCAGCGCATTCTTACACTCACACATGTATGCTTAATCCTAATGTCGCTTCTCGGCGCAACTCGGATAGCATGTGGGAAAATGCGCATCGCGAATGTGCGATGCGACTCGAGTCAATTTAAAATTTCAAAAATGGGCGGAGCAAGGCTGGGCCATAACACCCCTACCCTCAAGTCAAATCGAGGACTACTGGACCGAGATTTATTCACAAATAAAAAAGATGCTATCTGAGTTGCCTCGAAAGTTTCGCTAAAGCTTAATGGCAATTAGTCCGCAAAATTCCATTATCTATTTGCTTAATATAATTTCCTTCGTATCCGAAAAAACTAGCCTAGATGGCCCGCTGGCCCGTTACGTCTCATTCATGCAATCATACTACAATTTTTATTACAATTCATGAATCAATCAATTTCCCGACCGATTGATCTGCAAGGGTTGGCATCTCCATTTTTGCTGCATATAGCTAAACACATAAAATTTTATCAATATTTGGAAAAATGAAATTGATGTTCATAATGTGGTTCATGATCTCGACACTTGAATGGATCATATCAGTTTGATTCTCAACGCAGACAGTCGATATTGCAAGACCATTGCGTGAAAAGGCTGGTGCGTTAGCCGTGTCTCTCTCGTTATTTCTTGCGCAGTGCTTTGCACTCTCTGCGCCTTCTGTCACAACTGTGATACAGATGTATCGGAGCTATTAGATTGCTCTGCATCGCCAATCGGCTCCTCTCCTTTATGCAAATTGAAATGCATAGCAACTCATGTGGCGTTTTCATTTTCTTACATTCTCGTCGGTCACATGGACCTCTGGTCATGTCCCAAAAATAAGTAGTGGACTCTTGATTATAATCAAATGACGCGACACATGGATGTCAAAACTGAAAGTCAGTACTGGGGTCTGATCTTGGGATTCAGTGTTCATCAGATTCAAATTTCCGAAAAGCAAAACAGTTCAAAACAGTACTTAGATTATCAAACTATCGTTAATTTAGCGATGCCAAAACTTACATTTCATTCGTTCAAAAAAATAAGTTTTAATTGAATCAAGGTTCATGTACTCATATTCGCACGCCTCATTCTAATCTCAGACACTCAACTTAGCGCGATTCGCTACTTATCGGCTAATATGCTCGCTTCCACAATAAACCCTTCGCATCAGCTTCTTTCAAAGTCTCTCACTCACGGTCACCTCACTGAGTGTTCCGATGACACTCGATCTGCACTGCATAGTCCTATCAGTCGCTGTCGTTGTGGGTAGGCAGGATGGTTCGCTCTCTCTTTCTCTCTCTCGCTGGGAGCGTGGCTTGAGAGTCGAAGGCTAGCCGTAGCTGCTAAGTCAGCTGACATGATGCCGTCGGTGCCCGCTTCCTCTATCGGGACTGCAGCAGCTCCACTCATGAGTCGGGTTGCTGGCAATTGGATGGGGCGCAGCTCGATGCTCGTCGGATAGCGCGTGGATAGCACTTCGTTCCGTTGATGTTGCATACTCGTATGCGTGCGGCTCGTTGAAGTATCCTTTGGCCGTACACTCTGATGTCATTCCCTGTTGGATCGAAAATTCTCGGCAGATTTTGCTTCTTGCTTAGATAACTTACTTGGCTAATTTTAAGAACTAGGGTTCTTTTACATTAAAATTTTAAAGGTTCGCGCAACTACATATATTTGGTTCGATTTCCTCGTGTCAACATTGTAATCAAGTATTAATTATCGTCTTATCATCAAGCTTAGGTTTAAGGTTCGGATCGGCTCCGCGTACTTATCGTCTTGTTACTCGCTATTGCTGTCGATAAACTCATCATTATCTCTATGATTTTCACAAAATCCCGGAACTCGATTTAGGCGCGATTTTCTCGCATTTCTTAAGCGTTAATTGAAAGCGTATGCATTTTCTATTGATATAAGCTTTCCGGTATTTTGCTGTTTCTATCACTATCCAAAATAGCTGTGCTCAACGCTCTATCGGTCACTGTGCCGTATGTCCGTCGATTATGTCGCATGTCTTATTTGAAGTTCATTCGCGGATTCATAAAGGCCCTCGAAAGTCGCGATTGAATTTCAAAATTTATTTCATGTGGCTCTTGGCCCTTTGCCGATACCTATTTGCGGTTGTGTCGTGCAATTAGGCTCATTTTTCGTTTCTGTCGTATAATTCGCGCAAAATTCTTAGCAGATTATTATCTGTTCGTTCGTGATTGTAATGTCGTGTGTCGGTGGCGGGTCTCATGACTCGCTTACCCCCACCCTCACGTTCCCCTTTGACTCCTTGAGTCCATTAATTTACGATTCACTTGTTCCAAATATTGATAAAATTTTAGAATCATTGTACCGCGCGTCCTACAATTGCTTGTCTCGCCGGTTCGATTCTAACTGTTGCAACAAATCGAGTCAATCCGCGGTGCATCCTGCCCGTATCTCGATTGTTGCCCCTTCATGCGACGAGTGGTTATCCAACCTCCTCATTCCCTTTTACTCGGTACGAAAATTGTTATTTCGCGACCCTTGATCCGTAGCGACAGTGACGGTGCCCCGTGTGTCCTATATGTATCCGGTGATCAGCCGGTCCTCGGGATTAACCCTTACAAAAAGAGTTTACAGAAGTCTCTGCAAATGGGGTCTGGATTGACGAACCGTCATGAAATTGTCCAAGTTCAGCTATGCCATGTGAAATAGGCTCGTAAAGTTTGCATTGGAAAAATCCCACGAATTTCGAAATTTCGGAATGTTCTTCTTGAGCGTCAGGAGGATAAATCGTTTCGTCTTTGTAATTTATCTCCGTGCGATCTATGTTATCGTTGCGTACGATGTTGCGAATGTTCTGACTTCCCGAGGGAAACTCGAAGGGTCGGTATGTGCTTGCGCAATTATCTTCGTGCAAGTTGGAATCGAAATTAGTATGAGTTGAGGTGCGAATCCGAGCTTCTTCGTCAAGAAGCCCTGGAATGTGTTTTCTAAATTTCTTCGGTATCTCGAATGTGATCAGCTGATCGAGCATGTCGTCAAGCTTACTTTGGTATGTGTGTCGAACAAAAAAAAAGAATATCCAGAACGTGCAGAGCTGAAACTTCGTTGATTAAATCGAGAAATTCGGCCGGGCAGCGCTGCTCGTTCTTGACACTTCTTGTATAGCACAGCCACATGCGTGATTTCTTAATCGGAAAGCCAGCATGTCGGTGCTACCTTTTCGCTTGCGGATCTGTCCCTCTCGATATAATTGCGCTTACGGCGCTTGCGGATGAAATGCCCTTGTTTGTTGGAGCAAAAACAAATTAATTCTTCCGATCGTTCACGCTTCCTGTTGGTCCGTAAAGCCGGTTCTTGGCCCGTTTTCCTTTTCGTAAACTCGGAATCATTAGTTTGAGTGGAGGCGTCACTCCTTGATTTTTATGCGCGGTTCGCGTATGAGCATCTCGCTCATCACTCTATTAATCCGTTCCGCGTTCCCCTCTACGTATAATTGTAACATATTGATGCACGCGCGTATCTCTGCAATTTTGTTTCCATTTTCGTTAATTGAAAGATTATTTCAAAACATTGACTCTAGAATAGAATTTTGAGTTTTCGCGTCACTTCCCGTAAACAAACATCCCACCGCTGTCACCATTGTAATGGCCCGACCGTTATTTAGAGGGGCGGTTGGGCGACAAACCCCTATGTGTTATGTGGATAGCTCTGCTCGGCCTTTGTCGGGAACCGAAATTAGGCGGTTCGCAAATGACCGCTCGGCCACTTACTCATACTCCAATCCGACCGTCGCCGTGTTGTCCCCTGCTGTAGCTTGGCAGCGTGGCAGCCGAGAAGTCCGTGGCGCGCTGGGCCGTATCTTCGTGTTGGCTCTGGATGGAGTGTGGTGTGGGAAAGGTGGTTGGAAACAAACCCACTCCATGTGCACTAGCACTAACTTATTTATTATATCGACTAATCTCTACGGATTACAATCGATCCCGCGTGGTTGGATCGTGAAAGGATACCGTTCGATGGCAAAAGATGTAATATGCTACGCGTCCGCGGGGGAGCTGCGCCGCTCGCGCGCTCCGCGCGCGCGGCCACCGGTGTGGCACTCGTGGTTTTCGCGGATGTACTCTCCCTCGTGTCCGCCGCGGCCGCATCTTTTATATGCGCCGTGACGTCACGTCTAGATGCGCTCTCGGGGCGCGAAGCGCGGGCGCGAAACGGTGGAGAAGCGCTGTTGCACTTCGCGAGAATTACCTCTCCCTCGCGGAGTGATAACAAGCGCGCGTGGCTCAGCGTCTTCGCCCGTTCGCACGCGCGAATACTTAAAGCTATGAAGCGCGCTCGCTTCATTACAAATCTATTGACGCGCCGCGATGCGCATCGGTCGCTTATTTCAATATTCATATAAGTATATATATAAGGCGCCTTATAATATTAACTTATGCATTAGAATTCCTTATGGCGCATCGGCCTATACAATTATGTCAGTTGCCCGGTACAACTGCGTGGTCCTTGAATTTTATCATCAAGTCAAATAAAGTATACAGGGCATTACTGCACCTTGCAACGTATTTATATGTTTACGGCTTAACGACTGTTTCTGCTCGGTCGAGTGCCCGCTGGCTGCTCGACATCTTATACGTGCCGATAAGGAAATATCCCGTGGCCGTTCTTCAAGAACAGGGAGCTGCGCAGTTGCTATGTGTAACTTGTACTTATAAAAATGATATTCCCACACGAGCGCCTGCTGGCTGCTCGTGGCTCCGCACAGGCTGATAAGAGAGTATCTTATAGCCGTCATCCATCTGTTTTAATGTTGGGCAGCTGCATAAAGATGCAAGCTGTCCATAAGATTCACACGTGCTGCGTGCGACTCGCCATCCGCCGCACGGATGCGTCGCAGTCAGCGTATTCTCATATTCCCGTATGTACACTCAACCGCCGAGTCGCTTCTCGGCGCAACTCAGGTAGTAAGTGAACGCATTGCTGATTACGGTACGGCTCGCGTTAATCCGATCGTCTGGAAATTCGAAATTTCTGGGCGGGGCACGGCCGGGCCATAACACCCCCACCCTCAAGTCAAATCGAGGACAACCGGACCGAGATTTGTCGTGCAAATTCGCTCGAGGCTGTCCCTTTACAATTCCGGCAAATTTTCTGTGGTGGCTACCTGCTCGGGACATTCGCATCATTCACTCGCACTCTGCCCGCTGGCTTAGTCTACGGTACAGGAAGCTCGGCGACGCTCGGAATTGTTTACGCGCTGATCCAGCGTCTCTCTGAAAGCGATAAGGGCGGGCGCGTTCGATTCTCGGCTCGACTGTGTATCGGAGCTCAGTGCGTTCCTGTTCGCTTGGCAGCTCGGACCTCCCTCGGCTCTGCTCCGATTTCTTCCGTCTTCTCGACACTTCCTGATATTCCATCTCATCAAGGTAAGTGTGTGTTGCTCTACTTGGTCCGCTTTTCCCTTCCTCGTCTCGGTTTGTTGATCGTGGCATTTTCTCGTACCGGTCACTCATTTCTTATCCTCCTTTCAGATGTCTGGCACCTTTCTCCTTTCTGCGTCGCCCGATAACGTCTGTGAGCTGCAGGTCGTTGTGGCGCTCTCCGGAGATGCTCATGGCTGCGCCTGGGTAATGCCGATTCTCGAGCGCTGGGGCCGGCTCCGGCAGGTCTCGTACGCTCCGCAAATTGGACGGCTAGCGGTGATGCGGGTTATCTGCGACACCGCGGACGACGCGGCCCGCATACTGGCGAGTTGGGCGACGGACCCGGAGGCAACCAATCGTCCCGGACCTGGAGGCATCATCCCGAATCGGCCCGTACGGCGCAGGGTACCATCCGAAGCGGCAGCCGACGAGGTAGATGATCAACGGGAGCGGGCCGCCAGTGCGGCGGTTCGCGAACGATCCGTCATACAATTTGATCCGCGCAAGTTGATGGTCCGCCTCTACCCAGAGGAAGAATGGTGGGAAGTGTTGTCGAGCGTTGCCTCGGATGGGCTCCTCGAGTTCTTCAACATCCATGAAAGTCCGCGGCCCCGCGACGACGGCCACTACGAACGACTGCTGTTCATCACCTTCTACGAGGCCGAAGATGCAGCGAGGTGCAAGGCACGCGACCCTGTCCGCTTCCGGCAGGCCACCTTACGCCTGCCCTTGCAAAAGGTGAAGTGCACGAAGTGTGGGAGGGAGGCTCCCGATTTTTATTTGGCCGAACATCAGCGGCTGTGCGACTTCCAGCACCGAATGTGTCGCCACACCGCTTGCGGGGAGCGTGGGCCTCGCTACCTGAAGGGCGCGCATGCCCGCTCGTGCACCGCAATACAGGCCCCCGAGTGCTCGTATACGTCTGTGTCGTCTGCTGACAGTGCCTCTGGGGCGGCCGCTGCCGATGGCTCGGGCGAGGATGCAGCTTCACTCGCCGCGGCGGTCTCGGGGCTCGAGATCGCGGAGGCGACTCGTTCGTCCGAGGAACAGGAGGAGGCCGGGACGGTCACCGATGACGTTCCCGCCGAGATCCCTGCGGGGGCCCCAACAGCTGACATACCCGGTTTCACCGATGAACCGGTGGCTTACGATCCGGCCGAGGTCATTTTCCTCGAGGAGGGGCGATCTATCACGCGGGGAGAAATCCTCGAATTGATATATGTAGGGCCGTTCAACGCCCCGTGAAAGAAATAAAAATTTTTCCTTTTATATTCCGACGCAAACAGAGTGATAAAATAAAACAAAAAAAAAAAATTTTACTGAACTTCTACCGTGAGTTTTCTCTTCCCGACCCGAACCTCTCCGAGCGTCCTCAAGCTTCAAATTCTTAATATCTTTAGTTCAATCATGCATGCCTCTCCATTTGTTCATCACTAGATTTTGCTAAACCCAATCTTACTTAACTATCTTACAAGGTTCGTTTTCACATTTATTGGCTTGTTACTCAAGTTACCTTTAAAGTTCGCGCATAGACATATATATATAAATACACGTAGATTTCGCTCCTCAAGCAAGTTATTTCGCATGCCTTCGCGATGGAGATTGCCTTTCCATTCGTTGCCAGCGGTATTCGTTCATCGTGTCTGTCAACTGGAGATCGCCTGGACTCGGCGTTGCGAGGCGGAGCAGCTCCGACCGTCGCCCTTACGCCGTGATATCGCGTTGAGGGGTAGTGCGCTGCCGATGGTTGTGTGATCTCCACTCCTCGGTATGTTGCTCGCTGCTTCCTGCGAAACGAAATTGCTCGGCAGTACTCCGCCCTCATGGCTTATACTTATTTACCCAAAAATCAATCCGATGTTGTTTTAATCAAAGATCTCCGCGAATCACCCGTATTCAGCACGAACTTGCCCTTTGTTTTGCCAATCGTAAATAACCACACATTAATACTATTGTTAAATTCAAGCTCCAAAGCGAGTCCGCGTACTCACTGGTTCGATAATTGCTGCTTTTATTGGTCGATTCCTAATTATTCATTGCAAAATCCGGGAATTTTGGCGCGATGCGCGTCATTTGCATATCGCTTGGCTGATTGCAAATCGAGTGCGTGTGCATTTCCTCTCGCTAGTGGGTTCGCGGATTTTGCAACGTTCGCCTTAAACTTAAATCTCTGTTGTATGTTCGTCAAATTAGTTATGTATCGTATTTGAAGTTCATTCGCAAAAATCGTCGGAGCCTTTGAAACCGCGATTGAAATTCAAATATAATTGTCGGCTCTCAGCCCTCGTCGATACCCATTTGTTTGTGTGTCGTACAATTGGGATCATTTTCGGTCTCATAAGTCGCGCAAATTGCGAAGGATTCGTACATGATCATACGTGAGAATGCAGTCAAATGTCGAGTGCGAGTCTGGTGTCTTGCGCGCCCCCACCCTCACGTCTCTCCATTAAATCTCCCGAATTTCGAAGTCGGTTAACCTTTACTGAATTCAGGACTATTATTGTGCCGCGCGATTTTCCGACAAACTTGGTTTGGTCGCCGGTTCAATTTTTGGGTCGGATCTTATTATTACGAATCACTTGTATCCGAAGTCGAGTCGGTTTTATCCTGCGAACCACAAAACGCAATTTCCGCGAATTTTCGTGAATTTACTGAATTTACTGAAGTTTGACGATACTGCTACGAGTACCGGATGTTCCAATTTAGGGCGCAACATCACAACGCATGTAGGGATGGAATTTTCCGTTACCTGGATTTACAACCGTCCGTTTCCGTAAGGTCATATTTACAAATTTGCGTTGTTTTATACCGCGAACAACAAAACGCAATCTCGCGAATTTACGGGAATTTACGTGAATTTTACTGAACTTCGAATTGTTTCACCGGAGAACGAGTTCGCCGACTCCGTCTCATCGCGCGAGGATCTTACTCGCTTGAGTCTATTTTTCATCCCGTTAATTTTTGGCGTCACAGAGCTATCCCACCGCGCCGTCACCATTGTAATGGCCCGACCGTTATTTAGAGGGGCGGTTGGGCGAAATACCCCTATATTGGTTGGGATGTTTGTTATTGGAAGGTGTCGCGATCCGTTATCCGTGTGTAAGACCGCTCGGTCACTTACATATTCCCTAACCCGTCCGGCGCTTGGTTGTCCTTGGCTGGAGCTTGGCAGCGTGGCAGCCGAGTAGTCCGTGGCGCGCTGGGCCGTATACTCGTGTTGGTTCCGGATGCATGTGTGGTGAGGGGGGGGGGTGTTGTTAATAAACCCACTTCATGTGCACTAGCACTAAACTTTATTACGTTACCAAATCTTATATTTAACACTCGATCCCGCGTGGTTGGATCGTTCGATATAATTCTGTTCTTCCGAAATAGATGTAAGTATGCTACGCGTCCGCGGGGGAGCTGCGCCGCTCGCGTGCTCCATGTCCGGCCACCCGTGTGGCATCCGTGATTAGCACAGATCAACTCCGTCGTGTCCGCCGCGGCCGCTTCTTTTATAAGCGTCGTGACGTCACGTCAAGATGCGCTCGCAGGGCGCGAAGCGCGGGCGCGAAACGGTTGGGAAGCGCAGTTGCACTTCGCGAGAATTACCTCTCCCTCATGGAGTGATAACAAGCGCGCGTGGCTCAGCGTCTTTCCTCCGTTCGCACGCGCGAATACTTATGACTACGAAGCGCGGTCGCTTCGTTACAAATCCATGTATGCGCTGCAAGGCACATCGGTTTACTTATACATGTCATTCAACTATTTCACATGGCACTTATTAATCCTGGCAAAACGCTATTGATAAGATATTCCATTCGCTCATGGCACATCGGCCTGTCTCCGATAAAAATATATAAACATAGATAAATTCTGATCTGGCCAGATCAATTGCTTATTTCCTATAGCGAACAATTCTAGTTGCATTACATGCAGGGTTACATACATTCGTCTATACATTCATTCGTCATTCTCGCTCGAGTGCCCGCTGGCTACTCGTCAACTTATACGTGCCGATAAGAAGATCTCCTATGGCCGTTTCTAACTAATTTGAAGCTGCGCAGTTGCCGTGTGCAACTTGCACTTATAAAATAGCATTCCCGCCCGAGCGCCCGCTGGCTCCTCGTGTCTCCGCACAGGCTGATAAGAGAATATCTTATAGCCGACATCCATCCGTTTCAATGTTGGGCAGCTGCACAAAAATGCAAGCTGTCCTCATGATTCCCATGCACTACGTGCAACTTGCCATCCGTCGCATGGATGCGTCTCAATCAGCGCATTCTTACACTCACACATGTATGCTTAATCCTAATGTCGCTTCTCGGCGCAACTCGGATAGCATGTGGGAAAATGCGCATCGCGAATGTGCGATGCGACTCGAGTCAATTTAAAATTTCAAAAATGGGCGGAGCAAGGCTGGGCCATAACAGTACATTAGGATTGACAATTCATGAAAATAAGAACAACATATAACCGACAGATTCGCCCAGTCGTTCGTGGACGTCCGGGAGCGGGAGCGCAGCTACAAGAAGAAGAGTCGGGAGCACGGCAGGAGTATTATGAATCTGCATAACAACGAGGCTGGTCGCAGGGTAAGCATATTGCACGAGGCGCATATCCTGCGACATTCATATTTATAGTTGCAACTGGTTCAGCTCGCAGAGGGATAATAGCCAGACGATCGCGGGGGGATTAATGAGTAATAGAGTGCGCGCGACGTTTGCAGGCGGTGATCAAGAGATCCAAGGTGACATGCAAGTGCCACGGGGTGTCCGGAAGCTGCAGCCTCATCACCTGCTGGCAACAGCTGGCCTCCTTCAGGGAAGTAGGTAAGACGACCCCCCGCCAAGTGTATGCCTTGATTATCACCGCGCGACAGCGCACTCGTGTGTACGTGCTCTCGATTCGTCTTCGTTATACATACACACACGGCTGCAGAGACTCGTGTGTCGTGTCGTTCTCTACGTATTTTTTCACGAAAATTCAAATGCGTTGCGGGGAAAAAACCGTCCGAGTGACTGTTTTTCCCCTTGCTTCCCCTCAGAAAACTCATCAACCACGGATGTATGTTCTTAGATTATTCATATACCGTCACATATAGATTACGTTTGAATAGAAAATACAGAAGATTTTCTTTGTAATTCAATAATACTCGGTGGTTTGGGGACGGATCTCACATTGAACATATCACAAATTCGGATTTCGAAACAAATTCTCATGTTTTATTATGTATACTTAAGATAATAAAAAATGGTATCACAATAATATGATCTGTAGCTATATAATGAAGATCGAACTGTTTTTACAAAAACCTAATAGCTTTATTTCATTTAAAATATCACGAATTCATTTTATACACTACACGTTACACGAAATTCAACTTATTGATTTTTACCAAGAAAAAAATTATTATCCATTAAATTCAATAATAATGGATGCAATATTAAAGCATTCATCACATTACTCGATATACACTCACACAACATTTTTTTTAATGTGTATTCATTGCTAATCATCACATACTCTTTCATTTATTTGTCTTAAAAATTGCCCAATAAGTATAGGGAACAACTCATTTTAAACTCATTTTTGAACAGGTGATTACCTTCTGGACAAGTATGACGGAGCGACAGAAGTCAAAGTTAATAGGAGAGGCCGCCTATCGATTAGAGATCCACGGTATTCTCTACCTACTGCCAGCGATTTAGTGTACCTAGACGACTCGCCCAACTATTGTTTCACAAATGCTACTTTGGGCTCGTTAGGTTTGTATTGTCTGAATTTCAAATTTTGGCAAATACTTAATACAATGGCATAGAAATTAAAAGGGCATTCATTTAACGCCCTCACTGCATGGCTCTTCAATTTTATAGTTTATATAGAAATATATTATTTTTCTGGGATATATTTTTTTTCTGAACGTGACCATTTATTTGTAACAATGCACAGTGAACATGCTAATGAATCAATTTCTGTTAGGTAAAATGTGGAGTTTTGGCGGCATCTCCTTTGACAGAAATTTTATAATCCAAAATTGATTTTTAGTACGATTTACATCTTCTTTGACGCATCATAATCAACTTCGGCTGTATTTACAAAGTCACTCATACAAAATAATTAAATAAACAAAAACATGACATAGATTAACAAAACCTAGTTTGACATATAAAAAACTATTTATACTTAAAAGAGCTATAAATCTATAGGAAACATCTTCGTATGGAATTTCGCTGGGTTTCATGAGTTCTTGAATTCGTTGGACTGTTTACTTTAGGTACCCGCGGAAGAACTTGCAACAGAACGTCATCCGACATAGACGGCTGCAACCTCCTGTGCTGCGGTCGAGGCTACAATACACAGAAAAGCACTGTAAGCGAAAGATGCGACTGCAAATTCCACTGGTGCTGTGAAGTCCAATGCAGTGAATGCATGAAAAGTGTCGAAATACATACTTGCAAATGAGCAGTGTACGTGCAGTATCTATGAACTCTCTGTTAGGATTGAATTATTCAGTCTTTGACACATATCTATGATTATAGTTCTTCCTGCAGCAAGATCGGATACTCGATGCTTTTTAAGAAAAAGCAATGTAAACAGGCTTCTGCATACTATTTGTAGTAGCTAGTCGCGAAATTCACTAACCTGAGTTCTTGAGCAAACAAGTTATAATAAATAACACTCTACTCACTAAGGATCTTAGCTTACGAAAAATGTACAATGTTGAGTATTATCGACTCGTAAATTCGTCCACTACACTGAACACAAAAGTGATACATCCAAATGCCAGGATTGAACCATGATCAACCATTGCACTACCTTCCCAACCTTGGTCCAAGTAATTGCAATCATAACGCCTTTCTCTCCTATTAGCACATTTACAATTACATTGTTTTTCAGATTGACTTATCGTTTCAGACTTGTTTCTATATGCAATTTTTCTTATAGCTTCCACCGTGTCATAGTCTTTCATTTTTGATGAGTTTCCTTCTTTCATGACACTTTCAAACTCGAAATTACTTGTATGAAGACTGTAATTGCAGGAATAAAAAACATTGTCAACTGTAGTTCCATGTTCGCTATAATTTAACAACTCGTACCGTTTGGTAGTCTGTAAATAAAAATGTATGCATTACAATTAATAAATAGAAATAATAAAGAAATATATTTTATAATATTTTATGATTCTATTGATTGATAATTGATAATAATAGACTATAGGCAATATTAAAATGATTTTATATTTCTAAGTGTCATTGTAAAATAAATATTGAAAAAAATTATCGTTATTGACTAATTTTTTACCTCATCGAAGAAGATGACTGCATGTTTTTGAGATACAAAACTACAAGGTCCATAACGATTAAGTATCAGATCCGATTCACCACCAGTTCCGATATTCAAGGTTTTACAAGTCATATATACAGGAGGTCCATTTGTTTGACCCAGAGGGAAAAGTAATGCTCTAGCTTTTGACGAACAGTTAATAGTTTGATAACACTCATCCATCGGATTCAAAATTTGCTCCAGCCTCTGTTGAGCTAGAGCTTCTAAGACTGGTCTTTCTAAAAGACTAATACCTTCCTTTACACTAACACCATAACCACTTTTAATGAACATATTGTTTTCAAATTCTTCATCACTTTCACAGTTTGTATCACTGCCTACTTCATTAACTCTTTCATTTTGTACTTTGCCTTGTATCTTCTCTTCCTCTAAACTAACTAAATCATTATTGTCTTTGAAGTTGATTTCTTCATTTTCTGGTTTAATAGTTGGTTTATTGTTGGACTTAGCACTCGATTCATTTGTTGATTTAACGCTAGTTTCATTTTCTATATTAGCACTTGATTCATCTTCTAGCTTAGCACTCAATATATTCTCTTTCTCAGATCTAGAATCAATATTTGAACTAGAACATGATTCATTTTCTAGTGTAGAGTTTGAATTATTTTCTTCTAAGTTGCTAATTAATTTGTTTTCTAATTTAGTGCTAGAATCATTCTCTGGGATGATACTCGATTCATTTTCTCTTTTTGTATTCGACTTGTCCTCTGAGTTGGTATTTGTTTCATTTTCTTGTTCAGAATTTGATCCATTTTCTGGTTCAGAATTTGATTTATTTCCTGCTTTAGAATTTGATTCACTTTCTAACTTTGCACTAGATTCAGTTTCAGAATTGGCATCTGATTTTTTTTCTGGGTTGATGCTCAATTTGTCTTCTGGTTTCACGTCTGATTCATTTTCTGGCTTCATATTGGGTTCATCTTCTGGCTTCACATTGGATTCATTTTCTGGTTTAGAGCTCAATATGTTTTCTACATTGATGTTTGCATTGTTTTCTGGGCTGACACTCGATTCATTTTCTGGCTTAAAATCTGATTCTACATCTGAATCAATCTTTGATTCATTTTCTGGCTTGATATGTGGTTCATTTTCTACTTGCAACACCTCACATTCAGTCTTAGAGTTGTCTGCACATTTTTTCTTGGCAGTAGGATATATAAAACTATTTGGCCTATAGAATGTTCCTAGATCAAGTTCTGGTGGATTTGCATAATGGAATTTTACACTAGATGGAACTTTTACTCTGGACTTTTGATGTTGCTTGACCTTTATCCTGAAAGGAGGATTGACAGTATGAGCCTTTCGCAAGAATTGCAATTTAACAGCATGCTGATCAATTCGTTGATTTGCAAATTTATCCCACAATTTGATTCTTTCAGTGGCTGCACATGAAGTTAATAAATTCTGATCAATAAAATGATTCAAATGATTGGGACACATCCATCGGCCACTCGGGAATGCTGTGAGAGGAGGGTCTAAGCAGTCTTGATGAAAGTACAAAGGACAATAGTCACATGCAATAAGAGGAGCTTTCCTACAACTTTGTCTACATTCAAAACAAAGACGTGCTGGTAAAGGGATGATTGATCCATTCTCATAATAATGGATTTTTCCTGAAACAAAAATGATCTTATGAACATTTGAGTTGAAATGAATCTTGAATACAAATAGTCCAGTTTTACATAAGTCACACAGCAAGAAAATTTTTTCATCGATTCATTCTCTTATTCTAGTTCAATTTATAGTTTCTCTTTGTTTTAATTGATCTCTGTCTCATTCATTAGTTATTTATTTTCTAGAAGAAATCTTACTGTAAATTGTATGATCAATCATTAGTGAATTATTATTTTTGAATGCTTATCATTGAATCACTGTTGGTATAAAAAAATACTCTTTCTTATTGTACACATTTTGCAATTCTTAAAATTCTAACTTGGAGGCTTCATTTCATTAAACCTTTCAGGTTAAGTGATAACTGACAAAAGCATAATGCTCGTTCGGCATTTTAAGAAGTTGTTCAATAATTTTCAATTGTATTCAACAACAAACTGTGTAGTTGACGGTTATAACACGTTCTAACATGAAAATAAAAAATTGAAACTATTTTTGATACTGGATTAGTTCATAATCTTCATTAGTGAAATGAACCCACTCGGATAACTAGTTGGATTTAATAATAGATTCGCTCATAGCTTACCATTTGTATTATTATTATATTTTCCTCTTTTGCAAGAAATAGAATCTATTTTGTCTGTGCCAGGAAACGTTATTGGTAGCTGTAATTCTCTAGGTAAACTGAATTCTCGAGGATTGACTAATGAAGCTGCAACTGCTAGAACTTCTAGAGCTGATTTTTTCTTTCTCTTGTTCCCAGCAGTGTTGTCTTTCTTCAAAGCGCATCGACAAGCATGGCACATCCATTCTCCATTTGGAATATCAGTCAATTCCAATGGGGGGTCGCTGTTTTATGTTAATAAGACAATTAGAGTACACGAGTACAAAGACACAGAAATTCCATTCTGACAAAATTGTACTTACTGGCAATTGAGATGAAATGATGCTGGACATTTGTCGCAACATATCAACTCGCCCCCATCATGACAAGCATCACAAGAGTCTCTATTATGTCCTCGTCCAGGTCGCTTGAAATATACATGCTTCCTTTCCTCCTTTTCCCTTTTCAATCTGGTTGCAGTAGATTCATCCGACGAAGGAGGAGCAATTAAAGCTTGTATTTGCTAGAGCAAGAATTTATGTTAAGAACACTTTTTATGATACATCATTTATTAATAAATGTTCAGTGAAACTTACTGGCATCAATCCACCTGGAGAATTAATGTCAATATCATAAGAGGAAACTTTTTGAGCCATGATTCAATGTACCATCTAACTTTTCACTTAACTGTAGTTTCAAGGAAAATAAATTTTATTTTTTCCTAGAATTCTTTCAGTTTGAATATCAGAGATTGGCAGAGTAGTCTCGGCGCTTGGCATTGCGTTTACTTGCCATTCGTTTTCTACAATGGAAAGCCAGCATAGAAGTTAGCTTCGTTCTGTGTAAGCTTGAAGCCACCATTTCTATGTTTGCGTCTCTTGCTGACGACTGTGCGAGTTCGAAGTCCGGCCTCAGGTCGGGCAGTGTATATGTATATAGGTTATATATACATATACGCATATCACACATATATATAATATATGTATTCATATATATTCAAAAATAAGAATTCCGTAACCAAATATCCAACTTTGACTACGAATTTTGTAATTTTGACGAAACAAAAAAAAAAATCCAGTCATTGGCATAAAAAAGAATATTCGTTTAACAATATAAATTCATAAATATTGAATTTTTAGATCCATACTGGAACAATCAGGATCGATTATTGAATAAATGACAGGCATATTGAATACAAAAACTGTATATCCATTTTTTATTCCAAATCAATAATTGCAGATTATGCTATTTCACCATTACAACTCATTCTTTGACAAGATTTTCATCATTTTGAAAACTGTGGGTACATAAAATAAGATATGAAAAACCTATCAGAGCAACATCTGTACAAATTACAAATAAAAATTATACATTGAAATAATGATTAAATTGTATAGGCTTAAGAAAAATAACAAATCTCAAACACAGAAGAAAAAGTGATGTATTTAATACAAAAGTTTCTAGTTCATTTCATTCTTCTTTTTAGATAAATATTTGATACTAAATTATATTATTTTTCTATATGTATGTTTACAGATTGTTTACTTACATAAAAAAGAAATGTACATTGTATACAAATAGCATAGAAAATTGCTCAAGATTAGTTTCTACAGTATGTACATTATAATACATTCAATAATGTATGTATACATCATACATGCATCAATTTTAAGGAAAAGATCCAAGTTTCACTTGCACAATTAAAAACTTAACTAATTGTTTGTATGTACATGGACTTTTTTAAATATTCCTATCATTCAATTTAAGCTTTGTGGCCGAACTTTGACTGATGGACTGTCAGCTAATTGTACTGGTCTCCTTCGGCGCTTGACTAAGATAACATTTTTTATGGTGTTAGGTTTTTCAATGCTTACCGATTGCTTTTTTGAATTCACTTTAGATACCCTAACTCCTGTTGAAATCTTTGATGATTCAACATTAGTATTTTGCAACAGTTTATTTGAATCACATGAATTTTTCTTTTTTTCGTCGATTTCAATATTCGATTCTTCATTTATTTCTTCTCTTGGATCAGGAGCATCTCTCCTAATTTCAATATTTGTGGAAGGCTTAATTTGTTCTTCCAATTTTTCAGCTATCACATTAGCTGGCATTTTATTATTCTTGTTTTCTTCTGTTTTTGAACACACGACATCACTCTCCACTTTATTTGCACTTCCTAAATCAGGATTTGTTTCTTTACTCTTAAATATAATTTTCATCGACTCAGGACTGTTAGATGTTAATTTATTTTCTGTTCTGGTGATTCTCCTTCGCTTAACAACAATGATATTTTTTATTTCTTTGAATTTTAAAACACTGTTTTTTTTCTTAGGTGTATTAGTTTCTTTCTTATGAAGATGAGTTTCTGAGACTTCTTTTTGTCCACAAGTAGTTTCATCAGCTTTGAGCTCATTAGCTTTTTTATTTTGGATGATTCCACTAATATTTTCTGTATTCGGTTCACTATGCATATTTTTTACTGTACTTTCTTTCACTTGTGATTTCTGTGTATATATTTCTTCATTTTTCTTGAATATTTCTTCTTTATTATGCTGGATCAAACAAGTTTCCTTATTTGATTCTTCTGAAGTTTTAGGAATTAAACTTGGTTCAGTGTTACTTTCATCAATGTTACTTCTTTGTTTCTTAGATTTAGTATTTGAAGCACTTTTTTTTGAAGATTTTCCGTCAATCTGTTCATGTATCAACTGGAATTCATCAATGGATTCACTTTTCAAATTTGATTTTTCTAATAGTTCTTTCTCGTTCCTTGATTCTTCAACACATGTTTCTATTTGATTAATATTTTTCACAGTCTGATTTTCAATTGTAACCTGACCATGCGATTTCTTATCATGATGACTTTTTGTCAAAGATTCAGATTCTTTCTTAATGTTTGTATGGAAACCCACTTTTTCCGTAACATTTTCAAACTCATTATTATTAGGGCGATGGGTCTCAACTTCAGATTCTGTACTAATGAATGGATTGATTTCAGTCTTGATTGATATTTTAATTGGATTATTATTAACACTATTTCCTGGTTTAGCTCTTAGTAAATCATCTTCTACTATTTCATCATCTATTATTTCACCATCTTCTAATTCTTCTGCAAGATATTTTCTTTCATAAGGTGTTTCTTCTTTGACTGCTGGTTCTCTATCATTAGCATCATTACTTAGCGTTATTTTTGTATTATCATTACGTTCTTTTCTTTTGCTGCTATATTCTTTTTCTTTCTTCTCAGAACTTAATTTTTCTCTAACAGTCTTAGATTTATTATCTGATCTCTTATCTCTATAGTGTGATATTCTCTTCTGTTTTAGTTTTTCATTATCTGGGGTTTCGTTTGAGAATAGTGATTTCATCTGGTTTTTCTTCTTTTCGCTCACTTTATCCCAAGTCTTTTCAGTTCGACCTTTTTCGTGATCGTCGTTTATTTTGTTTGAGGTTTTCTTTCCACGGTGATCTTTAGTTTTTGTATCCGTTTCTCTCAATGATTTTCTATCTTCTATCACTTTATTAGAATTTCTACTCTTAACCAGATCCTCGGTTTTTTTAACTCCATAGTTATCATCATTAGCAGTTATTCCCTTTCGGCGATCTCTACTCTTATCTCTGTCATTGGAAATCTCTTTTCCTACCAAGGACTTAACATTTTTGGTATGGTCATTTAAAACACCATTTTGATGAACATAATCAACGTTATTGACTACTTTATTGTTATGACTGCTAATCTGTTCTTTTCCTATTCTGGTTTCTTTTGTTTTTGGCCTATTCGTTTTTTCTAATATTTCTTTTTCTGTGCCTTCTTTGACTTTAATACATCTTTCTTGTGAATTTACATTTTTCTCTGTAGGTTTGTTATTTTCTACAGGTTCAATAATTTCACTCTTTCTTTCGAAATTCTCACTTTCATTTGAATTATCAATTGTGTTACTCTTACTTCCTTTCATAATTTCTTTAAGTCTTGATTTTTCAGTTCTCAATATTTTTGTATTATTAGAATCTTGAATCTTTTCATTTTTCTCACATGAACTTTCTTTTTGTTTGGCAGATTTTTCAGAATTTATAATTTCATTCAATTCGTCATCCAAATTGTCATTTTCTTTCGAGTGTTCGAATTTATTTATCACGTCATTATTAGCATTCTTAAGTTCTTCTTTTTTAATACTAGATTCAGGTTGTAACGCGTCAATATTTTCTGATGCCTTTTTTTCATTACCCTTACTAGTTTTTGCTTCTTTCTCTCGTGAACTTTCTTTCCGTTTGGAATGTTTTTCATGCTTTATAATTCCGTTTAATCCATCAGCCAAATTATCATTTTCTTTCGGGTGTTCGAATTTACTTGTTACGGCATTATTAACATTTTTAAGTTCTTCTTTCTTGACTTTTTTATCACTAGATACAGGTTGCAACGTGTCAATACTTTCTGAAACTTTTCTTTTGTTACACTTATCAACTTTCGTGTCTTTTTCTCGTGAACTTTCTTTTCGTTTGGAGGATTTTCCATGCTTCATAATACCATTCAGTTCGCTATTTAAACCATCATTTGCTTTTGAGTGTTCAAATTTACTTGTCACATCATTATTAGCATTCTTAAGTTCTTCTTTTTCCAATTTTTGAATACTAGATTCAGGTTGTAAATCGTCAATATTTTCTGATGCCTTTCTTTCGTTACTAGTACTAGTTTTTGTCTCTTTCTCTCGTGAACTTTCTTTCCGTTTGGAATGTTTTTCATGCTTTATAATTCCGTTTAATTCATCATCCAAATTATCATTTTCTTTTGGTTGTTCGAATTTACTTGTTACGTCTTCATTGGCATCCTGAAGTTCTTCTATCTTTCTTTTTCTCATACTAGATGCAGTTTCGGATACTTTTCTTTCGTTACACTTACTAGTTTTCACATCTTTTTCTCGTGAACTTTCTTTTGGTTTGGAAGATTTTTCATGCTTCATAATACCATTCAATTCGTTATTCAAATTATCGTTTGCTTTCGGGTGTTCGAATTTACTTGTCGCATCATTATTAGCATTCTCTAGTTGTTCTTTTTCCATTTTTTGAATAGTAGATGCTGGTTGTAACGCGTTAATGGTTTCTGATGTCTTTCTTTCGTTACATTTACTAGTTTTCGCATCTTTTTCTCGTGAACTTTCATTTCGTTTGGTAGATTTTTCATGCTTCCATGCAATTCCATTCAATCTATTATCCAAATTATCATTTTCTTTTGATTGTTCAAATTTACTTGTCTGGTCGTCATTGGCATTCTCAAATTCTTCTTTTTTCACTCTATCCATACTAAATTCAGGTTGTAAAGTGTCAATATTTTCTGATAACTTTCTTTCATTACTTTTACTAGTTTTTACATCTTTTTCTCTTGAATTTTCAATTCGTCTCAAACATTTTTCACTTTCCCTGAGTTTATGTGATGCCATTTCTTCTTTGATTTCCTTATCATCATTGATAATTTTATTATCATTATGTCGTCGTATGCTCTCTCCTAGAACGTGTGATTGACTATTTTTCGACATCATAATTGGCTTTACGATGTCTCTGACCCAATTCCGATCACTTGTTAATTTTTCTAAATCATGTTTCTTCTTTTGCCCCTCACTTTCTTCCAAATGTTTTCTTGACTTCAAATGACTACTATCTGACATTTCTATAAATTCTTTGCGTGAATTACATGAATGTATTAGATCTTCATGTGATATTCTTCTTCTCTTGGAATCATGTAAGATTCGATCTTCTGAAACTGATCGTCTCATGCGTTTTAGTGTCTCCATATTCTCTCTCTTTCTTCTCTCTTTTTCATAATTTTTGATTGTATCATCTCTGGTTGCATACCTACCTCTAATTTCTTCTTTTGACCGAGAACTATGATGATTTGAATTCTTATGATAATCATACCTACTATTATTATCTCTATCACGCCTATTGTATTTAGAAATCGATTCCTTGTAACGAGAAGTATTATATCTGTGTCTTTCATGATTATCTCTTCGCGTATCATGGTATCGATTTCTATAATCCTCATTCACTGGTGAATTACGATTTTCATGTTTACTGTTGTGACTGTACCATTGATTGTTATTTGAAACAATGCTGTTGCTTCTTGCATTAAAATGCTTATCAGACTTTGGCCAATTGTCTTCTCCATTTTTTATGAAATTGGTCTCTACGTGTGAAGATTCTTCCATTTTCATCATTTCAGATTTTTCACCCGCAGCATCCACATTATTTTTCATATCATCAGAGATTTTGTTTGATATGGACTCACGATCTATCTGATGAGAAAGATTCTCTTTGTTATTTATTTTATCTGAAGGAGCATGCTTTAATCTTAACTCTTCTTCTTTCCTCTTCACATTTTCTTCAGCTTTCTTCTTTTTCTCACTCTCTTCAATTTCCATAATTTTCTTATGTAATCTTTCTCCATATAAAGTCTTTTTATACTCTAATTTATCAGTGGTTACTTTGTCACATTCTTCATCAACATCCCCAGGATCTTCTTTTATATTTATGTGTTCTTGTTTAACAATTTCTGTGCCAGGATGATCATTTGCTACAACCTGTCTATCGACATATTCATTTATTGATGGTAATTTCAAAGTTAACAATGACGGAGGGTAGTTTGATGAATGATCAACGGTGGCTTGATGGTCTTGTCCAGAAGGGATTCCATTGACAATAGGAGGTTCTTGTCTTTTGGGATAAGGCTGACATCTATTTCTTCGGAACGTAACACTATCTAACCTAAGAAAATAAATGTTAGACCCAACTTTCAGAGAAAAAAATTGAAGGATTATGATACTTACTTGGATCTCAAGTCGGTAATTACGTTGTCTTTCCTAGAAATTTCTGATTTAGCAGTTTTTATCAAAGATGAAAAATTCAACTTCAAATTTTTATTGACACTTTCAAGATCCTCTAACTGTTTTTTCAAAACATTGAGTTCTTTCTCCAATAATTCAGTCTTAACTGCTAACTCTTTGTGCTAAATAAAACAAAAGTAAGTAGAATAAAATCAAGATCGTACTTGAAAAATAATATAAACCCAAGTGATGCTTACACATTTACTATCCTCTGGAACAACTGGTTCAGCACTTGGTAACAAATCGCCGTATAAATCAAACGAATCATCCATTATTTGTTCTGCAATACTCTCCGCACATTATTCGAGCCAACAAATTTGGGGGAGCACTTTTAGTTGGTAAATAATTACGTGTGCTCTTTGCTCGTGACAGATGTGAGAGCCATAGTGGCCATAATGTTGCGCTTGCTCGTGAGTTTTCGCGCCAGAATAAAATGCTCACACAAGGTTAGGCTTCATTTTCATTGCAATGTCACGTCCATTGCAACAGGCTGCAGCTGAGCCTCTTTCGCGATTTACGTATTACCAACAGTCAACAGGACTGATTCCAGAACATATGAAAAACAGGAGGCTATTCGAACAGAATGAACAAATTTTGAGGAACAAATACCTATAAGTAAATAAAGAAGCGGAGGATAAAAGATTGTCAGCGACCACCAGTGGAGGACAGAAAAAAAAATGTGGAGATTGGTGAAAAGAGAATAATAAATTTTATGATATAATATATTTGTATTTCAGATCTCTTAGATATGTGATACTATTTGTTTATTATAAACTTGTTCATTCCATAATAATAAACTGGAATTTCTAAGCAGCTTGCAATATGGATCAAATACAACAGTTAAAAAAAAATTTGAAAAACTATAACATTCTTATAATAACGCATACAAAAATAAATTATTAATGATTGCAAAATCTCAATGAATTAAAATTGATATTTGCTTCCAGTGAATGGACATATAGCTTTGTTAGAACATTCAGGACATTTAGGTCGAATTGGTTGGCAAATTTCTTGGCCAAAACCAACGAGTAGATGATTAATTTCTTTCCAGAGATGTCTAGGAAGCCACGACTCCAAGGCAACTCGAGTGTTTTCTGGAGTTTTTGTAGGTTTAGGTACCCATTGTAAGCGATTACTGATTCTGTGAATATGTGTATCAACGCCTATACCTGTTACTTCATTCCAAGCAGCTTGCATACAAAGATGAGCTACTTTTGGGCCTACTCCAGTTAAATTGCAGAGTTCCCTCACATTATTGGGAATATCACCATTGTAATTTTCAAGTAAGATTCTTGAGGTATTCTTTATATACTGAACTTTTCTCTGAAAAATCATTTTATATATTTTTAGAAAGTTCTTCAGAAAGTTAAAGTATGATTTTTTTTAAGAAAAAAGTTGAAACAAATTCAATAAGAAACAGAAATGAGATGTTTACCTTGTAGAAACTAACAGGATATATCAGTTTTTCAAGCTCTTCATCCGTTAAGGATAAAATACTTGAAGGAGTACACTTTGCTTCCCTCAAACGATGCATTGCAGCACGAGTGACTTGATCTTTTGTTTGGCTACTGAGTATTAATGAAATGAGTACTTGAAATCTGAAAACTGGACCATTAGTTACATCATTTGCACATTTATGGCAACAAATGTCATCAACTGGGGCAGTTAGATTTTTTCGCATATTTCTGATATTCCCCAGTTGTTGTTTCCACATTGATGGTAGCCAGGTTGAAAATGCAGCTCTATTGTTTTGATTATTTTTATTGTCATTAATTTCCACTTCTATGCTGTTCTGAAGAATTACTTGTTCACAATTAGTTTCATCTTTAATTTCTGGTACTGGTTTTTTTATCTTAGACGAGGTAATCGATTTTGTTTTCTCCACAGATTTCTTGAATGCGTAATTTTTGCAAACATCTTGTATGCAAAGTTTTTGTTCCTCAAAAATATCCGATTTATTTGCGTCGAAATCTGTAGATACCGGAGTCCCCTTATTTTGTGGACTTTGTGGATGTTGTGCATGAGATATTTTCGAAAGAACATCAAGTTTCAAACGCTTATTCATAATGTATTAAAAATTAGAATGATTTCTAATGTTTTCGTGACGATCAAATAACTCGAAACAATCACCATCAAATACTATATATGTATATATACAATAGGCGTCGCGGCTACAACAGATGCAAAGCTGTTATGAAATCAATCATACTCGATTCTTATTATCTTGCCGCAAAGTTTATCGTGGTTTCCTCACAATGAACACTATCCGTGATCCAGGGAGTAAGCTGTGATCTATCGTTTCAAAAATGCACCAAATCGAAAGCCAAAAAAAGTCCCTATAAATTCCAGTTTCAAAATTGAAATCAATTTTATCCAGTTTTAAAATTTTTTTAAAATTTTACGAAATGTGGAGTTGCATCGGTGATCATTAAAACGTATCTGTCAGAATCAAGTGTATTATTATAGCTTCATGCGATTCGTGCGTTATAAACCGCGAGGGACTTGAAAAACGGAGAATTTTGAAGTTTGAAATGTTCGTATTAAACAAGAGCACAATTTAAACATTCTATGGACGAGTATATATTGTACAGTAATTGCATGCACGTCAATATATTTGATTGGATGTAAATCTGCAGTACACTTACTTAAATAGTATTTCATAATCGCAGGCGACGAGAATACTTCTGATGGAACAAACTCGAAACAGCTTATCTATAAATTCAATAGTACACTCATTATTTATCATGTCAATTCATTTTCCTGGTGATAGCCGTTGGGATAAAAAAATCGATTTTTTTGCTGGTTCAGATATACAACTAGAATAAAAGATCATAACCATAGATAAATCTACAATTGCAAACCCATATTCGTTCTAGCAATTTTCCCATAAATCTAACCGGTCGAAATTCTCGCACGATGTTCGCGCAGGCAAACAGTTGGCGCAATAAATAACAGAAGATATCTGTACAGGTATACAACGAACGTGCACCGCAGTTCGCTATAACCGAGAGCTTATGAAATAATATGAGCGCGGAATGTTGGTCGCCGACAAGGTCCCCGGGGGGCAATTAACGCTCGAATGCGGCCTTTTCGCGAGCAGCATCCTTCACGCACGAGAAATGAATCGCGGGCGAGTCTCGCGTCGTCACGACCTTCAGCCGAAAAACAAGTGTCGCGATCTTATCCGTGGAAAACCCCCGCCCACCTCGTTGCTCCCGATTCGTTCCGCGGGCGAAAAAGTTGCATATACTGCACCCAAACACACATCGCTCGATCAGAGATATAAATATACCTATACACATGTACAGTGGCCGCGGTTGAACGAACGGACCTGCGCAGTGCGTCGGCTGGCGCCAGCGTCGCTCTCTCGCGCCAAGCGCTGGAGTGTCGCGCGCGCGGCGGCCAGTCAGTGCTGACGCGTAGCGCCGTTGGGAGCCGTGTGTGTTTCGCGCGAGTCCGCCCCGTGTTGGCTTATCAAAACGAGGTGCGGGGAGGGGAAAAGCAGTGCGTGCGTGCAGCAGAGCAGCAGCAGTATAGTACACGAACAGAGCCTCGGAGTGTGGCCGCCGTTGTTCGCCCCGAGTGCGGTGCGGTGCGGGTTGTTGTGAGAGTGTGGTGCCCCACGAGCGGAGGATGCGGCGTGCCGATCGCGGCGGCCTTTGAACGCCGTCCACGCCAGTTGGACGCATAACTGGAGAAAGCTGATCACGCGAGGTAGGCTGCATTCCGCGAGCCGCCGCTGCGGCGCGCGAGCGCGCGCGCGAGACCTGTTGCTCTCTTGCGCTCGCTATAGCTCTCCTCTCTCGCGCGCGCGCCGCGTGTGCACCGACGCGCACCCGCCCATGTATCCCCCTCGACCCGTACTCCTCTTCGCGGTACTTGTGCACCTCCTCGTGTCTAAAATACACGAGTATCGTCGTTGCCCTCTGCTGCCGATTTCCCCCCCGAGGTGCGCCTCTCTCTCTCTCGCGAGCGCGCTCTCCCGCTCGCTCCCCGAGACAACACGCTCCAAATGGCCGGCCTTGGCCGGGGGCCCCGCCGCCGCGCCAACTTCTTTATCCGCCCCATCCTCGCTTTATCCGACCCTAATCTTATCGGCTCGTGCATCGTAAATACTATTAGCCATGCCCGATTCACGAGCCGCCGATAACGAGAAAGAGAGAAAGAGAGAGAGAGAGAGAGAGAGTAGTCCTTCACGACGACTCTACTGCACATGAGTGTGCGCTCCGTAATGTCGCGCCTGCACACGCACACACACACACCCGAGTGTATCGCTCGGCAATTCATTTCGCCGAGCGGCCGTGAGTCAGGCATGAATGATTCGTATACTAGCCATGCGAAAGCGGAGCTCAACGTATGTATATATATAAAGAAACATCATTTCCCACTCGGCTGGTACACGCACACACACATACCATAGTGGTCCCGCGTGTATATCGCTCTCTGGTGAGTTATAAACAAGGCTAACTGGCATCGCCGCCGCTCATACTTACACGCGCGAGCGGCGTCCTCCTCTCATCTCGCCGGTTGCCTAATATGCATTTTTACATTAATCTCCATTGAAAACGACCTCTCCGTCTTTGATGGCTCGCGTCGTGTATATATATACCTACGAGACGGGCCTTAGATATTTTTTTCATCCTCGCGAGCTCCTCTCGTTTGCAGCGCTCGCGCATGTATACACGCGGGTTCTTTGCTCGCCGTGTGCTCCTGCCTGCCTGCCTCTCTCTCGCCGCCGCGCCTCTCTCGCGTACTTTTCCACGCGTGCCGAATGCGTTTTGCGGTAATGACGACGAGCCCCACGCAATTCTTGAGCGAAAAGAGAGCTAGTACGTGTATATACGCGTATAGCGTGTTTTGGATGTTTTTTTTTACCCTTTTGTCCGGGCTATAAGAGGCGTGAACGATGCGCTTTGCCTCAGTGTGGAAAAAGGGGAATTTTGTTAGCCGTCTTTTCTGGCTCTCGTATGTATATGTGTACGGGGGCCTTTGTGCTTCTCCCCGTTCCTCTAGTGCGCTCTCGCTAAAGACGAGCAAAGACACACGCGAAATTGCTTTTTTTTCTTCTTTCCTCTCGTTCTCCCTCGCGCGCGTCCCGCTTCCAGCTCCACCAGAGAGATGACGCAGGTGTCGGTGCGGTCGCGAGCGCGCCCGAGAAAGACGGAGAGAACAGAGAGCCGCTCATGTAAACCCGATCGTGGCGAATATCGACGAGAGAGAGAGAGAGAGAGAGAGAGAACTGCTCCCGGGAGTCTTTGAGCCTCGCGCTAATGGTACTTGGATTATTTCACGCCGCCTCCGACGTCCCTCCCCGCGCATGAATTTCTAATGCGCAACCGAGCCACCGCGGTATACTGTATACACACTCGCTCGAGCCGCCACCCCCACCCGATGATTCGGTAATGAGTCATTCATCACGGCGGAGATGAGTAATTTGCATCTGGCTCGCTCGCTTCATGCACTGCGCTACTTTCTTTTCCTGCCCCCGGCAGATGTGCGTACAGCAAACGGAAATTGACGCGCGTGATTCCCACGTCCGTTTCGCTAACAGTCGTCCCGATATGATTTCACGATGGAAACACTTTTTTCTTTTTACGATGAAAATATCTGGTGGCCGCTGCACTCGTTCGCCGCCTTCCGCAGCCGGGAAAACTCGCCGATGAAAGGAAAAAACAATATGTATAATAATCAATCCTCGTGGTTACCAATTTTCCTCGGACAATACAAGAGTCAGCCGTGCCAGCTGGTATATATACAGCATCAATGCCCAGGCCACGAGCTCGCACACACAAATATGCGATTCGGCGAAAAATCGAGTTGACGAGAGAGACAACAGAAGGAAAGGGAACGACGAACGGAAACGCGTGTTTGTGTGCTCAGGAAATAAATCGGCTATTTCGACGCTGGGAATGTTTCGTTTCGTGACTTTCATTGCAATCCGACTGTTTTTGTTTTTTTATACACTGCCTTGTGAAACAAGCCAAGAATTGCCGTATGGTTAATTGAATGAGCCGCCGATCGCTATTGATTCCGTGCATCGTGCCCAAATCGAGAGTTCACTTGGCCAATCGGCAGTTGGTTTTTTTCTTCGCTTTAATTACGTATGACACAGTTTCCTACCGGACAATCGACCGAGATGTCGATGTTCAATTGGAGAATGACGAACGTCATTATTATTGAATTTCACGGGCGTATATCCGTTGGAATTCGAACATAAAGTTGTATTGTGAATCACTACAATACTGGATGTATTATCGTTATACGAAGATAACTTGGAGGGTACATTCACATAAATGAATCTACTTGTGAAAAACTTTACTTATAATTCTCCATTTGTTTTTGATGTCCCCATGTGCGGTAGGAGACTGTATTATGATACATAAAGTAAACTTTGGCCTCCCGAGGTCTGGAACTTTGGAATCCAACACTGGAAATTCATGTTATTCATGGAGCCACCGATATGAGCCAAGTTTAAATCCAAGTAATAACCATTTAATTAATTCCTCATTCGCGAAAACACACCACTTTATTATACTTATTTCTTAATTGAATTCGACTATCTCAATAATCAAAGTTTATTCAAGGAGTATAAAGCGCGATGATGTACGGTCAGAGGATAACACCAAAGACTTTCGTAGAGGTTTTTGCTTATTTTGTATAATTTCTCAAACTTGACAGTGTAATTTGAA
Source organism: Aphelinus atriplicis (assembly GCA_020882685.1). Lineage (NCBI taxonomy): Eukaryota > Metazoa > Arthropoda > Insecta > Hymenoptera > Aphelinidae > Aphelinus > Aphelinus atriplicis. Next base: position 52,774,825 of record CM037073.1, on the reverse strand, counting down.
ACTTGAGACAAAAGGGTGGGGGCGAGAGCCATCTTGTATACACCATGAACAAATAGTAATCAAGTGCAAACCGCTCTTTCCCACCACAAGAACTGGATTTATGGAACATAATAAGATGGAAAAATAGTCTAATTGCATCGAATCATGCCGAAATAACTCGAATCCCCCCAAGATGAAGAAGTGTAGCTATGCGTCACGCGCGGCAAATTGTCCATCATAGGCTCGTTCCCAGCGAGAACTTGTCCCGATTTAATCGATGAGACATGTTCTCGGCACAAATATGGCAGGAGGTTTCTCTCGCAGCTGCTTAATAAGCTTCGATCGGAGGGGAAAAACAAAAGCTCCTACATCCGGCCGATCGAGTTTTTCTCTCGAAGCATCATCTCTCTCTCTCTCTCTCTCTCGAGTCGATACGCACGCAATGTCAATGGTTCCCCTCTCGTGAAAATGACGTAGGTTAATTCTTCTCCTCTACGTCCGCCAAGACAGCTGCGAACGAACGACGCTCGTTCAACTTCAACCCTTAACTGGGCGCATCAATTGAGCCAACGTGACTGGGCGCTCGTCGACTCGGAGGCGCCGCCGATTCATCCGCATTCGTCTCCTGTCTTCCCGGCCGTTTGTGTATAATGAAAAATGAATAAAGCCACGGCGTCTCGCGCGCGACCCTCCAGCTGATACTAATCAATCACTCAACTTGCGCTCCGGCACATTACCATAGTTTCGCGCGCTTGTCGTTTTTCACGTAATACATATAATATAACATTCGAGGCACGCGCAAACACACGATCGACAGAGGAGAGAGAAAGGGGCGATCAGTTAAGAGCTTAATTAAAGTCTTTTCCCCTTGGATTGTGCGCGCGATCGCGAGAGGCTCTTTTTTTCTATTCGCCCGACTTTCCAAGTGTTCTCCAATCCGAGAGTCCTCTCGAGGGTCCCTCGCGTTTTTTTCTTTTTCACTCGGCGCCGTTATACAGTGACGTAACGTGTCTTTTTCTCGCTCGAGCTCGCGCACACGTGTGTTATGAATAGACACATCTTGTTAGCGCATTTAAAAAACGGCTCGCAGCCCGAAATTAATTATCGCTCGTTTGGTACGTAACGCGCACACTTGAAATAAAAAGTGTACCCGTCGAATGTGTGTGTTCGACTGTTAATCTCTCGGGCTTTTGGTTTTTGGCAAGGCAACCACTTACACACATATATATATATATATATATATATATATATATATACGTGGATACATTGTGTACGGTTGGTCGCGTGCGCTCTCGCGATTCAAAGGGGCTCGAGCCGCGCTCAAAAGAAAAGCGACGAAGCGGCCCGTCCGTGCAGTGCCAAGAAAGTCGCTTTTGGACGTCGTCGTCGAGGACGTTATACCCGGCCGACCGGAATCAGAGCCCGAAAATTGCCAATCAAAATTCGTGGGTGACGCCCTTTATAAGCCGTCCACCCGCCTGCACACACACACACACACACACACACACGCGCCTATTAGCGCTCCGTCGCGCGTCCCCGTCGATCTATCCTCTCTTTTCACGGCGAAATTGCCGGACAATTAATAGAGCGTGTCGGCCAGGCTGATGGGATACGGTCCGCGCTTGTAAAGTCGCTGCTTTTGCATAGCCCGCTCGCTCTCCCTTGTCCTTTGTGCAGCGCGTATGGGGATCGAGATACAGTGTCCCGTGTTCCCCGCGCGCAGCGATGGTAGTTATGATTTTCAACGAGGAAAACCGCTCGACGCGCGCGCGCCTTTTGATCCGTCTCTGCAGTGCCAAGATGCCACGCGATAAAATGACGTACTGCTCTCTGCTGCTGCGGAACGAGTTATGTCCTTTCTTCTCCTCCCCCTCCTCCTCGTATATGGCTCGCGCCATTCCACCGAGTTGTTTATTATTTCCCCCGATATAGTGGAAAAATCTTCCTCTCGTGGTGAAAAAACTGGTGTAACGAGCTTTTCTTCTTTTTTCCTCTCGGGATATATGGAGAGGTCGGTAACCCCATTCATGAATGAACGAGTAGCGTGTATATTTACACACAGGCGTTATTGATTCTCGCATGCACGGCTCGAAACTCACTCCATGCGTCCGATTGAAACGTGTATACACACACACGTCGCACGTGGGAGGTGGGTGTCATACGATCGACCACACGCAAGAAAAATCCCAATGAACGAAGCTTTTTTTTGTAATGCGTACGTGTATCTATACGCATCGCATCGGGGACAAATATTTAACTCGCTTAAAAGTTACGCGCGTCGTTTCGGGGGTGTGATGTTCGCGTAAATACACACAACGCGCAAACAGCGCTTCATTAATCACGCCTCTCGAAATCGCCATGGGGTTAAGGCAGTGGGGGTTATATACGTGTGCAGCTGCTCGCGAGCTCGTAATATTTATAACGAAGTTAATCAGGGTATCGATGGCCCGTATAATCGCGAGCGTATCGGGGCGAACAAGGAGTTTTCGAACGGCACGGGGGGAACGAGCGATTGGTTTTTCGCGCAATACCCCCCGATAGAACAGGGCCGGCTGTATTCAGCCGAACACAACACACGCCGCGGGGCAAAGGGAGCCAGTTTCGACGTCATTGAAAATTTCGCATTGTACAAAGGGCACAATAAACGCAGCAGCAGCAGACGGCGGCGAGCATTTCCCCATGAATTTATCACGGCTCCGAGAGTCCGCTCGCACCGCGCGCAGCTTTCTTCCCTTCGATTATTTCGACGGCGGCAGCGAGACGCTCATGAAAGCGTCTCGCGAGCCCTAAGGAAAAGTAAACGAGGTGCAGCGGCCGTGTGTGTGTGTGGAGGGGAGCTGGCACGTCACTCGCGGCGGTGCTATTCCCAGCGCGCGACCACGCGTCCATTCGCGCGACGAGCCCGCGAGATAAAAGTGCACGCGCGCGTGGCCTTGCCGAGAGAAAAGCGCCGGGGGATTAGAATGAAGATGAACCGGGGGGGCTCCGAGCTATTTTCCCGAGGTTTACCCTCGTCAGGAGCTGTTCTGCCGCGCTTGGCGAAATTATGTGTACCCGCGGCTGACCCCCGCCTGCCAAACACACACACGCTGTAACGCGCGAGCACAGCCTTTCAAGAAGCAGCGAAGGCCGCGGATGAATACAACAAAGCTATCTGGGGCTGGGGGGGGGGATTAATGGGCCACGCGCGCGCGCGGAATCTTGACAAAAAGCCGGCCGGCTTATCGCGGATGCCCATGTGTGTATATATACGCGCGCGAGCCTCCAAAACGCCGTCTGCGCGCGCTCGTGAGAAATACGCGCGATTGGGCTAACGACCCCGCAGCCGGTCTCTCTCTCTCTGATCGATGCGCCAAGAAATTACGTTTCCATCTGGCCCGTTTATATATCGCCGCCGCCGCCGCCGCCGCGCACCGGCTCATCCGCTCTCTCTCTCTCACTCGGCCTTTCATTATTTTTTCCTGCGCGCCACTTCTAATGGTTATGAATAGCCGGGCCCGCTCGCTCCCATTTCGTTTCCTATCGTTTCCCTTCACACACATACGTATATATGTGCTTTTCGTGGATTGCATTTTTTATCAAGATCTTCTTACATGCGCCCAAGGATGAATTGCAATGGAGGCTGGATTAGTTGCCCTTTAATCTTCGACTCCTACCCCCCAGGGGGTCGTTTCTGGCTGGAAAAAAAGTTTAGCTGATTGTTCGGGAAGGGATGTGTGTTTGAAACGTTGCTTGCGGGTATCGTTTTTTTTCCCCGCGGAACGAGCCGACTAATTTTTTTTTTGCTGTCGGGTATATGTATTTGTTTGGAAGATTGCGCGTGCGGGCATGTTTCGACACTCGATGTTTCGTCGCAGCGGCGAACGGTCGAGTTAATGAAGGCAATTTCCTGTGTGTATTACCACCGCGAAAATAAACATCTGTCTCATATGTTTATAATCGCGTATATGCCTTTTTCTGCCGTTTCTCGTGTGTGTACTTACTATTAACGGACTTTGTTGTTTTTTTCTCTCTTGTCTATCCGCGATTCGGATCGCGTATATATACGTACGCGCGTTCTATTTTCGAGTGTTTGCATCCGTTCGATATAGCGGCCTTCCCGTGGACGTAGTTTGGATATCGGGAGCAATTTTCTTTGTTTTTCGCGTTAATTAAGGCGAAAGGATTTTCCTCTTTGAAAAAGAAGCCGTTCCACAATAGATTCCTTTCCACCGAAGCAACTCACGCGCGATACAAAGGAAATTCGCGTAATATCATGAGTGGTGGGGGGTGAAAAACGAGTATTAAAATGGTCCGTTTACAAAACGTTCTCATCTGTCGCGTAATGGTCCTTTTACTCTTGCAAGCATTTCATTTCCTGCTGATCCTGCGAGACAGCGGAATTGGTTTTCCAGCAAAAAACTCTCTCTCTCGGCAGACTTGAGCATTGCATTGTTTTCCGTGCGTATTCCAGCGCGCGCGTATATACCTTTGGCGTGGACGTGTTGATAGTTTACATTTGAGCGGGGAAAACGCGCCGCTGCGGAAATCGAAAAAAAAATGTGACAAATATTTTCATATAATTAAAAGGTACTTTACTTTAAAGTGTCATTACCGTGAAGATGAAAAAAATAATTAGAATTCCGCACTTCTTACCAATGAGTTCTTTTAAAAATAGCGATTGTGACGTTTTAATTTTCTCCATCTGGATTAAAAATGGTTGATAATCACTGATTCATAAATAACGAAATTTTACAAAAATTGTTTGAGTTGATGAGATAATTGCATCCCATATGTTGCATAATTATTCATAGTTTTTGAGACGGACACAAAGCCGTATCTCTTGATATGGTTTAATATGTTTCCCGTGAAACACTGATAATGTTGTACCTTCTCCTTCTCTCTCACAGCAGCCGTAGCGCGCGAACAAAAAGCTATATATACTGTTGCCTCGGTGGGCTCATGGCGAGTAGTTACATATTCCCCGGCCAACCATATTACTCACGTGCCCTCTAAATGAAGATTACTTTGTCATAAAACGAGCTGCTCAAGGCATGAACATCCGAACCATGAAAGAATTAGTTATTCCGTGACGCGCTCGCGCGCGGGAGTGGATGACGGCGCCTCCGACTAATTATCGGATAACTCTTAAATTTATAGCCAACAAAAGAGAGGTATGAGTATGGCGAGAGACGCGCGAAATTTCCAGGAACAACTCTTGGGTACAACAAAGCCACACACACACACACACACACACATATACATATTTTTCATCTCCGTCTCTCTCTATCCATTTAGTTGCAAAGGAGAGGCCCAGAGGGTGCGGGGGATTTTTACGGCGTCCTGTTGTTGACATGGAATATTTTGCGTTTCCGTCCTCTTGCCCAAGAGAGAGTATCCCTTCCTCCCCCCGCAGCAACGTATAAAACGAACGCTGTAAAAAAGTGTCACGCGCGGGGGAGAGAAAAAAAAATGAAAACGCGCAAGCTTTGGCCGGTGTGGGGCGCGAGGGCCGCGCGTGAAAATAAATTATAGCCCGCTCGGCCCTGGTCTCGCGAGCGCCGGGGCTCTCGAACTTGCCCAAACCAAAGCGCTCGCGTGATTAATTATCCAGTGTACGAAGTACAGTCTTGTGAGATGACGCGGCCGCCGGAGATAAACACAGAGAGAGAGAGAGCCTTGTATGTATATATGTAGTAAGCTCGCGCGCGGGCGTGTTTACCCGGTTAAATTGCGAAAACGGACGGGACACATTTTTAACGATTCGCCCCCGTCGTTGTTGACGTAAAAAAAACTTTGCTTATCGTTGGCGCAGCTGGCCTTATCACGCGGTGCACCGCGAGACGACTCGACCAAGCCAATATACACAGCTCGAGCGCAAAACCCCAAGCCGGAGAAATGTTTAAACGTGCGGAGAATATTCGTGCGGGGGATGGGACGAGAGAGAGGGAAAAAGTGCGAGGCGCAAATCGAACGCGAAAGAGCAGCGGCTGTAAAACGAGCGAGAGAGAGAGAGAGAGAGAGAGAGAAAGCAGCAGCCAGCTGCCGTGCGCGGTATATAATCCTACGTCCTCTTCGTTATCATTTTTGCGGCGGCGGCTGGGAGCTTTTTACTTCGGTGAGGGGGTTGGGGAAAGGAGGTTAGAGAGCTGCCGCTGAATTAGCGCCGCGCGCGCGCGAAAAATAAGAGTATAAAAGTTTTTGATGCTCGAGCCTATACGTATATATCTATATACGAGCAGTTTTGTTTATGGGCGCGGCGCGACACTGCAGGAACAGGTGGCGCGCGCGAGAGAGAGAGTTAGTTAGTTTCGGTCAATTGGTGTCAAGTCTGCGGGGTCAATTGCGTTAGCCGCTGTATAGTCATTGCTCTCGCGCCGCTGGCAACAGAGCCAACGACCCCGTCGCCGCCGACGGCTCTAATAAGCTTATAATAATCTTTTCCTCTGTGCGCGCGGCCGCCGGGCTATAACAAGCCATGCGAGTCGCATTGTTGCGTGTGTGTATGTATATGTATCCGCGGGAGCGCCGTCCCGACGCACTGCGTGTATACACACGTACACTCGGATTTTCTCCTCGACGATGACGAAAATTGAAATAGCCCCCGGCGGCGGCCGAGCGCGCGAGCAAGAAGAGCTGCAGTCTATAGAGGCGGACGTATTTTTTGCCCGCCGCCGTTCTGCATCTGTGTGCACACACGAGCCTTAGGAATCCATTTCAAATATTGGACGCGCGCGCGCGCGCAATTGATTGTTCGCGTATGTACGGGGGCCCGGCCGTCTCTGCGAAAAGTTTATTTCAAAATCGACTTTTCGAGGGGGACGCGCTGTTTGTCCCCCCCCCCCCCCCGACTCGCCCCACTCGCGCGAAACATGCCGAGGATGTTTACCTTTTTTGTAATTACGGTAAAAGTTCCGGCCGGACCGACGAGACTCTCTCTCCAGGGGCTGCTCCGAAACTGATCGCTCTTTCGCGCGAGCTCATATCCACGTACGGGAGTTACGGGACAAATTTGCATTGGTTCTCATGTTTCTTTGCGAAGCATTTCAACGTTGAATAATATATGTGCGATGCGTCAAACGATTAATGCGTAACGCTCGAGACCATTATCTCGCGTGTTTGTTTTCATCGGGTTTATCCTGCGCGCTCTTTGTTTCCAAAATTATCTCTCGTTGTGACTTTTTCCGGGCGGGCAAAACACACCGATACACATCTGTCGCTTCGATATCGAGACTCTCTCGCGATACATCGATAATTAATTTTCGTCCACATAATGTACGCGCCAGAACCTTTGAATATATATGTCTCCTCCGGGCTAATTAATTTCAAACTCTCGGGGCGCGCGCTCGAGAGACGATCCGCGGTTTTCCCTTTATAATTTTCTCGTGCGGCTATCTACAATTACAAGTGGTTAGCCGTGGGGCCGCAGAAGCAGCCCCACCCCGTAACAAAAGAACGTAATGTAGACCCTACGGTGAATATTGGCTGATTTGAGCAATGCGAGCTCGTTGCTCGGGAGGAGAGGAGATGGAAAGAAAAATATGAACGAATCCTCGCGTTTCAAATTGTAAAACACAATTGCAGCGAACAATCCAGCGAACAAGCCAGCAGCAGCAGAGATAGAATATCACGAGAGCGCGCCGGTGTGTTTGTATATACACATTCGCGATTCGCGCAACTCTCGTCGTAATTAATACTCGAAACAGATGCAGCCGAATACGAGCCGCGTAGAATCGATTCGAATCCTCGGTAGTGCACTCGCGCGCCGATCGGGGCCGAAAACAATGGCTATAACCCAATGAGCGCGAGCGAGCGAGCGAGGCTCTAAACATCAACTCCCCCGCGACGAGCCGAATCTCCTCTCTCTCCTAAGCTATATAGCAGAGGCCGGGTATATGACGCGCGACAGAGCAGCCCGCAAAGTTTTAATCCCGTGACATTAGCATTGAATAATCTCTCGTCGGTGCATTGGCTTGATAAAGCACCGCGGCGCGCTGCGGGATATATCCCGCGGGAGACGCGCGAAATCCGTTGGCGGGCATATGGCTCTCTCGCACGTGTCGACCTGCCGCCCAGTAAAAATCGGGGGAGGCACGCACGCGGGTCGTAAACAGGTCGCGGTAGAAGCAGTGCACGCTCGGCTCGGGCTCCGGCACGCACTGCACATAAGTAGGAAGCGGCTAGTTAGGCGCAATAAACAAGTTGTTGGAGGAGTGGGAGGATTAGCCCAGGCGCGAAGCTACGTGCCCCGAATGCCTTATCTCCGTTGCAGATGTATATACGTATACACACACCGATTGTCATGCCGCCCGCGCGCTCCTATAAGGCTCTCGCGCCGATACAGCAGCAGCGGCGCGACTATAGCATCGATCGTCGCTCTCCTTTGTCTGCCGCAAGCGGCGCATCCGTCTTCGTCTTTTTTAATGCGCCCGCGCTCGGGATAATCAAGCTCTCGCACCCGAGAGCCACTGTGTATATCCCGGCCGATCGATCGCGGGCCCGCGCGCGATTACTTAGCGCTCGATTTGCCTGTGGTGCAGCTCTTCTCGCCGCCCGCTCACCTCTCCGCGGCTCCGCTTATATCCGCACAGACGCTTGAACTATTGATATGCTACTACGAGGGGGAGAGCACAGTGCCAGCGCGAGATTATGACAGATCGCGCGATGATGCATCGTCCCCTCCTCCCCCGGAGTCCAAATTCAAATTCAGCCGTTCCCCCCACAGCCGCGAATGAAACCGCTGCCAACTCGAGAGCCGAGAGAACGATTGCTCGGCTATAAAAGTTGCGGCTGACTGATATGGAGCGGCGCGCGTCCCTCGAGTCGCTTATTTTTTTTTTTTTTTTTTTTTTTGTCTGACGCATTTTCGCGGCTCCGTATGGAGTACGTGCGCGCACCGGCTCTCGCAGCTATATCGTTGAGGAGCGACAATTAGGAAATATCGCTCTATCCGCGCCGTATATCTCGCGTCGCGCTGTGTGTACGTGTGCACCTCCCCCCCCCCCCGGTGGGCTGCACCGAACGCCGGGCAATTAGAAAATATTGCATATTCGCGCTGTACATCCTTCCAACTTAGCCGAGCTCGCGCGAGTACTCCATAAATTCGAGCGCACAAGCAGTTGGCGAAAGAGCGCGTTTAAAACGTCGCTCCGAGCGCACCAGTCGATCCGCGTTGTATCTATATACGGTTGAAAATTGTCAAAGCATCCCGCGCGTACGTGTGCGGACTCTTCGCGGAGGCCGCACACGTACGCGCGGGTTATTTCCGCGCGCGTCGAATTTCTGTATTATATATCTGTCTCTCTGCGGGGGGCAGCGGTACGATAATTTTGCCGCGCACGTTTTTAAAATCCCTTCGCGTGCGCGAGCTCGGGTCCCAATACGCCCCCGTCGAAAGTATGTACGCACGCACGTCGAGCGCGTCGGGGGAGAATCCCCACCTCTTCCCGAGGCACTCGAATTCATATTTTACGGGGCCGGAGAGATATATACATGAACGCGTGGTATATAGGTCGGGCGAAATGATAAATTCACTCGTCCCCGTTGCCCCGCCGCGGAATAAAATCTTGATTCGCGGGGTGGGGGCTGCAGCTCGCCGGGCCCAAAATATCGCGTATTCTACGCGCGGCTCTGTAACGCATTAGAATCCTAAGCTGCAGCTCGCTGCGCCGGTTACAAGCGCTAAAATTCGAACGTACGAGCCCCGCGGCGTTCACTCGTGGCCACGTGTGTGCAGAGTGTGCTTCTGTGTGCCGCAGAGCGAGAAAGAGGAAGAGAGTGTGTGTGTGCAGCGTGGAACGCCCGTCTGACGCATTATTCATAACAGGCTTTCGCCAAATGAACTTACGGAGCATTAACCTTAATATTTTGAAATTCCAAACTAACAACGGACTAGTCCGGGGAGGAGGAGGTGGGAGCTGGGGCGAGCATTAGCGCTCAACCTCCGCCCGGCAATCATATTAGCCGTACATTATCTTCGCCGCGCGGATTCGGTGCGCAGTACACTGCAGCTACTGTTACGAAATTTCAAAATGTCCCGCGAGCCATCGCACATACACACTGTAAGCCGAAAGTCGAGCCCCGCCGGGGACGCAAGTGCGCGGAAGTCATTAAATCCGGATATATTAATATTATATAATTATCAGCCCGGATTACACTAATAAGTGTAATCCGGGCTGATAATTATACCCGCGCGCGTCCATTCGAGTACTGTGTATGTGCGCGCGAACACATGACGGAAGTTTAGGTGTGTGGGTGTGGTGGCGGGCGGGCGACTCGCATCAGGGAAGCCGCTGCTTCGACCTCGCGCGCGCCCGCCTTACTAAGACTTCTCGCCGGCGACCCCGCGCGCGCATATTTTACCCTTGTTTTGTCCCGTTCAAGAGGCGGCGGCGCTGTGATTCACAAGCGCGCATTTTCACATTCGACAGAGAGGGCGTACAGCTTCCCCGTGGGACATTTTGCGCGCACTGCAGCTCGACGCCGCCCCTTTAGGTCTGAAAAATGCGCGATAATTTCGGTGCACCGGCCTTTTTTTCCCTCTCACTCACGCGTAATCACAAAAAGTGTGGAAGAAGCTGGAATAATCGGTTTTATGCAGTGTGCGGATCGCGACTATTTTTCCCTATCAGCCAGGCGACAGTCGCGCGCGCGCGCGCGACGCCAAGTTTTTACATAATGACGGCCTTATCGGTCGCTCGCTCGCGCTCGCGTCTTTTTGTTTCGCTCCCCCCCTCCCCCTCCCCCCTTTCCAACTCTCGTACACTTTTTGGCCGGGGCGGCATTAGCTCCGCACACCCCTTTCGCCTCGCCCGTCTCTCCTCGCCACCGGCCAAGTTTATAATTTTCTTTTAATAAAGTTGAAATTTCTCAAAATTATGCCGGCAAACCGTCGAGGCGCGCCGGCTCATTAGACAAGGGGATGAGCAGCGCCGCGCGTTGGAGAATTCGTTACGGTTTATCGATGAGCGGGGCTTGCGGGGGCGGAAAAAAAGTCGCGCGTGTAGATGGCCGGCGGAGTCGCCCCCGAGATAGCGTATTCGTTCGCGAATCGAAGGTCGACGCGGAGCGAGCGATACCAGAGGGGTCTCATTGTGTGTCGGGTGTTGGTTCGTTAGCGGGAAGGAAAGCGTATACGTATATAAGAGCTGGAAGATTGAAACGTGGCGAGAATGAGTCGGCGCGAGAAGGGAAAAAGGAGGGAGATTGGTATATCAATAGCGGAAATTGAATGAAACTCGCTGCCGGTGATCGGGAGGCATCAATTTAACTTTTGCGCGCACCCCGTTGAAAAAACTTGAGAGCGCGGCCCTTCTGCTACTTCGCCCCTTTTGCGCACCCCCAGACAAATCTCATCTCTTCCGAGGCTGCACTGCGCTCATCGATAAAGTTTTCCCTCCAACGATTTTTACCCCTAAACAACGAAATATATTTCTCATGCGCGCCGCGGATATAAAAAGAGCCGCCGGAACTCGCGCGCGAGCCGAAGAAACTTTGCGGCGCGCGCGTACCGGTGTGTGATTCGCCGAATGCCCGGCTACTCGGCGAGCGTGAACAATAAAAAAGGAAAAACAGCAGCCGGGGGACGGAATAGTCATCGCGATATAAATTTCGGCGCAGCTCTCTCGAGGAGAATGAACTTTGGCACGCGCGACTCCCGAGCTCGAATTTATTCCCAAACTCGGGTGGAATCTTTAACGCGCTCGACCCTCTTTCTAGAGAGAGAAAAAAAGAGTCACCTCGCGCCAGAGAATAGAGAGGGACACACGCGAGAGCGAGCTGGAAAAAGATTAAATCCCGGAGAGCTGGAAAACGCTGACTAGTGCTCCCGTACGCCGGGAGCATTTCATCCCCGCGGCTGGGTATAGAAAGGATCGCCGAGCTCGAAGTAGCTAACACGCTCGCCGGTAAAATATGGGGAAAACGCACACGCTACGCTCCGCGCGGCCAATCCTCTCACACTGATTTCGCGCTCTTCGGACGCTCGCGGCGACCCGCAAGATGCCCCATCAGATGTAGTCGCTCACGTGTGTGTACGTGGCAGGGTGGAAAAGGCACAGCCTGAATAAGAGGGGGTGGTTCGGGAGCCGCAGAGGGAAAGACACACTCGAGCTCTCGGGGAAATGTGATTGAACATTCTTATGGGCTCTCGGGGGTATGCTTCCGCTGTCTCTTTCTCGTTCGGCGCGGCGATTGTCGCCTCGGGCAGCAGCCGCGCCGCCGTCGTCGGATTTTTATGTGTGTCCTTGATGGCCCCGAGACTCTTCGCGTGTGTTTTGACTGGGGCGGCCCGCCCGTCGTCCCGTTTTTACGGGATGAACTATCCGCTCGGGCGGGCACACACGGCGAATCTCCCCCGGGAAACGTTGTACGTGTCGCTCGGGGATTTTACTGTGGTTTAAAAGCCCGAAAATACTGTCTCGCCCACTTCGCTCTCTTACAAATTTGTTTCTCCGCATATGATTCGCACGTATGGTCACCACGAGTCTCCCGCGCGCGATATCATCATTAATCCGAAATACAACCCATTAGCAAAGTGCACTGGGCACACGTCGTTATGCGCTCGACTGTCCACCGCATATAATCAATTATGTCGCGTTGGAAAGACGATGAAATGTATATACATTATGACCGAGGGCCGCTTTTATACAAATATTTGTATCAACTAGCCGCCGTATTGGCGCTCGATAACTCTGTGCATCCGCCGCACATTTATATAATCAGCGCGAATTTCATCGATTAGTCGATTATTAATTAATAACTAATTGGCTCATGATAATAAGCCTATACATATACGCACAGTGACAATCATTTAATCAGTCAGATGGGTCGATGGTCTAGCCACGTAAAACACACACCAAACCGTACATAGCTATACGGCAAAACGGAACATTTGGTGTGGGTCAAACACTCTCTCTCTCTCTCTCTCTCTCTCTTGTACCCGCGGCTCGGCTCAATCAAATTAGCATAAATCCCTTATAACACCCGTGCGCAAGAGATTGCGAACGTGCGCTCTCGCTTTTGCCGGATAAAATATATACGTGCGCGCGGGAAAACCATCTTCTTAGGCTGCGGAGCAAGGCTGTGCATATATACCGCGGCGGGGAGGCAAGCTCGGCGGAAAGATAGAGGGAAAAAACGAGCGCGCGCACTGGTAATATAACGAAGAGAAGCAGTGTGTTCTCGCAAAGCGAGGAAGAAAAAGGACAAGGCCGTGGCAAGAGGACTGGGCGCCCGCGCAAACTTGCTCGAGATCTAGCCTATAGCGCCTCCCTCCTCCTCTTGCCCCTCGCCCGCGTATATACCTACACGTATATATACGCACATCGCGGCTCTAGAGTTACGGGCGACGATCCAGTTTCGCGGGGCTCTCTTATTCATGGCTGCGAGCCGGGCGCACTGCACCGCGCCCTGACAAAGTCCCCGGCCATTTCTTTGCTCTGACCCTTCGCAGTGCCTCCCCCGCAGCTTGACGAGACAATCCGCGCGAGCGGCGGCCGCGGCTCCTCCCGTCCATCTCAAACTTTTCCCGCACACACCCGCGACTTTCGGCCCCGTTCCGCTGCTCGCCTATACGTCCCACCCATGAAACATTCACGAGTCGCTTGGTTTCGCACACCGCGGGGACAGTCTCTTGTTAAACGCTCCGACCGCGACGAGTCGCCGTTGATAATTCGCCGTGTTTTTAAACGGCGAATTGGAGGGGAGGCCAACGACCCCGCGAGGGAATCGCGTTTTATCGTGGATTATGAGCCCGGGAGTGTTTACGCGGCGATTTATGGCGACGAGGTGTTCGTCTGTCCGTGTGTTTTATTATGATAAAACTGCGGCTCGCGCGGCGGCCGGGACAGTTTTACAGATAGTCCGCTCGAGCGCCGCGCCAACAGGATTATCACCCCCCCCCCCGCTCCGCGCGCGTGAGATGCAATTTTCGAATGTTCGCGCGCGCGAAAAAACCCCGCTTTTAAGGGGAATTAATTCGTCGCAATTTTTTTTTTTCGTTAAAACGTATCGAGAGCTCCTTGCTGCCCCGTCTGCGTATTGCTTCCGCTATAAGCCGCGCGCGTATTCTCGTACTTTTTCCCTTTGCTTCGTGCGCGATTTATTCACCCGTGCGCGCAGGCCTGCAATATAGCGAGAGCGTTAATTTCTCTCGACGAGAAGCGCATCGGGTCCGTTCGAATCGCGTACGCGCGCGGACAGAAGAGGAAAAAAACTCCGTTTCTCTCTTTCTAGTGTTGAGCATATTTTTGAGGAAGCAGATCTCGGCCACGCACATAAAAGCCGCGCGCGCAACTCGTAAAACGCATATACACTTGGGGTTTATGTGTGGCCGTGCGCGAGCGCAAAAACGCCTGTGGCTCGGACGATTCTCGCAATTACCAAAACTTTCACCCGGGACGCGCGCGCGCTTGCCTATCACATTGTGAACTGGCACGTAAAAAGTAAAAACTTGTCTGTGTGTGTATATATACGCGCGCGCGAGCTACTTCCTTCCTGACCAAGAACTGATCTCACTTACGTATTATATACTTGGCTGACCGAGTATGATAAGTTTGTACAAGAGTTCGGATTAGTTTTTCTCTCCTTCGCTTTGCTGCTCGTATGAAGATATCATACTTGTTTCATTCCCCCCTGCCTCTCTCCGACAGATATAGAGCTCGAGCTACGATATGCATTTGAACAGTCGACTGACTGCGAGTCTCGCTTTATTCGGGACGTTTTACAACAATCGTCAGCTCATTAGGTAGTATTTACGCGGAGAAAGAGTGAGAGAGAGGATGGTATAACGATGTTCTCGTGTCAGCTGAATAAATGGAGGTTCACCGAGTGCACTCTCTCGTGTATATACCCGCGCTGACTGTTCGAAATTTAAGATTCGGACTCTATTGAATCACTTGTCAGCGCAATTAAGTATCCGCTGCGCTGGTGATGGTAATTCGTTATTTTCCGAGTCAGTCGGTGTGCTACTGTGTCGTCGCGTCCTGCGAGGAGAAAAAGGGTCAATTGTAAAATCAACTTTGAAGAAGGTGGCATTTCAGGATTAACTTTCAGATACGTGCCGTTTCAGGGAAAATCTTATTCTTTGGAATTTTTCCAATTTCGCAGCTGGTGTCGACGGCTGGAAGAAATAAAGATCCGTGTCAAGATCGTCTAGTAAAAGTGAAATTTTAGAATTAATTTCGTAGATGCCGCAGTAATTTTATTCATTCAACAGTAATTTTCGATAACTCTATCTCGATGAACTGTATACTCATGACTGAAAATTGTCCTGTTACATGAAATTGAGTTTTATTGTATTTCTTTCGAAACTCGCGTACGCAGGAGATTTCTAGTTTTCACTGCTCTATATTAGTTGTTTTTTTCGAACGTCTTTCGAGAAATGAAGTAATCAAAAATTATTTTTGTATTTGGAAACGATACCTTCGCTTCGGCAAGTTCGAAACGGCACGTTTTTCCCCCTTGGCCAGTCGGCACATCATCTCCGCGATCGGAAAAACTCCATGGAATAAAGCCTCTCCTCAAACGTCGCAACTCCTCTAAAATCAATTTCGAAACGTTACCTCGTCCCCGGCCGTCAGTCGCGCGACACCGGACGAGCCGTAAAAACGGTAAAAATGGCTCGAGCCGACACGCAACCGGACTGACGGGCGGCGGGAAGCGTCTAATGTGGCGGTGCCGCCCCCCGCATTCCCAATACATATCGCACCTGCTCGATCGAGGCTGGAAAACGCTCTCGCGCGAGCGAACGCTCGTTGGTCGGGCGAGATGCAACCTCTCTACTACGACACACACACACACACACACACACACGCGCGCGCGCGCGGAGAGAAGCACACATATCGCATAGGGGAAAAGAGCGCTCGAGGCTTAAACATAGGTGTGTGTGTGTGTGTGTGTGTGCTGCGGGCAGCTCTCCCTTCCCCTGCTTGCGCGCGGCGGACATTCCGAGCGGCTTATAAGCTGCGGGCTGCGTGGCCGCGCGCGCTGGTAATGAGTATAGTAGCGCCAGGTCGGCCGTGTCTCTCCCCCCGCTCCTCTATAGCGATCCATCGGGCCCCGAGAGAGCCGCCGCCGCCGCCGCCGCTCTCTCGTGCATTGGCAGCACTGTCGGTGTGTGTTGGTGTATGCCCATCCCCGCATACCTGCGCGCGACGCGCAACAGGCAGCAGCAGTTCGCTCTCTGGCGCGGCTACGCACACGCCCTGCTCTCCGGTTGGTAATCCTACTGCACCGTAGCTCTCGCTCGCGAGATGTAGCGTCGCGCACGAGCCGCGTTTGTGCAGTGTACACGTCAGTGCAGTGCCCGTGAGCGCGACGGTGACATCGAGTGCCGCCGCGTGTGAGTGTCCCTGTGTGTCCGCGGGTGGGTGTGTACACATACGCGTCCGAGCGCTGACGAATGCCCGACGACTGCTGCAGTCGGCTCGAGGATGACAGTTCCCGAGGAGTGAGTATAGACACACACGAGGGAATAGCTCGAACCCCTCCCGGGGAAACTGCTCTCCCTCTCTCCCCCGCGATCTTTTCACTGTATTCAAATGGTCGAGCGCGCCCAGCTCGCGGACACCGGGCTCAACGGTGCGCGTCGCCCGAGAGCGCATGTATACGCTGGCCCTTATATACAACGCGGGCTGCGGCTTCGGCGGATGTGTCTTCGTACGTGTGTGTGTGTACACACGAGCTCTCTTTTCTCTTTGCACTTGGCTCCCTCGCGAGAACGAGCGGCTCGGCTCGGCTTGGGGAGCTGCGTTTGTCGCCACACACAAACTTGTGCGCGATTGCACTCGCCGCCGCCGCTTCTTCTCTCTCTCTCTCTCTCGCTCTCTCTCTCTGTGTGCCCCGGCGCGCGAAATGCCCGTGCGCCAGGCGCGCACAGCTGCGGCGACCGGCCGACCAGGGGCAGCAGCGGCTCGCAGCTCCTTTTGTGAGCTCGCGCGCGCGCGTCTTTGAATTCCCTCCCGCTCTGATTCTCCCCGCAGCCAATGTGCACATTGTCCCTGCAAATGTATGTATGTATGTATGTACATGTGGCTGATAACTTTTCTCGTTTGGCGTCGCGCGCGGAGAGAATTTCGACTGGCCTTTTCCGCATCCGTGAATTACATCCGGCGGCCGCCGCGGCGGATATGCGCCAACTTTGTTGTTTCGTCTCGTCGTGACGAGCGAATTTTTCAGACGCACTCGCTGTGCAGTGCGCTGATTACCGAAACTCAACCACCAGCCGGAGACTGCAGCACGCGAGTGACGTTATATATTCATGAGTTTACACACCGGGAATCGTATAATCTCGACGTTCTTTTCGAGAGACGCGATATATTGTTTACACTCCGTCCAATAAGTGACTCTATTTGTTTTCACGAGTACGAGCGCGCTTTTTTATATGTGTCAGAGGAGAATATTTTGGCCGAGAGGTCGCCGGTCACAGCTCATTTATCCCGATACGGGAACATATAGATTGTGAATTCGATTGCAGCAGCAGCAGCAGCAGCTGCAGTAACAAACCTTTGTACTCTACGAGTGGCGCGCTAATCAACGAAGCATATTGCGTTAGAAATGTGTGTGTGTGTGTGTGAGTGCCAAGTTGGGCGAGCGCGCGCGTATATATCCGCGCCTGTCAGTTTCGTTCCGGAAGGAATTCGAATCAATGATCAAAGTCAATGGGCAGTAAACCAAGCATCTATATCGAGTCGCAATTTCCCCGGCGATATGTAATAATCCGACGAACACGCGACTGTACCTACGTATTGCCGCTCGTACTCCGCGGGGACGAAACTCATATGGGAAAAGTTGGCGGGGGAAGCTGTGTATATAGGTACGCCGCGGCGTAATGAGTACAAATGTTTTCGAGCGAGCCGCGAAGTGAAAATTGTCGGGGTGGGACAACTGCAATAAATATAAACTCGAGGAGAGTTTTCAAGTCGGGCCGCGGCCAAAGTATACGAAGGATGATTTACGGGAAAATAACGAAGGTCCTTAAAGAGCCGAGTGAGAGAGGCGTTGAAACTGGCATGCTTACGATGCCGAGTGCTCGCGGGCAAGAGCCGGGGGGAAAGAGAGCGAAGGAAATCCCGATAAATAAAGATAGCCCAAGGCGCATCTGTTAAAAATCAGGCTATCTCGGGCATTTCATATACCCTCGCTGAAATTTTGAGATCCCCTCCGGAAAAGCATTCTAAATCGAATGAGAGTTGTGCGGAATTCCAAAAAGTACGGCTTCATATTTTTTTTTTCAAAAATATGCATTTTTCCATTTTGATTTTGAGTTTGTATGAAAACTATCCATCCTAGAGTAAAATGAAAGAGGAAAAAAAGTTTTCTTATTAAATTTTGCATAAGGATTAAGTATTCCGAAACATTAATCTCGATTATTGTTATTGCAAAATAGTCATAAAAAAAAGCGACCTCTAAAAATGAGAAATTTTTGTGATTTTTTTTTCAAGTTTCCAAATCATAGCTACGATTATGACAATTTGATTTAGAGTACCTTATATAGTAATGAAAATACAAAAAAAATTTCATCATGATATCTCTGATAGTTTTCGCACAATCCTAAGGCAATTTTGAAAAATTTTTAAATTTTGAAAATGTTATTGAGTCCTTTATGGGCGTCTATGAGAACTGCCAATTTTTTTACGTACTCTTCTAGATACTACCTATCGATCCCTCACGGGAGAGTATCGATTTTATCATTTTTAACCACTTTTATGATTTTTTGAAAATTTTTTTTACAATTTTTTTTTCGAAAAAAATGCAACTGCAACGCGGTTTTTCTATCTATTTGAAATTTGAAAGTTGCATATGATAGAAGATAAACAAACGCTCATTTTGAATCTTCATTCACTCGAATCTGATTTGTGAATCCCGAGATATAGAGGTTTTTAGTCAAGGTAACTTTCCGGCAAAAGTATACGCAGTAGAAGAATAATTAAAAAGGTTTCTGGTAGATTGAATATTGTTTTACTCAAGTATCAATTATTATGTACGTGAGTGATGTTCTTGATACTTAATAGTCGAGCGGAAGGTTGATGGAAATCACTGAAACGCAGCGCTTTCGGCGCAGCGGCAGTGGCGGGCAGTGGAGGGGGTAGGGAAAAAGACGCGACGAAAAGTCGAACGCTCCGGATGAAAATGAACGTTTGATTTTTTCCCGACAATATCTCGGCTTCTATATAAGATAATTTGATGATTCTTTTTTTAATTTTATATAGCAAGTCGAAAGATAATTAAATATATAGGTTAAAGTACCGTTACAATTATTGATAACGATATATACATGAAAAATGTAGTAATGAATATTTGTAAAGCCATTCAAATTATAGTATATCGGTACAATATTGACCTGAATGCCCAAAAACAATATTCCAGGAATAATTAAGGTGCACATTAAACCACATTAAATTAAACACTGTTTATTGAAACATAATTAGTCAGGAGCACTAATTACCATCAACTAATATATGGAGTATTACTGAGAATGAAGGTAAGTAAAACAGGTATAACTTGGCGCTCCGACCCTTAAAGTGGGGTCAGATGATGACAGTGACAGTGACAATGATAATGAAGAAATGTCAATTCCTCCTATGAAAAAACCGCGGAAACACTAATAAAATAATTGTTAACAATTTAAGATATATGTATTTATAATTTAAGATATATGTATTTATCATTTAGGATATATGTATTTATAATTTAAGTTTATGTATATTGTAAATGTAATGCTCAATAAACGTGATCATACAATATTTTACTGTTCTTTTCTATTTAAAACGCTCCAGAAAATATATTAATTAATCAATTTTAATTAAAAAAAGTTTCTTTTGGATGTATTAGTCAGCGTGACGTACATCTAAATAATGAAAATTAGAAAATATCATTTTAATGGCTTTACAAATATTCATTACTACATTTTTTCATGTATATATCGTTATCAATAATTGTAACGGTACTTTAACCTATATATTTAATCATCTTTCGACTTGCTATATAAAATTAAAAAAAGAATCATCGAATTATCTTATATAGAAGCCGAGATATTGTCGGGAAAAAATCAAACGTTCATTTTCATCCGGAGCGTTCGACTTTTCGTCGCGTCTTTTTCCCTACCCCCTCCACTGCCCGCCACTGCCGCTGCGCCGAAAGCGCTGCGTTTCAGTGATTTCCATCAACCTTCCGCTCGACTATTAAGTATCAAAAACATCACTCACGTACATAATAATTGATACTTGAGTAAAACAATATTCAATCTACCAGAAACCTTTTTAATTATTCTTCTACTGCGTATACTTTTGCCGGAAAGTTACCTTGACTAAAAACCTCTATATCTCGGGATTCACAAATCAGATTCGAGTGAATGAAGATTCAAAATGAGCGTTTGTTTATCTTCTATCATATGCAACTTTCAAATTTCAAATAGATAGAAAAACCGCGTTGCAGTTGCATTTTTTTCGAAAAAAAATTGTAAAAAAAATTTTCAAAAAATCATAAAAGTGGTTAAAAATGATAAAATCGATACTCTCCCGTGAGGGATCGATAGGTAGTATCTAGAAGAGTACGTAAAAAAATTGGCAGTTCTCATAGACGCCCATAAAGGACTCAATAACATTTTCAAAATTTAAAAATTTTTCAAAATTGCCTTAGGATTGTGCGAAAACTATCAGAGATATCATGATGAAATTTTTTTTGTATTTTCATTACTATATAAGGTACTCTAAATCAAATTGTCATAATCGTAGCTATGATTTGGAAACTTGAAAAAAAAATCACAAAAATTTCTCATTTTTAGAGGTCACTTTTTTTTTATGACTATTTTGCAATAACAATAATCGAGATTAATGTTTCGGAATACTTAATCCTTATGCAAAATTTAATAAGAAAACTTTTTTTCCTCTTTCATTTTACTCTAGGATGGATAGTTTTCATACAAACTCAAAATCAAAATGGAAAAATGCATATTTTTGAAAAAAAAAATATGAAGCCGTACTTTTTGGAATTCCGCACAACTCTCATTCGATTTAGAATGCTTTTCCGGAGGGGATCTCAAAATTTCAGCGAGGGTATATGAAAAGTCGCCGCGAAAACAGATGAGTCTTGGGCTAAGAGAGCTTCGGGCCGCGCACGCGTCTCTCTGCAGCGCTGTCGAGTTGGTTTCTGGGCCGCGTCTGTTATGTCGCGTGCGCGCGCGCGCGTATATAGCCGCACTCGAAAAGCCGCGCGAGCAACTCTCGGGAGCCGCCCGATTCCCACAGGAGAGTTGGTTTTTCCACAAGTGCGCGGTCTGCTGCCGAGAGAGCTAGTGACTTTGCTCTTTCGTGCACGCCCATAGGCTCGCACCCCCTTGTTCACCCCCCACATACCCCCCTTACTCCAGTTCTTCTTCGATTAATTTTGCGTCAGAGCTCAATCTCCGAAAGTTCCAAGTGGGCGCGCAACGTACGTAGCTCTCTCGGCTGCAGCGCGATTTTCATTAGAGCCTCTGCAGCTCTCCCACCCCTGGGTATATCCGAACTCTTCCCCTACCTCGCGCTTTAACGAGACACGGAACACACATACAGACGCGCACGCGACTTATTGAAAAACGAATTATAACGAGATAAACCGGGCAGATATCGCGAGCCGAGCAGCTGCGCGGGAGCTTTTATTCCAATTTAATCCTCGCGGCGGTGGCTCGGCGACGATTAATACGAGGGGCGCAGAGCAGCAGCAGCAGCAGCAGCACGCGCTCGTGGTATCTCTCGTCGCGCAAAAGTATGTCTCTCCCTTTCTGCTACCGGACACTTGAAGCGTTTGTTGAATCATCGTCGCGGAAACGCGCGGAGAGCTGCCGCTTGTAATGAAAACTGCGCATAATTACTTTATGTCATCCGTCTTCTCCATCTCCTCCATTCAGCGTTTAAACGGCTTGTGATGCCCGCCGTGGATTCATTGCCGACGCGTTAAACTTGCGACGTATAAAATATAATATGGAAACAAAAGTTTCACTCGAGTCCAGCGAGCGGAGAGATCGATCGGGAAAATACGTTTTTACGAGACAGCGGGATACGTTTGTGCAATTCAAATGGAGAACGAACCCGGCGTTCTCGATTCCATAATTAATCGACAGCAGCCCCATATTTCCGAGGTTAATTTGCAGCAGCGAGAAATGGATTCCCTAGTCTCCGATTGCTCCGTACATTGTTTCCCATGTGTTCCACACCACATCGGGTGGGTGGGGGCTTTAGTTATGATTTTAATTAAAAGTACGATAACGTTGCAGGCGAAGTGCAAATTTGTCCCGGGCCCGCGGGTTCAAACGCCCGCGCGGATTTGATTTACTACATGGAACTCGAAAGCACAACATTTACTTTGCAAGTTTGGCTCCCTCTCTCGCGCGCGCGCAACTCGCTCAAGCCGCACTATCACCCGCGGATTATTACATGCGCAAGCAAGCCAAACGATAAATCCGTTGAGCAGCGATGTTTTCGTTTGCTGAGAGCATCGAAAATACACACTCGCTAATAAGCGATCGTTCGGTGCGTTTCTCGGTCCCGACATATTTTCGATTTCTCAGCCTAACAGCCTCTCTCTCTCCATCCGGGCCCGCACCGTATATTTCTATCCGTCGAATCTTCCATTTCCGTACTCCATAAAATTTCGAGTGAGCAACCGCGGCGGTGGGGGTGTATATATAACAGAGAGAGCTGAGCCCGCGCAAAGAATCAATAAAACGATCATCCTCGGTTCGTCGAAATGCGCCACGGCGAAACCCGCCCCCGAAGTATTAGTGCACCGTCAGCGGTATATGTACTCGGAGCTCTCGGCAGAGGAACTGCACACACACCATCGCTCGCTCGCTCGCGCAGATTACGCGACAAGTCACGGGGAAAACTCGCGTGTCTGGGGCGAGCTCTCGTCAAACATACACATAAAATTTCATTGGGAAGAGAGAGAGAGAGAGAGAGAGAGTATTATACGTGCAGCCTAGACGCGCGCGACGGGGGTTGCAACGGATGAACAATGCGCGCTGCAGCTCGGCGGTAATTAATGAAACGCCTTAATTAGCATTCCGAGGCCGTCGCGCGTACCCCGCGCTCGAGCGATGTAAGCGTGTGTAAATAGGCTGTCGGTGAACGCGGTGCGCACGAACGATGCAAACGGCATTCCTCCGTCTCCACGCTGCCTTTTCGTCGAAACTCTCTCGCGCGCGCCGAGCGTCAGAGGGAAAGAGCTGCGCTTGCTTTTTCCCACCCGCGATTAGGAGGGATGATATAACGAGAGAGCCGGAGAGAAAAGCTCTACGATCTCGCCCGATTCGTTTGTACCGCTGCACTGCAGCCCCTGATTGTTCGGGTGGAAAAAAGCAAATTCACCCGCAGATCCGAGATTTCCCGGCTACCTCGTGGGAATATCTCGCGGTTTCCTCTCTCTCTCTCTCTCTCTCTCTCTCTATGATAATTCGGCTGCTGCTGCTGCGGATTATTACGCTGCGGGGCGAGATGTCCGATGATGCGTGCGCGATTTCCCCCTCACCCACCCCTAAATGGAAATTTTTTTTAATTGCTCCTATTTCGCCGCGGCTCCGGGAGATTCGGTCCGCGATTTTTCAATGGAATATTGTTGGGGCTTTTTTCCGCAATAAATATATACACACTTTCCGCGGGGGGGATGGGGGTACGTGCTCGCGAGCGGAAAGCCGTGCGTATACGTATATTGGACGACTCGGCTCGAAATCCTTTTGTCCCCAGAACTCAAGACTGTTCCCGCTCGAGCTGTGCAAGTTTGCCGTGTGGAATATAACGTGGACTACTCCAATAGAGACAGACGTCGGCTTGTTAAATAATAATTATGATCGCGCGGTGGGGAAAACCAACAGGGCCCCGCAGCAGCAGCGAGAACAAATACTTCCCCGGGAAATTGTACTCGTTCTTGCCAAACATACAACATGGATAACCATAGCGCGTATAGACCGTACGTACGAGTGAGCCACCTTATCTCTCTCGCATCGTATACACATACTCCCTCGAGCTACGCGACGCGGGCCGGAAACAAAATAGGGAGACACCAGCTATAAGCAATTTTTCCGCTGGCTGCGCAAACAACTCGCGACGAGAGAAACCCTAGCCGCCCCCCGAGCAAAGTGCGTTACTCCCCCGTACGCCGGGGAACACGAAAAAAAGGGGTGATATTCGGTGTCGCGACCTCGTCTCACGCCTCGGAGCAATTTGCTTTCTCGGAGATTTTTTAAGTGGCCCGCGGAAAAGCGCGTTCGCCAATATGCGCACGCGGCACCGCCCATCGGCCGACCGGAGCGCTGCACCGTTTCCTCTCCCGCGGCGGCCGCGTTCCTACGTATAATTTCAATTATATTCGCTGCCGACGCCCCGGAAACCGCGCGCGCGACCCACCACCGGCTTCGTTTTTTCCCGCGAGCCGTTAGGTACGGCAGGCGACGGGAAGGGCGTACGTACTATATACGCGCGCATTCCTCGATGCCCCGTGGCGCATTGTGTGCTAATGACGCGCGCGTGTGCTCCCGCGAATCTCCTCCGCGCGACGATTGGCCCCCGGGACGAGTTTCCCTCTCAATTCAATTAGCCGATTCGTTATGAGTTTAATTTTCCTCGCGTCCTCGGGTGTGCTCCGGGGGGTGTCGACCCTTGGGCCCACTCACCTCCAGGGACACACACGCGAGTTTGGCTTTTTGCTTTCGAGTTTATTCTGTGCCCACTTCGCTCTTTCTCCGCACCAGCCGTGGTGGGAATTTTCGCCGAGCTTTTTCTTCCCCTGTTTCATTGTTTGAATTGACGTGAAAGACAAGGGCGGCTACTGCTGCTGCTGCTGCTGCTGCTGCTGGTCAGTCGGTGCGACCCTGCTGATTTAGCTTGATTTCCCAAGCTCGTGCGCGGAATTCTTCATGTATGGCTGTTTTATGTAGTCGTCTCTCGAGCGACTTCTGTAATTTTTTGATTCTCGTTAAATAACCGAAAAATATTTCATCGACGCGTACGTTTCGGCGTGTATGAAGCGTTGGGTGTCGAGATCGACGCGATATTTAGATATTCTCTGCGGTGTTACACCGGGTATATATACGCCGAGAGCTGGGTGTAACATGAATATTCTTGTTAGACACACCGATACTGATCCCTTCTCAATGTACACCGCAGAGACGTACTACGGAATACTAAGCATCCTGTGCGCGTGTATAGTGTATATAGTGGTCTTTATCTCTTACGAAACCGATAACTGGAATTTCCCCGCGCTGCGTTCCTTTAGCGTCGCAGTCGTGTAAAAACAATGACACACGCGATTGTCCCGAGCCGATAATGTTGACACATCGAGGAAAGTTGATTGGTCGAAAATTAATTGAAATGCGAAATTCGTCGTGTACGACTGCAGGCGAATCGATATTTGATCTCGCGAGCGAGCGAGTGAAAGGAATACATATTCGCGATCCGACCGCAACCAGCTCTGATTCTGTTATTGACAGGATACCATGCCAGCGGATTATTAACATGTTTCCACGTCCGGCAAATCACCAAGTGATGTTTATTAATTCAATTAGCAAATTATCGACGTCATTAGGCGTGCCAATCGAATACGACCAATTATTCGTTCGATCGAAGAAGCCACTCGTGTACCAACACAATGTATACGCTGTCAAATCATTTTTTCTCCCCAACTCGAATTGTTGGACAAGTATACTCGATATATAGTTTTAGTACTTACGTAACCCCGGTATATGAGCTCGATCGCGCCGATCGAGCATCCCCGATTGCCGAACGCAGAGCCGACAAGAACAATGTTAATTCAATCGTCGCGGCGCGGTGAAAAAGTTACGTGTGCGACTCAATCAACAGTCGGATCTCATTATTCCTCGAGTCAATCTAAAACAATCAGCGGCGACATCGAGCCGGCATTTCAATCGTACACGCGGCATGGGATGTAACCGGCGCCCGGGAAAAAATAACGACGCTCCTCCACTCCACACACACACACACACACACACACACACACCCACACAATTCATCGAGAGACGCGGTGGCCATTAAAAAAGCGCAATTAGACGTGTCGGGAGCTCGACTAGCGCAATTTCAAGCTCCAATTTCATCGTTAAAAGCCGGCTCGAGTGCAGCAGCACGTCTCGCTCTCTTTTTCCCGGGGGGGGGGGCGGGGGGGGGGAGGGCTTGCAAAAACACAACTTTTTCGCGCGGCCGGTTGAAAAAGACGCTCGCGGCCAAGGGAAAGGGTATGCTCGAGTCGCGCGGCGAAAGTGCGGTGGTGGCCGCCGCCGCGTAATTAATCAGAATCGGCCGAGCGAGTCTGAGAGCTGCTGCAGCGCGCGGAGGTGTGCGTGCGCGCGAGAGAGAAAGCGCAGAACAGGGCAGGGCTCGTCACGGGCATTTAAGCTTCAGTCTCTTTTTTTCTCTTCTCTTTCTTAATGCGCTCAACGAGCTGCTGCTGTTGGCCTCTGCCGTGTACATATACCGTCTATGGGCGCCGTGTGTTGCGAGGCAGAGCGAGCGCGCAGTTATCTAATTGCGCACTAATCCTTGGCCTAATTTTTTCCCCTTCTTCTGTTGCAGGATGGCTGCGGAAGCGGCGAACAAGAAGGCCGAGCGCGAGGCCCTGCGCGGCGTCATCCAGCAATGGAACGCCAACAGGCTGGACCTTTTCGAGCTCTCCGAGCCGAACGAGGTGAGTACACACCCTCGCGCGCGCACAGAAATACACGTATGGAAGGGCATTCACGCGTCCCCGTCAAAGCCTCTCCTCTCGGCTTTAATTATGCAGAGCGACCGAACGACTGCGCTCTCGTACATCTGTGCAAATGTGTATGTGCTCTGCGCGACGGCGAGCTTTAAGGCGCGCGAAATTCCAAGCGCACGCTGGCCTGGATTTCTCACGCCCGCCCGCCCGCCCGTCTGTGTGTGTATACCCGACTGACGACCGTCTCTCCCGCGTTTTCTTTCATATACATCTACACTGCACATATATACATGTGTAGGAAAGCGCGCGGCGAGAATCGGCCGTACGTCGTCGCGCGCGCGGCTACGACATTTCGCGACTCGCTTCTTTTCCTCCGTGCCGAAGGTGGTTTTCTCTTTAGGACTTCACAAAGTATCGTTTGAGAGCTCGAGGAGCTGCGCGGCGCTTTCGCGACGCGTCTATATACCCGGGGGGACATACGACGTGTTTCGGGCGAGGAAGAAAACGCATTTCTCGCGACGGCCATCGTAAAGCTGTACGCGCGCTGCGGCGAACCGATGTTGTTCCTCCCCCCCTACCCTCCGTGAGATGTCGTCCCTATGCCCATGTGTCCAGACAGGAACGAATCTGCAAAATCGTTCGATCGATCGCGTCTTCTTAAACTCGCGAGAGGAGGATTTTCGCGCTGGAAACAAGCGATGTGCGTGCCGGTGGGTATAATACACACAGCCTCGGGCATTACGAACCATCGGGTAACTCGAAACGGAGTTGCTCGTTGGGCTTGATCAATGATTAATTCAATACGCGCCGAACAAACATTTGATTGCGCCGCGGTCGGTTTGGATAGTACATCGCGAACGCGCTGGACCATGCGTATACCCAAAATATACATATCATCTCTCTCTATCGCCGATCTGTTTTGCAGTATTATGATCTTATCGCTACCGCGAATAAATTTTCAAATTCGATGTGTAGATATATTTATATGCTCCGCGTCGCAGTATTTTAACATGACGTTCCAACGTTACGCATTGCGGTCGATAGAACAACCGAAGCATGTAGCAATTACTGATTAGCTGCACGTCGAAGATTCGAATCGGAGAAATATTGACGACCGATTACATACTTCTGATGGTGTGCGTTCCCTGAAAATTAAGCTGTTATTGATAAATTATCGATTCATCGGTCCGAGTGGGACGTACGATTCGTTGAAAAAGTGAGATTGCAAGGGAAAAAATTCGCGATCTCCGGGCTGGATTTGAATCTAAATTCTCCTGGTATGCGGTCAGTCGCACTGCCAATCACGTCACCGGGAGGACACATCTCTATGGACCATGAACTCATCTTCCTCTCTCGATTTCAGTTTTTTGATGAATTGCATAGTACACTAAGCCCGACAAATCAATTATTTATCGGACAATTTGTGAATGTATGTAAATTAATTATTTATTGCGCTATTAATGTTTCAGTCGAACCCATTCGTTCATTCATGAAATTCTAATACAATGTTTGTAACGTGAGTATGTGTTCGGAGTTATATGTGGCTTTAATTAATCGTCTTGTAATCATAATTGGAATTTAAATTCCATAATGGTAATTACCATAGTTATGAATGAATTAATTCCGCTATTTCGCTACGAGACAGCGAACAATAATCGTCTCCAAATTTTGATGACTAATGTCGTCTCTTGAAAGCCTAAGATACAGATTTAATAATTCAATACATCCACAAGTTTTAACGGTAAATATTTATTTATCGAGTTTATCCTGATCAGAAGGATGCTGGTTCGAATCCAGCCCCGGGAGCGCAATTTTTTTCTCTCGCAATCTCACTTTTTCAATAATTTAGACTGGTCCGCTAGATTTGATAATTGGTGCCAGATTACGTGATGAATTATTTAATTGTTCATTGTTAAATGTTCACCTAACTCTCACTGCGTGACTATTTACACCTTTTAAAAAAATGCTAGTGCTTCGATTGTCATCGTAAAGTAAAAAAGCAATTCTGTCTCAGTTGTTCAAGTAAATCGGACAAAAAATGACCAAGATATGCTGCACGCCAGTTTGTAGAATGCAGTTGCGAGATAATAGCGTTTAAAGTTTTATTTCAACGTTTCAGACCGCTTGGAGAAAATAACCTGTAAACATTTTTAAAAATATTCTCCATTTTAATAAGAGATGTATAAAGTATAATTCGCATGTATGATATGCATTGTTTAATTGAATGAAAATAATTATTTAACCGCTTAAATTACGTTTCAAATTAATTAATGTTTCAATTGAGTTTACAAAAACTAGTACTTATTCGTTCCAATGATTTTTTCAAACTAATCTCAAAAGTAGTGAATATCCCATCGTAAATTACCGTTTTCTAAAATATACTTTCGAGGATTAATTTTGATTTTTGAGAGGAAACGATCGGATTGCTCGGAGATTGCTCTCTAACAGAAAGCTCGAATATTACTTTGAAACTCTTTAAAAGTGTTCTTCAGATGTTACACGTGAGCAATTCACGATGAAAAACGTTGATTTTCCGAACACGCGGGGTATACTTGAAATCCACACAATCTTAAACCCTTTGAATCTTCGACGCTCACATATATACACTCGCTTAATCCCCGACATGCGATAAGTTTGCTGGAATGCTTATGAATGATTAATACGATTCGACCTATCCCGCATCTGCGTAGTTATACCAAACTTGGATGAAAATGACTCGACATCCGCGAAATCAAGATGAAGTTGAACATGTTTATAATATCCGATGAAAAGGAATATATCACGCGTAGGTTTGACGAAAGGAATCTGGGGGAAAAACTGCATCGAGCAATGCAATTTCAGATCTGTCGCGCGAATTGTTTTGACACTAAATACGTGCGCGCTACGTGTGCAGTTGATCGCTATGCGACAGCAACGGCCGCGGCGGGAGACAGAGGAGGAGGCGAGGGAGAGGGACGAGAGACACATATCCGTGTAGGGTTGGCGCGAACCATTCGAATTTCATTAGCTGTGTAGGCGTCTCGGGCGTAACGCGAGGAGCCACCGCCGCCTCGTCATAACGAGCTTGCAGTTTGCTGTTCTCAGCTGCAGCGGCTTGTCGTTTCTCCAAGTCAAACAAGCTGCCGGCTGCTGCCACGCTTATTAATCCGGGACGAGCTGCGCCCTGCACCTCCTGGTGCATACATACATACATGTATACATGGATGACGTGTGCTTGCAGGACCTCGAGTTTCACGGGGTGATGCGCTTCTACTTCCAAGACAGCGGCCAAAAGGTAGCGACCAAGTGCATCAGGGTCGCCTCGGACGCTACGACCCAGGCGGTGATCGAGACCCTCATAGAGAAGTTCCGCCCGGACATGCGGATGCTCAGCGTGCCCGAGTACGCCCTCTACGAGATACACGAGAACGGAGGTAAGCCGCGCGGCCCACGAGGACGCTGCAGTTCGTGTATTTCGGACGCGCAGCTCATCCACCCACCCCCGATGAGCTTTGCTTTTTATCGCTCGGCCATTTTCCTCTTCCCTCCTCGTCCGCTTTTTCCGCCCAGGCTATATGCTCTTTGTTCCTTACTTACCCACTTACTTACCCGGCCGAGGCTCGTCGAGGAGATTCTTGAGAATTGTTTTGAGTGAAATGCTCCTAAGGAGTTTGTGGTGAACTTTGCGACTGCGGCAAAGCTCTGGCCTGCGCAACGAGGGGGGCACCAGCAGCCACGGGGGCCAACTTAAAGAAACGACGACGCCGCCCCGCGCGTCTCTGAGATATTTTTAGATTACGTTTATTAATCAAACTTCCCGGCAATCTGCTTAATGAATGCTTTTGTTCCGTTTACACGGAAGTTCTCGACAAGCCGAGTGCCGCGGCAAGTTTGATGCTTCGCTCTCATTTCATTATGTGCCAGTTCCAACAGTTTGATTCCGTGTAGAGTAGCGCCCTGCCGGCTCTGAACTTGTGACGTTCCGGAATTTTCCGATCTTGACTGGCGTGGTGGAATCCGACCCTGGATTGTTCACATGGAAACAAGCTTCATGGTGTAGATTCGCCCGCGCGCGATTACTTACTCGCTCGATTGATCTCGCCAATATACACCCCGAAATTCACACGGTGCAGACGTGGTTATGCTGCCCAGACGAAATTTCAATCGCAGTTGAGGATCATAACTCTTTGGGAAAACGTATGGAAATGCTTGCTTGAAAAATCAAACATTACGAGAATTACGTAGCGTTTGGGTGATGATTTGCTTTGTTTATACATTTGAAGAGAAGCCCAACGACCACCCATCAGCATATTGTTGGATGCTTAACGAACTGCCAATTAAATACATATTTGTATTTATTACCAAGAAACAGCGGGATTTTTCCCCGCTAAATGCTGCTTTAAAGCATATTAATATACATATTCATTTTGTGAACAAGTTATTCGATACCATTTATTCAAGTTTAAAAGCATCGAACGTTTGATGTTCATTGTGATTGAAGTGAATGCTTTCGGAAAAATGATCGTTTATAAATGGAATCATATTATTTCCAATACTTTTCGAGAGTTGAAACGACTGCAACGTATAATAATAAAAACCGTCCCATTCATAAATATCTGTTTCAGAAATTAATCATATCAATTTTTGAAATTCGAGTAGAACTGGGAAAGTTTAGGGAAAGTTTGAAACTTTACCTGAACAAAATGAAAGTGTCATCAATATCGAATGATTTCATTTACTTTATAGCAGACTAAAACCGGTTCAAAAACTTCCAAGTAGAATGTTTCTTCAATGTAACCTGGAATTTTCATTTGATAACTGAAGGTAATCACCATGAAATTATTCAAGAAAATTTATCGAAAAGTTTCGTTGAGTTTGTACGTAGCATTTAGAATATGTCTCAAACATATTGAGAGATTTTAAAACTCTCAATTTATCTATTCAAACCAGAGCACTTGAACTCTTCAATGACTATTCAATTTTCTTTCTGAATACAGTATTAGAATCCAATTTCCACTTGTGCATTGAATAAAATTCGTGAAATGGAAAATTCAGCAGCCCAAGACCTACGGAAGTGTACTAAGAGCAAGAAAATCATAAGAGATTTTAAAAGCGAAATTAAATAAAACCATGCTATGATATTTCAATAGTAAATGTTCAATCTCATCTTACAAGTTCTCATTTGCTTTCTTCCAAAGTTTTCTACATCTTACAAGAGCCCATTGTTATTTTTCAACTGTATAATTAGTAAAGTCATACATAAATCTTTCTGATAAACCAAGCAAAGTTTTTCTATACTTACTAAATCAAATCGGCACAAATATGAATATTTTATAGTCAAATTTGTCCTTAAACATTTATCCCTTCTTGCGTTATTTTAAAAAGTCCTATACAATGAACATAAATAGTACAGCATTGACCTATAATTACACTTGAAGTATCTTTCTTTGATTACAAATGGAAACAAGCTTATAAGCTTATCACGGCAAGCTGCTCAACTATTTAGTACATAATAGTGGTAGGTGTTAATTTTATCATTTAGAGAGACCGTGGAAGAGCTGAATTAGGATTTCATGAAGCGCTAATTTATTATCCGTTACACAAACATTATTAGATATCGATAATACGTGTCGGATCTGTGCTTGGAATATTCACAACAAGCCGTAATTTTAATTGAGAAGTACATTCTCACGCTCGCAATATCCCAATCCTAAATTCCATTAAGGTTACTAATCATCATTATTACAATGATTAATAGATGATTGGATCGCGGAACGCTGAACTGAAAGCCAGTGTACACCCAGATTACTGTTATAAAATTTACGCGAAACAATTCAAATTTGCGCATTCTCGGAAATTCCGTATACAACGTTTGAGGATGATTGAGAAATGCCATTCGTTTGTGCACAAACCACTCGACAATTTATATTACAATCTGAGAGCTACATACGACATACATTTGGTACTAAATCTCCTCAAGTGGAATTTCACTCAACCAAAAGGACCTTTCAGTTGAAGAACGAGAGGATTAGAACCGCTCGAAACTTACGAAAGAGGATTTTCATTTTATAATGGAATGAATTAGTCTTATCGTCGTAGAGAAGATTTAATCCTCTACAATTCGTTAGTCGACATTGAATTGATGCAAGAATTAATTCATTTTGAAATACTCTACTTTCTCGACTGGCTTCCATCAATTCATCAATTTCTTTATATCGCTTTTACGCAGAAATGTAACATTTTTCTGTTAAACACATTCATTTCAGCAGAATAATGTTTTGCGAAGAAGTCTGGCGCGACTTATATGATGAAACGAGATTAATTTAGTAACTTTGTGAAAGTTTGAGAAACGTGAAATTTTAAATAAAATCCTCGCATCATGCGATAAGTACGCACTCGATCGGGGTTGGCGAGGTCCACGAGGCTGGAATCCCGAGGTCCCATCCACCAATTATCATACACTTCTCGAGTCCTCTCCTATTAATCGCGCCCTCATAAACTCGCCGGAAAAACTTTGGCTCATTAATCATCGGTCGAACCTGCTTCAGAGGAGCGTAAGCTGGGCCTGGAGGAGAAGCCGCTGCTGGTGCAGCTGAACTGGCACATCGACGACCGCGAGGGCCGGTTCCTGCTGCGTCGGATCGACGACAAGACCAACGCCCAGGGCGTGGGCTTCGCCGAGGGCACGAGCTTCCGGCGCAAGCTCAGCAAACGCGAGAAGAAGCAAATGAAGAAGCAGGAGAAGCTGGGCAGGCTGAAGAGCGCCTCCGCGGCCGAGCAGGACGAGAACGCCGTTCCCGTGGATCAAAACGGCGTCGCTGAAAAGCTCTACACAGGTACGTTTATTCTCACTGTAATATACCTATTGACCAAATTTATAACTAGCAAGGTAACTGCAGCCATAAAATTGGAATTTTAAATTGTTGTGAAATAGTGGTTTTATAAGTGCTAAATGAGCGAGAAAGTCACCGAGAAGTTTCTTTTAATAATACCAACATAATCCGAGCGTCGCGCAGAGAGCACCGTAAATACGAAATATGAGAAAAGTGCCACATTAGCTGCTGTCGTCACTTTATATATAAACTCTATCACTCATCGGGCTCATAAGTGTGACAAATCTTATGAGGGTATTGTTGAAAGTAAACACAGAATTCCTCTTGGAAAAAAATGCTTCAATAATATTCTGAATTTCCGTTTTGGGAATGAGTCTATAGTAGAATCTACTCTAAATATTGTTGAATCAACACTGTATTGTAATTAGAACTTTCGTGTCACAGTTGTTTTAACAATATTCAATTACTATTCAATTATTGTCCGATCTACAACGATCATTGTTTGATGAACAGTGATTATAGTCAATTGGAATGAAATAAATAATTATAATCGACTGTTAAATGGAAAATTCTGCTATATTCAAGAGTGAGCTTCCCTCTAAATCTATTATCACTAACAATTTTTCATAGTAAATACCAAAGTATTTTCATGGTTAAATTCACAATATAACATAGTACGTTCGAAATAAAACTATAACTAGTTAGATCTATTGTTGATTTCACTATAATTTTGTCCGAGTGCGAGTTGGTTACTCAGATCCTCTTCCCATCCCGGCACTGAATGCAAAAATGGCAACAATTTCAAATTCCACGTGGCGAGAGGAGTAAAATGCCAGCCAGGCGGTCTTGATCGCATCCGAACCGCACACCTGGTGAATCATCGGTCGGGCTCGCGTGTATCTTATCTGCCGCGAGCGATAAGAACTTTGCCGATGTAACGCGCGCGCGCGCGCGCCTTGAGAAATCTCTCGCGTGCGATTGAAATCTAATTTTAGGCGTGACGCGTGCCCCACAGCACCAGAGCACCTCTCGCACTTAGTTTCTATTGTCGCTCGCGTAAACGGCGGCTCGGTGTCGAGCTGTGAATGGCATATAGCGCATATACCCAATCGGTTCCACGCGTGGATTATCGGGGAACTGGCGCGCACTGCTTTCTGCGGTCTCGCCGCGCGCACTCTATATCTCGCGGAAAGTATTCGGAGGAATACACACACACACACACACACACACACGCCCCGCGAAATCGTCGGTTTAATCCATAACCGACGAAACGCCCGCGCGCGACGCCGACTATATATACTGACAAGCAATTTTCATGAGCGAGTATATATACGCGTACTTGCGCCTCGGGGGAGGGGGCGGCCTCCCGGTAAACGAGCGGTCCTTTCCTTTTTTTTTCCTTCTTTCCCCGATCCGGGCCAACCCAATATCGCGCGTCCTGCAACCCCGATATATCGACTTTGCCTTTGACGTTGGCCCCTCGCGCGCGGCCCCCCAACCAAAATAGAGGCGAACAATATCGGTCGATCGTCGTGCCTGTAGGTATATAGCTCTACGTGTGTGTTGGGAAGAATCGCTCGTGTGTGTGCGTGTATCACTTAACGCTCGTCGCTGTGTGGGGGGTGGGAATCGCGCGAGCGGCGGAGCGCGAAATTAGAAAAAGAATTGGCCGCGTGTAATCAGCGCGTCCCGAGCGTTGAAAGGGTGATTTCGACCTTGAAACGTGTACACACGCGCGCGTCGACGCTGCAGGACTCGCGGCTAACGAGCATTCGCGCGAAAATTCAACGCTAACGCGACCCTTTTTGTTCCCGCGTACGTACACATACAGAGAGTGAGAGAAAGGGAGAGACGAGGCGTGACCCGGCGTGACGGCGTGACGGCCGCGGATTCATCGGATTTTCCCTTTTTTGTTTTTTTCGACCCCGCTCAAAGCCCACTTTTGATCCTTTTCAAATCGCTCGTCTCGCGACTTGGCGATTGATGAAACCCTCGCCCCGGCGCAGGCCTGGATATTTTTCGATCCGCGGGAGCGCGAAATGGAGTTGTGGCGCTCGCGCGCGCACGGTAAAAACCACTCGGAGCAGGAGAATAAAAGCGGCATCGGCTGTAGCAGCTCGACAAAGGGGAATTTACAGGGGCCGAAGCGAGTTACGTCTCTCCTCGTGTACGCGGAGCAACTTCATCGCGAGACGGCTAAATAATAAGAGTCGACGTGCGGCGGGGCAAAGGGGAGTCGGAGCCCGCGCGGGTATAGTGCATCGATTAGCCGGCTCGCGGTTGCCAGGAGAGCTTCTCTCTCGCTCGCTCCGAATCGATAATTTGCCAATCGGCGACAGGGCCAAGCGATACCGAGCGCCGCGGCCCGATCCCCGCCCGGCTCTGCATAGACACACGGCCCCCGCGAAACTTGGTACAATTGCTCCACCCCCGCCCGACTTATGCCGTCTTAACCCATAAACCGCTCAACAAAAACATTGGGGCGGGCGCTCGAGCGTTCTATGCGCCGATGTATATAGCCGAGGATTAGCTCTCGGTCGCAGACGATCGGATGAGAATATTGGGAAGAATAGGCTGTTTTCCTTCGGCGAGACAATGCCGTTCGATTCTACTCGCCGGAGCTTTTTGTCCCCACCCCCACACCTCCACCTCGGCCGCCGTTTCATTCAGTCCCGGACGTTCTCCAAGTTCTACACCGGCGATTGGACATTCAATCCTAATGAACTCGCCGTTCGCCTATCGATTGTACTCCGCGAAACGTCGCGCCTCGGGATACTCGCTTTGGATTTTCCACGGAATAATATCGCGAGAAAGCTCGCATAATAAAGTCTCATCTATAGCGCCTCGTCGGTCCACCTTCCCCTCTCTCTCTCTCTCTCTCTCTCTCTCTTTCCGATTTCCACTGGATTATCCTCAATCGGATCGAACAATGAGAAACGCGACTCGAAACACATCTATCCACTCGTATTACGTGATTATCAATTCGCTCGGCATGTGAGATATGCGTAATTACACTAAGCACACGCTCGATCTGTGTGAAAGAGTTGACACAGCTTTCGTAAGAATAACGTGGGAATATTGATGAATCATTTCGTTTCTTTGATATAGTTTGCCTTAGAATGTAAGGTAACTGTACCCAATTTGGCACTGTACCCAATTTGGCACAATCGTCAGATTTCGTATTTCCGGTGCTCTCTGAGCATCAGTCGCTCTTGGGTTATGTTGGGGGAATTAAAAGAAAATTTTCGGTATCTTCCCCGCCCATTTAGCCCTTAAAACCACTCTCCTACAACACTTTGAAGTTTCACTTAATGATTTTTTCACCATTTTCTTATTTCACTTTTCACACTCAACCTCAAAAATCAGGTGTCAATAATTTTTATCTCTCAAAGTGTCATTACTCTTTTTTGTGTAAAAACATCTCAGCTTTCGATTGGTCTCATCACTTTTCCTAAAATTATTTTTTATCCTACTCAAATTGCTGTTTTTCGCATCAAAAAAAAGTGTACCCAATGTGCCCCTCTACGCGTTTTTAAATGGGAGGACTGAGTGAAATCATTGAATATTCGTATAGACATTACGATGATTTAGACGCGTATTTTTGAGTTGTATGTTAAAAATTTTGTATAAATATCACTGGGAACATAATTGAGAGTTTATTTCAATGCCAATTGGATCGTCCCTGTAGGCCTATATAGGCTGTAGCTAATGATTAAAAAATTGTGCCAAATTGGGTACACGTTTTGTGCATTTAGCCTTTTTGCGTTTTTTTTTAAATTGCAATTTTCGACAGGTTAAAGTAGTCGAATGATGATTATGAAGATGGTTTCTAATAGGTATTGAGCTAAGCTTTGAGATGCCGTTCACAGAATTTTAAAATTCGAAGTCTATCATAGTCAAATTCGCGAAAAACCCTTAGGGGGGGGCACATTGGGTACAGTTACCTTACTCGTTGGATCGTAATCATATATGTAACATTAACATTCACACGATATCTCTCGAGTGTAATACTTGTAATACGCGAAGGGAAAATCGTTGTCTACACAGATATAGATGTGTCAAATATCATGTAATCCGATCTCGTTCCTCAAAGAATAGAATTTTCCATTCCAGTACAACGTATTCACACGCTTCAAGCTTGATCGGTCAAAGCCCGAATACTCCTCTCTCGGAATTTAATCTCGCGGAGCATATTATGATAGAGTCCTTTATCTCGGGCCAATTTGTCCGGGTATGGGGAGGTGTTAAGGCGGTAATTTCCGGATAAGACTATGCTAATCAGGCAGCCCGAAATTACCGGCTTGTGAAATTGACACGGGGATCACTTTAATATACACTCGGATGAATTTCACTCATTGCTGCAGATGGGATTGACAATTGCGATGGATACGCTGATATAAATCCGTGGCGTACATCGTAAAAATCAGAATCGCAGCACTCGGTTCGATACGATCGAGTGTCGGGGCTTTCAATTACTCTCGTCGAGTCGTTTGCGGGGCACGAGGTGAAAAAGCAGCCCCGGGGGGGGGGGGCGCAATCAACAGGGAGGGTAGCTGATTCGCGGGGCTGTCGGGCACGCGAAGGATTATACGTACCGTAGAGTAACCCAGGGGTTCCGCTTGACACGTTGCAGAACTGCCCGAGACGAGCTTCACGCGTAGCATCTCGAACCCCGAGGCGGTGATGCGTCGCCGGCGCCAGCAGAAGCTCGAGCGCAAGCTGCAGCAGTTCCGGAGCAAGGACGGCGGCCCCGACACGGGCGGCACCCTCAAGATATACGGCGAGGCCCTGTGCAAGGACGTGCCCTACAAGACCCTGCTGCTCAGCATCCGCGACTCCGCGGCCCAGGTCGTCCGCGAGATGCTCGCCAAGTACGGCCTCGAGAAGGTCGACCCCCAGCAGTACTGCCTCGTTCAGGTAAGTCATGTCGCCCTCTGCCTGCCCCCCTTCCTCTCACCCCTCGCGACACCCCGGGCTTTGAATTTTTTACCGCGGCTATCGCTTAAGCTTAAGCTTCTCCGAGCGTGAATTTTTCCCACCCGACTCCAGATGATTGATGAGAGAGCTCGCGCCTCCGCGCCAAAGCCTAATCGCCGATGCATATTTCTCCGCACGCCTTGTACATTTTTTTTGCTTTCCTCCCCGAACGTATCTCAGAACCGAGAGTCTCGGTCATTTGTCGTTCGCTCAACTATCATATCCTGCCCTCTCGGGTCGATTGATCTTGCCGTGTCGGCGTGAATCGTAGCGCGCACTGATTTTGCGCGCTCTTGTCAGATACACTGTTATTGAACGCGAGGAGTTTTACTACTGTCTTGGAAGCTTATAGGAAAAACCGCTGTATCATTGTGAAAAACACTGTGAAAAGGTGGATGAACTATTCACTGGAACTGCAGTGAATTTTTCATGTAACTAAAGTGAATTTCCACTTTAGTTCCATGAGTGCGCAGTAAAAACGATTACTTAAAAGTGTTGTAGTACTGAAAATCTATTTTACTTAGAACGAATTTTACATGATACAAATCGTGATTTAAGTACTTTTCTTATACTGAAATTCATTACGTCCTATTTTAAGATACATTTTTTACTTAAGTCAAGAAATCGTTTTTGCTGTGTGTGTGTGATTGTTAATTTGATGTAAAAATGTTCTTTATCAAAACTAATGAAACCAGAGTGGAAATTCACTTTCGTTGCATAAAAATTTTACTGCAATCCAGTGAATAATTTATCCAGTGAATCATTTATTTCACTGTAAGCTTTTAAGAGACTAGAGTGAATCCAGAATCGTGTTTCATAGGAAGTTTCTTGATTTTTGAATATTTGAAGGTTAATATCCCAGTTTAACCTTCTCGCGAGATATCTCGATTAATCTCTCATTAATGTTTTCTCGCGAAAAAAATCAACTGGGATTATTATTCATTCAGATTCTAAACCTATGAAACCTGATTTTGGCTTTTCTTTAGTCAAACTCCTTTCACCTTGACGAACAGTGCGTGTGGACTAGTCGGCTCGTAAATAGTCCGCGTTACGCGGCAACGATAAGAAAGACGGAAAATCACTTTGCGACACGATTGTCTGGTTTAGTTCAATGATGGCCCCGCGGCGAGATAAAAGAATCGGTAACTCGATGAGCCCAACAGATCGATTCATCCCGGACTGTCGGCCATTTGTTGGATAACAAATTGCATTACGATCCACACGTCCCACCGCTAATTTACGTAACCGGAACAATGCGCGATAGAACGAGTGGTAAAAAAAAGTCACGCGAAACTATGTGTTTGCGAGCGAAAACACAGCGCGGCTCTCGCGTACCTCGCGTATATATACCACGCGGCGGCGCGGGCGGTTCGATTCCCCCGACCCCCACAGGCCGCGGTCGTCACGCTCGATAAGGCAGCTACAAAAGCTAGCTGCCGTCCGCGGCCGGCGATTCCTGCGTTCTGCCGGAAAGCCGTCGGTAATGCCGGGTTCTCTCCGTTGTCAATTCACCGCCACCGCCGCCGCGGGCGCGTTAATTCGCCAAAGAGACTCTACATACATTTTTCAATTGTCCTCGCGCGGTGTGGTTAACTTCTATGCCATTGTTCCCTTTCCGGATAATACGCCAAGTCGGCGTATACACCGTTAACCTACCGCACGTGCTTTTCTTTCGATCCCAATTTCGATTATGCGCGTTCGATTGAATTCCACGAGGAGTGCAATCCACCCGAATCTAATACACCGGCCCGCGCAAAGTAACGAGCAACTCGCGACCCTCGGGGATTAATCGAAAAATAACACGTATATCACGGGGGGCTGGATTATCGTGTGTATGCTCTATCGCGAGAGCCATTCCGCCGCCGAGATTATCCTGGACATGGAAGAAAAAGTACATCGGAACTCGCTCTCGGCTGTACCCCGACGTGGTAATTGATTTTCACTTGAATGCAAATGAAGGTCCGCCGCGCGTACGTTTCCCTTGCCCGCGCTCCTGTATACGCGTATATTCGAATTATGCACGTTACGTTTACTTTTCGAGAGCAAAGTGGATTTCCCATCCCCCCCTCCCCCCGTGAAAGAATCGGCGAAGCTCTAGATTAGATTTACCCGGGGGTGCGTGTCACGAAGGACGAATGCGAGGAGAAAATCATTGAACCTAGGGTATACGGAAAAATCGACCGACGGGAAAATTCAATCTAGAGCGAGTTGCCGAAAATTTTCTTGCTAATGCACGCGGATGCGCGTTGATAATACTACTCTCCCGCCAGTAGCCGCGCGTTTTTTATTTCCTAACGCGTTCGTTTGCACGCCCGCGCAGCTCTTCAAATATTGCGGGGAAAAATGAATTAACACGGCTGTTTTTCTTTGTCGCCGGCGCATCTGTCTGGTTCACAGGTCAATGGAGAGAACGCGAACGGAAGCGCGCATCAGGAATACATTCTCGACGATGACGAGTGTCCCCTGGCGATTCTCATGAACCACCCGTCCACCAGAGGTGAGTCATCGCTCCAATATCATCATCATGACTTTTTTTCAATTCGAAGTGGG
The DNA here is from genome assembly GCA_020882685.1 of Aphelinus atriplicis. Lineage (NCBI taxonomy): Eukaryota > Metazoa > Arthropoda > Insecta > Hymenoptera > Aphelinidae > Aphelinus > Aphelinus atriplicis. The sequence continues at coordinate 52,733,843 of CM037073.1, read as the reverse complement.
TTCACGCCCGGTGTCGTAATTATGCGTGTGCCGATTGCAAGCGCACCGATGGCGAATTATATGGCTTGCATATTCGCCGGGCTGCTGCTGCTTGTGCTCTTGATACTCTCCGTATACACAGTTATTTCAATTTCCGCACGACGACGGCCGCGTGCAATTATCGCGCAAAAGGGGGAATATGCACATTTTCGACTGCGCAGGAAGACCATTCCTCGTCGTGCTGTTTTCTCCCCACCGCAAATACCATATTATTGATTTATTCCATCTTTTTTTTCGCTATACGCTCCCTGGTGTACAATTATTAATGCGCAGCCCCGTTTTATTTGCAACGATATTGAATTTCGGAAATACATGCACTCGCGCTATATGCAATTTTAATGACATGCATTGACGTTTCGAATGGAAACAAATTTTTCTTTTTTCCTCGTTTCGTGTTGCGTACTTCCTGAATTTCCCCCGAACCCTTTTCGCGATTCACAAAGTGAACGAGTATATTTTGGGATGAAATTGTTTTTTTTTTCCTCATCCTGAAGGATATCACGATGTTGGGGCGTGTATCATTAAAACTCGTGAAATAATTAAATAATTTGAAATGCCGAGATTGAAAAAGTGGCAGTGGAGCTCGGCACGCGAGCTGGTTCGTCTTGTTAAAAAATATCGAGAGTGTATGAACAAGGCCGGGGGGTTTGGTATGCGTGATCCTTCCAAATTGGCCACGGTAATGCAAACATCTTGTTATGAATGAAAGCGAATTGCGTAACAAGTGTAGAGTCTCGCCAGTCGGGCATTCGGGAGATCTGCGTAGGAATTCCGCGAAACTCTCACGCAATAACCGATTATTATACACGGCCGTACGGTGGATAGCACAATTAAAATCATTAAAACCGAAACCACAATTTCCTATGGAATTACAGTCATTAGACGCGTCCATTTTGGCGTGGAGCTAATGAATTTTTGTGTTTCGATATACTCTCGTTGAGATATAGACATTAAAAAGTGAAAACTACACAGGAAACGTGTAGGCACCTCTTATCGACTCGACACCGAGGGCCGCGCACGTCCCGAACTTTCCTTTTAATGAATATTCCAGCTGGCAACACGAGAGCTTAACAATTACTTTGGGAACCGAGGATTCCCTCAATGTTGACGGGGGAACCGTGAGCAAATTGAATCCCGGCGAAAATTGCGCGAGGGCTTTTTCAATAAAATAAATTCGAAATTCATCAGTTAACACACAGGCAGCTCGATGGTTTAACGTGCTCTTAAAAGCCGCGCGTCGGGCATCGTCGGCGCCGCTTCCGATGTGTAAAAAGCTCTCGTGGCCGGTGCACGCCCCCGTGAAAAGCTCGTATCTCTCGTGTAGCCATTAAAATTGTTGAAAAATTCAAATTCTACCGAGCGCCAAGCTCTGTATGTCCACCCCCGAGCCCCTCTCCTCGTGATTTCGACGCGAATTCATATTTTCCCCGAGTCATAACGCTCGCAATAATAAATCGCCCCCTAGAACACTCAACGGCCGATGCGCAAATCAATGCGCGCAGCGTCAAACGAGAGCCGGAAATTGAGCGATCGCTCCTTCGAGAGAGTACCGCACCATTCGTCGCTCGGTTCGGCGCAATCTAGCAGCGCCGCTCTTATAAGTCTCGGGCTCTTATGGAAATCGGTCCGAAGTTTCCTGCGGCCGCCGCCGCAAGAAACTCCGGACCGAGTTAACAGTGGCGCGCTGTTGAAAGATTGCGTCCATAGCGAGTTTATACATATATACACACGTGTTAGGGGCGATGTAGCGTGCGGCCGCGATATAACGCACTAAACGAGAGCCGCGCGTTACCTCCTTCAATTAGAGCCGGTGTACCATCCGCTCGAGTACGTACTCACGAATCTCAATGCAAATTTCTCCGGGGTGAAAAAGAAAAAAACCCCTCGCGGTCGGGGCTTTTTGCGCGCACGCCGGGGCACACACGGTGCTTACGCAAATTCAACGCCGGGCGTAATTGCAATCGAGTGCGCGTGTATGTGCGCTTCGAATAGTGCTCATAATTACCCGAGAGAGAGAGAGAGAGAGAGAGATGGGGAGGACAAGACTGGAGATGCGCGGCGCATTACAGGGCTGTACGCGCAGGCCAAATTTGAATTTTCAAGTGCGCCTAATAAGGCCACACTCGGCTCTCTCTCTCTCTCGTTACGGGCCGACGTATGGCCGCGCCGGGGCTCAAAGCTCGGGCAATCGGCGCGGAATTAATGCGCGCCCCGGCAGACCCGCCGCGTTTCACCCGGAGCTGTTATATAGCGAGGGCCATGACAAAAGCCCACCTCCGCACGAGCCATCCGCCCCAAAAGTGATCGCGCAATTTCGTTACGGGCCGGGACGGAGGAGACGCGCGGCCCCAAGGAAAGTCCGCGCGCTCCTTTGACGGAAATTGGATTTCGGCAAATCAACTATAGCTGATCCGTTGTGGCTCGCGCGTGGTTATCCTTCCCTCGCCTCGACCTTATACATATATATATATATATATATATATACATCCCTGTGTGAGCGCGAGCGGATTAATCGTGGGAATAGAGCCGGCGACGACGGCGCTTAACCGCTCTTTTCTCCTCGTTTTGCCGTCGTATCGGCGAGTTTTCCGCGGTCGAGCGCGTTCCGGAATCGTCCCCCGTTACGTAAAACCCGGAATGCGCGGCTAATTCACGCGCGGCACTGCTTACTGCGTCGCCCCGGTTATATTAAAAGCGATCGTGAGGCAAATTCATGTTAACGAGCCGAGTTGGTCTCTTTTGCGCGCGTGTATACACACGGGAGGAGAAAAATGTATACCCCCTTCGCTTGTGCGCCCAAACTCTCTCTCTTACTCTCCCCGTATAAAAAGCCCTCGACTTTTTCTTTACGCGCGCGCGTATAACTTGAATTTTTGAAATACTATACACGGAATAAGTGAGCACAGCTCGACGGAGCTGCACCGATGTGTACGCGAGAGGATAATTAGAGGCTCGTATATATCTGTCTCTCGAACTCGCCGACCGCGACGCTACAGCCGCGCACGATTGCTTTTATTAATTTTACCATGCACCTTTGCCCGGCTATGCCCCCGGCACTCGCGATTCTTGCGGCAAAGCTACAAACGCAAATTGGCCCGCGGACTCGCGCGGCGCGTGTTATATACGCCGTCGCGGGGAATCAACGGATGGATACATATACACACGTCGACTGTATTTTTCTTTCTCCCGGGATTAACCGCTCGCACACGTCCGTCGCAACTTGACTTTTCAACTCGGGGAGGGGCTTTCGCGAGTCAGGGGGATCCGGTTGATCCGCGCGTGCAATAGCAAAAACTCTCGCGCCACGTCGATTGTGAAGTTTGGAGGCGAATTTGCCGCTGGCTCGAACTTTGCCAGAAAGAGTGTCGCCAACGTATAAATTATCACGTACGCGTCGAGCTCGGAGAACTCAATAACGATATAGTCGCTGCGCGCGCGGATCGTTTTGCGATCCGAAACTTCGCGATCAATTATTCGCGGCTGGCGCGTGGCACGTGAAGGGTCGGTTGGTCGCGCGCGCGCGCGCGAGTTGATATTCGCCCTCGGGTGTACACGCGAGCGAGCCCCGTGTCAATAATCAGCGGGGGCGCCCGAGACAGCCGGCTATTGCGCGCGCGACTAACGATTCAGTCAATAATCCACGAGCGTGTGTGCGACGCGCGGCCTATATCGAAACACACGTGGCCGGATAATCTCTCCCTCTCTGTCTGGCGCTAACGGCGCGTATTAGCGAAATTTCATACGCGCTCGAGCAATTAGCAAACGCATTCAGGGGGGGTCTCGCCACGGCGCGACAATGCGCCATCGGCCCGAACGTGTGACGTATACCGTGAATGCGCGCGAGTCTCGTAATTGCGCGGGCCTGCAAATTCGCCGTGACGCGCGCGATGCAGCCCCTTAACCTTCGGTGGTTTACAGCCACCCACACACACGCTTGATTTTACACAGAGCCGGGCTTGCGCAACTGCATCCACATAATGCGCGTTGCGCAACTCCGATATCGACACAAGCGAGCGCGAGATTTAATGAGCCTGCATAACGAGCTGCTGCTGCTGCTGCTGCTGCTGCTGCTGCTGAGCCGATCAACGCTGCCAAATCCCTCTCCGCCCCCGCTCCCGAAACGCCAATTTTCCCTGTGGAAACGCCCGAGCGCGCTATTATTCGTTCATTACGGATGCGCCGATAGATCTGCATGCTGTCCGCGGTGGATTTTACACTGGCCCGGGCTTTAATAGCCTTGCCTTGCAGCTCCTTTTTACGGCTTTTCTTCCCGCGCGCTTACACCGCCGCCCCCCGTCACCTCGCTACGCCACGCGAAGAATTGTTTGCGAATGGAAATTCACTGTTTAGTTGGCCGTGCCACCGCCCCGCTATTGCTGCTGCTGCTGCTGCTGCTGCTGTGTTTTACGGCTCGGAAGAGCGTCGCCCGGGCTTTCAACTTGATGAGCTGCTGCTGCTGCTGGTGCGCCACTTGATTTTGAATCTTTTTTATCGCCGCGACCGCGAAAATTCCTCCGATTCCCAGCTCTCTCGACTGCACTGACAGAAATTTCGTTTGGGAATCCTAATATACCGTATAGAAAAGAAAAATATAGTAAATTATACTATATTATAGGGTATTTTATTATCCCTTTACAGTAAAATTCGGTGCACGATATCACTATACGAAATATAGTGTCTGTAATTATATTTTCTCAAGATTTCACTATTATTATACAGTATTTTTCACTAAAATATAGTAAATAATCATATATAGGTATAGATACTGGCATCGTAAATTCACGAACTTTTGTATAGTAGGCTTCTCCATACACGTATGGTTGTCGCCTTTTTCCTTCACATAATAAGGTAACTGTACCCAATTTGGCACTGTACCCAATTTGGCACAATCGTCAGATTTCGTATTTCCGGTGCTCTCTGAGCATCAGTCGCTCTTGGGTTATGTTGGGGGAATTAAAAGAAAATTTTCGGTATCTTCCCCGCCCATTCAGCCCTTTAAACCACTCTCCTACAACACTTTGAAGTTTCACTTACTGATTTTTTCACCATTTTCTTATTTCACTTTTCACACTCAACCTCAAAAATCAGGTGTCAATAATTTTTATCTCTCAAAGTGTCATTACTCTTTTTTGTGTAAAAACATCTCAGCTTTCGATTGGTCTCATCAGTTTTCCTAAAATTATTTTTTATCCTACTCAAATTGCTGTTTTTCGCATCAAAAAAAAGTGTACCCAATGTGCCCCTCTACGCGTTTTTAAATGGGAAGATTGAGTGAAATCATTGAATATTTGTATAGACATATTACGATGATTTAGACGCGTATTTTTGAGTTGTATGTTAAAAATTTTGTATAAATATCACTAGGAACATGATTGAGAGTTTATTTCAATGCCAATTGGATCGTCCCTTTAGGCCTATATAGGCTGTAGCTAATGATTAAAAAATTGTGCCAAATTGAGTACACGCTTTGTGCATTTAGCCTTTTTGCGTTTTTTTTTAAATTGCAATTTTTAATGGGTTAAAGTAGTCGAATGATAATTATGAAGATGGTTTCTAATAGGTATTGAGCTAAGCTTTGAGATGCCGTTCACAGAATTTTAAAATTCGAAGTCTATCATAGTCAAATTCGCGAAAAACCCTTAGGGGGGGGGGGGCACATTGGGTACAGTTACCTTATAGTAGAAATATAGTAGGGTTTACCGGATTTTTTTCTCAGTGTGCGTTAACCATTACGAACCGACCAAATGGATTCGATCTGTATCCCGGGCGACGAGTCGGAATTATTCATTCGACGGGAAACAGAGTCGTCGAGTTGATCAATATCGCTGTATTAATTATCGAGGATAAGTTTTTTCATCGTCCTCTCCGGTATATATAGCGTTGTGTCCCGTGTACAGCTGTAGATTAGCGTGCCTGGGAAAACTCGCTGCGTACGTGGAATTTTCCGGTTAATTTTATGTATGCGTGTACGCGTGCACGACGAGATGAGATATATATGATACGTTATGGTCAGCAACGGGGTATGAATACACATTTGCGCTCGATTGACGCGGATAAATAATAAAAGTTGTGCCCGATCGCGGGATACCGGGGCCGGCCGTCAAACTCGGCGGAGCGACGGATTTCGGGAAATGAATCAACGCTCAATTGATCTACGGTGGACGTACGCGTCGTTTCGCGGCCGGAATGACGCCTGACACGCAAATGATGTATGAAAGTGTATTCAAAATACCCGCGTGTATTTGTTGGTCGAAAAAAGGAAACAAAAATAAAAAAGAAAAAACTTTGGTTGTCGTGCACGTGAGTAATCGACTGCGAACTCAATCGACAAGAATGGCCGATGGGAAATATCAGTGTGGCCTGTACAGGATCGATGCCAAGCCGTTACATGCTTACATACCATAACTTGCCCCGAGTGGCTTAGGTAAACCAATTTAAAACGCATCAACTTCTCGTTAAAGTACAACTTATATACGAGAACGAATTTGGGGACACTCGATATCATCAGCGCTCGACATTAGCCCGATATCTCGGCTGAATATTTCCCTCGGAATACGAGACGAGTGTATAACGCAGCCTTCATGAAAATCATCGAATCGAGGCAGGTGCATCGGACGAGGCGCGCGTCGTGTGCTACACACGAAACAAAAAGAAAATTCGAGGGCAGCATTGCGACGAGGACAATAATGAAACGATCCTTTGCGAATATGAGTGTCGGTCGGAGCTTTCGTCGTAAAGATCCGCTGGGGTGCATTAGGCCGATCGTCCCGGCAGATCCAGACACACCTATATATACACCGACCAGTTGCGGCGGTGGCGGAGTGCAAAGGCAAAAACGGTGAAAGGCGTCGAAGCATTCAATCAAGATCCGGCCCGAAAGCCGTTTGGCTGCAATGCATTGCTCGGCGATCGTCGAACCGAGTGCATATTGCACTCTCGGGCGGCCGCTCTCGCAACCGCAGACGGCCGGCTGCAGGGTGCAGGAAAATCGATGCCGGCCGCCGCGACGCTGTACCAGCCGAGATTCGCCGCGCGTAAGCTCCTCCGACGCGACCGGCCGGCTGTACGTGTGGCCAACGGAAAATAGCTCCCGCGGGGGCTCGCGAACTTGCAGCCCGTCCGCCCACCCCGGGGGAGGCGGCTTAATCGCGCGACCAACTCAAAGAGGATGGAAATTTTGAGACCGGGGGACTTTTTCAATTTGCATGCGCTTTACGAGCCGGAGCGGGCCGCTCGTAAACCAGCCGAAAAGTTTGCGATGGCCGATTCTAGTTGTCGGATGGACGGGGGGGGGGGGCGACTTTTGCCGCGCGCGCGCAATCTGCATTGTTTGATTGCTTATTTACGAGCGCCAAGAGGAGCGTTCGTTCGCCAGATCTTCTCCACCTCCCCCCCCCCCCCGAGCCAACTAGTCCGCCGCTGGCAACGTTTCGACACCCATGAACAGCCGATGTGTCAAAGGCCCGAAGCCCATGCGTGAGCCTCGGGGGTGTCTATACACGTCAGCTCGTTCGCAGTCACACAGTACATCCGGGGCAGCCTCGGGGAAGAGGAGGATAGACGTCGAATGTCGCGCGTAATACATCGGAGGAGGCTTGGCACATGCGCGGCCCTTAACCTTCGCCGCTGGTGGGCGAGAGAGACGGCGGCGCGACTCTGCGGGGGGGTCGGGGGTATAACGGGGTCGCGTCGATTGGGGCGCTGCGCAGTATAGGGGCGCGCGCGCGCCGAGAGAGCCACCAGTCGTCGGCGGACGCTCGGAGCGGAGGCGAGCCGCGCCTCGCCAGCCATGGGATAGCAACAACAACAACAGCCCCTGCGATCGTCTGTATACAACGTCTCGATGTTTTATATATGTCGCATATATTTACCTCCCGCGCCAAACCAGATTATACATCTACGTACGTACGTCAACAATTGTTCCTGCTCTTGGCAACCAGTAAGACTACAATAGCGGACCAACGAGATATCGCTTGCTCCCCGCCGCGGACGAGCTTTCTATTGCCGCGCGCGCGCGCGCGCGGCTGCAAGCGTGATCGGACCAGCGACCCGTGTCGCCCTCGTGGACCAGCATATACAAGCCTCCAGCAACGAGCTTTAACCTTTGTATAAAACGAAACACAAGTGGACCAATTAACGAGACTACTCGCTCGCCGTACGGGCCGGGCCATAGCCGACTGATCCTACAAGCTTTGACCCAACTCGGCGGCGGCGGCCGCAAGACACAACCATGATGGACTGGGGGATAAGAAGTAAGCGAGTACCACCAACACCACCACCAACCAAACGAATCATCTTACATCTTCATCCTATCTCGTTCCCGCTGTAGATTTATCATGTTGCGTGTCTCGCTAGATGGGCTTCCGTCCAATATATACCTTGTTGTGTGTGCAGTCGACCATTGAATGTATATTTCGCCCGCTCAATCTGTGTATACACATGCGCCATCGACCATATATGTCATTGTTGAATAAATGCTCCTCATCGCCTCGCCCGACCTCAATCACAAGCATGTCTTTCTCTGTCTGTCTCTGTCCGTGTATATATACGTGTATAGAATCGCACATCCCGTGAAAACCTCCTGCCCCTTGGAAGATTTACTCCTCTCTGTATGTATCCCACTTCATCGGGTAAATAGTCCCTAGGAGTAATTTACTCGCGGACCATGGCTTCGCGCATTGGCTTGGATAGTTCACCCGCGCGCGCTTCAGTGGGTTCGGCATTGAATCGATGTCGCCAATTGTATTCTTGCGCGCACACCGACGGCCACTGTATGTATGTACACACTCGTCTTTGACGGAGCCGAACCAATTCACAGTGTGTCATTGTCAGGTCACGCCACGGGAAACTGATTGACTGACTGACTGACTGACTGACTAATTAATTCGCGCGAGAACGAGGGGATAAAAAAAGATCTCCAATTGACTTTCCCCGCTTCGGCGGCGACTCGATGGAAAATTCTTAGAAACTCAGTCGGCCACTTGTTTCCAGGGAGGGGGACATCATTACACCAACGAGTTCGTATTTCCCGCCGAATTGAAATATTGCCACTCGAATAGTTGGGCCAAGCTTTGAATTTAATTAGAAGGGGGGAGGCACGTCTTGCATGTCGAATCCATTGTAATTAGAAAAGGGTCTCGCCGGGAAAGATTCGAGCTGGCGGAAGATCATCCACTTTGAAAAATGATATGCTCGGATATTCGAGTTGCCGGGTGGAAAATTCCTCGACGAGCTAATTTCAAGCTGGCTGGCGTTTTCAAATGCACTCGGGGAGGAGAAGAAAAAATGATGTAGCGCGACAATCCCCGTGTGGTGTTCACTCCATTGCGAATTTTTAATTAATCAAAGTGGATGCGAAGCCGATTAGACTGACGCAAGCTTTGTTATGATATATACACGGGTATAATTGAAGTCGTTTAGTATTGAAACTAATCCGTGAATCAATTTAGAAATGAAGCGTGTTGTCTCATATGCTAATAGAAGAATAATAGAATAGAAGCTGCCAAGGCCAAGTTTCCTGTACGTGTCTTTTCATTCTCTTGATATGATTTCCTAAGCTCATTTGTACTCGACACATATGGTAGAGGTTTATACACATCCCTCAGAACCGGCATGACTGTATTGATTGCGAAACTCTTTGTAAATACTACGAACCACCTCAACTATTCCACAGGAATCTGAGCTATGGGAATCTCAACGCAATCATCTCGATACGAACCGAGCTTTGTATAGCCGTGAGAATAAAAAATCGTCTACCAATTTTTGACGCGGACGAATAGAATCTTCGTCGCTCACAAAACAGCGGTACATAAATTTCCCGAGTCCCGACGCGTGCAGCGAGCTAATTTTCCGGTCCCGATAGCGAGAGAGAGAGACGCGAGTCGTATAAGAAACGAAACGTCTCGCCGAGGGCACGAAGCACATTATCATATATATATATATATATATATATATATATATATATATATATATATGGTCTTGGGCCAATCCGTCAAGGGTCCGGACAGAGCGAGGGAAAGGGAGGAAGAAAAATTAAGCGTCGGCTGGATACTTTGCAACGAGAGGGGCACGTCCCATTCGTTACTTGGATCGCGAGCTCTAACGTACGCACGCAACAGTGTGCAACGAATTGGTAAATCGATAGGCGCGCGCGACCGAGTTTCATATATACGTATACAGCGCCACCGTCGCTGTCCCGTCGTGGATCGCGGAAGTTGTAAAGGAAAAAAGGAGCAGAGAGAGAGGGAAAAAAGGATAAGGAGTCTCGAGGTCCGGGGGATTGCGCATCCTGCCATTACCGACTTATTGCCCTGGAACCAAACAAAACTCGGGCTTTTTCACGCACCGAAGAGCCGCTCGCGCGCGTTGCGCGCTCTGATAAGCAACGCGCGCGCGCGCTCGTCCCTCTTCCTTATTGTTTCGATTCTTCCGTGTGCCCCTTTCACGAAAATATCCGTCCCTCTATATATATATATAAACTCGCCGGCTTGTTTTTCCAGCGTTCTCTCTGTCTGCCACGCGCGAGCGTTGCCATGACACTCGACGTCGATTTATGGCACGCGCGCAAATACACGTCATGTTCGGCGGCGGGGGTAGGGGGGCCTGGCTCCTTGGAGCAACCCTACTGCGGCTGCAGATGAGGCTGTCCCGCGCGGCACGTCTCTCCTTACATCGGCTAAAATCCAATGCGCGTCACTGTCACCCCCGTTCGACTCCCCCTCGCGCCCAACCAGCCGCGAATCAAACTCGACGTGTCCCCGTGTCTATTTCGCTATTTGATTTGATTACATACGCCCCGAGTCTATTTCGGTCGCCAGTTCCATCGGATATCTCGTGGGCCGGGCGGTATACGACTTTTAGCCGAGAGACGCGTATTCGACTCGCGTCCCTTGGATATGTTCGAAAGCCTCAAGGTCGCGCCACAGACACATATAGATGCGTATGTACGGTCATCAATTTTGTTTTATCAATTAAAACTTCGGCCGAAGAATTGGCCATAAGAGAAACGGCAAACTTGTCGCCGCGGCAAGATCGAAAAGGTCGCCGTCAAAGTCCTTCTCAACCCGACCACCCACGCGTTGTTATCCAATCAACGCGTGGAAGCTCGGGAAATCATCCCTCGGGCCTATACGAGTATAGAGAAAGCGTTCGGGGGCCGAGTTTGCGCGCGCGACCTTCGTTCCTACCCCCTCCTCCCCTCTGTCGAATACGTCAGATTATCCGATGGACTATCGGATGTCGACGTACAAATTAGTACGAGTCGGCGGTTTTTGCTAAGCTTTGATGTTTCCGTTGAATTGGTTTTTCGTGCACTATTGGAACATTAGCAGTTGTGCGTTCCCCTTATCTACGTTGTTAGAAATAACGTTGATCCATTAACGGCCAAGAATTCCGATTTTCAAGCTCATTTTCAAGCCTCATTACTGTGACTGAGGAGTGCTCTTTCAGAATCTGGTTTCAAAATTGTGATATCTTCACTAGAAAATAGAATATGACGGCTTTAGTGTGGAAGAAAATGAATATTTTGAGAGCAAATTTTTTCCATGTTATTTTCTCACAATAAAATAGAGAGAAAACTTCTCGCTCTTTTCTTTTGTGTACCGAAGGTTGAAAAGGCAAGGAAATTTCTCGACATTTTAATGTGAAAAAAAATCGTTGAAAAAATTTGTTCTCGAAATTTCCATGTTTTTCGACATAAAAGCCGACATATTTAATTCCCTAGAAAAGATATCTTAACTTTGAAAGTGCAGATTCTGAAAGGACGTGCCCAGAAATCGTAGGGAGCATAGATTTTGATTGGGAGTTCTCATTCCTTAATCGTAATAATGAGGCTTGGAAATGAGTTTGAAAATCGGAATTCTCGGTCGTTAACGGGTTAAATTCAACGTACTTTTATCAATAAACTTTTGAAATTCTGCGAGTTTCGACATGAGTTTCAATATTTTTCAGAATAATTGATTCGATTGATATACATCAACATCATTATGGATAAAATAGTTTGAAATTTCCAAAATTTGATAATCAATGTTGATAGTAATAATATGAAAATATAAGACTCGAAATTATTAATGTGTTTTCGTGCGTTAATATCATGTTCGTTAGCTTTTTCAATTTGCCGTTAATCTAATTTGATACGCTTATTGCCGAATGCGATTCCATTGGGTACATATGCACGCATGAAATCGAATAACAATATTTGTAAGAGTGTAAAAGCTGTCGTTAATAATTTATCGCGACTGATTTACATTTATATTTGGCGCGGCAAAGTGGTATCACTTTGATGAATCGCATGATCGACGCAAGGGTGATTTCTGCCTGTTAAATGTACCGCGCGATAATCAATCTCGCCGCGTATATTCCCGTTTATATAGAGTTTCCGATATTTCAGCGTTGCGAGTGTGTTTCCACGGGCGACGTGCGCGAGTTATACAATTCGTATATTGCGTCGTATCAAAAACTGTGAGTGAAAATCCAAGTGTCCGCGACGAGAATAGCGAGCTGGGGAAAATTCGCGTCTATAAAAAGCTGCAGGCCGTTAGCGCACCTGAGAGTTAGTGCAGCACTTACCTTGGAGTATTTTTTTTAGAAACATGCCGTTATGGATGAGCTAGTTTGCATATGACTCGACAGACTCTCAGCAGTGGAATACGGTCAAATATCGATCTATAGCCCTCTCGGGCATCCACCTTGCAGGAAACGCCAACGGCCTACTGACCATTTTTCTCTCTCTCTCTCTCTCTCTCTGCAATACAATCAGCTCGCTACATCCGTCGTTGTCAATCATTGCTTTCCTATCGTTTTCATGAGTAAGTTTTCTCAGTAAGTTTTATCAATGCGCTCCACTGGCTTTGTGTATTAAATTTTTTTCCGTGTCCGTTTGCAACAGTTTTTGCTGCATACCTCTTCCGATAATCAATCAGCTATGAACTCGATACAATTCCCGACTATTTTATTATTTCCCTTATGAATGTATCATGTTGGTCCTTTGATTAAAATAAGGTATAATATCCTCCACGTCGGAGCAAAAACATCCGACGAAATTCTTTTTCCGAAACTTTTCTTTTTCAATAAAAATTAATTCTAGACGAAAGTCATTCACATCCACGAGCGCGCGCGGAATAGCCGAGTGCGTACATACGGCCGCTGTATAAGTTATTAGTGCGTTGAAACAAAGAAAAGCTTTTACCGCACGCGATCAATTTTTCATACGTCAAAAAGCATCAACAACGAGATAATCCGGATAGCGTTACAAATGCGCACCTGTGAGTAGTAGGGTAACGCAGTAACAAAGTCGCGTGTGTGTGTGTGTGTGTGTGTGTATAAAATACAGCGCGCCAGCGGTACACAACAAAGCTCGAGTGGTACTTTCATTAACTTTGGAGGAAGAACAAACATGGCAAATGTGTAAAGCCGAAGTGCGACCCTCTCGCGAGTCGCTTGCAGTCACAATCATGCGCCCCAGGAGCGGCGCGTATATATACATATATGTACCGCCAGACAGCCACTCGAGTGGCAGGCTCGTCAAACAAACTCGGCGGCGCACAAAAAGCTCGCAAAGTTGGAGCCGCACACACACGCGCGCGCGCGAGACTCGAGCTGCAATCTAAAAATTCGGCGATTCCCCGAGACGTCTTGAACACACACACACACACACACACACACACACACACACACACACACACACACACGGTACTGCACGTAGACTCCGCTCGACTGGGCCGACAGTTTGTTTTCGCGCGCTCCACCCCCCGCCCGAGGATACATGTATAGCGTGGCCAAATGAAGCAGCTGTGTGTGTGTTCGCGCGCAGTTCCGTATACTGCACATACACAGCGAGGGAGTTTGGATTCGGGCGATGTAGTAGGAGGGCGAGCAAGCGCGAGCGAGCACACACTGCAGTGCAGCGAGACGAGAGCCTGGCCAAGCGATAAGCGCCCCAGTGCCGCCGCCGAGAGAGGTATCGACGCGTGAAAGCGTCCGGCGAGCACCGTTGTACTATTATAGTCGCGCGCACGCCGGCAAAAACTCGCCCCGTTTCCACGTGACTGTTCGCTTTTGTGTACGCGTACTTTTGCGCTCGGAATTAGCCGCTAGTTTTGCTTCTACAGGAAGAATTCATATATACATGCCAAGTGCACGAGATGCTTTGAGGGCTAATTGCGCTGCGCAGTTGACCCGATCCCTCGCTCTCACTGCCATTGACAATCGCGTATGCATTGGCAGCATCTCGCCTCTCTGTTACTTTGGTAGTTTAGCCTTTGCTATTGTACGCGTACTGTGTGCGTATATAACTGATTGATTTGCTAACAAAGGAAGAGGTCAATTAATTGTGCTGACTAGGAAGGGGGCAGGAACTTTGGGTCACCCCGGTCAAATGCTTCTTGCCTAACAGTTTATATCGAGCCATACACTTTGATGCTTTGAGCTCTGGATCGTTATTATGCACGAACGTTATGCATCGGTATGAGACGTAACTGACTGCAGTCAATGGGCCATCCCCTAAAGATTTTTCATGAATTTGGCTATTATAAAATTTGAATTTCATCATTTTGCGAACGGTGCGTTAAACCTGTCAGAAACCATTGCTATAACAATCATCTGCCCAATTTAACCCATTCAAGATCAGTCAATTGACCAGTCACTCGAACTGGTCATTGTACAATTTGTGTTATAGTCAATATGCTTCTCTTATAATTCAACCCTCTCACGTATAGCTCACTTTCATTGATATTTTCACCATCTGACAACTGTGCATAATTGATTCATATTCTCATCTATATTTAGTTATTATTCATGAATTGTGAATATTTTAGGTATTCCCGAGGATTTCCATATAGTTGAAAAAAGTGACATAACCAATCCAAAGATGAGATGTTTTCATGCGTAACATACAGTAGTCAGAAGTGAATTTATGAATGATTACACTTATTTATTGTAATTCAGTTAGCAGAGTGAAATAAGAAGAAGAAAGGATAAAACAGGGAGTAAAAGTTGAAAGTGTCGTAAGAGAGTGGTTTCAAGTTCTAAATGAGCAAAGAAGCCATCGGAAATTTTCTTTCAACTCTACCAACATAACCCGAACGTCACGGGTAACCAGAAAGCAACGGAAATACGAAGTATCAGACGGGAGTGCCACGTTGCCTTCAATGCCACATAGAAGTTAACGTACAGTGTCAGCTTGAATCAAATTAGATGTAACGATACGAAATAGATTGAAGTCGATTAAATTTGACATTGTGTAAGGGTACTTAAATAGATCATTTCGGCTTGTATAGTGATTAAGGGGTCGATGCCGAATAATTACTATCAACAAACGTGAACGGTGAATTATTTTAAGACAGAGACTGAATAGTCATCATTATAGATACACATTTATCGAAGACCATTATTTTTATGTCGGTACGTGAAATTTGAATAACAAATGATACAGTTGAGTGCTTTTTTTAAACTGTAGCTATAGTGTATACCTGCAGACGAGTAAAAAGCAGAGGTCAACTTCAATGTCTTCGTATTATTCTGATCGACTTGACAGTCCAGCCTCACGTGAACAATAAGAAAATATTATTTCTCCACCGAGAACGACATCGACTATTCCACTAGGTTTTCTCTCCAAAGCCACGTCTTTGTTGCTATATTTACGTTGGTTCCGTACCCCGAGCTGCACAGTTGGAAGAGCCGAGTTTTTCTCCTCTGCAGAACGATGTCGCGGTACCTTTGAGATCCTCATTATATACCGTTTCGGGCAATTCATCGGGTCGCTATTTTGACCGGCGCACAATCATAGATATTTTCTACTCGGGACATATAACAATAAAGAGAAAAAGAAAAGTACGAGTGGAAGCTCGTAACTTTATACTCCGCAATTCTGCCATTCCGTCGTGACTCCATGTCACAATTCTCTCTTGTACTGCTTTATTGCGCGTTGCGCTGGCCAAATGGATTGTCGGAGAAAAATCCATCACGACTATTCAATGTGTACCTATACTTTCGCGTGGCCTCTTTCTTGTCAATCACTTTCTTCTTTGCAGCACGTATTATATGTATACATGGCGGTTATCAAGTGGCTATACAGGGTGTCCCAGTAAGTTCGCCGAGGGAGAAAATGAGTGAAAGAGACTGATGCAATGATTCGATTCATCCTAAAAACCATAGGTAAAATGTTGATAGTTTCTTTGCAATTGACAATAAATGATTGACGAATGAGGTCTCAGCTCTACCAGAATTTTGACTCCAAGGCGGAGCCTGTGTCTTGTACAAAAGAAAGAGGAGGGACTGAGCCAGTCCTCGGAAAATGACCTGGGTCCCTTTTTTGCGTGGGTTGACCTATATTTCTCTTCCGGCCGAAGGCAAGCTGTACTATTTGGAAATTCTCAGCCAAGGTTTTCATAATCACATGTTTCTCCCAGAACAAAATTTATCGTATCATACATTCACTGTCAACAAGTATCTCATCTCATTAATTTTGATGTAGCACTTCACTAGTCCACTCTTGTAACAGCAATAAACTCACTCAACTCGATTTTGTAGATTCACAAAATTTAACAATTTCGCAATTTTGAAAATCAGTACTCAAGAGTACAGGAATAAACGAAACACTGAGAAATTAAAGAAGTCCAGAGAAAATCGGGAAAATTACAAGGAACGAGTAGACTGATTGACAGACGTACAACGACTAATACCGCGACTGAACAGTTTGCAACAGACGAGTTGTGAAGAACAGGAAGGGGTACGTGATTTCGAAAATTGAGACGATCTGATTGGTTCTGGGAAACTCTCCAGCAAAAAATTGTCATTTTTGGGTACTCTAGTCTCACTTAAATTCTCAACATATGTATGGAATCATAAAAGATGCCTGTATAAGGACGGCAGCAACTATCCTGGGAAGTATATGACTCTGGGAAACGGTCAATTTTTATTGCGGTTCATCCCCGTAACCCTCTCAAGGCCAGAGAAAACCAAGGATGACAGCTATTTTTCAGACATTATTTGAAAAAAACTGGATTGCACGGTAATCCAAGGATTGAATAATATCTCACGCGCTATTCATCAATGACTACGGCACCGCGGCCAGATGCAGCCAGATGGGGCCGTTCGAGCACAAGCTGGACTGCCGTCGTCATACCACGGGCCAGTCCCGAGAGTCGAAGGAACTGCCCTCACTGCACTGAGCCCAAGACCCTTTTTTATTGCTCTTAGCACATCGAAATCGTAAAGCGCTAGAATACTGCGAACTTAATTTTTCAAATTGATTGATCAGTGATTGTTTTTCCTGATCAAAACGAACTTTGAACAAAAAAAATCCGACAATATTTGCTCTTTTGACTGAATTGCGGGGATTAAGTAATAAACGACCTATATTGTCATAACTTATGGATACGAGAATATTCGCATCGACTTCCAATATTTAATTGTAAATATCGAAGATTTTATGAAGAAAAATATGTACAAAACGGGTAATTTTCGAATCTCGATTTTTAGATTTTATCCTATCAAAGTTGATTAGCTTTAGTTTAGATTGATATGGAGACAAGATTCAAACATATTCTTATAACTTATGAATACCAAGATCTGTTCATCAACTTTTCAATCTTTGATCGTGATTGTTGAAGAATTTATCAAGAAAAAACGCGTACTCTAGTGTGAGAAGTTGGCGGTTCAAAACATTCAAAAGAGCAAATATTGTCGGATTTTTACCGCTCAAAGTTGGTTTTGATCAGAAAAAAAAATCACTGATCAATAAATTTGGAAAATTAAGTTTGCAGTATTTTACCATTTTTCGATTGAGATGCGCTGAAAGCCATAAAAAAAGGTTTTGGGCTTGGATCTGTGAGGGTCGTCACCTGGCTCTCGGGACTGGCGAGAGGTAAGATCCCTCCCGTAGCCGCTCCATTCAAAATCTATGTGAAAGAAATTAACACGGCAGGGATATTTGCCCAGTTCTAAGTGACGCGCATAATATACGGATTAGACGAGTCCCTCGGCCAGGTATGTATACATACCATTCCACAATTGCTCATTTCATTTTTCAAACAGTTTGCGTATTAGTAGTGATGCATGGTGCATTTATCGTCACTGATTTCTTACGAAAAGTCCTTCATTCGTTATTTATTCCATGTGAATATCTCAAATGAATCTTCGTAACGATCGAATATTACGAACTCGAATTATTAATATGAACCGACTTTCGTCAGTTATATTTTATTCTACAACTAAAAATAAAAAATTAATGTGATGAGATACTTGTTGACAGTGAATGTATGATACGATAAATTTTGTTCTGGGAGAAACATGTGATTATGAAAACCTTAGCTGAGAATTTCCAAATAGTACAGCTTGCCTTCGGCCGGAAGAGAAATATAGGTCAACCCACGCAAAAAAGGGACCCAGGTCATTTTCCGAGGACTGGCTCAGTCCCTCCTCTTTCTTTTGTACAAGACACAGGCTCCGCCTTGGAGTCAAAATTCTGGTAGAGCTGAGACCTCATTCGTCAATCTTTGATTGTCAATTGCAAAGAAACTATCAACATTTTACCTATGGCTTTTAGGATGAATCGAATCATTGCATCAGTCTCTTTTACTCATTTTCTCCCTCGGCGAACTTTCTGGGACACCCTGTATATCGCGAGAGGCTAAATGGATGAACTATTTTAAGTGGAATCGTGGCCGTTTGTAAGCGCGTTGTATAGCTTGCCTCTAGATTCGCGTGCGTGTTTCCGCAAATGGAATGAAACGTGATAGCTCATATATAGTATTACAGGAATCCTTGACCAGATCGAGTGATCAATATAATTATCTCAATTGTACATCCATATATCTATATATATATATATATATATATATATATATATATATATATATATATATATATATATATATATATATATATATATATATATATATATATATAACACATATTTATAACGAAAGATGCGCAGGATAAGAGTGAAAGAGGTCAAGCACGTATATACCTCTAATACTGATATCGTGGAGGAGGGTGGGAGGCGATTAAAATCCCGGCGAGTACATCCATTCATATCGTTGAATGTGCCGGCTTTTGAAAAGTTTGCCCGCGCGAGTTTCCTGTTCATCTTAAAATTTTACCGCCAGCGCGCGCGTTTATTGTGGATTCGCGCGCGGAATCCGCGAGCCACTTTGACGAACAAAACCATCCCTCTTACTTTTATATTTGCCCTTTGAGCGAGTCTTTTTCGGTGCAGTATGCCGTTAGCGCTCGCGAATATAGTACTCCAAAATTGGAAGTATTCCTTTTTATGTGTCCCAAAGTCGAGCGCGCACTCACTGTGGACTTGCCTTTGTAAAGTCCTGTCGCGATTACTTCTCCGAGCGATGCTCCAGTAAGCCAAGAGACGGAGTCGGGGGAAATTTGTCGAAGCTAAGTTTCCTTCAATTTCGGTGATATTACGGAAAGTCGAAAAGCCGAATAATATACCGGTGTAGTTTTCCTATCCTCCCCCTCCTCCTCCTCCCCCCCCCCAAAAAACTTTATTCATCTCCGACTGTCCTATCACTATTCGAGCTTGGCTCCGCCGTACATTTAATGGAATGTCGCGGGTTTCTTGCGAACGTGTGTATCCTGTACCCCGCTTTTGTACGGAGCCATGAATGTTCATTTATTTAAATAAAACCATATACATATTATTCAAAGAGAAAGAGAGAGAAAGGGAGCGATACGTTTTTCAAAAAAATCACGACCCGCCGTATTAACATTTCATGAAATGAAATTATACTTGCAAATTGAAAAGCTGCCCCCCTTTTATATGTACACCCCCCCCCCTGTAAAAAGAGCGTAGGGCATTTAACCGAGTTATGCAAAAAAATGGAGGTACCCGCGCGTATATGAATATTGCGCGCCGTCGCGCGAGCTTATAACGAGATATATATCCAAGTCGATATCCCCATCTCTCCGGGGGATTGTCGATAAAACAATCGTCGCAATCATGCAAATTTTTAATTCCTTCGTTCCGATATTGTCTCGAGAACTGCGCGCGCGACTCGATTGACAATCGACAATGAGAGAGAATGCAAAGTCTGGGGCCGGGAAACTCGAAGGAAAAATAATCCGAACGAGCCGGCCGGGGCTTGTATCGATTTGATTATACTCCGCATCTCGTTTGATTACTCCTGTCTGATGCATTTTCGCGTACGCCACGTGGCATTGAAAAGTCAATACACGAGAGCAGCCTAATTGAGTCTCGCCCGGGACACGCGTCCTCCGCCGAGAGCAAATCCGTCTCGTTCCGCGCGGAGCAGTAACGCTCGCGCGCAACAGCCGAGTCATAACGAGGGCATTGCGCGCGACAGAACGAGCCCCTAAACGTACCTATATAGAGATACACGCTGTACGATATCAAAAGCGCGCGGCTGTGGCGGCCGAGGATATATATATATATATATATATATATGTATATAATAAAGCTGGCAAGTCGTTGCGGGAGGCACGCGTGATTGTGGAGCGTTTGCACTGAGGATAACAGTCCGATACGTCAGTCACGGATAAAACCGAGTATCCAGACGTTTGCCTCGGATCGATCGCTCGCGCAACGAAAAATATAGTATCTTCGTGTATATAATGTGAGGGCAGACAGTGTGCGACTGAAGGCTATGATATTTCTCGTGTTTCTGGTTCTTTTTGGGTACCAATACACGAGTTATGTGGGTAGTATTAATAAAAAATGTCGCAAACCACTGTTTTACAATAATTTGAACTTATGCTCACTGCTTTTCTTCGAACTTTTTCCAATTTCACTCTGCTAACTGAATTACAATAAATAAGCGTGCGATTTTTATCATTTCTTCACATGTGACTACTCTATCTTACGTAAAAACATCTGATCTTTCAATTGGTCCCGTTAGTTTTCATCAAACTATTTTCTATCATACTAGAAATGCTCACTTTCGCGGAAGCAATAAAAGTGAGTTGCCAATAGTTCTCGTACGGCTGATCACATGGACATTCTCGGAAATATCAATATTCACAATTGCTATGAATGAGTACTAGATAGAATTGAAAATATAAATGCGACTCGATTTTCCATCACTGCCAGATGGGCTAATTTATCTGAATCGATGGAAGTGACCCCATATGTGAAAGGGTTGGATTATAAGAAACGCACATTGACTACACAAACTGCATAATAGCCGATTGTAGTGAGTAGGATCAATTGACTGATTTTGAATGCGTTAAATGAAGATTGTTATAGTGAAAGTGGTGGTTTCTGACAGGCCCCGAGCTAACCTAACCAGTTTCAATTTTACGTCACGCGAATTCGCTAAAAACCCTCAGAACGTGGCGCTTGGCGTCAGTTACATTGCACATAAAGTGGAGAATCGCGCGAGGGAGGCTGACTTTTTCGGGCTGTGCACCTGGATCAGCAGCAACAGCAGCAGGGGAAAAATCAGGCGATTACGGTGCGGGGCGCGTGCGCCGCGCGGTATGTACAGCACGCGGATCACGTGCCGCCGTGAGAGGGTAGAGAGCGTGTGCGTCCGCAGGTGTGCGTGTGCACGACGGTGGAGTAGCTGCGCGATAGTCCGAGGCAGGCGCTCGCCAGGGCAGCACGTGTATTCACCTGCAGCCGATCGCCGAGCATACATCAGGCTCGATTCAAAGTCCTCCCGAAAGTGAAAGCCCAGTTTGATGATCGCCGGCTCGCGATCAGCTCGAGCTGGCGACGTGTCGACCGCAGTGCGCGCCCCGATCGGCAGATCTCGTCGATGCCAAGCGTGCAGGAGGAACAAAAAGTGCCGGGGGTGCAGTGGTATACACGAGTTCGGTGGACAGTGATAACGTGTATACTCGGCCCGAGACACCCGGAGGATGAATCGCTAAATGAAAAGAGGCTTATCGTGTCCGCGGCGTGATTTTTGCGCGGCGCCCCAAGTGTTACACACACACACACACACACACACACACACACACACATACACACACACACACCAAGTGCTATTCTCGGAGCTGCGTTCTTGAAAGTTGCGCTAATGGCCAGAGAGCCTAGATAACTTTATTCGACGCGCGGCTATGAAAATCCATACGACCGAGCGACAGTGTGTGTGTGTGTGTGTGTGTGTCGGAGGCTAATCCACGGCGTATACCCGAATAACGCCCGTTTCAAATAGCTCCGAGCGAACGAGCTCACGTATATATACCGATAGCTCGATACTCGGCTCATCAGTCCGAGCCGTCGATCGGGGGGTGGGTGGCAAAAACGGCGAAGGCCGCGCGCCGAGGAAAGAAGAAGCTGAAAAAAAACGACGAAGGCAATCACACTCGGAGGGGCTCTCGCGGGCACATGCCTTGTCATATCTGGCAGTTGTCGAGGGCGGCCGACGACTCTGCTGCGGCTATCTCGCTCGATTTGGCCTATCGAGATGTGAGGGCTGGCAGTCGCGGCGCGATACCCGTGCGCCCTGTATATACGCTCAGTGCGCGCACTGCAGAGAGAAGCAGCAGACGCGGCTATGATCGGGCTGTGGTCGTTCAAGCCGAGGCGAGCCGGCAGAGCGGAGATCATGCTCGGTGAGTCCCTCCTTCCCTTCCCTTCCCTCGAAAATTTTCGCCTAATGTACACACGCGTGGCCCGCGCAATCGTGTGTTCAACGTACACGGCGACCCGATTGAAACGCCGATATTTAAAGGGGAACGGTCCTCTATATCCCCGTCACGCGCTGTAATGCGTTCCGTTCATCAGCGGATAAAAGCCTATTAACCACGGCTCAACTTGCGCGCACCTACTCTCTATCGCCCCCGCGGCTCTTCCCATTCTGATTGCACGCGATCAGTGTTCCGCCGGGGCAGGATTATACCCAGTCGGAATGTTCTCTCGTTCGATTAACGCGATCCTCGCCGCGAGTATATCGGATCGCCCGACCAATTCGAATACGTTCCCATCCAGTTTGTTAACGATCTCTCTCTTCGAGAGCCGCGGCGACGAGGGTAAAAAACGCACATCTCGGGTATTGGATCAGTCTTGAAATTCCCAGCCGCTAACGATTTTAGTTGGAAGAGGGGAAGGAAAAAATACGAGCTGCACGTACAGTAGGACGTGTGGATTACGAATTGATCGCGACCAAACGCGCGCAGCGTCGACTTGAATTTTGCGCGTCACTTCGCTCGTCGATACACTAGCACACATATATACGATTCGGGTGATAGTAGTCCGCGCTATCGGGTTAATTGAATTTTGCCGTATACACGCGCGAGGGGTAGAAATTACAAGCCGTGACATATTGGTTTTGTTATGACGAGTCGTTGTCATCGTGGATCGAGGAGGAGGGGGGTGTAGGGCGAACGCGGTGAACCCACTTCCCCCGTCCGGCGCGGCATATAACGATGTCACCCACATGTGTGTATCCGTATCGATTCGCGCGCGAGCGGGTGTATAGACTATGTGTGTGTATACAGCGGGAAAAAGTGCGGCCAAGGTTAGCACGCGCGTGACCCCTCGGCCGTTATACGACGCGTCGGCGTGTGCCGGTGCATTAATCGTTCATTAGTCCCAAGTATGCGCAGCATTCGAAACTCAAGCGCACGGCTGGTGCATATAACGAACCCTCCGAATACTTGAACGAGCCGCGGCGACGGGCGCTGGATCGCTGCATTCGCGTCTATACCATTCCGCGTTGTTGTGAATTCCCCCCTGTACGCGTTATCGGGCTCGGGGAGAAATCCGAGGGCGAATTATCGAGCCGACGAGGTGGGCCATCGCTCTTGTGCAACTCGTCGCGCGTAAAAATATACGAATATGCGCCCGAGCCCGTCCATCAGCCCGTCCTCTTATCATCCGATCGGCGCGCGCGCGTGTATATACGTATATACGTATAACGCGGCGGTGAAAAATATGTGTGTCTCGCGGCTCGACGCGCGTCCCGTAAACAACGCCTCGAATAATCTCTCGGCTCCGCTGTACCGGGGGCCGTGAGTCGGGCAAGCCGAAAACCCCCAGCCGCGCGCGATAAACTCATGTTTTATTGAAAAATCGATCGGCCCCCCGCCCCGCAAAAAGCCAGTGGGTTTTCATCTCCGATTCGTGTTCCTCGCTGGCTGCAAGCATGTATATACATATAGACACACCGCGAGGCGAGGCGCAGCCAGCCGGCCGTAAGTGATTCGAGCGGCGAACGGCCGCCGATCCGATTCTCCCGCCGGAGAATTGATTTACACGATCTAGACGGCCGTACACGCACACGCAGAGACCCGGTTGTTTACCCGTCGCGGCCCGGCAAAGTTTTTCGGGGGCAGCAGCAGCTCGACCCTCCGGGGAGAAAATTGCGACAGCCCGCGCGCCACTCACGATCCCCGACACTTGGCATTTGGAAATTGGAGCGGCCGTCGGCCGCCGACGAGAAGGAAAAAAAAGGATATATACCGGTGCGCGCGTCGGCCTGTGCTTCCGTCTTGGCTCTCGACGCGCGTCACGTAGTCGTCGTTTTATGTATATCTATATTGTCCGAGCGGACGGGGCGGACGCGTGGGCGCTATATAGTGCTCCGGGGGAAAAACGAATCATAATGCCGGCTATATGCACGCCCGAATTCCCGCGATCCTCTTCTCTATTTTTAGCAAAATGCGTGCATATACCGCGGGGAAGCCGGACGGTATCAGCAGCCCCACAATCGGGCGATATATATGATCGGAACCGCCGCCCTACTGCAGACTCGTATATATTTTTATTAAAAGTGCCTTTCTCCTCTTGTACTCGCGGGCGCGCACGGCCGCTGAATCACTTGGCTATACACGCGCATCACATACCCATAGCGATTCGTCGGAATCGAGCGAGGAATTGCGATACTCGAGTCGGGGGGAAAAGCGCGTGTATAATACGCTCGGTTGGGCGTGGTTCGGCCTGTACTGCAGCTGTTGTGTGCGCGACGCGCCCGCGCCGCCTGTATATATCTACGGGAGCGCAGCTCTTGTTCTCGCCCGGATATCCAATTAATGAAAATTATAACGGAGGGGGATTGGGTTTAGGGTGAACTGTCGTCGCGAGGATTCTCCGCGAGCTTCTTGCTCGGTGTGTGCGCGAGCGGGAGACACCTCAGGCCGAGTCTCGTGGCTTAATCAAGTTTGCCAACTTTATAATGCAACTGTAAACAAGCCCATACAACACGTGACTGCACTCGAAGGTATATACTTATGTGCAGCGCGTCAGAGCTCAGTAGTCACGTATCGAAAACTTCGCGCAGCTGCAGAGCGCGGGGCCGCTGTATCGCGTGTGAATTAGCTCCTCTTTCTGCAGCTCACCCGAGCTCTCGATAATTCACCTTTGACCCACTAATTCAGCCGGTGAAAGAATAATGAGCGCGGGCTCGCGATCAAAGGGGGCCCGAGCAACTTATATTTCTGTGCGCGCGCGAGCAGCTCTTTCTCTCTCTCTCGTTGCGCGGAAATATGCGCTTGTAAACTCGAGATAAAACTGCCCTCGCGAATTCAGGTTATAATTAACATACAAATTGCGCAGCTCCGCCGTTCTGTAAACGTGAATTTACGCGAGTTAACCCGGGCTATTTATAGGCGCGACGACCCCCGCGAATTTCACTTCTAGTTTCTGGCTTTTTCAAGGCCAGACCCATCCCGCGAAAATTACACGCGCGTATATATGTATGTGTGCGATCCCGTCGCTCGCACACAACGCTCGGATCGACTCGTTCGGTTGGCTAAACCAAAGCCTTTTGGAAAATTTTCCGATGATTCTACAATGTTTGTTTAGCTATGCGCGAGTAGAAGTTCTGTGGTTTAGATTGAAGAAATACGTTGTACTACAATATTTACCGTGGTAAAACTTTCGTGGGAAAAAGTGCTAGGAGATTTTTGAAAATTTAATCGAATCGAATCCAATCGAATCGAATTGTACAAATTGACTGATTGGAAGGTTCACCGTCATCCCGGGTATAGTTTCTCTATGAGTACACTGAGAAAAAATCTATTGAAAATGGACATCGTGTATATTGGCAGGAAATTTCGTGATATACAAAAAAGGAAGAAGAATCTAGTGAAAATGACTAGGACACTTAATTTTTGAGGATTTTTCAATATTTTTTTTTTATTAATTTTTGCTCCATCAGTTCGTTGCTCCGGAATATTCTAAATTTTCACGTGTCATTCCTTCTGTCAGCAATTAATCTTCATAGTTGCTGACAGAAGCAATCACAAGAATATTTAAATACGGGATAATAAAGTCAATCATTAGTGAACATTCTTTGTAGTATTAATGTTATTGTTATAAAGAATAATATCTATTTTACATATGAATAGGATTACTCAGTGAAAAATATATGTTAATTTTCACTTCTTCTCCTCGTTTAAATTTCAAAATAGTAAAAGTTAAATTTACGGGAGATACAGTGTGTTAATTTTCAAAGGATTTTTTCCTGACTGTAGCGTGACTTGTATAGCCGAGAAAATGGCTCGCGAGACTCACCCCCCTTCTCCATCCACTTTCCCCAAAACCCATAATCTGAATTGATGGAAAACGTTATCCTTGATCTTCACTATACGGTGCAAAGAGAGACAGGGAGAGAGAAAGCCATCCCTTTCTCTTAACGTAAATTGAAATCTCTCGTCGACCCCATTGGCCAGTGTCTCCCGGGCCGATAAGTTTGAGCGGCGAATCGGATCAGGGGAGCCGCAGCGTCGGCCTGCAAAAAGGGCGAAATAATCAGGCTCATCCTTCGAGACACGTTACACGAGAATAGAGGCGCCTCCGGGAGCCGCGTGTAATACCTTATTGATATATCGTTCGGATCGCAGCTCAAAATGTCTCGTATGTGGGTCGTCGAGCCTGAAGTGGCTGAAATATTAATGGCTAATTATGAGCACGTGTTGATGAGCCCTACGCAAACCTGCTTACCCCTACCCTATACCGCCAAGCTGATCAATAGATTAAAGCGAGCAACACGACGTGTTGCGGATCCGCACAATAGACTAGATCCTCCCCGCTATATACGCTATATACCCCTCCCGGCGGCCCACTCGTTTTGATTACGACGATACGCAAGTCCGATCGCTAACGAGTCGACGAGGGAATGAAAAAGATCGCTCGCGGATATTTGTAGACGCGCGGCTTTTGCGGAGCTCGATAGATCGAATATCCGAGGGATTACTCTTTGATCGATCAGGAGGCGAGCCTCGATAAAGCGGAAAATTTCGGCTTGATTTGAAAAGGAGCATTGTTCCGTTTTTCACGGCTCGCCCTATTGAGTAATGGCCTGTTCAAACATGGTGAGTAATCCCTCGGG
Organism: Aphelinus atriplicis; assembly: GCA_020882685.1. Taxonomy (NCBI): domain Eukaryota; kingdom Metazoa; phylum Arthropoda; class Insecta; order Hymenoptera; family Aphelinidae; genus Aphelinus; species Aphelinus atriplicis. The sequence continues at coordinate 52,706,550 of CM037073.1, read as the reverse complement.
ATGGAACGAGAATCTGCTGGATATTGGGCCGAGTGATTTCTTCGCTTTATCGATATTTACGTGCATTGTGCAAAAATTCGCCCCCGTCCTCGCGTGTGTGTGTTTGTGGGACGTGGTACAAGCCAGAGAGTTAAGTTGTAACTTGATACGCAATTTTGAGAATCGATCCCAAGACGTCACCAACACCTAATGTAAAATAGTGGAATCTTTCGATTATGCTGTATTAATATTTATTTTGAAGAAAGAAGAAAAAGTAAATACCTCCCGAGTACATGTGTTACGTGCTCATATCACTTTGCTTTTTTAATTAAGCTCAGGCAGTGTGTGACTATTGCGTTTCGTGTCGGTAATTACCATTGCAACCTATCAAGATATTCTCCAGTCACTCCGCCAAGGAAACCACGTGGGACTCCGTATATATGTATGCGAGCAATAAGAGTGGAAAATTGCGGATGGGTGGGTAAGAACGATTGCCTGGGCGTCAAATGAGTTTAATCTGCCGAGCTTATTTATTGAAATTATGTTTCACAAAAGCTGACGTACGAGACTTACCATCGAACTTGGGGGGAAGGGGGGGGTAGAACTTTTAATTAATTTGAAACTCAATTCGCGAAGCATTCAATCAGACGCGTTGTTTCCCGCTTCTTATGGCTCGGAAATTTCTCCATATACTTGCGAGCAATATATAACTCGCCGTATATGCTTTCGTGATAAACACAAACAACACACTCGCGAACCAAGTTGCATGATTAAATCGTGACAGTCTCATTAATAATTCAACTGCAAACAAATCAATTCGTGATTCAATCAAATCAACAAATTTATGATCTATATTCTTAAGTAAAGTGTCACAAATTACATTCAATTTGATGTGTCAACTTGATGAACTCCATTAACGTGAACGATTGATATTTTCGAGATGAACGTCTCGAGCATGTACACATATATATATATGGGCAATTCTACCAACTAGGACGATTTTATGTGATATGGTTTTTTTCAATACCCAAATGTTGGAAATGAAAAAAAAACACTAAATATGAAAATTTTTTTTTCAAAAATTGGAAAATTTAATTGTGATATTCATATGTACTGCGTGTAACTTCTTCGTTTACACTTGGAGCATCTCAGTAAGAGGTCAGATTTTTTACCTGTAATCTACCTTGGGATCAGCATAACAATACTTGATAATTTTCATTAATGTGCTCTCCATATAAAGACTACTTACATGTAAGTGAAGCTTCGTGATGAAATTTTGGTATGAAATTATGTTCAGCCTTTTTAAGCTACAGCTTTTTTAGCGATCGACTACTCTCAAATGTGTTAATACAGTTCGATTAAGCACTCGAAAATGAAGAAATTAAAGTATGGAACATTCATGTGCTACCCGTAAAAAGACCATAAAATAATCGATCATGTTAAAAAGTAAGAACGTGAACAGTTTAAAATTACTGGTTTTTCTCGTGGCACACTCAGAAACAATGTTGAAATCAAACAAAAAGCCTTGTGAATCCTTGTTCAGGTTCTGATGAAGGTGCCTAGAGATTGCTGCAGTTATATTCTTTATATGTGGGGCGTTTCACGTCAACTCTTTGCGGCCGGTGCGCGGAAATACTGAAACTTGCCATTTTTGTCACTTGTTTTGGACTGTATAAAATGAATATCGAAATAATGTGGAATATGTTACCGATGTATATTTCCCTCGGCTTTTCAATGGCAAAATTAGATTTTGAAAATTTTTATTTTTCATAAAAAAAACCTTAAACAGATTGTATCTTAAAAAACTGTTTCTGTCCCATTTTTTTTTATTAGTTGCATAAGTTTGCTAGTATATATGTGTGAACAGTACATATACATATTGTTCGATGAATAATAATAGATTTTTTTCAGGCCAAAAAATATTCCTTTAGTTTTTTACGTATAGCTTTTTTAGCAACATGCGAAAGTCGTGCACACACTTGAAATACTTATTCTCGGAGTATCCTCTACCACATATGAAATTTTCAAGAACGTGCCCACAAATTTATTTTCATTTTTTTTTCCAAGCAAAATCGTACTATTTGGTAGAATTGCCCATATATATGTGTGTATATATACATGTACATATACCGAACTTATTATCGGTGTATGATTGGAAATTTCGAAATTGACAATTTTTTTTAGTATAGGCTTTTCCCGATGAATAAATTCGGTCGGCAAAGCTTACCATTAGTGGACGCAGTCGGAAGCTAAGCTAGAAAGCCATGACAAACGCGACATAAACACGGTATAAACAGACTGTATTCAAAATTGATAATACGTTCTCGAGCATCAATATATTGTTCACTGATTTTGAATTCGTTGTCGGATCCGACGAATCGCCATATAAGGTAACTGTACCCAATTTGGCACTGTACCCAATTTGGCACAATCGTCAGATTTCGTATTTCCGGTGCTCTCTGAGCATCAGTCGCTCTTGGGTTATGTTGGGGGAATTAAAAGAAAATTTTCGGTATCTTCCCCGCCCATTTAGCCCTTAAAACCACTCTCCTACAACACTTTGAACTTTCACTTACTGATTTTTTCACCATTTTCTTATTTCACTTTTCACACTCAACCTCAAAAATCAGGTGTCAATAATTTTTATCTCTCAAAGTGTCATTACTCTTTTTTGTGTAAAAACATCTCAGCTTTCGATTGGTCTCATCAGTTTTCCCAAAATTATTTTTTATCCTACTCAAATTGCTGTTTTTCGCATCAAAAAAAAGTGTACCCAATGTGCCCCTCTACGCGTTTTTAAATGGGAAGACTGAGTGAAATCATTGAATATTTGTATAGACATATTACGATGATTTAGACGCGTATTTTTGAGTTGTATGTTAAAAATTTTGTATAAATATCACTGGGAACATAATTGAGAGTTTATTTCAATGCCAATTGGATCGTCCCTGTAGGCCTATATAGGCTGTAGCTAATGATTAAAAAATTGTGCCAAATTGGGTACACGTTTTGTGCATTTAGCCTTTTTGCGTTTTTTTTTAAATTGCGATTTTCGATAGGTTAAAGTAGTCGAATGATGATTATGAAGATGGTTTCTAATAGGTATTGAGCTAAGCTTTGAGATGCCATTCACAGAATTTTAAAATTCGAAGTCTATCATAGTCAAATTCGCGAAAAACCCTTAGGGGGGGGGGCACATTGGGTACAGTTACCTTAATATTCTATTCCGTTATAACGCATTCACGTCCATATGAATTAACAGTCGAGCCTCTAATCAATAGTTGGATCCCCAAACTGTGTATAGGGCCCTATAGATTTGCGAAACTATCGACCGAAACCGACAACATCGAGCGTATCATTTTCTATGCGTAACTCAATACTTTGACCCGTCGTAGAATTTCGCGTGCACTCCCAAACTGTTCCAACTCGCGAAGCTCCCACGAGATCCCCCGCCTGGATATTCCTCTCTCTCTGTCTCTATCTCCGCCAATTTCGCGACGATCGTTTGCAAATTCAGCGAAAAATCGAGGCCTCCGCAGTCAGGGGGGAGCCGTGTACAGACGCGTTAATTGTCACCGCGGCACGTCTGTCACGGAGAGAAATTAATTTCTCGTTCTAACGAGGTGTCGAGAGAAGAGCCCGCCGCGCTCACGAACGTGTGTATCTAGCATACAGAAACCCTTGAGCAGCGCCGCGGGCCGTGGCAGTTCTTGCTCGCGCGCGTTCTATTCGCGAAGCGTAATCGCAAAAAGAGCCGCGCGCGCTTTGATCGGCCAGGCGAAACCGGCCGAATTCTGTGTGTGTTGCAGCCGAAGGTCCGGGGCTTTTACAAATACACACAGGGGCACGAGTTAGACCGCTAGCTGGGCTGCAAAAGCTCCGGCTTTGACGGGCGAATCATACCGGGGGGCTCGACGCTCCAGTTTTTGTCGGCAGCGTTTCGTGGTCGTTTTGATTGCCCTCCACGTGCCCCCCGCGCGCGCGTGTGTGTATACGCTAATGAAATTGTTAACTTTTTTTGCGGTACTGTGGATCGGGCTTTGATTGGTTCGCTCGAGAGTATTTTTCCTCCTAATTGCATCCATTCAAACGGGCTTTTGTCCCGATGCATCTCGCAGTTTGCGCCGCACGGTATACGTCGCGTGTGTCGCGCGCGCACAAATGAACAATGCGTCCCCCCGTTCACGCAGAACGCAGGCCAAACCAAAATATCTCTCCCCGTCGCGCTATATAACTTTGTCGCTCGAGCCTCCGTGATTGATTTTATATTTTCCAAGGGATTAATTGGATCTCGAGAATCCATCCATCGAGACGAATACCCTCGAGACGATTATGGCGAACGGCAGCCGAGCGAGGGAAGGGGGCGGAAGACGTAATTACGCGTACGCGAATTCCCGCATTGAACGTTCCATTCCGCGGGTTTCGCGGAAACACTCGCGCGAACGACGATAATCACACTCCCGCGAGTTTTTGGGTGATACACTCGATGTGTATATACAAGTGTGTGTGTATATCTAAGCGAGTATGAGCGAGCGGATAAATCTCGAATCGCTGAGGTTGTGTTAGGCGCGAAGCGAAACAAGTGGAGGGCGCGCAACAGCCCCTGACGATCGAACAGGTCGCACGTATATGCGTGTGTCGGGTCGTTGAAAAAGAGCCAGGGAAAAAGTATAAAGGGGGGAGAGGCGGCGCGGCGCTGGGCTCACGTACTCGCGCATACGCACACGTATACAGCTGCGCACGTGCACACAGGTGCGGGAGGAAGCGCGTAGTGCAGTGCGTATATATACGCTATAGCGAGGGAGCAGTATACAGCAGACGCGTGAGAAACCGGCGAGTTTACTTGTCGTCACGGTTGCGTTGGTGTGCGCCTTTGTTCTTGGCGCTCAAGCGCCTACACGTATAAGTATTTCCCCCGGCGGCCCCGTGTATATCTCCGCTTAGCCATCTCTCTCTCTCTCTCTCTCTCTCGATCGGCCGGCGAGTTTTTAGCCTCGGCCTCTGTGTGTATATACGCGAGTATGCAGCAGCAGCCCGGAAAACGCACTCGGCGCGAAAATCCACGAGCAGTTGAACGCCGGCTCCGCACCGCGCACCAGCGGATCCTTCTCCGCCCCGACTCGCTGGATTTTCATTCCTCCCTGCCCTCACACCTTTGATTTCGAGCTGTGTCGTATCGGCAAAGTGTCAGGTGTGTGTGTGTGTGTGTGTGTGTGTGTGTGTGTGTGTGTGCGTGTGTGTGTGTACGAATCCTTTTATACTGCAGCTCTTTTTCCACTCGGCGTTTTTTTTTTTTTCAAATGGATATATACCTTGGAAATCGCGTCCCTCGCTGTCCGCCAAGAAAACGTATCGAATTTCGCCCGGTTATGTGTATACACTGGGCACCAGTGAAATCTCCGGCCTCGTTCATCAGTTTCAACGGCTCGAGAGAGAAAAAGTTGGGAGCTGCTGCTGCTGCTGCTGCTCGAGCTATGTAACAACGCGTTCGACGTGTGTATACAAACCGAGAGGGGGCGAATTGTGCAGCCCGGCTACATAAAAGTACCTGCCGACATGCTCACACACATATAGGTGTATATAGTCAAATACAGCCGAGAACTCGTCGGGAGGAAGCGCAACGTCCGCGCGAGTGTATCCCTCTGTGTGTGTATGTGTGTGTGTGTACATCCACGCTCCGTCGCAGCCATGAGCTCTCGTCCGTGTATACACATACGCACGCCGTATGTATAATACTGGACTTTCTTTTTTCGCTCGCTCGCTCGAGCCAGTCGGCGAAAGCCCGCCAAGAAAATCCGTCGCGGCGTTTTCTAATTTTCACCGGAGTATACGCGTGGCCGCGAGAGTTATGTATACCGTCGCGGCCCGAGCACTCGAAAAAACGAGTTTACGTATGTTTATACATCCCACATGTATGTATACGAATCGATGCCCTACACACTCGTTTTTCCCTTTTGTTTCCTTTCGTTTTCACGCTGGCGCGCGTGTGCGATTCTTTCGCTGCAGGTAAAAGTGGCACGCGTGGCTTATACGACGCACTTTTAATTTTCCCAACTCGTTGATAACGGCGAATAGCCAACTCTCGACTTTTCGAAAAACTCCCGGGGCTCGACGGTGAAAACGTGACCCGCGCGTACGCTTTTGATCCGCGACGATAAGGCGCTCGTTTCCGAAACTGCCATGATTTTCCTCTTTCCTTTTTCTCCAGGCTCGAATAAAGCAAAACAACCCGATTCCACCGCGGGGCTATTTTTTCCCGGATTTACGGGTGTCTCGTGTCCCTCCGAAACTCGCCCCGTATGCAATTTGAATTTTTTTGTTCTTCCCCCCGCTATGTGCTCGTGCCCTCGCGCGCGGCTGTCGAATACCATGCGCGCAACCGGAGCTTTTTGGAGGTACGCGAGTTCATATTCTCTGAAAACTATATATGCTTGACAAGCCCGCGAGTCTGTTTTGCTTTTCGAGAGCTTTCCCGGCTCGAAGTAATTCGTTCGCGTGTCAGTCTCACGCATACGCGCCCGTCTACGAGTGCGAGCTGCTGGATAGACGCATATGAAATATGCAGAAAATCGACAGCCCACCAAAACTGCATGTATACCTCTCGCGTGTGTGGATATGTATACCCGGCCGCCCATTCGCCCGAGCCACAATGATCGAAGGGCTGTGGAAAAATGCTAATTCCCGGGTAGCCAGTGTGTGTGTGTGTGTGTGTGTGTGGAGGTGAATTCGATCGATGGACGTACACATTAAACCTGCCCTCTGAACATTGCGTCTTGTCGTAAGAAGTACACCGATGCCTCGTCTCGTGTTACAAGTGACTGATGGAGCAAACGGTTTGGATTGATTTCAGGATCCATAATGTTCCACGTGCGGCGGAGGCCGGCGGACTACGTGCCGCGGAAGCGCAAGAAAAAGCCGGGCAAGTGGAACGAGCTGGAGCACAGGTACGAGGACGAGAGGCTGCCGTTCCTGCTCGAGCTGAACCCGGACGGGTCGGAGGTGACGAGCGGCTCGGCCATGAGACACCGGCTGCAGCCCAACGTGACCGAGGTCGGCTCCGACCGGCCGATCGGGCCCCAGGCCGTCCAGGCCCAGACCATCACCCTGACCGGGCCCACCGTCATGCCCCGGCACTGCGTCATCGCCTTCACCGAGAACATCGTCACTCTCACGCCCTGCTCCAGGGACGCCCACACCTACGTCAATAACCAGAGGATACAGCAGACCACCATACTACAGGTGAGCCACCCGATTTCCGCATGTTTGTCGAGCTTTGATTATTCGAGTGCGTCGCCCGGTGGCAAGCTCTAAACTACCATTTTCATACACTGAGAGAAAAAGATAGTAATGGTTACTAGATTTTTACTAGTTTTTCTAGTAGAATACGGGGACAACTAAGTTATATTAGTAACCTTTACTAAGCAAAAACTAGTAATTATTACTAGAAAAATTAGCATTCATTATTAAATTTAATAGGGTTCTTTACTAGTATATATTGTAAAATTTACTATATTTCTAGTAAAATTTACTATATTTGAGGTAACTGTACCCAATGCGCCACCACTTAGGGTTTTTTTTTTTGCAAATTTGACTAAGATAATATAAGAATTTCGAAATTTTACGAACGCCATCTTCAAGTGTAATTCAAGGCTTATCTGAAGTCAAATAATTTCGCTGCTCTACAAACGCTAATAAGATTTTGGAGCGAAAAATATGTCCATCCGTAAAAATGTTACATGAATAACTAGTGAAAATTCATATACAACTTAGTAAAATTTACTAGAAATATAATAAAAACCTGAAAAAATAGTAAATTTTACTAGAATTTACCTAGTAAACGATATTAGTAAATTTTACTATCCAAAATTTTAAACTTTACTAGAAATATAGTACTCAGTCTCAGAAAATCTAGTAAAGGCTACTAGGTTTTCCTGTACTAAGTTGACTTAGTAAATTTCCCTAACCAGATTTTTCTCAGTGTAGATATCGAGTCAATGTAACGAAATTTCCGGGGACGAAACGCGCGCAAAATTTTTAAAAAAAGCCACGTATGATTATAAACATTTTTGAGCGAAATTTTATCGCTATCTACGCGTACATACGTGGACGAATACGCTTTTGAGCCGGTAAATTTTCAATTTCCAAACCATTTCCGGCATACAAAGTTTGATTGATTCGATTCAAGCCCGCCCCCCCCCCATCGCCTCTCGCGTTATACACGGAAATATTTTTGATACGATAATTTGATCGATCGGCTCTGTTCGTCGAAATTACTCGAATTTGATTTTTCAATTTATACCCCGCCCGGCACCCGATGATTGATGAAGGCTATTCTTTTATTATTCTCTTTTTTTTCCTCTCGATAAAACGATGACCGTACAAGTATCCCCCGAATCAAACACAAGCCTGGATCAGACCGTACAACGAATGATAATCGAAGATTTGTTATATTTCACGGATTCGCGAGGGGATATCGCGCGCGCGTGTCTGTAACTATGGATTTTCGAAATATCCGCAGAACGACCGGGCAGAAATGATTGACGCCCGGGTAAATTCGACTATTTTCCATCTCGGAAATCCTCCTGGTATCCCCAGTGGTGAAATTCCTACAAGTATATACCGACGTGTCTTACGAAGAAAGACACATCTCAAACTGTCCGCGAAGAAAGACACATCTCAATTTGTCCGCGAAGAAAGACACAACTTGCAATCTAGCCACGAAGAAAGACACAACTCGCAATCTAGCCGCGAAGAAAGACACAACTCGCGTCTGGCCGCAAAAAGGATACATGGCGCACATCCCACAATTTTCCGACGTAAAAAATATATGGAATGAAAGCTTAGAATGAGTAGGCTATCATTGACAAAAAAAAACAAGCCTTTTCTACAGTTTAAACTCTTTTTTCGTTAATATTCGCGGGAGAATAATTCCGACATTTGTCTTTCTTCGCGGACAGATTCGGATATGTGTCTTTCTTCGTAAGACACGTCGATACGATATCCGTCGAACACGAGCGAAAAGCCCGAAGGTCGATTAATTAATCGCGGTTTTTTTTCTTCCTTTGCTCTTAATCGATCTCTTATTCGGCGCAGACACGCCGGTTCGCCCCCGAACAAAGAGAGTAAAAAGAGAAACCAGTCGGGGAGTATCCAACGGATAATTCGCCGAGTGAAAACGAGAGGGACTCGGTCTAATTACGCGCGAGTGACACACGCGAGAAATCTTCATAATTCAGGGTAATCCACATCGGCAGCGAAGTCTCTCTGCCCCTCCTCCAGCGTATATACATATATACGGGAGCGAGCTTTTAACGCGGCGTTTCTCTCGGTTCTCGCGCGCGCGCGCGCGCCCGGAAGCTACAGGCGAGATCCTTATCCCGCTACCTCTTTTTACCTCCTCCTCCTCCTCCTCCTCCTCCTCCTCCTCCTCCTCCATTACCCGTCGGCTCTCGGTGTCCATGAGAAAGAGAGTAGATCGCGCGCTGCTCCTCCGCGGATAGCCCGAGCCAGCTGAAATAATTAAACGCCCGCTCCTCGCCGGCTCGTCCGTGTAACCCAGTCTCGCGACACGCGGATCCCGCTCGGCTTTCAATTGTCCTACCGCAGACTATCTATCTATATATATACATATAAATACAGACGCACACACACACACACACACCGACAGGCGGGGGGCCCCCCGAGCGTGTACAGTCGGTTAGCCGCGTCCGCGACGCCGCGGCCAGCTGACTAATGGCCAAACGACCAGCTGCAGTTTAGCGACAAATTTCCCCATTAGTCGGCTCGACAAATCCTCGTGATTATATATATACACACACACCCGTCTCTGACTTATCGGACTTTGTTGTTCGAGCTGTGCGGTGGTGGTGTGGATGAAAAATGATCGTCGCCTTACCGCCGCCTGCGACCGCCACCTCGACGTATATGTACGTATCAACGAGTCCGCGCACTTGAATTATTCGCGCCTGTCTCTCGAGCGATAATCGATCCTTCGGCCCTTGTGGCTTTGCCCGGCCGCGTCCATATATACAATCGATATATCGCTGCCGAATATTTGAGCCCAGCCGCGCGCGCCTCCGGCAGAATAATACATCGGTCAATTTGCCCAGACGTCATTCGTCACTCGTAATTTCCACGACCGGGACTTTGACACGCATCGAACAAGAGCACACGCGGCCTCGGAACTACGCCCACCCCACATACACGTATACACACGTATGTATACGCGCGCGTACGGCGTATAATTGAGAGTGATTTTGAGACGCGCGGCCCGAAGTTATGAAGAGCGCGCGCGTATAGTGTCGATTGTCCGTATTCTCGTGCTTTATACGTGTGCTCGCTCGCGTGTCGGATCTGTGTGTGTGTGTGTGTGTGTGTGTGTGTGTGTGTGTGTGTGTGTGTGTGTGTGTACACCCGTGCGCGCGCGAGCTTTCAATTGGCTGTAATTCGATATTATGCAGTCGAACGGCATTATCCACAGAATTGATTAACAGGTCGATTGCTCGATTTATATCGATTCCGAATTCAATCGAGTCAGTCGGGTTGGCGCGCACGCGCCGCCCGTTAATCAGATTCGCGACCGATTTTTTTCTCCCACCCCGGGCGCGACGCGTGTTTACCGCTGCTCTCTCGCCCACACGTCGGCCCGGCTTTTCGTCGTCAAAGCTGCTTTTCCTCCCCCGCCCCCGTGTATATATAGCTAAGCCACACACAGCGTCGATTGCGAAGAGTAGCTCTATTTGCGTTTGCGCTCGCGACCCAGCCGCTGCTCTCCCGAGTGGAAACGAAAAAATCCGCTCGCGTCGATTTGCGCAATCGCGTACACGATATCGATGCCTCTTACGGAGGAAAACACATGCAATTCTGTCCGCGAAGAAAGTCACATCTCGCAGTCTGGCCGCTGAAAAAAACACATAGCGCACATCCCAGAATTTTCCGACGTAAGAAAATACATGGTATGAAAGTTTAGAATGAGAAGGTAGTTAACAAAAAATACAAGTTTTTTAGACAGTTCAATTGTGGATCACACTCTTTCTTCGTTTTTCTTCGCGGACAGATTGCGACATGTGACCTTCTTCGTAAGAGGCATCGTTATAACGCATCCCTTCTATCCTGTTTATAGACAGAGAGAGAGAGAGAGAGAGAGAGAGAGAGAGAGAGAGAGAGAGAGAGAGAGAGAGAGAGAGAGAGAGAGACGGGGAAATCGGATCATTTGCAAAATATTCGTGTATACGAAACGCGGTCAGAATTGTGCGGATCCCCCGCGCGTCCCAAGCTCCAATTCCCCATTGTCCCCGAGTCAACTGTTAATTTCACGTGAATCCGCAGCGGCCGCGGCGCGATATATCCCCTCCCGGCCCCCGCGCACAGTTCGGTTCTGTCCGGCAGCCGGGCGGGTATACTGCCGCCGCTGCCGCTGCTGCGGAGAGGCGAAACCTCACGAGCGCAGAACGAACAGTCCATTAATTACGTCGTGGCCTATTGTTTCAATTGCAGAACGGGGCGATCATCAAATTCGGCCGGATGCACACATTCCGATTCATCGATCCGGCGCCGGAGGAGCGGATCAGGCAGCGCCTCGACTCGGGCCGCAGCCAGATGGACTACTCGTACGACCGGTGAGTTATGCGTGTCTCTGTGTCTGTGTGTGTGTTTGTGCTATTTAAAAAGGAAAGGGAAAGAAAAGAAAACACAAAAGGCAGAGTGTGCGTTATTGTCGATGTGTACCTCGGTGTGCTCGTTATGCGTGAGCGTGTCATCGCCGAGAAGCGCTGTTGGCTATAGTGAAAGTCGTGCCCCGCTCCTGGCTATACACGTTGTTTCTTTTTTTTTCTTTTTTTCCTCCTGCAAATTGTACATACTCACGTAGCCGCGCATGCATCCTCCTTTTGAATCGTGCAGCATCATTCGCATTTTTTTTCTCCTCTACCCAAGTTCGAACCATCGATCCTCGTTAAAAGCTCTTGGGGTTCGCGAGCTACCTATACATAAGCGTTCACGTACGCGGCAAACGTTACCTAATCGGAGAATCGACGATACGTAATGAATTTATCGCCGCACGCGCGTCGATTTATACATCTTCCTTCGCGATCTTTCAGCGAATGTCGTTACCTTGGAATCGCTCGACAAGTATACACACACCGGTACGTCGACCTTTCCACTGTGTTTTTGTATTTTTACGGAATTGAATCACGTCACGTCGACGGAACAACGCGTTTTCGAAACGGGAATTATTTTTCATCCTGCCAATCGGCTGCGGGCTGCTGCGTGTGTGTACCCCGGGGACACCTGGCTGTGGCAATATTTACTTTCTCGACGAGGCATTCGTTGTACACAGTTGCGCGCGCGCTCGAGCTTGCAGACGGAAAAAAGCTCTCGCGTTTACACGCTCGAGCGCCACTAGGAACAAATGGGATTTTTGTCATGCCCAAGTGACGGCGCTTGACTCTGGAAAAGTAGCTTTTCGCGACTCGGCAGAGCTTTTTAACGGGGATCGACAGTCACGTCACCGGCTCACCTTATGATTTGTGTTATTTCCCGTTCGCCCCGTTATCGAATCGCGAATCAGACGCTCGCCGGACAGCAGCAGCCAGCAGGAGCTGAGCTCGGACAAGTACAGGCCGGGCTCGAGCATGGCGGCGACGACGCCCAACGGGGGATTGGCCGGCGAGCAGAGCTCGTCGTCCAACCCCCCGAGCCCGACCAAGTCGGCCGCGGCCAGCCCCAGGAGCCCGACCCGGGCCAACCACGCCGCCGGACAGCCGCCCGCTGCCGCAGCAGCCGCCGCCGAGGCAACCCACAACTACGAGACGACGTTCGACATCGACGGCAACGTCGAGACCGCCAGCCTCTCCAGCAGCAGAGACGGTCACAGGTGAGACGTCCTCGCGCAGCTCCACCTGGGCTTCGTTCGACCGAGCGCATTTGCAAATCGAAATAACGCGCACTAGCGGTTTTCGTCGATCCACGGGCGTTTGTTTTTTTTTTTTTATGCTACACTGTTTCCTTGATCTAAAAAAGAAACTCGTTTCGTCCGATTACTTTTTGATGATATACGTCGTGCCAGCAACTCTTTCGTTTGGATTTCGTACCTTGGTACGCAAGGACTGTAAAATCATGAAGTTCCCGTTGATGATATTGGGAGACAGTACGCTTACAAGCGCGAGATTCGCTCTGTTTGATTTAACGATTCGCGCGGTGTTTAAATACTTGGGCAATGTAAATTCAAACCTTGTCTGTGATTTCGTTAACCAACGACGTTTTCTAAATCAATCACTTTATTACGTCCTTCAGTAGCTAATTTAGTCTGCTTCGTTTATTCGAACGAGAGCCCGTATAAAAGTCAATTTTGAATTCATACAACAAAAAGTATTCAACAACTTCCAGAGTATTGTTCTTGATCAGAATTCGACGAAAATAACTAATTTATTTCAACGAACGAACGCAATTTCAACAAAATCAATTTCACGCTATTGTACTTGAAAAAAGTTACACGGAATGAAAATATAAACGTGATTTTATTTGTTTCCAACAGTTTAACCGGGAAAATTGGAAATTGTAAATCTCGTCGTTACCTATATGAGTAAAATTCATCAACTTTTACATAATTAATTGGGTAAAGGATAATCGTGGATAGAATGGAAATTAATTAAGAAGATGCAGTGAAAATGGGTCGTCAATGCAGCTAGTTATTCAAATGGCAATCTAGTCGATCGAAGCCCAGTCGGTTTATTCTTTTATTCCTCCATGCCGTCACTCATTTTTAGCATGCCAGATTCGTTATTCGTCTTTTTGTTTGCTATTACTCGTCTATATTGTAAACATACGCATAGAAAAAGAGAGAAAGAGAGGAAAAAAATCGCCGATACAATCGAAGGGCAACAAAATAATTTGCAGGTAAGCCGCATGTCGATTGTAGCGATACTGTCGTGTACGCACTGGAAAATATGCGATGCAGATAGTTTCACCGTCGAGTCTCACGTGACGATTTTCATTCATGTGTCTCTGTGTTGTTATCTGGACCGCTTTTTTTGTATGCTTCGCTCCAATCAATTCAAAGATTCACACGCATATTCGTGTTTCCCGCCACTGTACATTCGCACGAATAGTCAAATACGCGTGGTCGATAAAAAATGATTTCAATAGCGACTCTTGAAAAAGTACTCGTTTGTTATCTGAGTGCGGATTTCATCCGGGAAAGAATCCTTCGCGGTGGCTCGTCGTGCAATTTCGAAAGATTATACCGAATAAACGGTAGTTGACGGTTAGGTCAGGCAATTACGGCCGATGAGTCTTCTTTTTCTTAAGCTCTGTGTTACCGGACTTATTAAAAATTGAATGCACGATAATTAGCCAGCTGAAGATAAAGCTCTTTTCTATGGAAATCTGGAGAGCCCGTAATAATATAGCTAACAAGAAGACAATGAGGAGGGACATGACAATGGAGTGGAATACGAAAGTGGCGGTTCAAAAGATCCCCAAAGTCGTTATAAGCAATTCAAATATTGTATATCTATTAGCAATTTCCCCTCTTGGTAAAACTTTTTCACTCCGCGCGGGCGTGTGTATATAGAACTTGTATCAAGAATATAAAAGCTTTCCAAACGCATTTCAATCTCTATTGAATGAACGGCTCGCGTCGTGAAAAATACACCGGATCGTCGAGCGATTGTTCCAAACTCCGCCCAAAACAAAAAGTCGCGCGAGAAGAGAAACACTAACGCAAGCTTGGCCCCGGACAAAACAGGCTGTCGCAGTACGAGAGACAGCAGGGCGGACCGGTGCAGCGGGGAACGGACCCGATCCTGCCGGCGGTGCTCGAGTTCCTCGAGGAGACGGAGGAGGCGTTCCTGCACGCGGTGATCACCGACGTCGAGCCGTCGGCGCCGCAGTTCAAGCTCGCGCCCACGTACACGCTGTACCTGGCGGCCCGGTACCGGGCCAGTACCCACTACCGGCCCGAGCTCCAGCCGACCGAGCGGGCCCACCGGCTCACCCTCATGCTCGCCAAGGTCGCCACCATGATACAGCAGGTCATAACGGTGAGTACCAGATTACTCTGCTTAATCGCATTTATCCAATGTATCCCGGGGTGTATGCGTACACACTCGAGTGTTGTCAATCAGATTAATTGAAATACTTACGGGGATTTCGACGAATGCAATACTGTAACTGCCGATCGTGTGGGTGTAGCGAATTAACGAATTTAAATAAACCGAAGTTGCGTATTTGGGACGCGCGGTATAATCCGTGCATTAATCGATTTTCCTCGAATTGAATATTTAAAACGGCACGGAGTAGATATTTGTATCGTCAATACGAGTCGTACCGTATTTTTCGACATGTATTATTAAGCTCCGAAGTCTTTTAATTGAAATGGGATATATAGTCAGCGCCATTGAGCGGAGAATTTCGCATTACTTTTTCGTGTAGTAAACGTATTAATTCTCGAATAACTGGACAACGTTCCCGTACAACTGCTTCTGAAAATTGAATATGCAATACCAAATAATTAAAAGAACAAATAGTTCCCAATTTTTCGATTCTAACGAGTCCATTATACTTTTACGATGAGTCCGGAGAAAAGAGATTCAACGCTTCGAGGATGAATTGGAGCCTCCGACCTCCTGACAAAAGCATCACAATATGCCTGAAAGTTTGATATCGTAAACGATATGATTTTCTGAAGCGGAACTTCTCAATATTGTTAGCGATTGATACGTGTACTTTCTTGGAAGCTTTCAGTGAAATACCGCATTATAGAAGGGAAAAATCACCGCATGAAGGTGGATTACATTTTTCATGTGATAAAAATCAATTTTAACTCTAGTCCCATCAGTTGAT
Source organism: Aphelinus atriplicis (assembly GCA_020882685.1). Classification (NCBI taxonomy): domain Eukaryota; kingdom Metazoa; phylum Arthropoda; class Insecta; order Hymenoptera; family Aphelinidae; genus Aphelinus; species Aphelinus atriplicis. Next base: position 52,690,728 of record CM037073.1, on the reverse strand, counting down.
ACCAAACATTTTTACATGGAATTGAGAGCAATATTTTTATGCAGCGGTTTTTCCCTGTAAGCTTCCAAGAGAGTAAAGTGAGAGGTACCTGCGGTAGATTTAATATTGAAAAAAGTAGAATTTCCGCGAAGCCTTACTTGAACACTTCTGGCAGCCGGGAAATATCTCGTAGCTGAAATTACTTCCTTTGACGTTTTTCAAGTGTCAACTAGTCAATAATCGTGAAATCAAAAATTATCGGATATCGAAAATTCAACAGCTGTTGGTCGAATGAATAGTTAGCGGCTTCGAGAGAGGAAAATTTTTGTCTCCAAGACTTATCAGCTCTATCCATTATAGTCAAAATGTCAAGGGCTAATTTTAAGAGCTTATTTTACGCGTGACGTCGACCAAAGAGTTTAAAGGCGTGGACCATAAAGATATAGCATCAAGTTTTATGTCAGGCACTCGGAAAAAAACTCGGAGCTCATTCGAGATAGAGTCGAGGGACGTTCTCTTGACGACGTCTATACACTTATCGACGATCCTCAATGCAATAGAAGTGGCGCATTTCGGATTTTCATGTTCTCCCATAAATTTTACTCCGACAGCTAATACGTTTTATATTATTCTCCGAATTCGTCATACATCGAGACCTGCTTCCAAAGACCAACCTTTAAGTATCTGATTGGTATATAATTGCAGCTTTACAAATCGCCCATTGTCGATAGGCAGTTTATCTTTCAAGTTTATCTATCCAAATATCATCAATCCCCCGCATTAACTTTACTCATTTTCCAATTTCACGACTAATGTTGTCCGGGCCATCGTCGCGTACGGTCGTCCGCCAAACAACCTGGTGAATATTTATATAAGTGCAGCTCTCGCGAACGAACGAGATCATCAAAGATTGACACTATCCGCGGGGCGGACGGTTTAATTAGTCGCGGCAGCGACACAACTACCGAATTTCGATTCAAACCCGTGACCTGGAAGCTCGTCACTCAACTTGTTAGTGTTGATTACACGCTCGGCAATAATTTGATTAATCGCATCCGAACGAGCCGCCCCCACCTCGCGGCGGCGAAATGGAGCTGTGCCCTCCCGAGTACGCCCCCGACAATTGCCAGCAGCTCTTATTCTTCATAAACGCTACCGGTATACACACAAGTACAAACACAATCGAGCTTGAGAATGCAATTCCAATCGGGCCGCGGGCTCGACGAATCCGCGTATAAAGTCGTCGTGGTTCTTTGTGCAGCTCGGCTCGTTTGCATTGGGAGAACAGCCGAGTCCTGGGCTCCTCCTCTCGAGGACCCTCGGCCCAATTAGCCGAAATTTGCACCTCGAAAAGGCGCTCGGTTTCGTATCGATTACGGCTCCCCCGCCTCGACAGAATATACGCGAGTTGATAATTACGTCGCGCACTCGAGATGTTCATACACGCGTATGTGTATGCATAGGGTGCAGTAGGTGGGGGGGGGGGGAATGTCGGGCGCTCCCACTCGACGCGTTCCGCGCGCGCGACTCGACAAGAGAGCCGCGCGAGAGATGCACCAGTGTATAACGTATAGTATACGCTCTCTTTCTCTCGCTCCGCCTCGGCGACACGCTGGGCGCCACTCGTGTGTGGGTATATACATATATGATCGCGCTGCCCTGCACGAGAGAGGCTTTATATTGCCGAACGCTATAGACGACCCCTGCTTTGATACGAGCCAACCCGCTGGCCGAAATGCGCTCGAAACTGGGAAACTCCGCGACGGGGTGTATAGAGAGCGAGGGAGAGAGATAGGGCGGCGGAGATAGCCGCCGGTGATTATCGGATGTGCGGCTCGTTGGGGCTTCCGAAACGAAATCGAGTCGAGTGCTCGTTGAGCTTATTCGTCGACGGTCGGATCTAAAAAGGATCAGATTTTCGCGAGCAGCGCGTGTATACATGTACTGGGGGGCGGGAAGTGAATTTATCCGATAGCGAATCAGATCTGAATTTTCCGACTTGTCGAGGAACATCTCGTTGAGCCGATTCTCTTTTTTCCCCTCCATCGAATCGAGTTATATCGCCGCGCCAACTCTCGGCTCGGATCATCGAGTGGATCGAATTTGACTCGGTGTCGGGGTATGTACAGCCGCAAAGTCGGCCGCACAGTCGAAAAGTTGGGGCGCGCGTGTCCGAGAGTCGTCCCGAAGCAATCTAAGTTGGGCTAAGCCGCGGCCAGAGGGGCCAGACGCGCAACTATAATAGAGAGAGGAAACGATGGTAATGGGCGGGTGGTGTTGCGCAGGAGCGGTACATGGACGCCTCGTCGCTGGCCCTGTGGCTGGCCAACGGCTCGGAGCTGCTGCACATGCTGAAGAGCGACCGGCACGTCGGGGCGTTCTCCACCCGGGCCCAGGACATCCTCGCCGAGGCCGTGCACGCGGCCTTCGACTCGCTCGTCAGGTGCGTCTCGCTCGAGCTCGCCCCGGCCATGTCGCAGTTCATGGCCGACGCGGACGAGCCGGCCAAGGAGGCCGGCGTCCTGCAGATCTTCTCCAACAGCATGGCCCTGCTGAGGCGCTGCCGCGTCAACGCCGCCCTCACCATCCAGCTGTTCAGCCACCTGTTCCACGCGATAAACGCCACCGCCTTCAACGCTCTCGTCTCGAACGGCAACCTGTGCGTCAGGTGGTTCGGCCGCAGGCTCAAGGCCCGGCTCAACGCCCTCGAGACTTGGGCCGAGCGCCAGGGCCTCGAGCTCGCCAGCCAGTGCCACCTCGCCACCATTATGCAGGCGACCCACCTGCTCCAGGCGCCCAAGTACAACGCCGAGGAGCTGGCCACCCTCAGCTCGACCTGCTTCAAGCTCAACTCCCTGCAGGTGCGGGCCCTCCTGCAAAAGTACCAGCCGGCCGCCGACGAGCCCAGGCTGCCCGCCGAGCTCATCGAGAACGTCGTACGGGTGAGTCCACGTCTTTTTGAGAAAATTTATGAAAAATCCCGACGTTCCCCTCGAGCGTTGAGAATAATTCGCGTGAATAACTCGCGTGAATAACTCGCGGAGCGGACGAAAGAAGAGCATACACGAGCTCGTGAAAAAATAATAATCATAAATGATGCATTAGGTGGCAGAAAGCGTAGCGGACACACTGGCGCGAGCAGACGGCCGGGAGATCCGGCTGGAGGAGGAGCCGGTGCTCAATCTGGCGCTGCTGCTTCCCGAGGACGGCTACAGCTGCGAGGTGATACGGGGTGTGCCACCGGGCCTCGCCGAGTTCCTCGCGCCTCTCCAACGCGACGGATTGTGCCGCATGGCCGGGCAGCCCACAAGCAGCGGCTACTGGACCATATACATGATCGATCACAACAACGTGAGTCCGTTCGTTCCGTAATTCAATCTCGGACAGCACTTTTATTTTCCCCTCGTTCCCCTTCCGTTTGCGCGTTAACCAACATTTCTTGTACGCAGTTCCGAAGCCCCAGCGCAATGAGCAACAGGTCCACCGGTTATTCCGGTCACGTGGGACAGATGCAGAGCCAGCCAGATATACAGATTATCAAACTTCATAAGCCGACCAATGGCATGGGACTCAGCATAGTCGCCGCCAAGGTAACTGTCAACACTCGGGATAATGTCCCCGGCTCGAAATAATACTCCTGTCTATATTTGCTTCGACGATTCAAATTCGAAATCGATTGTTCGAGTTTTAACAAAGATTTTTCTACTTTTTCATCTCAAAAAATCAACGAATTACAATAAAACGAGTATTTTCTGTTTGCATTACACTTGTACGAAATGCGTGTAAAAAGACATGATCAATTTTGTTTGATACGAGTTTAATGTATTACCGCTAAATACATCTAATGCATTTTTCCACCAGGGAGCCGGACAGGACAGACTTGGCATTTACATCAAAAGCGTCGTTGCCGGAGGAGCTGCAGACGCCGTAAGTGAAATGAGACATGGTTCAGGCTTTGCAATAAATAAGCAATGAAAGAAAAGTGATCAAAACTGTTAAATTTCAGGACGGTCGATTGTCAGCCGGTGATCAACTTCTCAAAGTGGACGGGCAGAGCTTAGTTGGTATAACCCAGGAAAAGTAAGTTACGTTTACAGGTCTTACTCTCTAGCGGAGTTTGTTGAGCACGTGCTAAAAGTCTTTATAACTTTTGCGAAACAGAGCTGCTGAGTACCTAGTTCGCACGGGACCGATAGTGACGCTAGAGGTTGCGAAACAAGGTGCGATTTACCACGGCTTGGCGACACTCTTGTCGCAACCATCTCCTTTAATGACCAGAGGTAAGCGGCCCGTTAAAATAACGAAACGGTTGGTATTTTCGGGGTGTGGGACGTTTCGTAACACACATCGGGATGTAAAATAAACACTCACTGGCGAAGGGACGACTATCGAAATGATTTGTACAAAAAGCTTCGATTTCCTGTCTGCTTACAGCTTCTGCCTCTCTAAATCGGGCGCTTTACCTAATACAAGCACTAACGAGTATTGAAAAGATTTTGAAATTGATGTTTATTGATCTTTTTGGAAGAGAAGAACCTTGATTGAGTATCGTGAAAATATTTTTCCTCCGTCAGAACGCGCTGACAGTCAATGCGGATTGATTCAGCAACGTAAATATAGTTTTGACTCGTTTCATGGATAATTCACCCAAAGTTGCAACTCGTAAGCGCATTATTCGACGTCTCGCTAATTCTTCTTCCAAATTCTCAATCTCCAACGACAAAACTTTTCTATTGGCCGGACGAGAAGATCCGGTTCGCTTGGCTTGGGAGGTGACCAATGGAAAAAATGACTAATGCTTAAACTAACAATTGTTCTTTCATGCAGCCAATAAGGCACGACCAAAATCGGAACACTTTGATCCTCCGAGAGTAGCGGAGGCGCAGGCCTCGTCGTCGCACTCGATGGGCAATCTCCTGTCCGTGCCCCGTCACTCAGCCGGCCAGGTCTACCACGAACAGTACGTCGACGGTTGGGAGTCACAGACAGGTGCGAGTATAGCCCGGGTGAATTCCCACCAGCGCGCGAGCCCCTCCTACCGCAACTACGCGGCCGCGATCGCGAGCAACCCCTACGTGGCCCAGTCGTACCAGCCGCAAATGGCGAACGCCCTGCTCGTGGGCCACCAGGGCAACCTGAGCACCGAGGTCGCCGAGGTGTACGTGAACCCCGAGGCTCACTACGACGGCGCCCCGCCCCGGCTCGGCTACTGGCCCAGCGAGCAGAGGCCCGTGGTCCCGGTCATACGCGAGCCCCACTGCAACGACACCGCGTTCCTAAACATTCCGAGCCAGTACAACGAACGCTACCCGCAGACTTACGCACAGCTGCACCAGCCTCCTCCCCAGTACCAGCAGCAGCGCTCGCCGTCGCGCTCCAACTACGCGAGCGTGCACTACGGCTACTACACCGAGGACAAGACTGAATTAGTGTTCCCGGCCGTGAGGAGCCGGTCCCACGGCTACCTCGAGGAGAACCGGGGCGCTAAACCGCGCCAGCCCTACTGCGCCTACCACGTGGACCAACAGACTCAACTAGCCAACGACCCGACGGACGAGGAGCCTCTCGCCAACGCACAGTCTTCCGCGACCGAGCAGGACGACGACGACGACGACGACGACGACGACGACGACGACAAGTCCACGGACAAGCTGTGCTCCACCGAGGAGACGAATCACTCGGGGACCCGCGACAACTCGGACAGCCCTTCTCTGGAGACCGAGGCCACAGTAGTTCACAAGCAAAACCTCAACACGACCATGCCCGAGCTCAATCTCGACTTGAGCGGACTGAACAGCAGCGACGTGTCCGAGTCCGATGACGAGTCGAGGCCGGAAAAATGCTGGAAATCGCCCGAAGAGGTACGCCTCGGCTGCGGCAGAGTAGCTGCACTCGCCAAACATTTCTCCCAGCTGGGCGACGCGGGCTTGATTAAGTTCAAGGCGCGCAGGTTCGTCGAATCGAGGCAGTTTGTGTCCGAGCCTCACATAGCTTCTCCGTCGAGTGCCGAATCTAGGAGCCGAGCCAGAGCCAGTATAGACAAGTACAAGTCGGAAACGGAGCTTCTCAAGTCGGACAAGAGTGTCGCCACTACCCCTGAAAAGGAATGGAGCATGATCCTGTTGGACATTCAAGCGAGGGGAGAATATCACGAGGAGAACGAGGACGATGACGATGACGAGGACGACGACGTGGATGACGGTGACGACGACGACGATGCCGCTGATGAACGAGAGAGGAACAACTCAAACAAGGGGAGTTGCGAGATGAAAAAGTTGAATGATAAAAGCTCTAAGCTATCCCTCGCCGAGCAGGAGCAGATAATCGAGCAGCTGAAGGAATTCGAGAACCTGGATAACGCGAACGCGCCCCTGTTCATCCCGAACAAGATCGAACGGCGTGACAGCGAGACGATGACCGACTTGGTGAACGGCGGCCACGAGCACGTCCGCAGGACGAAGCACCCGTGCAGCTTGATAGCCGGCAGCGTGCGGCTCGAGCAGTTTCGCAACCACTCACTGCCCACGATCCTCAGCACGCTCAACCTGTTCACGGAGCCGACCTGCAACGGGCCCTCCTCCGTACCGACCAAGGGCAAGATCAACAGCCTATCCAAGTACTGGTCCCTCAAGGACCTGGCCTCGAGCGACGAGCTCGACTCCAACCACACGTCGAACGACGACATGCTGGACGCGGACGCCGAGAGCCCCAAGTACACCCTGTTCCCCACGTGCTCGAGGGTCGTTTCGGCCCCCGAGATATTCGAGGACGGCCTGCCGAACTTCCCCGCCGTCACGATCAAGAGCACCATATCGATCGGCCGCAGGAGGAGCGACGAGAGCGCCTCGTCGACCAGCTCGATCCAGTCGACGGTCAGGCTGTCGAAGAGCACGAGCGACATATCGAGGGACGCCCTCGAGGACCGAGCCGAGGACGACGCCGACGACGACGAGGAGGTCGTCGTCAGGCAGAATGGCAAGAGCAAATCGTGGGAGAAGCTGAGGCCGGCCTGCCAGAAGAAGCACGCCAGGTGCGCGAGGAGGGACCAGCACAACGGTCGCAAGGTCGTCTTCGTCAAGAGAAAAGCGAAAAGCGACCTCGACGTGTCGGAAAGAAAACCGACCCCGAGGTTCGGCAAGAACGACTGGGCCCTTCGGGACGTGGCCACGCCCAAGCAGAACAAAGAGCAGCAGCGTACTGAATCGCGTAAGCCGGCGACGGTTCCCCAGCCGATTATCTACCACTAGACGTCGTTGTAGTGTTCACGGAATGCCGCCTGAGACACTATAGATCGTTTAGCGTACTCGTTTAGTTGACGTCAAAGCACGATCCGTCATGTTGTTTTCGTCTCGTTATGTTTCGTTTGTCATTGAACTTAGAACACGGTTTCGATCGTCCGAATGCCCTTTGAATTAGTTTTAGGTGTTATTTTTTGTTTTTTTACCATAGCTATGTACAGAATTCCGGCGAAGCGCGTGATTCGTACAAAGTTCCCTTTTCATCCGTTCGTCGAGGAAGATACTTTTCGAATTTCGCGAAAGTCAAAAGTTAGTTACGGTTCCTTGGCACGGAAAGGGAAATTGATTTTGTACGAGTGGCGCGTCTCGCATTACTAGTGTATCATATATATTAATTTTCTCTTTAACCAAAACGCATTCGCTTCAATACTTCAACTCGTTCAAAGCAGCTTTTTTCACATTACTAATTTAACAACTTTTCGTCCATATATCGACGTGTCTTACGAAGAAAGACACATCACTGAATCTGTCCACGAAGAAAGACACATATCCGAATCTGTCCGCGAAGAAAGACACAACCCGCAATCTAGCCGCGAAGAAAGACACAACTCGCAATCTGGCCACGAAGAAAGACAAATGTCGGAATTATTCTCCCGCGAATATTAACAAAAAAAGAGTTTAAACTGTAGAAAAGGCTTGTTTTTTTTTGTCAATGATAACTTACTCATTCTAAGCTTTCATTCCATATATTTTTTACGTCGGAAAATTGTGGGATGTGCGCCATATATCCTTTTTGCGGCCAGACGCGAGTTGTGTCTTTCTTCGCGGCTAGATTGCGGGTTGTGTCTTTCTTCGTGGCTAGATTGCGAGTTGTGTCTTTCTTCGCGGACAAATTGAGATGTGTCTTTCTTCGCGGACAGTTTGAGATGTGTCTTTCTTCGTAAGACACGTCGATATGAAGTATGTCAATGTTTTACAAATCAATGGCGAATGCTAATCCGAGTCTATCCATCAAAAAAATTCATTTGCATGAACTTGACAACGACCTTGCTTTTCAATAATCGCCATACGAATATATATATATATATATATATATATATATATATATATATTAACATGTATATACGCATACTATGTAGCTGCACGAGCATGTGATAACTAGATGTGTTAATGTTGTGCATTTGTTCTTGTGCATCTTGTTGCGCGCTTATTACGCAGGTCCCCGTCGCATGAGCGAACGCGATTTGCCATCGCGCTTAGGACACGATGCGCCTCCTCACCAGCAAATTCACAGCAGCAAATCCGTTCCCGCTCTACATAGTAAGTATCTACTGTCACACGCTTTTCGCCACTCTATCTCCTCTTTTCTTACCATACACCCATGCTTCTCTCGATCACTCACCGAGTCACCATCACCTTCACTCACATTACACACAAAAAGTATATTATACACCTATACACACACTTGCGAAACGAAGTTGCGATATATTGCAATTACGAGCCGTCGTTCCGTCACTGTGCGATGGGTTGCTTTGCAATGACATTAATGCTCGAATGGAACAGATGTAGGGACCGAAGGCAAACTGCAACACGAAGTATTCAATCCGGGCTACAGCAGAGCGTCGTCGAGTAACAGTGTCACCCCGCCAGTCCAGCCACCCCCGATGCCCGCTATGAATGGAGCAACTTCTCTTCGCTCAAGGTACGCTTCCATCCATCTGACGGTTGATACTGTTGAAAAACTCACTTTTAAAATTGCACTCGATAGGGAAACTCGGTAACTTTAAAATACATTTCTTGTGCCTTTTCAGATCCAGCCATAATCTTCACGATCCGAGTAGAGCAGGCAATTTGCCGCCTAGTGGACTGTCAAACAGACAACAATCCTCACCAAATTTGAATCCCCATGTACAGAACAGTTTGCAAAGTAACGAGGCAGAAAGATTCTATCAGAACTTGAGCGTGTACAGAAATCAGGAGCCAGTTTTGAAACAACAACAGCCGAGTCCACCGCAATCATCTGATGATAGGTAATTTCGATGAATCCGAAGAAAAATCACTTGGTCTAAATTTGAAAAAAGTCGATTCAACTCTAGCAAGAAGTTGGCACGTTTATGCAATAACTATATGTGAATTTACAGAAGTCCACTGCATCTCCAGAAGCCACTATCTCGAGGCTCCGAAAGTTCGCTAAACCGAGGAACGAGTGACATGAACCAGATGAAGGAGCGGCCCATGTCCGCGTACATCGGTCAGCAGCAGCCCCAGCAGCCATACCCGGGCCACCCGATGCCGCCGCAACAGCAGGGACCGCCCGCGAGATCGCAGTCCTCCCGCGACATCATACGCCAAGAGGCCAAGCTGCAAGAGATGCAGGAGGAGGTTCGACGCCGGGAGTTGCGTGGTGGCGCGCCGGCGCCCAACGCGTACCGCAGCAACACGTACAACCCGCGAGCAGCCGGCGCCGGACAGCTCGTCCAGCAGAATTCGATACGACCCGGCAGGCCACTCGGCTCCACGCCCAACCTCGGCCCGAGCTCGCCGAGCTACAACCGACAACCCGGGCAGAACTACGGCTACGTGCCTGACCCGCAGCAGTGCAACCAGTACGGCCAGTACAACAAGCAGCCGCAGATCGCGAACCAGTACGGAGGTGCGATGGCTCGTCCTTATGCTCCGAATGGGCCGCAGTTCTCTAATGGCGCGGAGCAGGTCGACGCCGATTTCAACGAGAATCCACCCGTCAGGCCGGCACTACCGTCCTCGAGTAGCAGCCCACCCCCGCCTGTGCCAAATACGCTCACCCATCCGCTCTACGGCAAACAAATGGATCCCGCTACAAGGTGAGTTTTTTGTTCTGATTGAATTCGCAACGATTCGGCGAGGTGTGGTATGTCGAGTGACGATGGCATTTTCACTTTCAGATACAATGCAAGCATGCAGGATGCTCCGAGAGGTGGATACTATCCGGCTAATCCTGGTACGCAACAACCCCGCCAATACCAATTCAGCAGCACTGATCCTTGGCAGAGGGAAGAAAGAGAAAGGGTGAGTGTGAAATTTCATATTCAATGTGAAACTTTGAAGTGACAGAAAAAACATTGTGGTCGATTTGTTTTTAATTCAGGAACGAGCTAGACGTCAGGAAGCTGCGAGAGCGTGGCGTGACCAACAAATCGCCGAGCTGAGTTCCTTACCGCGACGAACGCCCCAGCAGGAAGAGCAGCTGCGAGCTCTTCAGTTGGAGCGCGATTTCCAGAAGCGAGCCGAGGAGACTGCTAATCAAGACGATGACGAGGAGGGAAACGACATGGACGACAGCACCAGCCAGCGAGTCCAAAACCTCATGCGCAGTGCGGCAGCTCAAGATCGAAGTGGCCAAGGCAACAACCACCTGCCTCTAACGCGCGCTAGTACTAACAATCAATCGGGTAGAGGGGGAACTCTATCACCTCAATCCGTCGGCAGTCAAATACATATGACCAATGTACCAATTCACACAGTTAGCAGCCAGCAAGGCAATTCTTCCAACTCTTATGCCAGTCAGAACGATGGTGTCTCGAACAATACGAGCCCTTATTCGCAGCAAAATCAAAACGCCAACAATCAATCGCCACCATACGGCTCGACGAATATCAATCTGTCGAACGCTAGTCAAAAAGCTAACATAGAGGCTGCGCAAAATGAACAGCGTAGAATAGAAGAGATCAAGAGACGGCAAGAATATGAGGATAATCAAAGACGAAGACACGAGGAAGAGGCGGCCAGACAGCAGCAGATGCAACAGATGTACCAACAGTCAAATCTACGTAATCAACAACAGTTGCATCCTGGCATGCTTAGACTAGATAATCTTGTCATCGAAGAGCCTTCTTCACCAAGTGAGTGACTTAATATTTCGAGCAATACTATAATACTTGATGTACGAAGAATACTTTAGTTTGAGCAAAAATATATTTGTTGCATTTTCCACATTGTTAAAATGAAATGGAACATGATTAAGTCTCAAGGCAGTAATCGATAACATGACATCTTTTTTATTCTATTATCTCTATCGAATGAAATTTTCCAGATATGAATGTATCGTTTTCCTCAGATCTTCAAGGCGAAGCTCCTCCACCACCAGAGCGAGGATCAAGTTATGCTGTCATGTCTCAACAAAGTGCATTGCGTTCCAATAGTTCGACGACATCTAACTCAATGCTAGGATCCCAGTCAACTTCGATGATCAAAAGAGTTTCATTCCACGATCCAAATGCAAACACTGAATCACCATCTAGAAACAATACTTCCAATTCATCTAACATGATAACTTCGCCATCTGTAACGATGGACACTATAAGAGAAGATCCAAACGTAAGTTCCTATAACACTTTTCCTTTACACCACAACACTAATTGACAGAAAAAAGGTTTAACAATTTTTATCATGAAAATAGAAATAGTAATTTCGAACATTTCTCCAAATCACATCTGATTGCTGATAAAAGAGGTATACCAAGGTTTCGATGATTCACTGGACATACATTATCTTGTTTATTTTATTGCATGAGGCAATTTTGACCCTTATGAAAGAGCTGTAATCATCTGTGTTGTTTCATCCTTCATAAAACGTGTATACTTTATCATTGCCATCATTGCAAGCGTGTTTTTGAACATATTCTTAATCAATTTTTGATATGTGTTTGTTTTTATTGATTGTTACTTTATGAGGAAGATGACGATCGAAACCATATAGTAGTTATTTATATTAGAGTTGTATGTGTTATGCAATAGTAGATGTTTCAGGTCAAGTAAAATGTTATTAGTAGATAATAATCCTTTGTTTTTTTTTCTGTAGAACTTCATAAACGATGCAGAGATGTTATTGGCTTCTCCCAAAACACCAGAAGGTCCCGGAAGTATATACCAAGGAGCGACACCTGGCGTGATCGGCGCTCAGGAAGTTTATAAGTTAGTATTCTTCTTGCTTCCTAATTTTCATCCTTTCAGATATACTGATTGTTCATGGATTATTTTGTTCCAAAACAGAGATCCAAGGCAACGGAGGTTGGCCGAAAAACAAAGACAGCAGCAAAATTCACAAATGGGCGCTGTGCCAGAAAAACTGAGCTTCAAGGAAAAAATGAAGATGTTTGCCATGGAAACAGGAGAAGATGGTACACCAAGAGATAAAGTAAAAATCTCGAGAGCCCAGCGTGAAATTGATAATATAGGTAGTCCTTTGAATTCGAATAATAATAACTAATAAACCGTGTCTAGCAGTATCCTTCTATGTAAATAACATGAATAATTCGACTGTGTGCTTGAGTTTATGACAATCATGATAAGATCATCGAGCGAGGATGTTACCGTTATTGTTTCAAATTTGAGAATGAAGGCTATCCCTTGTTATTGTTGACATAAGCAAAGATATTGCAGTTTTCTTTTATAGTTGATAGTGAGCAAACAGTAAAAAATCGTGAGAATTAAAATTTATACAAGTTACACTTCATCAGATAATTGATGAAATTGGCATAGGAGAATTTCACTAGTGTACCTTCTTTTGCAAGTATTAGTATTTAAAATAATTTTATTTGATTATTAAGTATTGATTATTTTTATATTTTTTATTCGAATTGAAGCGTTTGTTTTGATTTTAAGAAAAAAGTGAAGAAGATATCTTGATGAAATTATATCACAATCATTTTTTTCATGATTACAGTATGATTGATTTCTATTTTTTTTTTATTATTTTTATCAAATGTAATTATACAAATAGGAATTAAGAGATTACGAAAAATGGCGAGAGGAGTCTTATAGGTATTGCGAAAAAAAAGAAAAAATCTATCAGTTAAAAATATTTAAAATTTAGGTAATCATTCTTGAATACATTGCAAACAAGCAGGACCCTCGTTGAGGTGAATACTAAATCACTCTTATGCTCTTCAGATATATACTATCGGATATTTATGTATGTATGATATTATGCATTTTGTCACTATGTACATACTTGAGCTGAAAGAATGATGAAGCGTGATTGCGTGAAACCACAGAACAATATAAGTCATTTGATACTTACATTTATACAAAAGAAGATCTGTTCTATCACATCACAACGATTTGAGAAATGCAGATCATTGGGACCTATTTGTCACATTAAAAGTAAAAATCTGTATCTCGCGCGCGTTTAAGAAATTGTTTTCTTATTCTCATACGACACTGCTTGTTTATATATATATTTTATAATAAATACATCGTTTGTACATGATAATATTTTGAGCATAGAGCTAGATCTCGTACTACTATTGTTATTCAGTAGAATGCATTCTTTCAAACTATAACAGTTGTTTTGACATTTTGCAAGAGTAAGAATCAACAAATATTAAACACTTTGACCTCAGTGAATCCGTAGAGTTTCAAACAACTCATATTCATTATGCATCATGATATCAGATGTTGAGAAAATGTATTAAGTCATGGCTTCAAAATGAAATAATGAAATATTTAACTGTATAAAAGTAATAGCAATACGTGACAGGTATTTTAGAATCTGTCCCTTATATGGTGTTTCAAAACGAAATCATGTCTGAATTTACTCGTAAAAATATGATGAAATATACATATGCATTATAAATAGATAATGCACGAATTTGCGCAGGAACGCGTGCACGAAATACACTTACATTTACGTATTCTATAATTATAAATAGAAATGAAAAAAGCTAAGCTCACACCATATTAATTAATGTTTTAGATAACAATGAGATAAAGCAAAATCGGGTCAAACTTGAATGAGTGGAACCCGCGTTAAGAAGCATAGCAATATTAGCTTATACATGTTGTTAGTTTGAAAAGGGAATGAAAGGAGTGAGAACAGTGGAATACAAGAAGTAAAAGTTGGATTTTTGTATCATGTCAAAGTAGATTCAGTCTAAATTTAGACTGCAGTGGCAATAATTTAACTAATGTAGGTTCATTTTTCGCGTTTTCGCAATGCGTAATAGCCATTATAATGAATGCATAACATTCCTCGCGATCCAACGAATAAATTTGAAAGGGAAAATTTTGATAAAAAAGGAGTAATAAAGAACAGCACGTGAATTGTTGTATGACTAAAACATCAATTTTGTCACGCTTACTGTAGCGTCGTTAGTTTTAATGCCGTATACGATTCGTCAAACACTTTTTAGAAATAATAAATGCAGCAACTGGAAGAGATTTGTTCATCAGACTCTCAATTAGATCTATTGAAACATCAGAAAATCGTTGGTGCGAAGTTTTATTGTAGCTGAGATCCGTATTTGCGAGATTCATCAATTGTATAATATATGAAAAAGAGTTAATTAAGAGATTTTTCTTCTTTTTTATGCGGACGCAGAACCTAAACTTTGTACAGCAGATACGTTCTGGATATTGTATGTGATATAATATAGGCCTTTCTTTCGACGTGAAAGATTATGATTCCCAATTAATGAATGCGTGCAAATAGTGTCGAATTCAAAAAGATAGAGTTATTTCAAACATATACGCAACACCATAAACGGAATAAACCGGACCAAAAAAGATCATTGCGTCCAAGGAAAAAAGAAATATTGTTTATTGCTTGTTTCCATTTAATTTATTATTGCGTATGTTAGATTGAGTATAGTTTAATCTCTATTCCCACTGACACTTTTTGAAAATTGAGGAAGAGATATGTACAATGAGAGCAGCTGTTGTTAAGTTTTACGTATTAGTAATGTGGCAGGAAACACTCAAAATAAAATGAATTGTTATACATTGAGAGTCCCAGCAAGGTAAAAATGGACTGTTTGTCGTTTTTCCAGGCCTTACGAATGTAGAATAAGATTGATTGGGGCTTTTTTTCGTATTATAAAGAAAAAAAACGAACACGAAGTTGAAACATTTGGTCCTGATTGTTTGGAAAATGAAGTTGTGAGATTTTATAAGAATATAATGTAATCTTGGAAAAATTAGAAAGATGTATAAAGCGTTATTATGGATCAACATATAAATTAGTTGAAGTTAGAAACGGCAAGATAACAAGTTGGTAAGATGAATTCAAAAGGGGATGGTTTTGTCCTTCCTTGTTGTGTATAGCAAACGTATTTGCACTATATTTTTTAAGACTTTTTAATTGTCACTAGAAGATGATTCTAACAAACTATAAGATAGGTTACTTTCTGAAACGCGCGTCATTTGATTCTGCTAATTACTCTACCTTAATCTATACATTAATGACTATGTATATCAATTACAACTGTAGAAAACACACTATATTTTTTAATGATTGTTCATCGTGTCATTACGCATTATCAAGATATGATATTGATGAGAATTTAAATAAAAATAAATATGAAATACAGCTTGTTTCAATGACATAGTCAATCCCCTCGAGAGCTTCGAATCCCACAGCGTCTCGAACCGACAAGGTTGCAATTTGTCGTCGAAAAATTGGCGCTTTGGAGCTTTCCTCGTTCCGTGTCCAGATCCGCGCTGCAGCAGCACGTCGTGTTCCGCGTTTCGCGGCGACGTCACCAAAAGTACGCGGCAGCGTACACGAGAAAGAGAGAGAGAGGTGCAACCGGGGGGAGCCCGGGACGAGGGTGCGAGAGAGCACACACACACACACACACACACACACTACACAGAGAGCGCGAGCTCGTGCGCGTGCTGCAGGAAGAAAGGGGAAGCATCGCGGCGGCGGGACAAAACGTGTGCGCGCGCTTCCCACCGCACGTCGCGCGCACGTAGAGTCAGCGGCGATCAACCGAGAGCGCGGCATTGGTGCGCGAACCGGTCGAGCCGACAGTCGCGCTGCTCAGCCTCTTGCTATATACATTACTTGAATATATATACACACACACACACACACACACGCGCGCGCAGTATATACATTCGCACACACGCTCGTTGAAAATCCCGTCTGTGTCCTTAGCTGTGTCTGAGACCAGTCGCGCGTGTGTCGTCCCGTCGCCCCAACACACCCCGGCCCGCAGCTGATCAGTCGAGTGCAGTGCAGTCGCTGGAGAAAGAGAGAAACAGAGAAACAGAGAGAGAGAGAGAGAGAGAGAGAGAGAGAGAGAGAGAGAGAGAGAGAGAGAGAGAGAGCCGGTGCCGGTGCGTCGACTCCTTATATACATACATATATATACACACATCAGAGAGGGCTACGGGCGCGTCTCCCCCGGTCCCTCCCATACGTATACCCACCCCCGGGCAGCGGCTACCCCCGCCAACAGCGGATGCGACAGAGACAACCGGCCCAGCCTGCTGCACCACCCCCGTACACCAGAGTCCACGGCGCCCCATCACGCGGCGAGACATCACTGCGACACAGCGAGAGGTGAGTCTGCAGCGGTGCATCGGCCCCGTGCGCGCCCGCGACACACACACACACACACGCGCCAGCGCGGAGCATACAGCTTTATAATATCATGGCGGCCGCCGACTCCGAATCCTCGCACGCGCAGCGCTTCCGCCGCAGCTCTCGCTCGCTCGCGCACACGCCGGCTGCTAAAAATACCTGATTCGCGCCGGCGATTATCGTCCTCGTGCGCGCGCCAGCAGCAGCTGTCTCTCCTGCCTTATGTACTCACGCACATCTATATACGTACATATACATAGGCGCGCGCGAGTGTTCGTCCTCCTGCAGCAGGAGAGACTGCTCCACCGGGGGCACACACGTATACACGTACCTCTACCCCCCTTCCTTTTCGTCCTCAGTTTTATTGCTTATAAACACGTCGTGCTATGTACATACGCTAGTTCAAAACAGCCCAGTCGATCGCTTGTTATGTATATAAATGTGTGTGTGTGTGTGCGCGCACGCCGGAGCAAACCGAAAAGCTACTTGGGCGGCGCGAGCAATCGATACACACCCGGAGAAACATTAGCGGCACGCAGTCGCGTTTAATCAATCCGTCGCCGCGCGCTCGGCCGAGTGATTAACAATTCAAAAGAGCCAGACGCAGTATATATCTATATACTTATATAGACGCGCAAGAAAAGAGACACGCGTGGAGAAAGAGAGAGAGGGTAGAGGAGAAGGGCATGGCCGGCCCTTTCTTTATCGTCGCGCTTCTTATATATATAATACACTTGGACCTTATATACATACACCGATCGATGTAGCATCGCAACGCGCTGTTCGCTGATACCTCGCGCTTTGTAACTTCACCCAACTCCCGCGGCTATACATGTATATAATATATACACACACACACACATTAATTCGCATCTGTTCGGCTCGTTAATTATTCCGACCGCTCCGTCTTCAGCTGGATTTGCATGTCGATTTCAGCTTCATGTATACTTATATAGGTACACCAGCCTCTTATAATAGATACGAGTTTGATTTATAACGAATGCCACATAATCCTTCGGTCAAGGTTTAAAAAGGTTATTCCAAATTTGATAACGAATTTCACGAAGCTTACGAGTTTAAGGTTTAAGAAGCTTTTGCGATTCGTTCGGTAGTTATACTGTTTCTGAGTGATTGGTTTTCATGTACCTCAATTTGTTGGCAAAAACAATATGTTTTTCTTGTCTCGTACTTGTTTATCTGACATTTTAAATGCAATTATTTTCGTATGAAAATCAAAGTATTTCTGATTCAATTACTTCGTTTAACGTTTCCCCGAACACTGATTATTGCGAATAATCTTCCTCAGACTGATATTAATTAATTTACGAGAAAAATAATTGTAAATGCAAGAAGAATTAAATTGAGTGGAATCAGTGATCTTACGCAAGTGTGTCAAACCAGTAGAAACATCACGAGTTTGGTGAGACGTACAATTTAAAACTTCTCCCATTTCGTGTATTTCCCTACTTTGGACGCACTTTCGAAATAACTTACTTTTGATACAAATTATCATAATGCACTCTTAACATGACAAGTTCAATGTGGTTGTTCCGTTACATTCTTCAATAAAAAAAAATCTCAATCCAAATTTGCTATTCCACTCGAACCCGAGACTGAATAGAGTACAAATTAGTGACATTAATAGTTATTTCGGATACATCATTAAATTATCGCAAGTATAAACGAGGAACGATATTTTTTTCCTAATGCGAGGACTAATTCACATACCTACAAATTGAGTATATTGCTGAAACACAGTTAACATTTCAACATAATATAACATTCGACCTCTCAGCATTTCCAATCCGATCGAATCGAGTTTTCGAAGTCGCATTGACTCGACATATTATTTTTTGTTACCTCCAAAATTATCTCTTGGTTGGAACAATTAGCAAGTTTCATGTCGAAATAGCACGTGATCTCCATTGCAGAGATGGCACGAGTGTTAATTAACTCCTAAAACGTTTGGCAAATGTACAGTGTAGTTGCATATACGACGCACTTATCGCAGATAGCAAATTCTTTGCAACATAAATGTTTTGAGCCATTATCTAATCTTCAAACTTCAATTCTCATATTAGTTTAAAAATGAAAATGTATTTACAGAAACTATCTGGAGATTGTATGAAAAGTATACATCAGGCAGATTCGATCGATATGCCAGTGTAAACTCTTCTGAATTTAGATTATCAAAATCTTATTGCAAAATCTTATTGGGATTCTTTTGTATATTGACAGTCGTTGATGAGTCTAGAAGAAAGCCAGCCACAGACATCGATATGATATCTAGAAGGTATACTCGAATACGCGCGCTAGCACGGCGTCCGGTGTCCCATTATATTATACCTTGCATTATCTGATGCGATGAGTCTTTAAATATGCACATCGTGCAGTGGTAACTTTTAGGATCGACTTACCGCTATTGTAATTAAAAGGCAGATGAGACTTTGTTATCGAATTTTTGTTGAATTCGAGCTTGCGTCAAAGCTCGAGCATCGATCTATGCAGCATTCGAGACACCCAAGTGTATTTTCTCCGTATACATCAGTTATCTCAAACTGACGATCTGTGCCATTTTTTCAGATGTCTTGTATACTTGTTTAGAAAAATAATCATCAACTTTTTGACTCGGCAGATCACTTTAATCGATGTTTATTAATAATATTGTGCGCAGGGCCTGTCATCAATGTACCGAATGAATCCCAAGTTTTCGAATTCGATGTGAGAGCGAGAACTGCAGATTTTGCGCACATAGCAAATGCGGGTCTTGGGATTTCAATGGCTCATTCTTTTATGCATACCTCGTTTTATTATACGTATTATAATATATTTGAATTTTGTGACAACGGAACCCGTCAACGTATATGTCAAAGCATTCTCTAGCTTTTGAAACGTATGCTCGATGACGTAAGCACAGAAACGGTGAAGTTTACATTATACTTTTCATTACATTTTATCACAGAGAAAATTTTATCTTCTCTGGGGGGAAGATTGTGAATCGTGACTTGGATATTGCAGACTTTGATGCAATTTACCGTTTGTTTATCTCAATGACTTTCATTAATGAATATGGAAGGAGCAAATTATTCATGTATTGTTTATGTTGGCATCGTGTATTAATTTAAGCCAATCCGTCTCAAATTGTAATTTAATTCAAGCTTGCCGAATTAAAAACTTGTATAAAATAAAAACGTGATAGCATTGATAGGAATAAGCCGTATTCATTATAAACGATAAATATTTATTTATCAGGCTTGGTGGTCCATTCAAATTTATTGAAAAGTGAGATTACGAAAAAGAAAATTCACGATCCCTGGGCTGAATTATAGTTTGGACGAGCGCGTTCATCGACTTTGTACAATTTTTGATGTGAGATCGCTCCAAGTCTAAAAGTAAGGAATTCAAATGAATGAACTTTTTGTCAAAATTAAAAACATTATAGCACAAATAGTTTGAATAAAAAACGACGCTCTGTTTGAAGAGAAACAGAGGTTTCTCATCTATCGCTTCACTATATATTCAAAAGTTAATTTCAAACGAGTGAACTTCAAATCAAGTATTTGGAAGTTCACTCGTTAGAAAAGTCCTGCTTCCTTCTGAAAGCGATTTTATCGTGGAAAAAGAAAATTACTATTATTTCCCTCCGCAGCAAAAACGAACGACGCAGTCCAATTCGAGCCGGAGAATTTACGTCACCGCTGGCGTAATTCTCCGACCATTCTCTGGCCAAAATACAGATCAATGTTTGGTCGATGAGACGAAAAGACCTCAAGAACGAAGTACATAGTGATTCTTCTTTAGCGGTGACATTTTTAACAATTTTAAGAAGTTTCCGTAAAGACCAACACAATAATCGCTTGAGGGGCTAGTTATTGCCCTTGATTCCACGAAAATGCAAGGACACTGAGAAAAATGTTACCTCCGTATACGGGCAAAAAATCTTTAAGAACATGCGACATGTAGGCACGCGACGGGAAAAAGCGGTAAAAATCGTCCGGCTGTTTCTATCCACCCCTCCCCTTTCTTCTTGGCTGCGGGCCAAAATATCTTTTAAGCCGAACACCCTATCCGAATCTCATCCTTCTCTTTTATAATTTCTTCTTTCGCAAGCCTTAATACTTATTTTTTTTATTTCTGAGATTCATTAGATTTTTCAATAAATAATCCTCTTGTAATATTTCGTACCCCGTATACACCTTTTTCATCGAGTGAAAATGATTAAAATCCTACAGTAAAAATAATATTCTTGTGAAATAATCGATTCTTTCTCCCTAGTAGTTCTCCTAATACAAATGAAACTCTCTAATCGAGCAGACCAATGGAATAGCGCGAGTGTCTTATAAAATTCAAAACTTCCCTGTGAAACGGAATATCTACGTATATCTACAGCTCATTTTCTATATAATCAATATTGAAACGTGATGATAGGTGTATCGTTGAGAAAGTAATGTTTGCAGACGAAATTTAGCATTCCATTCTCAAATATTACTTGGTCCTGCGGGTTTTCCAATTTTCGGGCTTATACCCTCGTCAAAGGTCGATCGATATCTACTGGCCGCTGAAGAAACAGCAGTTCATCACCCCACGTCATCATGCATGCCCCCGACCCCCCATGAGCTCGTGCAATCGTCAGCGCCGATACGATGATGGATGGAATGAGTCTATTTTTCGCATTCGCCGACGCATTAAGCAGATGAATGGCGGTGAGCTGCGCCTAATACTTAGTTAGTTGCATACGAAAATAGTTGCTCTTGAGAAAGCTAGAGAGAGAATGAGAAAGGAGCATAGTCGGCGTGTTCCCATAAATTATTTAAGTCATTGCAATGTGATTTTTGAGATCTTGATGCGTGTAAAAAGTGAATCAGACAGTAGAAAGCTACCAAATTCGGTTATCATATCCAGTTCAGCCTCTAAAAATTTCTATATTTCTCTGTAAAGCAAAGAAAATGGTGTCCAGCGGGATATGAGATGACCAAAAGGTTGTCATATAAAGTATCTGTACCCAATGTGCCACCTCTAAGAGTTTTTCGCAAATTCGACAATGATAAAATTGAAATTTTTAAATACTATGAACGGCATCTTAAAGACTAGCTCAATACCTATTAAAAACCGTCACTGTAATCATTATTTGATAATTTTAACCGATTTAAAATGTCAATAAACCGAAGTACTTTTGACTTTTAACCGAAAAATCATTGTAATATGTCTATAAAAACTTGACGTTCATTTCTCAAATATTGATCCATTCTACTCAGTCTTTTGATTCATAACATGAAGAGACACTTATATTCCATACGATAAAGGATGTTTTCAGCGAGAGAATAGTTTGGGGAAAACTAATGTGACCAATCGAAAGATGAGATGTTTCAGATATATAAGATAGACTACCTTCATTATTGTGATTGAGTTAGCATAGTGAAATAAGAAAAAAACGAAAAAATCAGAAAATGAAACTCCAAACTGTTGTAAGAGTGGTTTTGAATGAGTGGGACTAAATGAGCAAAGAAACGATCGAAAATTTTGTTTTAATCCCTGCCAACTGCAACTAGTTCCCAGAAAGCACCGGAAATACGAAATTTGAGAAAAGTGCAACATAGGGTAGAGTGCCAAATTGGGCTCAGTCACCTTAGTCGCTAATAACGTAAGTGGAGATTTTGAACCAGCGCAATTGAATGTTAAGAAACTTTTTCAATCAGGAATATCTGTAAATTCTCAAAGAAATTTACGCGAAATGTTTCGATGTCCCAAGCGTTTTTGAGGTTATTTCAGCAGTTATTCTGTTCCAGTGAATCTTATTGATGCGATTTTTCACATTCATTATACACACCTGCTGGTATTCTACACATACCGCATCTCAAGACAGATGTCATTTTTTCACTATTTTCATCTAACAGTAAAATGTCAACTTAATGTCAATCCACTCAATAATGGTTTATTTTCTTCATAAAAAACCAATTAAATTAAAAACGAGAAGTATATAAAAAGATTTGCCTTAAAATATTGATTTGGTAATTCTAAAGACCTTTTTTATCTCCTTGGCTCCCTAGCTACGTGCCAAAAATCAAGTTAACCCCCATAGACCCTCCTCTCCCCTGTGATCTGTCGGCTTATCAGTGACTGACCCCCTGCTCTCCGGTGTTTACCATATGCCTGCCAGTCTGCTACCTCTTTTGCGGCGTCAAACTCATGCAATAGCCTTTAGTTCACTCTGCCAATAGCTGATGTATATATATTAACGTGGAGGCGCATGACGCATGTGGTTCCCAGTCGGCGTTGTTAATAGCTTAAAACGCTAAGATTTACGAGTTGAAATCAGTCTAATGGGAGTGCATTTTGCTACTTGTTGCTGTTTCACGGATTCTTTACTCTGAATATTTCTGCCCTCCGTTTAATAAACGAGAAATTAAGCCTTCGTTCAGATCATCTTGGGTTGAACAATGTTTTCAAAATAAAATCCGTTGTTTCCCGTTTATTTTTCAATTTGAGTTGGAATACACTAACAAATATACGATTTACTTATATAGTTATTTCAAAATTGAAGACACAGGTCTGGAAAAATTCCTAATCAATATTTGATTCGTATAAGTATTTTTGCAGGCTCGGGCGCGAAGTCATGCTGATTATACACGCTCACTCGTGCGTGAAAAAGTTTACTTTACGTTCAGGAATTCTCTGTCCATATACAAGCTCTCCAAATGACATGCAGAAATTATCGTATGGAACGAGTGGTTTAAACAATATTAATATTCGTGTGCTGAGCACTGTGCTCGCCATCTGCCGAACACAACCCATGCGAAAAAGTTAACTTCGTATATGCTTGTATTATATCTTAAAATTATATATGTATAAGCATGTATTGGTTCTCGTGAATTCTCTAACCCTCTGTAAGCTTATAAGGAGAGGACGCTATGTCCGGGTGTCCAATCGCACAATGAAATTTTGTGAGATGGTTCATGAGTAGTGTAATATAGCTCATATCTACAACTGCACAGTCCAACGTTTTCGTTGTGTCATGAGGATATTCACAAATTATTATCGATTTTAGGCATGCCCTGACAGTAGATATCTATATCTATGGATTTCGGAATATATAGATATGATATGCATGGATAAGGTCGATAATAGTTTACGAATATCTCAGCAGGAAAACGAAACATTGCAGATATAAGCTACTAGGCTATCCATGAACCATCTCACAAAGTTTCATCGTAATTGGACACCCGGAAGTAGTGTCCTCTCTTCTCGTTAGTTTAATTCTGATTGTAAATAATTGACAGTTACAACGACAGAAGCACATGTATAAGCTTTTCTTTGAGATTTGTTTTCGTTTTTAAGAGCTTTGCACTACTCGACATTCTGTCATGGATGAAGTTAAACGCAGTACTCCGTTGATGGATTCAAAGTTCTCCAACGGCAGTCACACAAAGTTATTCTACGATATTTCTCCTGAGAAACTTTGCAACGTTATTATCTTTGCTTCCAAAACTTAATTATTCCTCCAATATCCTTCTGTCATTTGAGACTGGCCAAAAGTATTGGAAAAGAGACCAAATGATATGAGTCTACTCATTTTTTTCATGGGCATTATCACTTTTGAGTAAGAAAAATCACATACAAGGTGATTTGTATGCAATAATCTCGAACCAACCATCTTGTAGATTCTTAGATGAAAAAAGGTGCATTCCATCTTTTCGTTACGTCGATAATAAAGTCCACATAATAAAAAAAAACAAAAAGTCAATCATGTATAATTATTTAAGATTTTTTTATCTATTAAGCTTTTCCAAGTTACATATTTAAGTGTTGGGTATTCAGTGTTGAGCATATCATTATTCAAGTTTAAGCTCTCAACACTTTAATAATAAAAATCATGTAAGTGTCATGAGTAATTCTACTATTGATATACATATGTTAGCACTGGTAGATCATATACACGCAGACACCTTCCACATTTGCTTCTAGGGACAGCAATCGATGATTTTGTTCGAATCGTCATAGGGAAACCTTATTTTATCATACTAGCTACATTCAGACGCGCTGCGCGCGATTTACGCTTTATTTCATTATACGCAATTATAAAACCTGTATTTAGATTTTATTCAACATTTGACAAGAAGATTTGGTTGTTTCAACCTCAAAACTTTTATTTTCTTTTTAAAACTACAGTATACGTCCCTAAACCTCAAAATTTATTCTTCTTTTGTTTTTCCCTTCCCTGCATTCACTACCTACATCTATATCTATATTTTACTCGACTCGTCACGTGGTTAGGTCTACACCAATCAAAACACGAGTTAACTGGCTTCACTTTGACCCCCATCACTTTTTTATATAAGGATACGTATGTATACACTGGTCGACGCTTATATTTTACAGTAATGGAATGCTTTTTTCGGTGAACCTAATGAAATCATAAGATAGATCGAACATAAATACACAAGCTCATTAATGATTAAAATACAAACACTGTATTTTAGTTTTTTCGGGAATCAGAAAAAATATCTACAGTAGAATTACTTAACTCTACTTGTAGCTAAATCTAGCTGATGATAAAGCAGGATTTACCTATGACGGTATATGTTTGTAATCAATTTTCAGCAAAATTCATGAGCTGCGGATTCGATTGCGAGGTGTAAAATGCTGAATTTATCATTAGTTGCATGAGAATGACCCATATACGGGGTATACAAAAGTTGATTAGTGAGGTTAGATTAATAATATCATTTTTTTTGTAATATAAATTGTTAGAGCCGTATCTCCCGAACGAAACTAATTTCTTTAATATCTTTACTTGGTTAGCTTAATTTTGAGAAAAGTTTCATTAGCAAAATACCGTGCTAAATTGCATTTAGATATGAACTGTTATCACGGGACGTAGTTTCGTTTGTAGTTTTCTATTAAAACAGAGCTGAACACACTAATGAATACGGTTGATTGTCTTCAAATAAACGCCGTTTTAATTTTTTTTTCTAATTTAAGAGTTTCATTATACTTTCAATCGCGTTAAATTCTATAGACAAACTTCAAACTTACAACTTAACTTACAAACTGTTGTATTGTGGGTTATGTCTCCGTCACTGTTCTCAGTTAACCCATTAACGTCCAAAATGTCAAAATTTCTTGCACGTTTTCAGAGTGATTATTTCCTATGTAATTGGCGTTGAAAAAATTTTTGAACCACATATTCTGATGTAAAATTTCATGCTCTTTCAGAATCCGTTTCCAGAATCATGATAAATTTTACAGGAAAAGAGATATGCTCGATTGAAACATAAAAAACACCTAAATTTTCGAAAAAAAAAATTTTCAGGATTTTTTTTCGAAGTGTTACGGTGAAGATATCACCTTGCGACCGTGATCAAAGGTGATCATGGGAGTTGAAGTTTAACAGGGAATTTTTTTGTTGACCTTGAACCATCTCTTCTTTACAAAATGGCGGAAAAAACGAATTTTTTTTTTCAATCTTCATCAATTTTTTTCTCAAAATCTATGGACTTTAGAAAAAAATTTATAAGAACAAAAATGCCTTAGAATCGCTCGAGGAATATGTCAAATTTTTTCAGAATTTTTTGAGACATTTTTGAAAATTCCATTTCCCAAGTTTCCCGGACAATCAAAAATTGTCTCAAAAAATTCTGAAAAAATTTAAGAATGTTCATTTAAAAAATTTGTTTTTCCGCCATTTTGTAAAGAAGCGATGGTTCAAGGTCAACAAAAAAATTCCCTGTTAAACTTCAACTCCCATGATCACCTTTGATCACGGTTGCAAGGTGATATCTTCACCGTAACACTTCGAAAAAAAATCCTAAAAATTTTTTTTTTCAAAAATTTAGGTGTTTTTTATGTTTCAATCGAGGATATCTCTTTTCCTGTGAGTTTTATCATAATTCTGGCAACGGATTCTGAAAGAGCATGAAATTTTACATCAGAATATGTGGTTTAAGAATTTTTTTAACGCCAATTACATAGGAAAAAATCACTTTGAAAACGTGCAAGAAATTTTAACATTTTGGACGTTAATGGGTTAAATAGGAAGTGAAGACCTAGTGTCTCCCTGATACAGAAACTTTTATTATGATCTCCATCAAAATAGCTTCAATTTTGGCTGAATTTCACTGGCTACAAACTGTGACGAGTATAGTTTTGGAACGATTATTGTGTTCACGGTTATGTTTCCTCCAGCCTTTTGATATATAACTGATTGTATAAGTTGCATCTCCCTATCAGTTCAAGTTTTATGACGTTTCTTATGGCATTTATTATCAGCCTTCGCAATATCAGATCCCAAAAACCATGCTGAGATTCGTAATGTCTTATTAAAGACCATTCCCAAATCAGTAGTAACAGACAAAATCGATTCGGCGATACTAATTTTAAAAATCAATTTTAATAAACTTCGCATCACTTGCCACTTTCAATTCTTTTTTCTAAAATCATGAAAAAAATCCCTGATTCATATGCACTTGGTTTGGTAGGTTCGCTAGCCAGGGCAATTTCTCATACACCCATGGGCCAATTCCTTTGTTCGACTTGGCCTACACATTTTTTTTTGGCTTTGAAAAACTATGTTTATATTGAGAACCGAGATCAAGCCTGAGACGATCCGAACCGCCAGAGTCCCATAAAAACATCTCTTAGGTGCCCCTGAGGCACCAGGATATGCCGCGTAAACGGGGAAAAATTAGGAAATTCAGAGAATCGCGTATAAAATCGGTTTAATCTCCGGATGATGATTCTAAGCCTGTTTTTGAAAATGAACAAAATGCTCAAATAATACATTGCACGCAACTGTCCGCATGATTCAGGTCTAACCCGCGAAACAACAAAAGAACTCTCATCCCTGCTCCTGAGGCCGGAAAATAACAACATACGACGCTTGTATTCGCAACAAAAAAGGTAATCAATCGCGTAATATTATGATCGCGACTTCGTTCCGCAATTTGATTATGCTTGTATATTACGATACTCTCTATATATACATCTTTGTTGGCGCCTGTTTCTCGCGTTTCATCCTCTGCGTCGTATTTTATTATGGACAGCGGTCTCTCCCATCCACGCGCGCATTTCAAGTTCCATCAAACATTATTGATCTTTTAGATTTGCGTTCGTTTGTATACTATAAAATTGTTCTACTTTGGAAAAAATCGCTCTGCAAACATTGAGGATTTTTAAAATTGAATTCTTAAAAACTTACTGTGTCTCAAAGTCAGTGAAAAAAAGTAGCGATTGTGTTTCAAAAATAGAGTATAATATCTTGATTTATGTAATCGTGGAAATATTCAAGTTCTGGACAATTTCAATAAAGATGTAGTTTTTTTTAAATCATGAACCTCTCACCAGTGCGGGTGAATTTTTAAGTTCAATAAAAATTAAAAATCCATTAAGATAATTTCAAAATTTTAAATCCAAATCAAATTATTCTTAGTAGATACGTATGGTACCTTAGGATTGAAAATAAATTCATTGGTAAATATTCTGTATTGTAAACTATTCCAACGATTGAAAAATATAGAAAAAATGTATTTACTTCGCACAAATCAGTTCCCCCACTCGAAAGAATCGTTCGTGCAGCGAAATATTTATAAGTCTCTTGTTGCTTTGATTACTTGTACGATATAATCTTCATTCCTGAAGTTTCAATATCAAGGGCTGCTGCTCACGTAGATGGATAACCATGATGATGCTCGATGAGATGTCGAGTCATCTGCTGGTATCACAGCACGTCACTCCTTTTGATTGACATTTGCGCAGTCTGATTTTGATGTATATGCGAGAGCGATTGACGATAGAGTTTCTTATATCAGTACTGCGAGATTGTGTTTAGTCAAATGGAGCCCCTCTTTTATTGACACATTTCAGACCTTTTTTTTTTGTATTTTTATTTTGGCGACGTTTTATTTTCTGCTTCAAGCTCGATAAAACATTACGAGTGGAAATTTTAAAAAGATATTTCTGTGAGTGAATGCGTACTAGCATCTCCGCATGTGCGTCAGGTCAATACGATTGTCGGGACTAACACGTGGATGAATCGTGATTTTCAATACATCTTACTCAATGTTTGATGAAAATAAAATGAAAACAAGTAGATCTCTCGGAGGCTTTCAATTGACCACTTTTCAATAATTGCTAAATTCGTTTATTCTTTATCTTCGCACGTCGATTTAATGTTCCCTAAAGGGTCAATGCAGTTCTGAATAAAAAAAAAGTATAATTATGCAGCAATGTTAACCCATTAAAAACCAGGCCAAACCTGGCAGAGATATCGAGAAACGAACTATGCCATCCTTTGCATAACCAAAAAAAAAATACCCGTGTTTTTTCTTTTGTCGATTACAATTGTTTATAACAAATTATTTAAACAAATAACCCAAAATTTCGTAATTTTGCAAAACTGAACGCGGATATCGATTCTACGGGCAAAATAACGATAAAAACCTATGTAACGTTATTTTGTCAGAGTTCAATTTGTTAGTGTAAAATGAGGATAAACAATCGTACTCTGGGAAGAGGGCATTGACCATGCCAAATACCATGCAAAATCTGGCAGAGATATCAAGAAACGAACTATGCCATCCTTTGCATAACCAAAAAATAAAATACCCGTGTTTTTTCTTTTGTCGATTATAATTGTTTATAACAAATTATTTAAACAAATAATCCAAAATGACGTAATTTTGTAAAACTGAATGCGGATGTCGATTCTACGGGCAAAAACACGACAAAAACCTATGTATTGTTTTTTTGTCAGAGTTCAATTTGTTAGTCTAAAACAGGAACAGTTCAGTTTCAGTTTTGCAAAATTACGACATTTTTGGTTATTCGTTTAAATAATTTGTTATAAACAATTGTAATCGACAAAAGAAAAAACACGGGTACTTTTATTTTTGGTTATGCAAAGGATGGCGTAGTTCGTTTCTCGATATCTCTGCCAGATTTTGCATGGTATTTGGCATGGTCAATGCCCTCTTCCCAGAGTACGATTGTTTATCCTCATTTTACACTAACAAATTGAACTCTGACAAAAAAACGTTACATAGGTTTTTGTCGTGTTTTTGCCCGTGGAATCGATATCCGCATTCAGTTTTGCAAAATTCCGAAATTTTGGGTTATTTGTTTAAATAATTTGTTATAAACAATTGTAATCGACAAAAGAAAAAACACGGGTATTTTTTTTTCGGTTATGCAAAGGATGGCATAGTTCGTTTCTCGATATCTCTGCCAGGTTTTGCCTGGTTTTTAATGGGTTAATTCATTCAAATTCTACATACATTTTGATTTTTCCGTTATGGTTATCCAAATATATATCTGCATAATTATTCATCCTAACGTTTCGGTTCTCCGGGGGTATTGTTATCTTTTCATGCAAAGAATGTATATCAATACGTATTACATTGCATTACATTAATAAAATCAGCATAATGATCGGTTCGTATATTGTACAAATCAAAAAGTTCAGACAAACCTTTGATGATTTCACCTGTTTGAGTATCAAAAAACTACCTCCAAATGTTTTAGTAGAATTGAGGCCTCCAAGTGAGATCATCAATCACACACGAAATATACGATTTAATTCACTGAATTTGTTATTTCCAAGTACCGCAAAAATGAAAAAGAATTGATTTTTATGTTCAATCAAGATTGAATAATTAAAATACAAACTGAACGGATGGAAAATTTCTAATCATAACAGTACGCTGCAGCTAATAAATCTGTCCGCCGGATCTTCAAATAAATACGCCAATCCAAACATTTAATAAGCTATTCCTTCAAATGTAACGTCGTTTGATTTATCCACAGAAAGAAGAGAAGAGTGAAAAAACAGATGCTTGGAGAATATTGCATTTTTCATCCAATATACCTCAATTCCAATCTCCCACTTTTTCCTCTCGAAGATTCCGTAAACATCCATCAGATTAATTCCATTTACCAGGATAATGATTCAATTAATGATCTTATAGTTATAAATCTCACGTAAACAATTCCACGTTGCTCGTTTCAAACAAACGTGAAAAAGTCTCAAGATTCCGAAGAGTGATATAATATGATCTCAAAGTCCAAGTGGTTTAAAAAAAGGCTCGTTTGAAATTCGCGAACGTCTCCCTCGCGTAAAAGTTGCTTCGAAAAATAAGCTTCCCCTCGCGCGCAATAGCCTCGTCGATCGAAACAAAGAAACGCCCTATTCTCAACGTGTCTCGCGCCCCTTTTCCCAACGAGTGTTTCTCTTTTCCACGAGATGCCAATGCGCACACAAACAGAGAGCTCGCGTGCAGAGCGTGAAAAAGCGCGCGACGGCGAGGGGAGGAAGCGGAAAAGCGAGCGGCGGAGTCGCGGGGGGTACGCGTGACGACGGAGGGGTGCGGGTATAGGCGGCGGGAGGTGGAAGGGGCCGCGGACCACCGGCACTGCGCTTGCGGAGCGGAGCTTTTCGCTTCGCAGTGTGGCTTCGCGCCTCGGCACGAGACGACCTCCTCGCGCGCACCTACGTTACATACGCGTATCTCTCTCTCTCTCAGTCTTTTCACTCCGAGTAAATGTGTGACACTCCATAGAAGTGCAGCAGCAGCAGCTGACAAGTCGACTTGACAGTTCCAGAGCAGCGACCGGCGCGAGGACCTTGGCCATACTAATCGATCCGAAGCCTCTGTCCCGCCGCTCCGTTTGGAGGAGAGGTACACACACACACACACACACACACACACACACACACACACACACACACACACACACACACACCTGCGCCCGATCCCGTTTGCTCGCGCGTTATACACACACGTATTGTCCCGTCGAGCATACTCAGGTCAAACTGTCCCCGGGCCGGCGTGTGCGCCTCCTGGCTAATGCGCTGCAGGTCTCTTGTGGGAGGTTATATAGAATGTTGGTTTTTTTTTAATTTGTACATGCATATACGTGTGCTTTTTTACGTAACTGTCTCGAGTATGGCTTACAACGTCGTGTTCGTAAGATAATACCCATTACGTTCCATTCCAGCTCGACGTTGTTGGGGGTTCTTTCACGAACTTGCGAAGTTGTTCGATCCATCACATCCATACCCTAAAATGTGTGCTCGGAGGCTCCTTTAATTGAAATTGATACTTGCATTGGTAGTTGTCACGAGAGAATATGTTTTGAATTCCGCTAAGTCGCGAGTGCTATATGTGATCCTTCCTTTACTTTCTTTTTCTTCCTGTCAATTTCGACGATTTTGAAGTCATTCGAAAACCACTCATCAATTAGGCTATACCTCGTGCAATCGGGAAAAAAATCGCATTTTCATCGTGTCTTCCAAAGCAACAACACGCAATGAAATCGTAAAGACAACAATAATCATACAGGCATGTGTTTGCGAGCACAGCTGGCCTCCCGCGAGGAAAGGTTACTTCAATCCGCTGCGCAGAAAACATGTTTTTGTCCAGCGGAGCAAGCAACTTTGCACGCGTCTTGCGATAGATCGATTCTCGAAAAGCTGCTGCACGCATCCCGTCAAAGCGAGAACGCGTTACAGATCCTACGACCGCTCTATAGTAAACATCGTAAGCTCGCTCGCGGCTAACGTTTATGCGTGACCCAAAAAACGAGGCGTGCGAAAATTTATTACCTCGCGAACGCGTGCACGTACGATCGACTCGGATGATACGTGCACGCGCTCGTTATTAGGTATCGCAATTCATTGAAAAGCAGCGCTCGACTGTGTGTATAGGCTATAGCGCGGTGAATGAGGTCGTGTAAGTAGCCGCAGTTGTACGACGCGCGCGGCGCCCACGCCTGACCATCCCGTGTAGATCGATATATACTTACACCCCGCGTAGAGCGCCACGATCGCGCATCGGGATCACTATTCGTCCACTCGGGGGTACAGCCGCCGGCGAAGCTCTCCCACCCCGCGCCAGCGTCCCGGGCCAGCTCTCGCGGTGACGTCAAAATGACGCTCGGCCGTATCGCGTGGGTGGGGTCGGCAGATTAGCCGCAGGACTTTATCGGACCCGAGTGCTTTTTCGAGGCGGTTACCCAATGTTACCCAACGGCGCGTGGGTCGACTGTTCGATCCTCAAATATTCGCGAGAGTATCACTACGGAGATTCGGCGCTGGCGAATTTTTTTTTCTTTTTTTTTATACTGTATGTTGGTTTTCTTCGGTGTTTTGGTAAAAAGTAAAAAAGTTCCAGCTAAAGATTTTTCTCCAAGTATAGGATTTCGACGTTGGCTTGTTTGCCGATAAATTTTCCTGGGGAAATTCAATTCCGAGCAATGAATGAATCGCTCCGACTTTTTCGAGGAAAACAAAAAATTTCGCTTCATTGTTCAATGTAGGTTTTAGCAGATTTACTTGAAATAACCGTATGAATTTTCATGACCAACATTTGTTAGTTTCTCAAACATTGTAAAAATCACTATTTTCTACGGTAAAAATACGAAACCAGGAAGAATCACTAGATTTAGTTCAATTTTTACCATTTTTCGTTGTAATTCTCGCTAATTTTCTTGTAATTCTTTCTGACTGTGAAATTATCATAAACGCCGTCCGTCACTGCGAATCACTCTGGGAAATTGTGAATTTTCAATGTGTTCTCTCTCCGTGTAGATGAAATCTCGTTGAGCACGTGGGAATTGATCAAAATTCTCTCGATTAACGTAATTTGTTATGCCGACAAACAAGGCAAATTGCCGTCGGCTTATCGGCGCGGCTATCCGTGTGTTGAAAAGAGTAATTCCGCAATCGCGTTACCGGTGCGCATTTTTTACTTTATCATGCATTGCAGACGCATTATCTAATCGCCATTCGTGATCTAATTATGCGTTGGCCGCGGCTCCCGGTTATTTCCCCAGCAGATCGGGACCAGCCCGAGTTACATTCGAGGTATCGCGTGTATCCAAAGTCCACATCGCCGATAACCAACAAATTTTCGGAAAATGGTATTGATTAATTTCTCTGAAATTATACAGTACAACTGTAAGAACCACTAAATCATCAAATCATGCCTCTTGGAAGGTTAAAAACTGTCCTGAATCCGTTGGTTATCAACGATGCGACCTCTAGATACATCGGTATCCCAACTTTTCAACTACGACGCGACAGTGACCGCGAGCTTTTTCAAAATCAATGAAAGCTGACATTCAGCTGTATATATACGCGTAGCCAACGGAAAGTTGGCAGAGTCGATTCGTAAGTTTTCTTGAACTTGGGCTCGGTAGGGAAGCTTTTCACGTGCAGGCATTCTTCGTCAAATTCAAGCTCTATAAATAGGACTATCGGAATTTTCCTACTTCGGCTAATTTGTTTCAAGCTTACCGAATGTATGTATACAATAATGAGGCAAAACGTACGAATTCACCGGAAATATATTCTCTAAATTCGTACGAGCCTTCGTTCATTGGAATCCTACTAGTTTTCACCGGCCGATCGTTGTCCGTTGCCTTGTGAAAAATCTAGGAATGGCTCCGCACCGATCCTCCACGAACCTGCTCCCGCAGAAATACTATCTTTGCCTGTCATTCGAGCTTCCCCCGTCGTGCAAAGTGCAATTACGCGTAAGGGCACTCACCGGAAATCCAGTGTTTGCGTTACAGCGAAAACGAATCATCGTTGTCGCAGCTTCTTATCTGTCGGTGCGCGAACTGATTATTTAGACTGACGTGTATATATATATATATATATATATATATATATATATATATATATATATATATATATATATATATATATCGGGTATCGCATGCAAATAATGAGCCGAAGCTCGCACGAGCTTTATCTATTATAAATCGATTTGATTGCTCTATCGTGTGGTGGCTGCGGTCGAGGCGCTCTATATATGTTTAAAAATACGCGATTGCACACATCTTTCGCGCGTTCGTCCAGTAGCGTGAACGCGACGATGGCTCCGTCGAGTTTATCGATAATTATATCTATGTGCGACCGGGACGAATGTGCGATTTTACCAGCGTGTATATACATACGCGGAATATATTGAGATATATCAATTTGTCGCGGCTCGAGAGGGCAAAAATATTGTTGGCGGAGAGTCGGTTTTATCGGTGTCTATAACGTTTATCGCTTGCAGCCGCTGTCTTAGCCGCGTCTGGCTTCTGTGCATTTATTTACAAATTGCGGGCGTCGATAAGGGGAAGAAAAGAAAACTATATAGCGTAGGATTAATCGTTAACGAGTGTATTCTCGTACAAGTGAATCATTCAAAAACAACTCCGTCGCAATCGGTTTAATGTGTTGATGCAGACTATACACAATATCCCCATCGTTCGTATAGCATTCCTCGGTGAAGAAAAAAAAAAGATCCGTTATAAAATATATATATACGTCTCGATGTTTTTATCGACTAACACGCGAAGGAATTACATTTGCACTTTGGCTCTCAAACAATCGATCAGTCAAACGCGAACGCAGTACTTTTATACACATATATACGGTTCCGCAAGCCCTTCGAGCGTCGTTTTGCGCCAAAGTAATAGCGCAGAAGATATATACATACCAGCTCGATTGTTACGCAACGAGTATGGCTGAAGCATTTTTCCCAACGGGCAAAAATGTGGTTCTGCTAAAAAAACGAAAATACCCGCGAGCAGGCGGTCGTGCGGCGATCTATTTTGAAGAAACCGCGCGCGCGAGCGTCCGTCGACCCATCGCGAGCAACCCACGCGAATTCGTGCGCGTGTCACGTGAATAGCAGCAGCAGCCGGCCGCGAATCGATAGCTGCACCAACGCTGGGGGTATATATACTTACATCCCAAATATATATACGCGGCCCAACTACGTCAGAGGCCGAAACTTCGCCGCGGCGCAGCGGTTCCGCGTTGGCTGTGCCTTCTACCGAAAATTCCGAAGCACTCGCGTGGGAACAGCACTTGTCATTATAGCTTATCGGATGCTGCTGCTGCTGCCGTTGGGGAAGGCGTAGTTGATCCCGAGTCGCGTGTCGAACGTGGATCGTCCGTGCGTGAATTTCATTATGTTTCAGGCATGTCCTATATTATATTATGCAAAATTTAATGATTAATGCGTTCTGCGCACAATTTAATAACTCGAGCGGCGTCGTATTTCCCGAGCTGTCACGTGCAAATTTGATACGGCTCAAGCGCCGCCGGCTCGGCGTGAACGCGTCCAGGGATTCATGCCAAGATTGAACATGGATTTCATTATCCTCCAAAAGCTTTGGCCTTGACCCTTGGCCGGGCAATAGGCTGTACAACAGTCCATACTCAAAATTATCATTTAATTCATTGCTGCTGCGAACCGAACGTTCTCCAACTAGTGTCAATTTTAATTATAGATTGATGAATTCTTCTGACTCGTCCATCAATAACAATTACTGAGCTGACGGGCACTTTCTACGAGAGAGTAAAAAAGACATGAGAAAAAATGGGATGGAAAAAAACGAGCGGCCGTATAGGGGTTGTTCTTTTATGGACGTTTAGCGGTCCCGCATGTACAACATTAGCTCGATAGTGCTTTTGCGACCTTTCGTATAACGAGTTTACGTAACCGCTTGATGCTCGTCTCAATAAATTCGATTAATTTTTGCTAAACCCATTTATATAATGTTGCGTTTCTATGATATTGCTAGGCGACTACCCCTCTCTCGGGCAATGACGCATTCGCGCGATGATTCAATTTCAAGAGATGATAAGGCACAGGTGACTGACTCATCAAGCATCTATTGAGTTGAATGCGATAAAAGCACATTAGCACTGCAAAAATTTATAGATGAAAAGTTTGATAACCAATTTAATGATGAAAAAGTTTGCTGCGATACATTTGCAAATGAGTATATGTTTGTTTGAATTTTCGAACCTTCGAGAATTGCGTACGGTCAAACCTTTGTCTGCATATCTTGGATAAATGAATGCGATCAAATCTACGCGTCACTATTCAGTGCACTTACTTGGCAAACGTAATATTTCTTTCGAGCGAAGTTGTATTGTCAAGTGAAACATTATATCAACAATGCGATAATTGAATAGTTACGTAAGTTAGAATTATCACTGAATCCAGATTCAATTTGGAGAAAGGAAAAAAAACTTCTCTGAATTTCAAATAATAACCACTGCTAATGATCTGCTGTTGACAGAAATAATTCGTATTCGTGTAACGAATCTGATACTTTAGTTCTAAAAATAAATTCCAAACAATTTGTTCATACTTGGGATTCATATAAAACGAACAATAATATAATTGCAGCAATTCATCATTTCGGCGACAAGAATATTAGCTATTGTATTGGTTATGTTATCAAATACTGATATATGCGCGAGATGATTGTTATTTCAATTGCCGATGTGGAAGAAAAACTACTGTTGTATACGCAAATAAAGGCAATGAGACCGTGACGGTAATGTTTGTCTTGGGTAGTTATCACAGGCGAGAGCACATGAAATGCAGACTCTAGGTTATCAGTGGAGTTTGGACTGAGTTCGTGGATAATAACTATTCTGATTTTCATACTCGAACTAAAATACGTTTGTAATTCTTTAACACCATGACAAAAAACAATCTTTAAAAATTTGTATCAAATAAGTTTTCTCTCTCGTTTTCGTCTGCTATTGGCAAAATTGAGCTAGCGAAACTCTTCATAGAATTGTTTCGAAAATCAAAGAAAAATAACTGTTTATTTGCCTATGACTTTAAAAATTTTTTGATTGTAAGAGACGGAAGGTTCTATTGATACTTACCTAATTTTAAGTATATTTGTCACTCTTTAAATGTACTAGTATTTTTTTTCCTAAGCCGAGAACAAATCGAAAGTAAAACAAATTTGATTATTTAATCTGCAATATATTATCTGTTGAGATATTTACAAGTACACGTGCTTTAAATTAATTCGGATACATGTTCAAGCCTTTACTTATAACCGTTACATTATAGTTGTATAAGTGTCGTAACTGTTTTGCGGTAGTTGAACGATAATCCATAATTATCGGCAAGGCCATTTTTAAAAGAAGCAAGGCTGGGAGTTCCAGTGCTATTGCCTGCAGTTTTCTCACTTTTTATGATTATCCCATACTGTGTAACATTCGTCAAGATCTCTTTTTCAATTTTCGAAAGATCATCCTTGCGTAACACGAAGGCATGTTGTTAGTACAGCCAAGTTCATGTTTATAGACATTTTTTTTCACTTTAATGAAGATATACACAATTACACATGAATGAAAACGTTTCCAAGTTTCAATGCACATAAATGCGTGTAATGGAAAATTTTAATTCACTTCGATACCTTTGTTTTATTTGCAAACAATCGCGAAATCATCATCATCATTAAGACTTTATTATAATTGATGCTGAGCTACCCGATAACCATCAGTCACTTTCTCATTCGATTTGATCACCACATTGATAATAGCCTACATTGAAAATCCGATCACTTAATCACAATAATGATTTTATCCGACTGTCTACCTTTAGATAAGTACATAATCGTTA
This sequence comes from Aphelinus atriplicis, assembly GCA_020882685.1. Lineage (NCBI taxonomy): Eukaryota > Metazoa > Arthropoda > Insecta > Hymenoptera > Aphelinidae > Aphelinus > Aphelinus atriplicis. The sequence goes on along the minus strand of CM037073.1, from coordinate 52,652,735 downwards.
TTGATCATACGAAAATATTCCATTGATTAGCATGAAACAGCCAAAGGTAAATTGTCTTGATTGATACGCCTTCAATAAACGGCGTAGTTTCAAGTTCGCCTCCCTCGATAGATTTTTCTCACACGCAAACACGTGACCTTTGCCTACTAGTTCAAAAATATGATTTCACCTATGTATGTACAGTGCTATTTTGAATGTTCAAATAGCCAAGTTTGATTAGCCATTCATTCATGTTTTCCATTATATATTAAAGTTGACTTTTTACCAAAACGAAATTGGAATAAAAATTCATCACCGTTCGATTTCATGCTTATACATTTATCATTGCATACAGGGTAACATTAAAAAATCTGAAAGGCTCGATCGGACTTCGCGCAGCAACTATCGCCAAGCTAACCTAATTAAATGTTACAATGAGTGACTTATCGCCCGATTTCATGGTTATCACAAGCGCTCTGGCAATAATTAATTAAGCTAACTGTACGCCGAATCTTCAAGTCACCGTGGTTACGCGAGTTTATCTCGTATCTCGTCCTCAAGGTGTTTAGACAAATTATTATAAAATCATGCCCCACGCGCCGCTGCTCGCCGATTTCAGCTGTTATTTGTTGACGCCCGACAATTTGTTGCCCGGACAATCAAAATATTGACTCAAACTATCGACTTGGAGTACATGAGTGTTATCTTCGTATGTTGCAGATCCCAAGTATGAGCTACGGTGAGCCGTGGTCACTTCCGGAGAAGCAGGGCCTCTATGACCCGACGCTCGAGCGAGATGCGTGCGGTGTCGGCTTCATCGTTGCCATCGATGGCAAACGTTCCCACAAAGTGAGTATACATCTATTATTTGTAAAAAGGTATATCCAATGTTCTCCGGTTGTCGATGTTCAAGTTTCTATGTATCAATTCACTAATGCACGTTGAATAGCTCTTAGTAGTCTGGAAGTATGTCATACTATTCTATTTAAAACTCTAATATAAATAAATATGAGAAAAAATTTCATCTCGACTTTCAACTTGATAATTGTAACTGAAATCAATATATCATCGACTGAATAACCTAAGGTGGAAATTTAAATTTTCATAATTAATTTACAGATTGTGCGTGATGCGGAGAGCCTGTCTGCGCGTATGAACCACAGAGGCGCGTGCGCCTGTGATAATGATACTGGTGACGGTGCCGGTGTTCTTTGTGCTATACCACATCAGTACTACGCCGATGAACTTCGGTATGTCACCCTTCTCTCGCTCTCTCTCTCTCTCTCTCTCTCTCTCTCTCTTTTTCTTTAGCAACAGGAATTTATAAATATCCGATGCTTCGGAAGCAAGAATATATAATTGGTGCTACAGGGATAGATACATTTGTTAATTAATTGAAAGCTTTGAATTTTTTATTAAATTCAGCTGTGAAACGCAGTTACTTTTGAGTATATTAACAGAAGGATTCATCAGAAACATTTTTTTATGATAAAATGATAATTTAACGTTGGATATTGGATAGTAATGTAATTTGTTGAAGAACCGGTGATTTAGTGTGCGATAGATTTGTTGCCGTATGAAAAATTCCGATTGTTTATTTGCATATAATTGATCAATATCTCGCGGAGAAAAATTATTTGTGTACGATGACTTTTAAGATTCTCTCAAAATTTTTTTAAAAGCTCGATATTTGCCCTAAGAAATCATAGTTACATTTTTATAAGCCCCGAATATGTATGAAAGCTGAGATATCTAAGTCATCAAGGTCAGCACGCTAAAAAACTTCCGGATATGCATTGGGTGATTATTTAACTATGAAAAAAGTTTTGTCGAAAACTGAACGTCAGTTTTTGAGAAATATAATACTGCAAGTAATTCCCCAAGACTGTCGATATAAAAATTTGCACATCTGGTCGATTTACGACATCATTATTCATAGGTGTGTAAAGAATTTATAATTGCGCGGGTGTCGCTTCTCATGCGGTTCGCTCTTCCGGTTTGTTTATGCCCGATTGCCCAATCGTGATAACTCATGAATCGAGCGCAGTCGCTTGCCGAACTGGAGCAAGATCATGAAAAAGAGCGTCGCACATCACTGGTGCTTAAAATCTAAGGGACATTGAGGGCCATTGCACGTCTTTACGATAAAACGTGCGTTCTAAAGATTAGCCGGTAGCGTGAACAATTGAAAAGTAGCCTTGTATTCGATAGGTACTAAAGGCTTTCTCGTCCTTTCTCGGTTTCAGTGAACAGCAAGGAATTGAGCTCCCGGAGTTCGGACGCTATGCCACTGGGATATTTTTTCTAGACAAGAAAACCCACAAAGAGACGGAGGCGGCCTTCGAGAAGATCGCCGAGGAATGTAACTTGAGAGTGAGTTTTTTTCCGCTCTGATCATTTTTAGAGTGAATAATTGGAGTTTTCAATTTTAAATCGACTTGTTTGGTTCGCAATTTCTAAGCGATTGGAAAACTAACCTAAATCACACACTAAGCGCGGCCACGTGTGGATTCTGCTGGCACTGGATCCTAAGTTACTGAATTTATTTTTTTTCCCAGAAATAAAAAGTATCTTTTACATTTTCAATATAATTAGAAGGAAATATCAGTACTGAACATTTTGAAAAGTTATATTGGTCAATATTTCTCTCAAAATTATAGCTTTGGTGAATAAGCAATCTTTAGAAATCTTCATTTCAATAGTGAATAAATTTTTCTGTTTCAAACAAAATAAGTAGCCACAAAATTTTTATCTGCAAGAACTAAAATGTTCTTTCTATTTTTCAGATAATATGTTGGCGTGACGTTCCCACAGACAATTCTCACATTGGTCAGGTGGCAAAAAAATGCGAGCCTTGTATGCGCCAAGTCTTTGTTACTGGCGATCAAGAGGTCGAAGCCTTGAAACGCCAGGTAAGAATATGCAAAATATTTAAACATTTCTTGCATTCAACTCATTGATATCATCTCTATTGCAATTTAAAAATAATGATAAATTTTAATAAAGATAAGTCAGACAAGAATTATTTTACACATTTTCATCATTTACAGGTGTTTGTGTTACGAAAAAGGTCGACGCATGTGATTTCAAAACCTGGTTTGAGGTTTTACATTTGTTCCTTGTCCTTGAAAATCATTGTTTACAAAGGACAACTCACAGCCGATCAACTATGGGTCTACTTCACAGACTTGAAGGTGAATTTATCAATGAATTGAAATTGATTCACATTTTACAATAAATATTGAAATGTTTTCCATGTCTATGCAGATCTATTGTTGTAAAGAACATTTGTGTACTTTTGTAGCACTGAAGTCGTATAAATTCATACCATTTTATGTGGTTGACATTCAATTTACAAATAAAATTTGTGTCTCAATAATCGAATCAAATAGTGAAAATGATAATGATCCAATACTCTGCTGACCTTGACTTTCATTTCAGTCGCCAAAGTTCGAAACCTATATGGCACTGGTGCATACACGCTTTTCCACAAATACCTTCCCAAGCTGGGAAAGAGCACATCCTCTACGGTGAGAACTCGTATTATTACTGATATAATTATTTATCATCGACATCTCTAATCTTGGTAATGTATCTTTTTAGTATGCTTGCTCACAATGGAGAGATCAATACGCTACGGGGTAATGTGAACTTCATGAAGGCTCGTGAGGGCGTGATGAAAAGCAGCTTATTTGGAGATAAGTTGAAAGATCTTTACCCTGTGGTGGAACCGAATCTTTCAGATTCCGGTTCAGCGGACTGTGTACTCGAATTTCTCGTTATGGCTGGACAGCGTTCTTTGCCTGAGGTAAGATTTACAATGAATACATTTGAATAAAATTACAATTAGAATAATTGAGAAAAAAATAATACTGCCACTTCAATGATTATAAATTGGATCCAATTCATGAATTTCACTGATTCCAAATTATTACTGAGTTTTTGGCAAAATTCCAGTAGTTTCATGAGTACAAATATTTCACATATGATTATATTCTAAACAGATTTATTTTAATCATTCTTAGGCTGTGATGACAATGGTACCTGAAGCTTGGCAAAATGACTTAACTATGGCAACAGAGAAGAGACACTTCTATCATTGGGCAGCATGTACTATGGAACCTTGGGATGGTCCTGCGCTTCTCACTTTCACTGATGGTCGCTACATCGGAGCTATATTAGATAGGTAAAATCTTAGCACTTTCCCGGGATTTATTTTTACTTGATTCTACTTTCATGGGCTGTTTACATCACGTCAATCATGGAAAACGTAAAAATAAGAAGAATCTTGTATATACATTGGAAACTTACGAGTTTATCAGTTTTATGCGGGACATTTCAGTACCTGAACGAAATAAAATGAATGAGTACTTATTTTCATACATTTACAAATTTTTCCGATAAATAACTGATTTATCGGGCTTAGTGAAGCGGAAAAAAAATAAAGTTAAACAGTTTTCATTATCAGCAGTCATTATGAATTATGTACTGAAAAGAATTTGTAGAATTTATAGTACAACATGACCTTCTTTATTATCCATTCTGAAAAAAATGTTCACTCAACGTAACAGTAAATACAGATAAAAAATTAATATAATTGTATTGTATATACTTATTGGTAATGACAACTAAGACATATATTGAAAATTTAAATAAGACCTTTTACTCTTACATTGAGTGAGGATTTCGTGTTGCTTTGTCTTTCTCCTATTGAAATTATACATATTGTAAAATCAAGACAATGGCAAGAAGGGTAATAAAGCAAGTTTTGCTGTGTAATGAAATTAAACTCGTCAAGTTTTCAGCAGTAAAATTGATTGACTGTTGAACGACAGTGAAAGGTATTTCGGGGAACGACATTGGCTTGTAGAAACAGTCTAATGGTTTGATTCAGTCTCTTTTGTGTCGGTTGACTGAAAGCAAAAGAGAGGGCCTGGATAAACTCGTACAAGCTGTGTCGCGTTCGCTGCTATACCGGTCTATGTCTGTCACTTGAATTAGGCTTGGGTCCTACAAGCATTTATGCGGAGGGTTACAGTGAAAGAAAAAGTTTGTATGAATATCGTCAGGAAAGGCAAACAAGCGAACTGAAAGAGAGCGAAATCAAAATGAGGCAACAATTATTCTCGAGGCGAATATTACAGCGCTGAACACAGACAGAGGTTGTGGTAATACAAAAGACTTTTTTGAATTTTTGTTTGGCAGAAATGGCCTGCGCCCGTCGCGCTTCTACGTCACTAAGGATAATGTGATGGTGATGGCGTCTGAAGTGGGCGTCTATGATACACCGCCCGCCAATGTTGTCCTCAAGGTAAACAAGGAAGTTAACAGACAAAGAGAATTACGTCCTCCAGAGAAAGGGAGTCGACGCAGTCATGAGATGTGCTGTGTGGGCCAATCCTGTAGTGGGCTTCTCTCTCAAAGAAGGATACCAATTCCCGCAGCTAAAGCTCTCGTTCACACACCAAACACGATTCCTCTTTCTCTAGGCTCAAAAATCAAATACCCTTACCATGATAGTCTCTCACCCCCTTCAAACATCTCTGTATTTTTATAAATATCGAGAATTTCAGCTGTAGCACCAAGAGATTCTTGTGTCAACTCCTTTGTGCGAGTTCGGCAGATCGAGGTGTACGATCTACGGAAGAATGCGTGCTAATTGTATATTATTGACACATTTTCTGTTTCCATTCTTTAAGTTCTTCCATTCTTTTATTAATTTCTTGCTTTTTTATTTATTAGGTATTTTTATCTCCCACATTCAATCTCCATCTTCTTCACTTTCCTCATATTTTTTTTTCTCTTTTCGATATTCTCAATCTTTCGTCAACTCTATGCACTAAATGTCAAACTTTCAACTTATTTACTCAACATTTTAATGACGTTTTTATTGTACTAGTCATTATCCTTTCAATAATCTATTTGATCTCGTTGAAAGGTACTATATAGGTGACCAAAGGAAAGAATGGTCTCATGGTAAAGAAAGTCACGAAGCCCTGAAGAAAATTCAATGAAATTGCCAGTTATTATATGATAGATCATATTGTATTTCAAATTATTTTTAATCATATTATGTATTTAATATAAATTATATATAAATATTACATCATCTAAGGACTATGTTCACATAGAGGAGTAGGACCGTCATCCAGTGCTGTCATAAATGTTTACCAACCAGTAAATTTTGATTGAAAGTATTTATGATTATTTTTATTTTATTTTCAGAGTCGCTTGAAGCCTGGTAGGATGTTGCTGGTTGATACTGAAGAGAAACAAATCATTCAGGATGTGGAGCTTAAACTTAAAATAGCCCGAAGCAGGCCTCACTCACAATGGCTGAAGGAACAGGTAATTTTGTTAACTGAAAATCATGAAAAGAAAAAATCCCATGCATCAACAGTGAATCGTTTACCGTGTTTTGTCCTTACATCTCATGTCAGTTCCGTTATTTAAAAATCGTAATCGAACCCTATTCGTTTATTTTTCGTGTAAACAATATTTTATTCGATATTATCAATTTATATGCATACTATTTCCATTTATTTTTTATTTTTTGAAATAATGACGACTAAGACAGTAACAAACATTAATTAGAAAATTGTTAATCCAAAATCATTTCTTTCCAATTTCTCCATATGCTGACTGACTGGTGTTTTTAAAAGATGGTGAGTTAAGATGAGTGTCATCTAAATCATGTGTATATTTTTCTTTTCTTTTAAACACGTTTTAACTCTTTTTGAGTTCAACACTCTTCATCGTGCACGGATATCACTGTTTCGAAACCTTCACAAATACTCTCATGTTTTTCCTCTCATCTTTTTTCTATTTTTATTAAGTGTTGTAGAATATAGTTCTTAGTATTGTAGGTTTGTTCGCATTCTTATAGCGTTGTTTATAGTACTTTGTTTGTGTAACATTTTCCTGTGAAGTAGAATATTGGTTTCTATTAGAATAATGTTAAATTGAAATTTGAACTTTTTTCTATTTCTATTAAATGTTTCTAAGTTTTTAGCAGCTTGTACAGTGGAATTTGGCTATAAATTTACTGATTTCTTAATTTCTAAATATTCTTAGGAACATTTTTTTCTTTATTTTGCGTCTTATTAATTACTAGAAAGCTTTTGATTTTATAAAAAATTAATTCAGTTCGGAGATGGAACAAAAGTACTAGCAAAATGTTCATATCAAATACTAATGATCTAATTTTTTAATCAAGATTACTATGGACGATTTACGCAAAACCCATAACAACGGGAACATCAGCAACCAAGAAAGCAATGTCGAAAACTCTTTGGTAGCAAAGAATGGCATCTCAAAGAAAGATGGTGTGTCTGCTGTCCATCGCGTCTGGGGAGGCGATAAGCGAATTGCTTTATTTGGTTACACCCTCGAAACTATCAACCTACTATTGCTGCCTATGATTAAAACCAAGTATGATATTCGTAATAAAAACCTTTTTTTATTAGAGATTAGCTTTGTAGAAAACTTATTTATTATTTGAAATAATACTTTTCGTTCAATTAGAGATTTTTCTACTAGTAATTTACGTGAATATTCATATTTCATAATAGAAAACAGAGAATAAAAATTGAATTAATGATTAATAAACCGATTGATTGCAGAAAAGAAGCACTTGGCTCAATGGGTAATGATGCACCATTGGCATGTTTGTCTGAATTCCAACCACTCCTTTATGAGTACTTCAAACAACTGTTTGCTCAAGTATGTACATGAGCATAGTTGAATCAAATTTGAACTTGAAACTTTATTCTAAAATTACCAATTTATTCTATTGCAGGTAACGAATCCGCCAATTGATCCATTCAGAGAAAAAATTGTAATGTCACTATTGTGCCCGATTGGCCCTGAAAGTAACATTTTAGAACCCAATGAAATGTTCGTTCACCGTTTATTTTTAGAGCAACCAATTTTATCACTCCATGATCTTGAAGTGATTAAAAAAACTAATTACCGTGGTTGGAAATCGCAAGTCATTGACTGCACCTACCCTAAGTCAGATGGTCCAAATGGATTGTTGAAAACTTTGGATCGAGTTTGTAACGAATCTAATACCGCTGCTCGAGCAGGATATCAACTTATTATTCTGTCAGATCGTCAAGCAGGGCCAGAGAGGTAAAATTAATAGTGTTTATTGGTATTCAACTCTGAATATCTTATCAAACTTAAAGTTTTCTTTGAGTATGATTTTTTCTTATCTATATATGTATTTCAATTTAGGGTACCGGTGAGTATTCTAATGGTTCTCGGAGCTGTTCACCATTTCCTAATTGAGGAAAGACAACGAATGAAAGTTGGCCTTATCTTGGAAACAGGAGAAGCTCGCGAAGTACATCACATATGCGTCCTTCTCGGATATGGAGCTGATGGAATTTGTCCATATTTGGTATTTGAAATGGCTCAGAACTTGAGAGCTGACTTTGTTTTAGGTGAAACGATGACCGACGAAGTTATTTTCAAGGTAATTAATATCAAATATTGATTTTCACATAAACTGTATTATTGAGTTTTGATGATTATAACAACGGATCCAATTCATGATTTGGCTTTGATTAAAATAAACTTTATGAAATGCTTAACTTTTAATGATTGTTCATTTCATAGACATTTGACGATTCTCATGCATTGATATTATATTTTTTCAGGGTTATGCTGAAGCTATGGAACGTGGCATTGCCAAAGTGATGGCAAAAATGGGTATATCAACTTTACAGTCTTATAAAGGAGCTCAAATCTTTGAAGCTGTAGGATTAGCAGATGAAGTGATCGAAAGATGCTTCAAGGTACGATGGACTGAATTTTTTTTATTGTTTAACTAAGAAATTCTATTCAATGATTATAATTAGGATCCAATTCATGATCAACTTTGATTCAAACTAATAATGAGGACGATTTATAGTGAAACTATTATTTTAATATGATACCAAAACTAGACATTGAAGAATATTTATCATTTCCAGGGCACTTATTCACGAATTGGGGGCGTGACCTTCGACATATTAGCACGAGAAGGTTTTGCTAGACATCGAATCACTTATTGGGACGATAGTTTTGACACTGTTGTAATTAGCAATCCTGGAATTTATCATTGGCGCGCTGGAGGAGAAAAACATATAAATGATCCTCGTAGTATTGCAAGCCTTCAGGTATTTTAGTTTCCATATTTTTTTGTGATTCACAAATCGATACTTAATTGAAGAAATAAACATTTTTGTTTCAGGAGTATGTAAATTCTAAGCAATGGAGTGCATACGAAGATTATCGTAAAACATCGATGGAAGTCGTTCAAGCTTGTACTATTCGTGGCCAGTTAGAATTCGTGAAAGATAAGCAGGCAATTGATATTTCATTGGTTGAACCAGCTACAGAGATAGTCAAACGTTTTGCTACTGGTGCTATGAGTTTTGGAAGTATTTCTTTAGAAGCTCACCAGACCCTTGCTATCGCTATGAACAGAATTGGTGGCAAGTCTAATACCGGGGAGGGTGGTGAAAATGCTGACAGATATTTAAATCAAGATCCCGAATTTAACAGACGTTCAGCTATTAAACAAGTTGCCAGCGGTCGATTCGGTGTTACTTCTAGCTATTTAGCTAGTGCTGATGATCTCCAGATTAAAATGGCTCAAGGTGCTAAACCTGGTGAAGGTGGTGAATTGCCAGGCTACAAAGTAAGATTTATGTTTTATTTCAACTTAACTCGAAATTCTACGAAATTCCTTTTCAACGCATTATTTAAAATTATCATTATCTTCGCATTTCATCTGTTTTTGAGTCACATTAAATTCAAAGATTATGTAATTAGCATTGTTTGAGACTATTTTTAAAACAAAAATTATTAACATAATTTTTCATCAGGTGACTGCTGATATTGCTGCCACCAGACATTCAGTACCAGGCGTTGGTTTAATCTCTCCGCCACCACATCATGATATTTACTCGATCGAAGATTTGGCTGAATTGATTTACGATTTGAAATGTGCGAATCCTAATGCAAGAATATCCGTAAAACTTGTCTCTGAAGTCGGAGTTGGCGTTGTTGCATCAGGTGTAGCCAAAGGCAAAGGTGAACATGTTGTTATTTCTGGCCACGATGGAGGTACCGGAGCAAGTAGTTGGACAGGGATCAAGTCGGCTGGACTTCCATGGGAGTTGGGTATTGCTGAAACTCATCAAATTCTTACTTTAAACAATCTGCGCTCGCGCATGGTTGTTCAGGCAGATGGGCAAATGCGAACTGGTTTTGACATTGTCGTTGCCGCTTTACTGGGTGCTGATGAATTTGGCTTGAGTACTGCTCCTCTCATTGCCATGGGATGCACCATGATGAGAAAATGTCATTTGAATACCTGTCCTGTTGGAATCGCTACTCAGGATCCTTTACTCAGGAAGAAATTTGCAGGTTCTCCTGAAAATGTGATCAACTTCTTCTTTGCGTTAGCAGAAGATGTAAGTTCGAAACTATTATGCTCCTTCAATATCAACCTATTATTGTATTTTATGTATTATTCTTGATGATATTCGTTTTTCTCTTATTAGGTTCGTTCAGTTATGGCTTCCTTGGGAATTGCTAAATTCCAAGATCTCATCGGTCGCACGGACCTACTAAAGATTCGCGATGATCTCCAGATAGAGAAAGCTAAAACTTTGGATCTCTCAATGGTTTTGCGCAGTGCCCTAGAACTTCGACCTGGGGTAAACATCAAGGGTGGAAGCGTCAAACAAGACTTTCAATTGGAGCAGAGACCTGACAATGTACTTATTCAAAAATGCGCTTTTGTTTTGAATGGTCAACAAAAAAGTGTTGACATTGAGATGACTATAAACAATGAAACTAGAGCATTTGGATCGACTTTGAGCTATCACATTTCCAAGTTAGTATATTATTATTAATCATCAATCATTACCGAAGAACTTGTTTTTCATCTTACGTTTATACGAAAATTCTTATTATTTTCAGGAAATACGGAGAAGAAGGACTTCCAGATAACAGTATTAATGTCAAGCTCACGGGCTCTGCAGGTCAGAGTTTCTGTGCATTTTTGACGAAAGGAATTCATGTTACTTTGGAGGGAGATGCCAATGATTATGTTGGAAAAGGCCTATGTGGTGGTGAAATTGTTATTTATCCACCCAAAGAGTCGGAGTTCAATTCCGAGGCAAATGTTATAGTAGGAAACGTTTGTCTGTACGGCGCAACCTCAGGCAGAGCTTATTTCCGTGGTATTGCGGCTGAGAGGTTCAGCGTACGTAACAGCGGAGCTGTTGTCGTAGTAGAAGGTGTTGGTGATCACGGCTGTGAATACATGACTGGTGGATGTGCTCTTATTCTAGGATTGACCGGAAGAAACTTTGCTGCTGGAATGTCTGGTGGAATAGCATACGTTCTTGACGTTGATGGATCATTCAAGAGGTAAATAAAAATAGTTTTTTAAAAAGTATAGTAAGTAAATATTAGTTGACTACTGACTAATTATTTCTTTTTTCTAATTCCAGCAAATGTAATCCAGAGATGGTTGAACTTTTACCACTGAATGGCAAGAAAGATATTGACTATGTTAAGCAACTTTTAGAAGAATTTGTGGAAAAAACCGGATCTTTAATAGCCCATGACTTGCTCCAAGTATGGCCAGAACCTACTAGCCGCTTCTTCAAAGTATTCCCGTATGAATATCAGCGGGCTTTGAAACAACTAGAAGAAGAAGAAGCGCTGAAAGAAGTTAAACCTGAGATTGCAGCAATCACGAATGGCAGCGCCAAAATAGAATCTGTGATGGATATCGAAGATGTGGTAGCTGATGCAGAAGTAGCACAAAAAAAACTGGACAAGATCAAGTAAGAATCATTCATTTTGGATAATTATAGACTCGTTTTAATCAAATTTGATTAATTTAATTTTTTTCATGTTTTCAGGGGCTTCATGAAGTACAAACGGCAAACAGGACATTATAGAAAAGTTGAAAAACGCCTAGTAGACTGGGATGAAATCTACAACTTCCAAGATGTTAGAAAGGGATTAAAAACTCAAGCTGCAAGGTGCATGGAGTGTGGAGTTCCATTTTGTCAGAGTAATCATGGCTGTCCTCTCGGAAATATTATCCCTAAATGGAATGACCTTGTATTTTTAGACAACTGGAAAGAAGCACTCAATCAACTTTTGCAAACTAATAATTTCCCAGGTAATTTTACAATATTCTACTTGATACAATTTATAAATATTTTCACTAAACGAGAAAATTCGTGAAATTTTCCGAAAAGGATTATTTGAAGTAGTATAGGTTTTTTGATAAATTAAAACATTTCAGAATTCACCGGTCGAGTTTGCCCAGCGCCTTGTGAGGGCGCTTGTGTTCTGGGAATATCTGAGCCCGCAGTAACAATTAAAAACATCGAATGTGCAATCATTGATCATGCTTTTGAACAAGGGTGGATAGTCGCTCGTCCGCCATCTCAAAGGACTGGCAAAAGCATTGCTATCGTAGGATCTGGTCCGGCGGGACTTGCCGCTGCTCACCAATTGAATAAAGCTGGACACTTGGTCACAGTTTTTGAGAGAAATGATCGAATTGGTGGACTATTGCAATACGGTATTCCTACAATGAAACTGTCAAAAGAAGTTGTACAAAGGCGAGTCAATTTACTCGCAGATGAGGGTATTATTTTCAAGACTGGCGTCAATGTTGGAAAGAACATTACTGCCAAGGTGATTAACTTTTCATTTTTATATGAATCTAAATCTCACAAAATCTCATGCAACTTTTTTCTAGGAGCTGCAACAAAAATACGATGCTGTTTTAATATGTACTGGCGCTACGTGGCCAAGAGATCTTCCTATTCCAGGTCGGCAATTGCGAGGTATTCATTTTGCTGTCACTTTCTTGGAACATTGGCAGAAAAATCAAATGGGAAATAAAGACCCCTTGAAGCCAGAGTTAATGGCCAAAGGAAAAGATGTAATCATCATTGGTGGTGGAGACACTGGTTGTGACTGCATTGCCACTTCCTTGCGACAGGTATATCAAGTTTCTTTTGATTTCATTATTTTTCTATAATTTCAGTAAGTATTATAACAAATTTCATCATTATAGGGAGCTAAGTCAATCGTTGCATTTGAAATTTTACCTGAACCGCCAAAGACTAGGGCGGATGATAATCCTTGGCCACAATTCCCTCGTATCTTCAAGATGGACTATGGACATGAAGAAGTTATTCATAGATTTGGTCAAGATCCCCGAAAATTCTCTACACTTAGCAAGGTGAACATTTTCAAAGATTCTTAGACACAATATCTAAAATTGACTAATCAATGAAATAACTTTTATAATACATACGATAATATTCTAGGAATTCATTGATGATGGAAAAGGCAATATAAGTGGTATCAAAACAGTCAATGTCAAGTGGACAAAAGATGATGCTGGCCGTTGGAAGATGGATGAAGTTCCTAATTCTGAAAAGGTACAAATAAAATTCTGGAGAGATGTGTATTGTCCATTTATTCCAAATATTTGACATTAGGTCTGCGTGCAGGGAAGGGCTCGCGTATCAGTTTATCTTGTCAATCTGCAAGACCGAGAATACAAGTGTCATCGGTCCTTGTCTTGTTTATAGGCAAAATGAGCTGATATGCAAGCTTTTTCCTGGATGTAAACTAATAGAAGTGAAAAACATGCAAGCTTTATGAACAGTATGATTAAAAATCGTAAAATAAGGATTGAATTATAAAAATTATCAGAGTGAGAATTCATTATTATTCTTCATTAATATTATGGAGATTATTATTTTGGAGAGACAAAGATTACAAAAATGAATGTGAAGATCATTATTCTAACCGAACAATGACATTGTCACGTTTTTCATTTTTCATATAGATCTACAAATGTGATATGGTTATGCTCGCTATGGGTTTTCTGGGCCCTGAGAAATATGTAGCTGAAGAATTAGCGACAAAAATGGATGGCCGTGGAAATTACGAGACAGCTGTGGGCAAATATTCAACTAGCGTACCTGGTGTATTTGCTGCTGGAGGTAATTATTATACTCATGACAACCGCGTAAGGGTTTATAATTATTGTCACTAAACGAAATTTCCTGTTCAAGATTGCCGACGAGGTCAATCTCTTGTGGTTTGGGCAATTACTGAAGGAAGACAAGCAGCTCGAGAAGTGGACTTGGCCTTAATGAAACAAACCTGTCTCCCTGGACCTGGAGGCATTGTGACTCAGTCTCTAAACGGATTCTAAAATAATATTCTTCCAGTTTTGTGAAGTCGGTTTTACATACGCACTACAACATTCATTGATCCCTCCACGAGGAAAAAAGTTTTGAAATAGAACTATTTTTTGCAGTTGAAAGATCTGATTTTGCAAAAATTGAAAAATTAGAACGATGATTTTACGAAATCAGTGAGCAGTACGGATATCTCTCTAAAGGCAAACTTCTATGTATATTAGTTAGACGGATCTTTTAGCATGTTTGAACTTGTTGAATCCCGTCGTATTACCGTAATGTATTTGTTTTAAAATATGAAGGATTGTATCTTTTAAATTGCTATCAAGTCACGCACTGACTTCCTTAGCTAATAATTATAATGCATATCAAGCAATACTATATGCTTGTACATTCAAACATTCGCCAAGTTTTGCGAATGATGAAGACGTTCAGATGCTTTGCATTCCTTGATCAAAATTTGTTTAATTCAAAGGCATAGTTACTGTAATCGCAACTATACTTTGAACGGCATGTTATTACTTACGAGATATCTTTATCTTGCAAGCCCATCTATGTAATAATAAATTTGTTCAAAAGATATGTCGAATCATAAATAAGGCTGGTGAATCGTGCGTCCATGCGTTGTTACAAATAATAGTTAGCCGCGTGTTTGTTGATAATGATATTATTAAACGTCAAACAATGGCTTGAAAAAAGTACTGTTTATAAAGAGTTTGAGGTGCAGCACTTGAGAAAGGAAACACCTAAGCTCTCAGAGTAGTTTTTATTTGAAAAAGATGTCTTTTTGTGTGAATTAAAAATGGTCAATTACCTCTCTACGCTTTGAATCCCACCAATCATAGTTTTGCTACAATGATAGCCGCTTAGGGAGGCATAAACTGTGCTGGCTTGTGAGATAACAGTATGATTTTCTTTTCTTTTCTCGTTATTTTCATAGTCATATGATTTTAGCTTGTAAGTAACGTACGATCTAATGTAATTTTACGAATATATATAGTGTAATTTATTTATGAATTGCTATAGATGATTGAAGAACTTGTAAGAATTTGTATTTCATTCACTTTGAATTTCTATACAACAGAGCCTGATTATCTGATTTTTTTAAATATTGTCATTTGTATGATGCTGCAAATTTACATGCGTATAAAATAAAAACTATGAAGACAATAAATTATATTAAATGTTTGAAACTAGTTTTCTTCTTTATCCTATATCCTGCAAAATTATGATTTATGTTTTGAAAAAAATACCGAATCATAAATTGGGAAAATATTTTCTCATGCCGACGCTTCTTAGGAGACGTAGCACTGTTCAGAATTTTTTATTCGTAAGATTTGACAATTCTATTGATTCCGCTTCAATTCATATCAATGCTTATACCTTCAAATTTATAAAGTTATGTGATCAAATGTTACCGGCATTTTCAATTTCGTAAGATTAAGTAGAATAGTGCTATTCTACGGGGTCTACTCTTTATATGGTCAATATCATAAACAGTAGGTATAATATAGTTGATTCATTTCAATTTAGATTTATTAAAATAGTTACGTTCAAGCAGTTTCTATTTTCTTATTTTAATTTGATTTTGTCTATCCATTGACCGTTCTTTTCAATTTATGTTAAAAAAATGTATGTGTATGTACGCGTTCTTAAAATGAATTCAAAATCTATTGTTGGACGTTGAAATAGCTGTATTTACCGGATCAAGGGCGTAAAGTGCAACTTTAGAGCAATCGGATGGGGCCGAGCCGAGGGTCGGAGTGTAGTCGGTCCGAGGGTCACACGATCACCCATATTGGACTAAGTTGCAACTAGGCCTGTGGGCTTGTTCCTAAGAGACTGTCAAGTTCGAGTGACCAATCATGACGAAACTTTTTAAAATGCTTCAATAAGCCATATAATCAGCCATGAAGTCTAACGTCATCTAACGTTTCAATTTCCCGGAGATGTTATGTCCATTGAAGGGAGTTTTGAGAAAGAATAATCTGGCACGAGACAGTATTTTCGATTCCATGCATTCGCTCAGTATTATCTGCACAGAAGCTCATCAATATATATCTATATATTTATTATTATACAGCATATATCTATATATACTGTTCGCAATCAATAATGATTTGTCGATATATCCGAGAAAACAAAACGTTTGACTAAATATAGCTTCACGTAACGTATACTTAATGTTGTTACATGATGTTAGAGCGTTTCGCCCTAATTGGTCATCATGTAATAAGCGTATTAGAGAATAGTTTATCATACTTAGCGTAGAGTATGTTTCAGTCTTATTTTTGAGAAGAGGGCAGTTTCAATGGTAACAAAGCAAAACAAAGCCAACATCTCTATAAAAGCTAGACAGAATTATGTACAGATGTACCTGCGGCGTGGTTACCATAGTAACTGCCCTAGGGCGTGAGAATAATCTTTACGCCCACAAAACAAGACCAAACAATTGTGTACTTTACGCAGCTACTATGGAAAAAACTCTCATTTTCAACCAAAAATTATAATCTAAGAATTTCCATGAGTAAATTTTTAGATGCACTTCATTCGGTATTTGGGGATTTTTGAGCAATGATTTACACTTTTGCAATAATCAACTTCCTATACTGTTTGCATAATGTGACATACATTCATATTTACTTTATTTCCTATAAGTGAAACGTATCGATACTATTTAGTGCGAAAGATAATTTTCCCGACTTGTATATAGATTCTCGCAATGCTCGCGGGAACACCGCCCAGAAAGTACGAGATCTTCACGAAGGCCTGGGCCATGAAACTTCATGGCCTGGGCGCAAGTAAAATACAACGCGTAAAACAAAGTACACTTTATTTTGTACGTTTCAGAGGAAGTTATGAGACTAATTGTATATAAAATTACTCTACAATGGAAAAAAGATCGTTAAATTTCTCCGAAACATCTTCAAAAGAGGACCCATGTATTATTAGCATGCGAGAAATTCTTCAAAGCCCCTTGTTTATATAGAGCATAAAAAAGGGTTCGCGTCATTGTTTGACTGAAAAATTGTGGCAAGAGGAAAAAATACATATTGTTCAATGAATATTTTAATTCATCAATCAATATAATGCAATATATAACAACTCAAAAATTTTCCTTTTCTTCGACCATTTATTAATCAACCCGGATTTGACGACAAACAAACAGCACGATAACGACTAAGTAACCTGTGATATACTTTGCAAACAAACATTATATACCGACAGCGTACAATAAACGAATCCCCGATCAACCCAAAAAATTGTAAAACCAATCAAAACTCGTGAATTATCTCGCGTACCTCTAAAAGCTAGACGAGCTCATATACTATTAGGGCGATTCAGTAATTTTAAGTTGTTAACATTCAACGTTTGAAATTGTCGAGTAAATGTCGCACCTGGTCAACGTCCACGAACGTTGGGAGCATCTGTAAATTTAGCATTCGCCATAGTGGCCTCCGGTGCTACGCAGGCACAGCTAAAACCGAATACTCGAGAATTTTCGAGAGAGCATTGAACCTTGCCAGACTCGCCCGGACGAATCGATAGTGCGCGGCGCCGTCGGCCAGCTTCTGGCCGGGCTCTAATAATAAACAATAACGTGCCGTCGAGAAGTCACTAGAAAGCGTTTAGGTAAAGCTTCAGATCGGCCAATACAAATCTATCCCTCTGACCGCGATATGACAAAGGAAATGTTTTATTCGAGTTTTAGAATGAATTTGGCATTATTTGTTTTTTTCAGCTTGAAATTGTAAAAATTCGGGAGATTTTCATGTGTTAAACAATCTCTCGGCGTTTTCCGCTTCGAAAGACCTAGAATCCACTTGAATTTACAGCTGCGGCAGATTATACACGCTCCGGTGCATTTAGAACAATCAAGATGCGCCTGGAATATTCTCCAACTTTCTCACCGCGACATTGTTTTCAATCATCGCATCCAACAAATAAGAATCCGCGCTCTTATAGTTGCGTTTATTTCTGCCTCACCCAGTATCCAATTAATCACAGTCGTCAATGCTTATTTGGCGTTTTTAATAAAAAACGTAAATAAACGTCCGTTCTACGTTCGTTGGTATACCTATATATGCATCTGGCGCTGATGCATCTAGAAGCTTCTCGAAGGAGACATGCTCTGCAGTGCGGCGCAACGGTCGCTCGATTTGAATGGGAAAATTTTCGGAAAAACTCGGAGTAGATCGAATTATTAGAAGGAAAAAGAACGCGGGGAGATGAATGAAATGCTTGTTGGCGTAAATACAGCCATGGGAGTCAGTTGGGAGTTGTGATTGACGCGACAGAGCCGATGGAAACCGGTAGAATATCGAGAAGGGTGGGGGGGAGTGTGCGGTTCGCTCGAGAAGATTCGCGAGCCGAGGCGGCCGGGTAGGAGAGGGTATATAAAGAGCGGCGCGTCGCTGAGAGCTTCAGTACATGAAAAGCAACAATACAAGTAACATTAAAACGAACGAACGATCCAACGAAACAACAAACATGCCTGCAATTGGTATTGACTTGGGCACCACCTACTCTTGCGTGGGAGTCTGGCAGCAAGGCAAGGTCGAGATCATCGCCAACGACCAGGGCAACAGAACAACACCATCATACGTTGCCTTCACGGAGACCGAGCGGCTCATTGGCGATGCCGCCAAGAACCAGGTTGCCATGAATCCATCCAACACAGTCTTCGACGCCAAGAGGCTGATAGGCAGAAGGTACGTCGTCTACAAGAACATTAATTCGTTTTTCTTTCTGAAATAACTATAGATCGTTTTTGAACTATTGTCACTCGTTTCAATTCTCATGTTTGACCAACGTAGCTGTTACGTTTTTTATTCAGCTCGTATAATATTAAACAAGCCCTTCAATTCTGTGACTCATTATAATGAAATACCTGTGAAATATTGTATGCATGAAAATATTCCGATGTACATATTTTCGTGATTTAAACAGTTCTTATTTTAATGTTTTATAATGAAGAGAAAGCTTAACATTATTGTTTTTGTTTAAAGAGATTTAAAACTATTTTCTATATTGATTGAAAATTCAAACATGCTGAAATTAACTTGTTACCATACTAAGCGTGAAGTAACAGTATTATTGTTTCATGCACCAATAACATAAAATTATGTTCTTACCATGAGTGTAGGGCAGCTTAAAATTAAAACAATTTCACCTAACTGATTGTATAAATAATTCATTTGCAGGTATGACGACCCAAAGATCCAGAATGACCTGAAACACTGGCCATTCAAAGTCGTCAACGAAGGAGGAAAGCCAAAGATCGAGGTTGAGTTCAACGGCGAGAGGAAGAGGTTCAATCCGGAAGAGATCAGTTCAATGGTCCTGACAAAGATGAAGGAAACAGCTGAAGCGTTTTTGGGACAGAAAGTGAAGGATGCAGTCATCACAGTGCCTGCATACTTCAACGACTCACAGCGCCAGGCCACCAAGGATGCTGGAGCGATAGCAGGTCTGAACGTTCTCAGGATCATAAATGAACCCACAGCCGCGGCACTCGCCTATGGTCTTGACAAGAACCTCAAAGGGGAGAAGAACGTCCTCATTTTCGATCTTGGCGGCGGAACCTTCGACGTTTCCATTCTTTCCATCGATGAAGGTTCACTCTTCGAGGTGAAAGCCACGGCGGGTGACACACATCTGGGCGGCGAAGATTTCGATTCGAGACTGGTAGACCATCTGTGCAAAGAGTTCGAGAGGAAATACCGAAAAAATCTCATGACCAACCCCCGAGCCGTCAGGCGACTAAGAACAGCAGCAGAGAGAGCCAAGCGCACCCTATCTTCCAGCACAGAGGCCTCAATTGAGATTGATGCGCTCTTCGAGGGCATTGATTTCTACACGAAGGTCTCCAGGGCGCGTTTCGAGGAACTCTGCGCTGATCTGTTCAGGGCTACTCTGGAGCCAGTTGAGAAGGCACTTGCCGATGCCAAAATGGATAAGAGATCCATCCACGACGTAGTCCTTGTAGGTGGTTCAACTCGTGTTCCAAAGATCCAGAGCATGCTGCAGAACTTCTTCTGTGGCAAGCAGTTGAACCTTTCCATCAACCCAGACGAGGCCGTCGCCTATGGTGCGGCTGTTCAAGCAGCCATCTTGACTGGTGAGGGTAACACCAACTCAACCCTCCAGGATGTCTTGTTGGTTGATGTTGCGCCCCTTTCTCTCGGCATCGAGACCGCCGGAGGAGTCATGACCAACATCATCGAGCGCAATGCCCGCATCCCGTGCAAGCAGACGCAGACCTTCACCACCTACGCCGACAACCAACCCGGTGTTTCCATCCAGGTGTTCGAGGGTGAGCGTGCAATGACGAAGGACAACAATCTACTAGGCCGCTTCGAGCTGAGTGGCATCGCACCGGCACCCCGAGGCATACCAAAGATCGAGGTCACCTTCGACATGGACGCCAACGGTATTTTGCATGTTGCCGCCAAGGACACGGCCAGTGGTCGAAGCAACAACATCCGCATCACGAACGACAAGGGACGCCTGTCGCGTGAAGAGATCGACAAAATGCTGGCCGACGCCGAACGCTACCGCGAACAAGATCAAGAACAGCGGGACAAAGTCTCGGTGCGCAACCAGATCGAGAGCTACGTGTTCTCGGTCAAACAAGCGGTCCAAGACAGTGGCGACAAGCTCACGCAATCTGACAAGGATAGCGTAATGAGCCTTTGCGATGATACCATCCGCTGGCTCGACAACAACACCTTGGCCGAGAAGGACGAATACAAGCACAAACTGGAAGAGATACAACGGGCTTGCGCTCCTATCATGACCAAAATCCACACAGGAGGCCAACAACCAGGACCACAGGACTGCGGAGCTCAGTTCAGACAAGGAGGCCAGGATAACTACTCTGGCCCCACGGTCGAAGAAGTGGATTAAGCCAAACATCATCACGGCTGAACAAATACTATCCAACTCATAACATCCGAGAGTTGTCGACGATAAACACTTCCAGCTCATACCATCCGGGAGCTGTTGACGAGAAACCTATTTTCATAGACAATTGGCAGTATTTTAACGTCCAAACCCAAGAGACTGATTATTTATTTTTCAAAAGTTGTTTCAACGACAAGAAACCAACTGATTAAAATAATTAAATTTTCATGTCAGGGCTTATTGGTTCGATCTCAATAGCTTGGATTGATATTTGCAGCTGATGTACTACCCGTGATGGGTTTAGTACAGTTCAATTGCAAATGTCGAAATGAGTTGTTAGAGGCAGAGCCAACAAGTCCTGTAGCCAGTTTCATCAACTTTCTGTGAAATTATCATTTATTTGGTTGCGTTATGGACAGGTGGTAAAACTGGTTCTTTAATTGTGATATTGTACAGTAAAGTAAATAAAATCGTTCATATTTATTATTTTTATATAAAAAAATGTGAAATTACTTGTGAAATACCCTTCTTACCTTATTTACTTCCTCCGCATTGAATATTCAAATATCATTAATTTCAAGTAACATTTCCGATGGGGAAAAAATGATTGTGTGGAGAATTTTTATTGAGATTATTGTTACTATTTAAATCATTGAATTCTATCTTCTTTAGAACTTTTCCAACTTGTACATACAAACTCTTGGTGACTCTTTTAAATACAGAAGTAGTATAAACTGATTAGCTTCAAAAAATAATTGATGGTTCAGATGAATTGATCATTTGTTATTCTTATCAGTTTTCAAAAGGAATCGTCGAAGTCAAATATTAGTTTGCCCCAAGTTAGTGTTTGCTTTTATTACGTGATTGCTTCTATACACATTATATGATATACGATGTTTGCTGAATCGGATGAATAAATTGCGCGCGTATATATGGACCTAGCCTAACCCCGCGAGCACATCTTCAACCTGCACGGAGCAGACTGCGCGCGCGCAAAGTAGCACACGCGGTCACACGCGGTTACGTCCCGCGACGATTATGTACACGAGTATTTCAACATTAGTCGCGACAATTGCTCCGCGTGCAATACATTGCAATAGGCAAGCAATCGCTCTCGGATGGTACGGCACAGCACAAATTTTCAATTTTGAGCCCGTTAGGGGCCCGGCGGAAAATCCGTGAGCCAAACGCCAGAAGAATGCGACGCACGCCAGGTATGTGCCATGGTAATCAGCAGGGAGGAACGCACAGGTGAAATTAGGACAAAAGAGAAAGTTTTTAAACGTGAATAAGCCACGAATGCTGCTACGCTGGCCAACATGCGCAGGAATTCCATTTGTAAAAAAGAGGCTCATTCGGCTAACGACTAGTTCACGTTTCGGAGCGACGCGAACATGTCCGTCAACAAATCAGTTGTGAACATGCTGCGACGAAGCAGTGCGGTGTCGTCCTTGTTGTGCAATAGATACTGTGCCTTGTACGCCGATAGACAGCAGCATGACCTGAAGAATTATAAAAAATACTGCACCAAAGCTGCGACCAACCAGAGACCCGACTGGAATCGAGCCGTCTCCGAGGCTGAGAAGATCGTGGGATATCCCACGTCCTTCTTGAGCCTCCGATGGTTGCTCAGCGATGAAATAGCAAATGTAGCTCTTCACCTCAGGAAGCTAGTTGGCTCAAACCATCCTCTACTGAAGACTGCAAAGTAATTTGAATTATTGTCATTACTATTTAGTACTTACATTGATTGTATTTTTCTCCTTGTAGAAGTTTGATTTACAATGGGCGTAATAATATGCAAGCCTGGGGGCTGATCGTTCTCCTTATTTCAAAGGCGGCTGGACACTTAAATGTTGAGGATTTGGAAGATGATAAAGCAGCTGGAGTTCTACACAGGTACTTTACTTGAGAACTCATCAACCAAAGAAATTTGTGATATAATTAATTTATAATCATGTTGATGCTCATTTTTTAGTCAAAGAGCTTTAGCTGAAGTAACTGAAATGATTCGTACCAGCCACTTAGTACATAGAGGTTTGGTAAACATACGACCAGGCACTTATCCTGAGACAAATGAAATGAATGACATGACTTTTGGTAATAAAATTGCTCTACTCAGTGGTGACTATCTCCTTGGTAATAGTAGTGCTGAATTGGCTAATCTCAGAAATCAAGAAGTATGTAATTTATACAAAACCTCTCAAACTATTTAGTTGTTGCCTATAATAGTCTGATGAAAGTTTTCTTTTCTAGTTGGTAGAGCTCATGTCAAGTGCAGTTCGAGACTTGGCAGAAGCAGAATTTATTGGTAGAAGAGATAGTCAAAATAATCCTCTTCCGTCTGTACCCCCAGCAGATCGTACAAATTATGCTGTTAAAGAATGGACTCTGCAGAATGTCTTGAGCGCTGGCGCTCTTCTAGGAAAATCTTGCAAGGGCACTTTGAAGTTAGCTGGTCATAGCAAAGAAATTCAAGAACAAGGCTATGAGTTTGGAAAACATTTAGCTCTAGCTTGGCAGGCAAGTAAACCTTTTATGATTAAAGTAAATCTCTCACGATGAAAATAATTTCTTTATTTTATTTTATACTCAATTTTACAGGCTTGTCTTGACCTCAGTCCATTCATCAGCAAAGATAGGAATACTCCATTCAGCTTATGTTCAGCACCAGTAATGTTTCATATTGAACACGACCCTTCAATTTTGATAGAAATTGATAAAGGACTTGGATCTGTTCATGATGTTGATTATGCCAAAGTCTATGATATTGTTATTAGTGGTCCTGGAATTGAATTAACAAAACAATTGCAGAGAGAACATTCACTATGTGCAATGGAGGTACTAAGTGTTTTTCAAGAAAGTGATGCTCGAACTGCACTAGCCAACATAATTGCTGCAATGGGAGATTTCTAAGTTTTAGTAAGAAAATGCGTACAACATTGGTAGATGAATTTACCAAAAATATTTCCAAGGACAATTGTTATACATGATTGATGTATTCATGTCAATAGTTTTATATAAATAACAAAAAATCAAATATTTTTGCAAAATAATGAAACTAACACTAATGAAGTTACAATGTTAAATTGCCATTGTTGATAGATTATTTATTGATAAAAACAAGAAGTTGAACAGTTTTTATACATTTTTATAAAAAAAATGTACATATTTGTTGAAGTATGTTATTCAATATGTTATATTATTTTGTTTGTATAATGGGTTTTTGTACATATTCAGAATATATGAAGTTTTAAAAATATATGTATTTTTTTAATTTTGTAAAGAAGTGTTTTGTAAATTTATTATCCTTGTTGCTAACTGCTCACTCTTAGGATTCATTCTCCTCAGAATCACAATGAATTATATTGACCCAATAAACCAATTGGTTTTATTTAGTGATGAATCAACATATTTATTTTTCAAAATATTTACATTAAAAAAGCATGTATTCATTAGGAATATTATGCGGAAGAAAATATTCATTCCTATATTTGGATACATATTTACAAAACGATTTATATACATACATACATACATATACATTATTTTCCTCTGTAGTAATGGATACTTGCACGTGGACTTTTTATTGAAAAATATAACAAAAATATATATTTTACACTGTTTGTTACTTTCAACTTACTTTTATAGAAGATTACCGTGACGTATGATTACAAATAGATTCAAGTCTTCATTTTGGAAATTAATAATTCGAACTACTATTATTATTGTCTAATTTACTGTCTACAAACAACTCTTTCATTAAAGTTTTTTTCTTATTTGGATGAGTAGGTAAACCTCTGTACAAATTTTCTGTTATTTGGTACCGACTCGAATCACTGTTTCGCCGCATTTTATGATCAACAAACTCTACATTATCATTGTCATCAATTGCTTTCATAGCTGCTAACAATTTTTCCTTGTCAAACATTCTAGGACTTTCTTTAGTATTCTTTCTCTCTTCATTAGTCTCATTAATTTTCAGTACACTATAATCATTCGTTAGGTTATTGCTTGCTTCTAATGTTTTTAATCTCAATTCCAAATCTTCAAACTCTTGAAGCTCTTTTTTAGAGTCGTCTGCCGCTTCGTTGTTCTCTTTGATATCTTTATTCTGCTTCTTGCTGTTATCGATTAATTCTTCAGTATTGAATTTGTTTTCTTTCATATTGAAATTATATTCAAAAGGCACATTTACGGAACTTTCTTCAAAATTGAAAATATTCTGCGATGAGTGATTTGTTGTAGGTTTACCAATGTCCTCTACCCTCAATTTCTGATGAGATGATACACCATTCATTAATTTATAAGTATTTTTGTCTACACTATTGTTTAATTTTATATCCGCATCAAGTTTCTTAGACGTCAAATCATTGAAATTTTCCAAATGGGACAAATCTAATGAATCATCCATTTCTAAGTCTTCTATTATGATATCAGATTTTCTTTGTAGAATATTTTCATCTTCATCAACCTTAAAATCGATCTCCAATTCAACTTCACTTTCTACATCACTATTAGTGTTTATATGTACATTTTCTTTCAAAGTGTTTTTCGAAATCACAGTAACAACGGAATCACGATCGTATTTAGAATCGTTATCTCTGTTATTATTTTCAACGCTTTCTAAATTTTCTTTTGTGAGGGATCTAGATCTTATGCTTGTAAAATGCGTGTTTTCCGGACGTACTCCTTCACTAGCAGAATTAATTAGTCTGAAATTAAAGATGAAATTTTCTGTTAAATAATAGTAATCATAGGTATTCAATAAATATCCTTGTTTACACGCAAAACTGGCAACTTAGTGATATTATTTAGAAAGTGATGGATTCTGTTCTCCACTGTAAATAGTATCCATATTATTTAAGTCAGCATAACTTCTGTCAGCAATCCCACGAGAGTTTGCTAAATGACTTTACTAATCAATTATTCATATACACATTCGTCACCAAACAGGACAATCACACAGTTTTTTTACTTCCATGGGTTATCTTCAAATTCACAAACTTATTCATATATATATGAGTAATTTTCACGAAAACGATGTTTTTTATGTTCTCGACATATTGAAAATTAAACATAAATACTTTCCATTCCAGACTGCAAAAGTCAGTTTTAAATTAGTGATGTTCATACTACCTTGAAGTCTGAACCATAATTTTACATTCAATTTTGAATAACTCGTAGAGTATCAACATAACATCTTTAAGAAAAATCACTATTCGGAAAATGTCTGGAAAAGGGTAATTTTTTCAATTTTCAACATTTATCTTGCTGTGGAATGCATTTTTCCGTAAAACTAACAGTATCATCAGAAAGACTGGAGAAAAATATATAAGTTTCAAGATCATCATTTTCTCAAGTGTCTTTTTAACTGAGTCGTATTAACGTTTAAAGGCGTATATTATATAATCGGACATTTGAATAATTTAACAACTCTGTTGAAACGGAACTTAAAAAAAAAGATGAAAAACAACATTTATGCATTTTATTTCGTTTTTTCTGATGCACGTATCAGATTTCAAAACACATGCATTACAATATAAATTATTCCCGTTTCATCTCCGTACAACGTAAACTTATCGTAACAAAATAAACATTATGAAACCAGAAAATGACTGGAAAAAAAAGTATTTGGGTCATTTAGCAAAACCACAAGGAATTCCGAGTATTCTTCTCAATTCAATTTCAGAATTTTGTGGAATCAAACAAATATAAACAATACTTGTTTGTCATATAGTTTCAGATTAATAGAATATATCAATTGGCAAATTTTCTTCGGGGTTGCTGATAGAAGCAATTATGCATGGAAAGTAATTATAAATAAAAGTATTTTCATTGACATATAATAAAATTTCAAGTTGTATATACCTAGCATGCAATTGTCTTGATCTGCTGATGAACTTTTGAGAGTCGGACATTTTTTCATCATCTCCTTTATTCCTTTTTTCGTCAATTGGATAATTCAATTCTGTTTCCAACATATTCGGAAGCTCACAAGTTTTTTCTATTTTCATATGTGGCTCTATTTGATTGCTCGTCGTTTCGCTAGTGCTTTTAAACGGAGATTCTTTTATAGGTAAATCTCTCACACTATCTCTGGAAGATGAAGATTGGCGACTTGTTCTGCATAAAGCTGGTGAATTTTGAAATCGAATTTGACGAATTGGTTCATGTTTCATCAATGCTTCAGTTGAATTTAAACTTTTTTGGCTTAATTTTTTAAAGTTCTCTTGTAGAGGAAGTTTCTTTGTGGACTTTAATCCGCTGAGAGCTGGTAAATATTGATCAGTAGCGGTTCCACTTTGATATTTACTGCCGAAGCTAATTCCAATCGATAAATATACGTGTGTATTATGCGAAAAACGGAGTATTTTTGGAATATTTTTCAACAAAAAAATCAAACTATACCTGTATTCTTGGAGCGAGTTTTCTGATCCATTTTCGCTCAAATTAGTCAGAGACTGACTCGTTACGCTTGTCTTATCTTTATTCGAAAATGCCAATTGATGAGCATGGTATGACCTTTTTTGGCTCAATTCTGTTAACTCTTCTAAACTTTTCAGTTTACATTGAGTCTTCAGAAGGTCTTTTTGTGTTTCTTTATGTTTAGTTATTTCCACATTAAGTTGATGTTTCAAATATTTCGTTTCAAGAGCCAGTTTTCGTTTCAAAGTCTGATGAAAAAAAAATTAATAAATTAGATTAAGTATTAATATGATAGTTTGTGCGTATATATTCATATATCTTGAATTGATTACTTGTATTATTTCATCTTGCTGATTTATTCTATGTTTCAAATCAGATACTTCTATTTGTAATTTTTCTCTTTCTCCCAATTGGCGATCTCTACTCAATTGAACAAGTTTTTTATTTTGCACCTAAAAAATACCTATGAATTAGAAATATCATTCTGAAAATACGCAACAAATGTACTACATAATTTTGATTCATGTAGAATCTTCGTATCTATTCTTTCCCTTCATGAACCGAAAATGAACTTTTGAGATAATTTTTTCCAAAATAATGATACACACTTGCAAAACATGTAATTCACTTTCTTTCTCCTTGAGTGAATCACTTGTTTCTTTGTATTGAGACTTTAATTTCTTATATTTGTTCTGAAGAACTCTCAAATCTTCGTGATGAGAATTAATTATTCTAGGTAACTCTGCATTTGTTCCTTCGTATCGTTTCAAAGCTGTATCTTGTCTCTTCTGAATAGCTTTTAAAAGTTTATTTTCATTGGATAGTTCCTAGAAAGAAAGTTCTACAATTAACTGTAACTTGCTATTTACGCGTTGTTCAGACTATTTATTTACTTACATTCAAGTGAAAGTGTGCATCAGTCAATTGATTTTGCAACTGTTTTATACGTAACATTTTTGCTGAAGAAATTCGCTGACTAACAATGCTTTTATTAGATGATTTGGCTGTATCTGGAGGGTTAAAGCGAGCACTATTCTTATATGGACTAGAAACTGCAATTTAATTTAATAAAAATGTGGATTATTCAAATTTGAGTTCACTTAAGGTGTCTTGGTGGTATATACATGATAAAGGTTCACAAACCAATTGCACCTGTCAATAATTTCTTGGTGGAATTTAACGAGTTATGAAGGTGCTTTTCAAACGACAAATTATTCTTACTTTCTTTAGATTTGAGTTTTGATTTTGTAGTTTTTATTTTCCTGTATATAAAAATAACTATTAATGATCTTTATACATGTATTAAAAACTCGTAATGTCTCTTTGAATTGAAACTACATGTACCCAAATGATTGTGCATGGTCAGTCAGGCATGATATAGGCAAAGGAGGAATATCACTTTGCATTTTTTGGAAGAAAAACAATTATTTCACTGGTCACATTTTTAAAAACAGCTTCGATTAATAAAATGTTATGTTATTGTATCTAATATTACGCCAAACGCGATATTTGCAATTTGATTGGCACCCATGACTGTGTTCTGCACGTGTTGCTATAGAAACTCACAGAGCAAAACAGTTTGTGCCTATGTAAGAAAAAGACGCATATACTGTGTAGTTACATATTTTCGATTGATTGTTTGATCAGTACCAGAGTTGTCTTTTCTTGAAAATTAAACCCTTTTAATGTAAGAGGTTACATGCTAGAGAAATACAAAGAGGAATAGAGAGTATTATATTTTTTAATTACGAGAATACTTATTACATTTTTACAAAACGATTCGATGATTATCTCATCATATTCTTTCATGAAATATATACATTATTTATATGAGTCAGCGTAGATGATTTGCGATTAATCCCGCAAATTTTAAATTACCACCATAATTAATAACAACCATGCATATAATACAGAATCGTATATACATTAATATATTTATTTGCTGGATTTTTGTTCCTCTCCAGACGAGAATGAATGCTGAGCGTCCCATAACTGACTATAGAATGAATTCGGTATTTTTAATAAATCCGAATGCTTCCCTCGCTCGACCATTTTACCACCATTCAGAACGAAAATTTCGTCAGCATCTATCACTGTAGACAAGCGATGAGCAATTACGATGGAAGTTCTCCCGGTAGTGGCACGTCTCAGAGCTTCAAGTATATGCTGTAATTGCCCACAAAAATAAATTTATTCGAATAAACATTTTTCATCCATCATTTACTGGCTTTAACTTTAATATTCACCTGCTCTGTTATCGAATCTAATGATGAGGTAGCCTCATCAAATATCAATATAGGACTGTCTTTCAAGATTGCTCGAGCGATTGCAACTCGTTGTTTTTCTCCTCCGCTCAATTTCAACCCTCTCTCTCCTACTGGAGTATTGTATCCTTGGGGCCATTTGAGAATGGCATCATGCAAATTCGCCATTTCAGCAGCTTTATAAACATCTTCCGGGGATTTAGATAAATTTCCATAATGAAGATTATAAAATATGGATTCATGAAAAAGAACAGAATCTTGTGGAACGATCGAAATCGCTTTGCGAAGATCATCTATATCAACATCTTGAATGTTTTTATGATTGATGAAAATGGCTCCACTTGCAGGATCGAAAAATCTGTATAATAATCTGACTAATGTTGTTTTGCTGTCATAACAAAAATATAGTTATTTTCAAATAATAAGATAGTATCTTACTCATAGAGAAAAAGCAAATAAATACCCTGAGCCAGATCCTCCTACAATAGCTATTTTTTTCCCACTCGGGATCACAAAAGATAAATCATTCACGATATTTTTTCCATTCACATATGAGAAATTGACCTTATCAAAAGTTATTTCAGAATTTTTTGGCACTACATGGAAAGATATAGCATTGGCTTTGTTCTGAAATCGAGTAAAATAATTCAGTGTTCATGATTTATCATTATTTAATCTTTTAACGATAAAAATATTAATTCACCTTGACTACAGGATCTGTCATGGTCAGAGAAAACATTGTGTGCATATCTACCAAAGCTTGTCTCACTTCTCTATATACAGATCCCAGAAATCCAAGAGGGATTGACAATTGAAATAATAATCCATTTACCATGACTAAATCTCCTACTGTTAGGTTTCCTGAAATCCAAAAAAATAAATATATACATAGTGTCTACATTTTTATCAAAGTCGATGAATAAATATTTTTTTCATTTTCACTCTACCTGCAACAATGTCTCTTGCAGCTAAAACCATGATCAAACTCAGAGCTGCACTGAAAATTGCATGTTGCCCAAAATTTAAAAGAGCAAGACTAGTACTTGTTTTTAATGAAGCAGCTTCGTACTTTTTTAGAGAAGCATCATATCTTTCTGCTTCAAATTTTTCGTTATTGAAATACTGAAAAGGAACTTCAACATTAAATTGTAAATAAAATATCAATCAATAATAATGCTGAAATCTTACCTTCACAGTTTCGTAGTTGATAAGCGAGTCGATTGCTTTGTTGCCAGCTTCATTTTCTGCTTTATTCATATAAACTCTGAATTTCGTTCTCCATTGAGTTACTGCAAGAGTGAAGAGAGCATAGGTGCCTACACAACCAAGGGCAACACCTGCATACTCTGAACCACATTTCATACCCAATATCGTACTAACAAGAGCCAACTCAAAAACTGTTGGAACAATATTGAAAACCATAGCAGTTAATACAAAATTTATTCCTCTGCTACCTCTATCAATAGTCTGAAAATGAAAATGAGATCACAAATTCATACCTATTCTTGTTATTATTGTTTTACAAAATTGAGACTATGAACTACAAATGGAAAAACTCACTTTAGATAAGGCACCAGTTTGTCTGCTAAGATGAAATGCTAAATCCAAGTTATGAAGGTGGAGGAATACATTTCTAGCTATTTTTCTTATTGAATGTTGAGCAACTTTAGCAAAAACTGCATTTCGTAGCTCATTGAATGCAAATGAACCACATCTCGCAATACCGTCTAATTGAAATTTGAATAATATTTAGACTGATTCAATAAGAAGTTTTTACTATCAATCATGTATGAATTTCTTACATCCAACTAATAAAGTAGTCCCTACAGTAGCAACAGTTCCAGGAGCAGTAGCTAATGCTCCACCTGCTCCTACATTGAATGTATCTATTGCATACTTGAAGAGAAATGGCACGCTCACATTAAGTACTTTAGCTCCAATCAACAAGCCAAAAGCTAATTTGACTCTGTTCCTTATTTCAGGTTCATCCTGCATAGCAAGAGCAGAAAATAGATGATCTTGAGTTATTCACATACAGTTTGAAGATACAATTCTATAGGAAATAAATAAATTCCTAAAAGATCAAAATATGATCACACATCGTATTTCAATCAGTTATTTTTTACCTTTGGCCATATGAAGTCAAACATAGCCTTCAACATATCATTTCCAGTAATTTGTGGTGCATTAGGAATACTGAGTGCATCTCTGCTCAGAATAGAGGCACCAGGATGAAAACAATTTCTTTTCTGTTGAGCTGGTTTTGCACCAGTGATACTCTCTACTACAAGTTGTTTCTTGACTGGAGTTACTATTGACTGAACTTGAGGTACATTTTTTTTATGCTGAGCTCTATCAATAACATTTCCACTGCAGCACTAAAATTAAGATAATGAATTAGAAAATAATGTATATCTTATTTGTGTAGTCAGGATTCCAATTATTTGAAAAAAACATATCTGGATTTTTTTTATACAAAATGAAAATGAGTTTATTTCTTTGTGTTACTAATAATCTCTTTATTTTGAAAAATAAAGAATTCAATATATAGAAAGGACTGGTAAAAAAATACAAGTTGAATTTTGAGAATATTCTATCATTTATTGCAATCGAGACAATCTTTTAAATTTACAATATTTATATTCTTACAGAAAACTGATTTTACTTAATTATATAGTAATGAGTTTGTGTAGTATGAACATTTTTCTACAACTTTTATATACTCTTTTATAAGATTAACAGTAATAGAAAAACTTGTACTTTGATGAACAATAGTTCCCATTCTTTTAAGCAGCATCTCAAGTTTATTTCTTACAATTTTCAGTAAATGTAAACTCAAATGATTAACAAGTTTTAAATCTTCACAAGTAAAGTTTTGACGATATATTTTTTCTTTCCAGAAAGATTCTTTTAATATACTTGATGTCACAGTAAATAGTGCATTTTTTGCAGCATAATTCACTCCTTCAATAGTGAAAGCCATCATTTGGTCAAATTTATTAACTTTCAAAAAATTATATGCAGTTGATTGAATTGGACAGTGCTTTTGAATATCAGCTAAATTGAAAAAGACTTGATCTAAGGGATTTGAAGGAATGAAAAAACCATATTCTAAATACAATTTAAGACTATTGTGAGCCCCATAGTTAATGAAAACTTGCATTTCTGGCTCATAAGATCTCAGTGCTCTAATTTGATAAGAATCTACATCATGTGAAGTCTCTAACCAAGCATCAGCAACAGTTTCGCATGTATGATTAAATAAATCTAAGAATGGAGCTAAAGCTAAATTGTCATCTCCTTGAATATTCAGAGGACACTTCTGCTTCTTATCATCAATATATATAGCTCTAGTATTGACTGTATAATATGCCCAAATAAATTCGTGATATGTAAAAATGTTATTATATGATTGTTTACAATGATTGCAAGAATGTTGTGATACTTTTACTGATTCTATTAAAGAAATATAACTAGACTTCAGTCTCATAGACAAAGTTTCTAATTCAGTAGCAATGAAATCAGGTAGGAACTTTTTTTCTGATTTTGTACAAAATTCTGGATTAGAATAAGTACTTGGAAGAGTATCTAAGTAGGGTTTCCACCACGAGTTTTCCCCTAAATGCTTTTCATAAATCAGAAATGCAGCCAGAACACAATGTGCACTGTAACTTTTATTTAAAGAAAAAAACTTCTGCACCCGACTTTGTGAGACTACAAAAGTTGTGATCAATAGTGATTTGGGAATCTTCAGAACAATTTGACCAGCTTCTATTTTATCTAATGTCATCAAACCTCTACCTGTGATATCAAAAACGTGGGGTTTCAAATGACAAATAGGTCTCCAATTATTGGATAGCATCCAAGATTCTAATTTATTATAAATGTTTTCTTGGCTCACTGCACCATCGTTTGAACTTTTGTTGCTCTTGCACAAACGTTTTCTTGCTGTACGCCCCATGACCAACAACCAAAATATTTATCCCCACAGGATTGAATGCAAGAGAAAAAAAAGGTTCAATACAAAGTGACAAACTCAGATGGAAATTTGACGCCAACAAATTCAAATTAGGTGAGAAGAGGTGATGTCAAAGTAACCTCAAAAAACATAATATTCCAATGAAAGTCTGTAAATGAAGACAAAGCTCGGACAAAAAGAGACAGAAGAGAGCTTGGATGCTCACCCTTGCTCCGAGGTGACTGTCGTGATTAGTGAGCTTGAGAAGGGCAGTGGTTTTCTTGGTGCAGAGGATGGAACGTTTGATAGAGCCAGCTGCTCTGGGCAGGTCGAGCACGGCGGTGATCCTCAAGTTGTGGTTGCTCTGCGAGCTCTTGAGCAGCCTCCCGCACAGGAAGAGGGACATGCTGCTCGCTCACCCCCAGGGGACCACGTTCGACGTGCCCCTGATACTCCGTCCAGCTGCGTCCAGCTCAACACCGACGACGGACTGAGGTTTGCAGGTTGCAGCACCGCAGTTTGCACTTTGCACATATGACACGGATGCGCGCGCTGCCACCAATTTTTTTGTTTGCTCCTTTCGTATCCGCGAATTTAACTTCTAGTGGGCAGTCTAGGGACTGCTAGGGACTGGACCAGGTGGGATCAGGTGCCACCAGGGCACCAGCTGCCAGTGACCAGCCGGCAGCCGCATTCGACAAGTCGCCACATGCAGTAGACACTCCCACTACTTTACCCATACATAATCATATAAGAACGGATGCTTCCGTATATATCATAGTTTATATGCGGGCATATGCGGGTTGCTTTTGCTATTTGGAACATCCCTTCAGAAAAAACACCCCTTACGAAAAAATTCATTCCCTTGAATGATGGGTTATATTGTTGTGACAGCAAATGTGAAACACAACCTGGTGCGCCCTGTCGGATTGTCGCGCTTTATGTTAACCGGCTGATCTAATCGTGTGAGCTGAAAAAATAAGACGAAAAACTGCTTCTATTTGTACGGCCGGGCGTTCTAAATCGATTACATATTGTTTAGCTAATATTTTGACAAAACAATTTTTTTCATCTGAAGTTGCGAGTATTGGAGTCCCGTAGAACGTTGCCGCAGAGAAAATCTTGCCGTCGAAGTGTTACCCCTCGATTTTACTCCTCAATTTTAATGACTTTCATTGACATGTCAATCAGAGACTGGTATATGTTTTCAAATCATATCAATATGAGTATAATATAATCAAAGCAACTTCGAAAATGTTTTGTTCCGGACGAAGTCTCAAAACTCTGCGGCAGCCTGAGCCCTGAGGACCAGAAGAGATCGCGCGCGACGCCATCAGCTGCGCTAGGCGATTCGAAAAGATCGCGGTGTGACCGTGTGATGCTCCTGGCGGCGAGTAGCATAAGCTCGATCGACTCCGCTTCTCCGCTCCGCATTGGTGGGTTACTGGGTTTCGAATCAAAAAGCGGGCCACCCGTGAAAATAGTACGTTGCGTTTGTTGGCGCGGCGTGCCTCTATGCAGTTCAGTATTGTTGTTATTACGGTGTTGTACGGGCAGCGAGTAGCGTCCCGGCCGTCAACGAATGTTTTACCGGACGTTGGGCAAACTTAAAGTGGAGAAAAAGAGGCTCGCGAAGTGCAGCAACCCGCACGATGTCCACGTGCAGCCTCTCGGTTCTGGCTACCTACGACGAGTTGGTCAGATGTAGCAACGTCTTAGTCAATGGATCCTGCGAAGGAGGTCAGCGTCCTTTACACATGTTTCACTCTCACACCTCGATAAGTATTGATCCCGTGGCCTTGTACTGCATTTTGGATGCGAAAATCGTTCGTTCTCGAATGTTAAAAGTTGCGAGTGAATGTTGGGATTTTTGCGGCGCGTCTTTGTGTGAATTTGGAGTCACTGTCGTTTCATCATTGAAAATGTATAGTGTACAGTTTGTGTATTTTTAACTGAAACTAGATGCATCTTAATTATATAAATATATTCTATTTCTCTGATTGAATGTCTCTAGCCAGAGAAATAAGAACAAAAACTTAGCATCTAGTTCTACAATTTTGATTCGTGTATTATCAATCAATTCTCAGGTATTGATTCTATTTCAATTTCATACCGATTTACAGAATTTCTTCAATTTGCTATCCATCAAGAAGAAGCTCGTCAAAAATGGCTAGCTTCTGATCAAGAGTGTAAGCGTTTACATTCTGCTCTAGAAAAAGCTCATTCTGAAGCCGCTAGCTTAGAAAGTAAGTTAAGAATTGCTAGGGGTTTACTAGATGAGGAAAAAAGAAAGAGAAGAGTTGCTGAAGAACAGAAGAATTCATTTGTGAGTGTTGAGTAGAATCTAAACATTGTACTATGCATAAACATTACTGTCTTTGCAACTTTTTCTGAATTGATTTCTATTTGCTTTACTAGGAGAGACAAATTACTGTTGTGAGAGAGTTACTTTTGAATGATGGAGGTCGGAACTTGAATGATGAAACACGAGAGAAACTTCGATTTTTAAATAATACAACTCTCAATGGACGCAATTCTACATTCAGAAGAGATCACCCGCAAGAAAAGTAAAATATGGATAAATAAATATGATTTGTTGCTGTCCCTTTTGAATTTATCTTTACTTTCACTTAGCTAGATTCGAACTGATGTACATTTTTCATGTGGAACCTACATTATTTCTATTTATCAGTTTCTAATCAGATATATTTTTTGCAGATTGAATAAAATATCAGAGCTAGACTCAACAGACCTGTTACTAAGTGATCTTAGTTGTTTTTCTAAGTCTGAAGATGACTTGGATACTAGCATAATTCTCCAACAGAATTATAAAATGCGTGAGTGGAAAGAGCACCGACCAAGCGGCGAGTACGTGATTAAAAAGAGACGCCGAAGCGGATTGCGCAAATCGGTTGACCTCAACAATTCTGATAGGATCGTAGCAACAACAACCCTTCTGATGCCTAAAGAGGGTGCGATCACGGCTTCATCGGTTATCGAGGCTATACCTGCCGATGAAAATAAGGATCCGCAACAGAATACTTCACACAATAGCTCACGCAAGAGGCGCAAGAGCACCGAGCGAAGCAGTACTAAGTCCAAGATAAGTCACACGGATCAGAATGTCGCACCTATCGTAAGTTTCTTTTTTTACATATTTGAATTAATAATTTGAGTTTCATAAAAATAGATGTAATAGTATTTTATTCAATTCTTTGTATCGATAAGCTGAAATCGAAATTTTGATTTTTCAGCCTTCTGCTCCTCAGAAAGATATAATATCGTCTAATTCTGATTCCGAAAAAGTTTTTAAAAGAAATAATGCAGGCATTGGTAACTATATGATAAGTTCAAAAAATTATAAAGCTCACAATTTCAAAGAAAAGTCTAGCATTACACGAACTGTATGTGTACCTTGTGGAGAAAGGTAAATTTTTAAAACAGCTATACTACGATTAAGATGAAAGTGGACAGTACATTCTTATGTAAATAATTTCAGGATACGATTTGGAAAATCTGCTCTAAAATGTGCCGATTGTGAAATAGTATGCCATTCGAAGTGTAAAGATCTTGTCCCTCTCCCTTGCGTTTTACCGGTAAGTCGTAGAACGATGATCAGTTCTTCAACTAATATTTATAATTAATTCGATAATAATTTCCTTATTTCAAGATGATATATTTAAAAATTGTAGTATCTATATAATATGAAAACAAATCGTTCAATTTTAATCTTTTGTTCTTAATCGAAATCTTGTAATTGCTTAAAAAAATTATGAAAAAATAAGGAGTCTGCAGGTAATACGGCCACCTTTACGTTTATTATTTTTTTTTAGTATCTCACTCGGAAACACCAGTATCTTTGGGTCACTAAATACAATGAAATTTCGTGAAATGGTCCTTGAATACCCAAATATGTCATCTATAACCATTCAATCTAACGATATTCATAGATCTTTATCAATTCTATTCATGAACAGTATGTATGTATATGCACAAAGCTATAGATATACTGCTCGTGCATAAAATCAGGTAAATTGACAGAATATCTACTGGAAATCGCAACTTCAGACTGCTTCGCTGTATATACATAAGCTTGAAGATTATTCTTATGGCCGTTTCATTTTTAAAGTCCGGGAAACATGTAGAAGTGATTTTAATGAACAAAACATTTTG
Source organism: Aphelinus atriplicis (assembly GCA_020882685.1). NCBI lineage: Eukaryota > Metazoa > Arthropoda > Insecta > Hymenoptera > Aphelinidae > Aphelinus > Aphelinus atriplicis. The sequence goes on along the minus strand of CM037073.1, from coordinate 52,614,780 downwards.
TTGGGACAAATACTCTACTGAGATCTTGTAAAGCACGTCAAATACTTTTTTTTTATTGGCTTAGAGTTGGTTCGAAGTAGTTTCAATTCACCCTCTCAACGCGGATCGCAAGTCGGTCCGACGCGTTCCACTCGATATAAAACAAAGGTTGACGTATTACCCGCAACCACCTTGATAAGAGATTTCCAAAACTCCATAAGTATCCCAATGTAATAATGATTGTTTATTCGATATTCAATAGGGAACGATTGCCGATTACGCCCCTCGGACTGCTCCGATGGTGCCGGCGCTTGTAGTACACTGTATAAACGAAATCGAGTTGCGCGGGATGAAAGAGCAGGGCCTGTACCGAGTACCTGGTAGAACTCTTGAAGCCAAAAGTCTCAAAGAAAAGTTTTTAAAGGAACGTGGAGCGCCAAATCTTTCAGATGTCGACATACACACAATATGTTCGACTATCAAGGAGTTCTTAAGGGATTTGAAGGAGCCTCTAATCACGTACGAATTGTGGGGCAAATTTGCCAATGCTTCGCAATTGAAAGACAAACTCGATCGGCGTATGAGTGACGAAGCGGCAATTTATCAGGCCATTTCCGAACTTCCCCGACCTAATCGAGACACTTTGGCATTCCTTATACTCCATTTGAAGAGAGTATCGGAATCACATGATTGTCAGATGCCTGCTAAAAACCTCGCTATAGCCTTCGGACCTACCCTTGTTGGTTATAGTTTGCCGAATCCTTTAGAAACGGATATGCATGCCGAAACAAACTGTCAACTCGCTGTAAGTAGAAAAATAATTTTTCTTTGCTTATGTAGACTTCTTATAAACCATATCTCATTTGTAATATAGAATAAAGCTATCAGTAAGGAAGATTTTATATGGTTAAAGAAAGCTAACTATAAAATTAAATCGCTCTAACATTTTTTCAGATTGTCGAACGATTTTTAGAAATACCGGAAGATTATTGGGCCAATTTTGTTAATTGTAATCATCTAAACGATGTGAATGCACCTAAGACTCCCAAGCTTAGACACACACCATCGACAGCTTCGTCAGGGTTGAAGCGGTCGGACTCTAAGAGATTCTTTTACACGCCATCATCGTAAGTGATTTGAGTAAATAAAAAATGGTTACATGGCAACAATGCTGTTATATTAATAACGAAAATATTGTGTTACAGGAGATTTTTTAAGAAAAGCAAAAAGTACTTTGATACCCCACCTTCCAAACCATATTGAAAAATTGCAAGACTGTAAATTAAATATAGCATTTTAGTTTCTAGGTTGAGGATGTGTTTTAATCAAATTGTAGAGAATATAGATTTATTATTTATAATATGTGTAATATATCATGCTACAATATGTATGAATGATGTATCATGTCTTTTTACAAATCACTAATATTGTATATTTTTAGAATGAACATTTATGATTTTATTTTACAATTTTGATTGTGTCTAGCTGATTGAAATATTTACAATAGCAATATTGTTTCTAGATAACTTTTTGTCGAAAATATATTTAGTAATCCCAAGAAGTATGATAGTACATTTCAATACTTGTGCGAAAGAGGTGATTCTCGCACGACTGTGGAGGTTTGTTATGTGTAAATGCAAGTCGAAAATCATTCTTCGCACAAGTATCAAACCCTATATTTTTCCTAACATGTGTGCGAAAAAATCCCACTCTCCGCGCGTCGTTAGAACAAACATTTAAACCTCAAACCTGAATTCTCGAAGAACGAGAATTGAATAAATGAGCACAACAATGTTCACATAGAAAAATGAATCTTTCAGAGAATTCTGTTAAGTTAATTAATAATCCTAACCAACACCTATTCGAAACTCTGTTTTCAAAAACAATCACACTAACTCGAAAAATATTAGAACGATTCATAAGTTTTTTTTAAACATCGAACAAAATTTACAAAAATTGAAGTCAAATAAAAAATTCTTCAACATAATTGGCTGAGCGGATAAAAAGATAAGATTATCTCAATTGATTGCGAATTAGTCATGCTAACTCGTTAAAATAGAATTTTATCTGAATTTTAGTTTCACAAGGAGCATCGCCATTATTCCTTTCTTTGCTTTTATATGCAATTAAGCTGCGCGAGATGTTAGTAAAGTATCACTTGACTTCCTCGCACTGACGGGGTTTTTGCTCTATTTGAGTCGAGCTCAGATCTAGTTTCTATGCTTCACTTAAATTAATGAGTTACAATTAGTTCATTCCAGAGCAAAGTGATATTACGATTTAGCAAACTTTTTCTGAATTTTGTATAACTTCTATTAGATTGTCCATGATTTTAGAAATAAAACGTATAGATATGAAATTTTGAATGAAAAAAAAAAAAACAATATTTAAATGATAACGATCGCGTTTCTTAGATTGCATCAAGTCTAGTTATTCTTTAAATTCTGATCTAATGAAAAATTAACTTGCAGCAGATCTGTTTTTTAAAAATGTCGATGTCAATCTAGAGATTCAAGAATATGACGAGTCACCTCGATGATGCACTAATCTAAACATGCGAGGAAGAATTTTTTATACGACTCTCTCAAGTACAATATGTTGCGAGATATATTGCACTAAACGTTGTACGTTTTTATCTTACTTTCGTACATACAAAGGCGAAAAATAAGTATATTAGGTATATTTTCGTCGCAGCCTTCTATCTTGCCGATCCGATTGAATCAGCATTGTGATAAGTAAGCGCAAACTTAAAAGGTCGATCGCGTCATCGCGTTAAGTATATACACTCCCCTTTTTCGAACGTAAAATTCTTAAAGCTCTCATATGTTCCATCGCTCCTGACAGGCAACCGCAATGAGTCCTGCAATATGCAGGTGTCGGCTATACCTATACAGACCGAATCAAAAGCATATATATATAATTGAACCGAGTGAATTATTTTAGCGGAATCCCCGGCAACTTCCCACGGCCGTTGAGGTCGTGCGCGAGCACGCGTTATAGCAAGCCGCGCGCGCGGCGGCATACACGCACCTTGCAAAGCGAAACCCCAATTAAGTTCGGAGTGGTGCGTACCTATATATACACACATACCTATGGGCAAGTATAATGAGTCAGCCGGTGCTCGTAAACAGACTGCTCCGCTCTCCCTTCCCCCTTTTTTTTTAGCTGATGCGTGCGTGCGCGCGCGAGCCGGGAAAAAATTGAGAGACCGCGCCGTGCGCGCCGCGCGGCTTGTAATAAAAAGAGAGCGTGCCGAGTGCGCGCCGCGCGCGTGAAAGAGAGAGAGAGCGAGTGAGAAAGAGAGTCGGAGGGAGGAGTGGGTGGCACAGTGGGGGTAAGGAAGTAGTGTCGTCGGCGCGAGCGACGAGCAGCAGCATCGGGGGCAGAGAGCAGGCAGAGCTGCATCCGTCAGTTAATCCCGCGCCGAGTGTGCTGTGTGCTCCGAGTGAAAAGTGCCGCTTTTGATGCGCTCTGGGAACAGGCCAAAACAGCAGGCAACAGCAGCAACCACTAGGTAGCGGCTACATACACACATATATAGCGAGGTGTGCGGGGTGTGCAGTGTTCGCGTTCAAGTGCTCCGGGACGATCGCGCCGCCGGCTATTGGGGAGCGGCTGCCTGCAGCCCAGCTCTGCCCAGCTCCTCTCCCGCCATGGTCATCAAGGTGTACGTGTCGGGAATCAGCGGCAACAAGGAAGTGAGTGTATAACCAGCCGGACTCGTCCCCGGGTCCCTCTCTCTCTCCCTCTCTCTCTATCTCTCTCTCTCTGGTGCCAGGGCCAGCTCCGCACCGTTTGCGATGATTCCCGCGGCTCTCGGGTATCGGATTACAATCATTCCACCTATATACATCGGGTTCTCTCTCTCTCTATCTCTCTTTCTCTCTAACCCCACTGTGCCTGTCTGTTCATCTCGATAATTGCCAGCTCTCTTTCTCCCTTGCGCGAGTCACGATCCGCTGCGCTGGTCGCTAGGTCGCTACTCGCTCGCGACTCAAGTGTGTATAGGTATAGGTCCTGTATACGTGTGCACCGAGTCACGCAGCGCGCCCGAGCACACTTGTCTCGAGCTATATACTCACCAGCTCGACACACAACACGTACACGAGTGTATTTTGTATTATTTATAACTGCACGCGCCCGCCTGCTTTTTCCTTTTACTTGTATCTACCTACCGATAATAACAGCCCTCTCAATTCATCATTTTTTTTTTTTTACTTCCAGGGGTTATCCTCACATGCTCAATTCATCATTCCACGACACTTTTTATTCAACTCTTCTCTCCCTGTCATTTGCCATTATATACATACATATATACATACATCGTCATTAATGGCTTTTTTAAAAGAAAATATTCAATCACCGAGCGCAATTGTACATCTAAATTATGTTGCTTCTTTCATATATATATAATTATTTGCTTTGATTTATTTTTGTTCTATTCACAACATGATTCACAATGATAAATGAGATGATTCGAATTATCGATAAAATTTTCAATGTTCTGCAGGTAAAGAAGAGGCAACAGAGGGTTTTGATGATCCTCGAAAGTAAAAATGTAGAATACCAAGTCATAGACATTACCGAGCCTGGTAAGGAAGCTGAAAAAGAATTTATGCAAGTAAATAGTATTGCAAAAGATAGCAAATATCCATTGCCTCCTCAAATTTTTAATGATGAAGACTATTGTGGAGTACGTATAATTATTTTTGTAATATCTTGAATGAATTTCATGTGTATGAATGTATGATCTTATTATTTAGGATTATGAAGACTTTGATGAATCTAATGAAATGGATGAACTTGAGAAATTTTTGAAAGGACCTGTTGCAAGTAGTGCTGATAATTCCCGAAATAAGTCACAGAGTACAGATGGACACCAGAATGGTAACTCCTCTAGTCGAGAGGTGAGAATTTGAGACACATTTTGTAAGTATGTGTTATTCTTAACATGGAATAATCAAATTACTCTGTTTAATTTAGCATTCTACCGATAAGGATGCTACAGCTGCTGATGCAGATGGGTGATTATAATTATTAACTATATGCTATATAACTATACTCAATACTTTTTTAAATTTCTAAAGTTTTTACTTTGATGTAGATCCGAAAAGAAAAGACTATCTGAATCTGAGAATGACAAACTTTCTGAAAATATAAAACACTCTGGCTCTGAAACAGAGATTAAAGACTTATCCGAAGACAATGATCTAGACCTTGGAAAGGATGATGAAGAGAAGAATGAAGATGTATCTGAAGGTCAAGAAGACGATGAATAGATTGTGGAGAAAATGATGTTTTTTGAATTGATTGCGACCGACTTTTCCTTCATAAATGATTCAAAGTCGCCTTTTTTCAAAATGGAGTGCAAGATGATGTTGTAAAACTGCCAGCAACACGTCCAAACAAAGTTTGAGAGTTGATGTAGCTAGTTATTTGCACTTTGTCCAGTGCTTCCATAAGTATTCTTTTTAAGCAGTCAACTCCAAATAAGTCCAAACATACTCGCATAGTTTTTACTTCCGAACACTGTCAAACAAAAGATTTAATACACTTCCTTGTATAAAATTGAGTGGAAAAATTTTCAAATCAGTTTTTATTGTTTGTAGCTTCCGCAACTAGTCTTTATTTTGTGCCGAATATGATATAATGGTTCAGAAGAGTGGCTGTTTCAAAATACTGATGTTTTTTTCTAAATATCAAGAATCAAATTAAAGAGAGCTTAATTTTTGAACGGTCACGTTTCTGGTTTTCAAGGAGCAGATATAATTTGATGAGCAACGCAATTGGAGGTCAAGTGTATCTAAATTTTAGGCGTCAGTATACACTTTTCGTCTCATTTCATTCATTAGATAACCAAGTGAATATGTTGTATGTACTTTCACGTTGCAGTTGAAGAAATTGTATATATAAATTTAATTCTTACACGTCACGAAAAATTTATCGGAATAAACTTATTTGTAAAAATCAAATGGATAGCTTGAAGAAAATTGTATTTGAATCAAGTTGAAAGAGACTGCTAGCTTATAGCAAGAATAAATATTAAAATGTACATTCCTGCAGCTTAAAGTTGTCCTTGCCTAAGAAAACAAATTATTTGGCTTTCAATATTCAACGCATGAAGGTGCGTTTTGAAAATAGTCTTGTGAAAATAAGGTAGGGAGTCATAAAATTTTAATGATCATGTTGAATTCAATAAATAATTGTCTTCTATTTGCAAAAAATATTGCTCACACATTATAAAAATATTTTAATTTTGCTAAATCTCATCAATTTATGAATTTACTTCATCAGTCTGAGAGAACTTTTATAATTTTATCACTAACAATACTGAACAACAATCCGAACAAAATAACTTTGGTATCGATATTGCAAATATGAAATAACGTCCATTTTACCTTTGATCGTAAGCTGAGATTCCTTTTATAAAAATAGTTAATTTACTCTAGGAATGCTTGAATACACATTAGGCACTAATTTGAACGCATATAATTGTCTTCCGCATCTTTGTAAATTTCTTTGACAGATGAAAACGTCAGTCTACTATCAATTTCTTCGTTACACCACGATCTGTACAGCCTGAAATTAACAACAGCGTCAGTGCTTTTTCGAAAATTAAATCTTGAATGGAGTTAATCATTTTTTCTATGTCTAAGAAAAATTGAATTTCATGGTGATTTTATTTGTTTCCTCAGATACTAAGCAGTGATAAATAAACTAGATATTTTTATAAAATAAAAATTGTTTGTGAATGATGCACAAGATAATACATTGGTTTCATTAAGATTAATAATTTGGTTTTTAATTCTGTATGTTATGTTTTTATTTAATATGGCTAAATTTGAATCTAGTCCCAAAAATATTGATTGAATCAAAGATTCAGGGAATCGAATTTTTCACATTTATAAGATTATTTTTTTTTCAATGTTGCAGATCGTTGTGTGTTATTCACATTTTTCTTATTTGAATGTTTCTTTATTTCAATCAAAGTTCTCTGATAGATTCGATTTCCTGAATAACAATCAATTACTACTTCAGATTTCATGAATATGAAACAAGATTAAGGATATTCTCTTGAATTCTACAACTAAATTGAGATTTGAGATAACATTTATTGTTTTTAGTATAATTAATGCAATTATATGAATTAATTTTAATGAAATTTCATTTGAATGGTGAATTATAAATTAATGATATCAAAAAGTATTACTTGATAAGTATTTGACAAGTATCTTGTAAATTATACACAAAGATTATCAGAGCGAAGCAGAGCAGACTTAATTTTAAAACGTTATATTTTCAATAATCAAAATTGTGTATGTATATACATACATACATCGATTTTTATTTATAGCAAATTATAATGTTAATTAGAATTTTTCTTTCATGAAATAATGTATTTGCAAAATAGTTGTGATATATACAGGGGAGAAACAAAATAAAAAATACTTCAGTCTCAAAATCATTTTTTGATTATAAAAAACATATTATGCAACATTTTTGGTTTGTAACAAATTTTACAGTGTAATTATTCGTTAGTATATAGAAAAAATATGGTTCTTTGTACGTGTGTCTGTGTGTATATATATATACATATATACACATTTAAAAAAAGATTTTTGGTATAAAACACTTTTATGAAAACACATGATCTTAGTAAATATTAAATGTCATTAATCTACACTTTACAAAAAGAATAATAAAATGCTGTTCACATGGTATATTGCACCATATACTAGTGATGCTCCATGAATCATAGTACTAGAAAAAAATATAACTATTTTATGTTGGAACATATCGACACAAAATCTAAATTCAAATCATATATCGATCCACATTATTTCTAGTTACAATTTCCACTTAATGAATGATTTTTACGAAATCAGGCAAGTTTTTACATTACAATAATTAATTCATTGAGTAAATTTTGTGTAATGGTATTTTCGGTGTGAGTTTTTTTACCTCCCATTACCAATATGAACTCAATTGCACATTTTCTACTCATAGAAAATTAATTATTCTAGGAGGAATCGAGAATGAATATTTTTTCAGGGTTTTACTCCCAAACATTTGAAGACTAGAACTAAATCTTGAAAATTAAATTAACTTAATACATTCATTAACTAAGCATGAATTAGGAATTGTAAATATCTATTCGAAAACTAAGTTCTGGTTACTATAATAATCCAACAGTGGTGTCATCATTGTTCAAAATATTTCTGAAAAAACTTAAGAGAAACTATGAAAAATATCTAAAAGAGATACATACTATTCTGGAAAATATCTACAAAATGCATGAATGAACCCGTAAAACAATATAAAAAATTTGGGATAAAAATAATTATAACCAACTGATATTCAAAATATTCCTCCTTTCCTAATTTATTTTCAGATTCCTGTTGTGTTGCTTTTTGTAATCTGTTCCAGCAATTGATGCTAGCAAAGCTCAAACTAATTTAATCCGTACCAAAATATTTTTGTCCAAAGTGGTTAGGGGCAACGGAGTGAATTTCTGATGTCAAAATTTTCATCTGAAAACAAACAAATTTTCAATTTTGCCAATCGTTATACTTTTGAAGAGAGTTCAACAATTGAATCATACCTTTGGAAATGCAGTGACTAGAGTTTTGGCTGCAAAAGGAGTACAAAATAGATTTGACAATATAATATTCTCTTCTGTCACATTATGTTCTTTCAATACAGCTATTGCTTTTATCACAGTGTTCCCAGTACCTAATTCAATTAAAAAAGTATTACCATAAAAATTTTCATGCATGAGATTAGATTAAGAGCGTATGATACTAACTCATTATTGGATACATTAAGAGAACTTTTCTTTCAGCAATGTCATCTGGGAACTTGGCATATACTACTCTTGCTTCATGAGTGTCAATATCACTTTCAACAAGAATTTTACCAATCCTTATACTTCTACAGCAATCTCTTAAGCCTTGTTCCATAGCTTCTCCACTTCTCACAATTGAAACTCCACAATTGCCTTTCTGATACTTGAGGCCTTTGTACTTGGCACCAGTCGGAGTGGTGATTACACATTTTGAAAAGGGCAATTGATTCAAGCTCTCTTCAATAACTAGCCTTATCTAAATAAAATAAAATAATGTTGAAAAGTCAAGCGTAGAGCATTTAGGAATGAAAGTATTAACGAGATTAATTACCAATCGGTCTGCATAAAACTTGAAATCACTTCTTGTAGTGGTTCTGCAAGTCACGAATATTGATGCAACTTTTATAACTGATATATAACAGCTTTGATAAAGCGCATGTCGCGTTTGCAACTGCACGAGATAGAAGCGATAAGGTTAGAAAATAGCCATGCACTCACTTGTCCCGCAGAATGGTTTGCAGCTCTTTGACTTGGTCGTTCGTAGGCAGAATTTTGAGATTCTGCCCATACTCCTCTTCGATGACATCGTTCGTCTGAACGGGATTACCGTTTTCGGCAGGCAGTTTCTTCACCGTAGGATCAGCACTGCCCATTCTGGTTCTTGCAAGAGTTGTGCAGCCGAACTGAACATCATTAATGGTAATGGATCAGCTGATGCCTATTTGATCTATATATACATGCAGAGACGGAGCTCGTTTGAGCAACTTCACATCGCTCCGGTGGACCGTCGAGCGAGTGGTATAGTGGACGTGGAGCATAATTCCGAATGACACCCCGAACGGCCGCGTGTTAGACGGGCGATCGACGACCAGGGGCTTCCTACCCCCAAAGCTACCTGACAGAAATGCTAGAGCCACCCGCACTTCACGAACCTTCTTCTTCTTCTTTTTACTATTGGATATGACTTTAGTCTTCTTGCCATTACCGGGTGGTCAGCATGATCTCTTGAATAGAGCTGTTTTTATTTTATAAATTCTAAAATTTTTTATGCTGATGAGTATTATTGTGTTGAATCTCCATTTATTTCGTCTCAAGGCCGTGAAGGCACAGTTTTGTATATTACATATTTAGTTTTATTGATTTCATAAAATCTGTTAAGAATTTTGCTTGTTTTGGATTTGGTTTCTTTAGAATGTTTTCTATGTTGATTGGAAGAGAGCTTTTTGATTTTATGATTTTCTTCCCGAAATTTTTTTTGTATAAATTGGACAGTCTGATATTATATGATCTATGTTCTGATCATTCTATCCGTATGGGCATCTGGGAGATTCAATAGAATTATTTCTGTGAGAACTAGCGTTCTTCAACCCCCCCCCCTCCACTAAACCAACAAAAATATCAAGATCAAAAAGAAAATTAATTTGATACTATAAAAAAAGCACAAAAAAAACACATACAATCTACTCATTTGGTAATTCATGGTGGTAGTTAGGTAATCTATTCATTTATTTAGAATTGATAATGATTCACAAATTGTACATGAATGAATCGAAAAATTTGAGGAATAGGTGACATGGAACGAGTTTCAATATAGTAGGAGGTGGTTAACTTTGTCAGAACGATAAGAACCTGCTTCGATCGAGCTGCGCGGACGATGATAAAATAACATAGAGCTTGGACGAAATCTCCTTAACGACTGTCAGTCACACACCGTTGCATGGTATTTGCCACCGATTGCACTCGAACATATATCGCGGTGTGATCAATATCATTCATTTTTCGCAATTTCGTATAGCGTATCACCACTTGGTATATCACGTATCACGAAATCTCGCGTACCTACAGCTCACCCAAAGTTCTATTTCTTCTTGTCCTACAGCAGTGCGCATTTTTTGGATTTACAGCTTTCGCTTCAGTTGTTTTCAAGCACAATAATGTTGTTAAATTTTAATTTTCAATTTTGTTCATGTTGCGGATATTTCCACGTGAAGCGGAAGCAAGAAGAGAAAAATCAGGCATGAGAGTAGACTGATGGAAATGCAAAGCTACTGCTCAATGAGATAAACGCTGCAATATTGTATAGTTTAACCTTCAATTAGCGAGCGAACCTGATTTGTTCTCATTGTTGCCAATCAAGTGTGAAGCTTTTCATTCAAAAACTTTAATTGATTGACTGATTGATTGATTGTTCATGTGGAAAATTAATGTTAATATTTTGGCGTGAATGGATGGCGAACAAGCAGTGTACTTCGAGAATCTGATTAGGAAAATAAGTTGGCAGATTGTTATGAATTTGAAAATTTTATCATTAATTCATAGGTCATGTTATTCATTATTTTCCCTAAATAGTGCAGTTGCAAAGACATATGGCACGAGATTCTTCCTTTCGTTTTATTATCTTGTTTTATTATCATTAGTCAAAGGCATGGGTATTCATTATAATGTCAATAGTGATTGGTAATAATAGCGTTCCTTCAAATTATATGATGTAATTTGTATTAATTTATATTGTAGCCTAAAATTAGGAGAGACAGTTGTCCATGAAACGGTGCCACTGAAGCATTTCAGATTTTTAAAATATTGGCAAGTGGTGGTTAGTAATTTCATCAATTTTAAATTGTACCGACCAGTTTGTTCATTAGGTTAATTCACGTTCAAGAGTATGCAGATTTGATTTCGATAATTATAAACGTGGATGGAGTAGCTGTTTCGCTGTAGCTCTCGAGCAGCCGACGCTGGTCTATATCTTTTGTTCGCCCCAGCACGACAAACATTTAAAGTTCTCTTTTAGTCAAAGTACTTTTTTTCCACCTGTCGCCAGCCAAAACAGTTCATGTCAGGAAAAATAAGTTGAATGAATAGCAGTGCTCGCGAGGACATAGTCGTTGAGGGACGCGCAGGTCTCACTCGAATGAAATGTCCACGATCGAATAAGCTAAACGTTGGAGGGCTTGTAGGGTATTTAGCGGTGTACAGTATTAGTAGTCACAATCGGCCGTAGGGCGAGTTGGTCGGTCGTCGATCTAACTCAGCAGGCACCGCGAGTAGCTCGTTCGAATGGCGGTCCTCGTCGTCGTCGTCGCCGCCGTTAATCCACCACGAATCAGCAGCAACTTGGGACCAAATTGAATTGGTCGCGAGTTTGGGAGGGCGAGTCAGCGCTGCAACTATACTGGCAGCGAAACGCAAGCTCGCATGCGAGCATCCTTCACTCTTCTCCGCTCACGGCTGCTGCAGTTTTGAGATCGTTAGCCGACGCGTCTTCCGACACACAAAGAGCTGCAGCGCCAAACTCTCGATGGCTTTGTTCCCTCGCACGCGCGACTCCCGAAACGCTTCTTTCCATGTTTTTCAGACGGTCCCTTTTCTCCTTTTGGCTGCCGAATACTCTGACTAATGTGTTTGCCCTACGAGCCACCTTTTCCCCGACAAACTCCTCTCACAATGTCTCATCCATTCAGCTGTATAAGTACGGCCACCACCACCGCCAATACTCGCGATCGCGCGTACGACAATGCAGGAGCATGCAGAAAAACCACTGAAAAACTACTCGATTCCTTGTCATTTCATCTTCATACTCTAATTCTCTCATCAGCACTGTGTGCTTAACACAAATTTTCAAATTAGTATTTCTATTTTCGTTCCAGTTGTTGATATAAATGGGACCGCGTCCATGCCAACACGTGGTTCCATCAGAATTGTATTCTTTTTGTCCAAATTTCATCTTATTTCTATCGCGATTTAAGCTTCAAACCACCGATTTTTCATTCGAAAAAAATAAGATTTATTCAAAGTGACATTCACTAAGAAAAAGTTCAAATCCAATAAAGTTTAGCTCATCCTCGAAGTCTTGAGTAGACACCTTCCGATTACCACGAGCTCCATTGAAAAACCCGCTCGCAGTCGAGTGAATATCGGATGGGATGATCCCCTTACGCTATTGTATCGCTCACCATCTCGATCTGTGACAAGAATGAATGCGAAGACGCAAATGGAGTCTAAGAGCAGTCGCTCACCTACGGCTTATAATGAAACTTTGGAAATGCTGTAGATGTATAGGGTTTACACTCGCTATAAACTTTTGACGGTGCGATAGTCTCGCTCGTGAAATAATCATATTTGAATGAGAAGTTTTGAGCAAAGTTAGCTTGCACTTTGCAGCTGGTGTAGATTGTGTTGATTGCGCACTTCGTTACAGAAACTCACTCCAGCTCATGGATCCAAGTGTATACCTAACTACATGATAAACCAGACTCAGCTGTGCCCAACTTCATCGCAATGTTTTCGGCAAAATTTCATTTCATAAAACAAGATTTTCGTCCGAAATCGAACGCGTCATTCGAATCAATTCAGATATCACGTAGTGTTCCAGTGTTTATTTGAAATTGAGAACAGTCGATCAATATACAGTTGCGTCGTATGTACGAAATATGACAGACACGGAGAGTTTATTTTTTATTTTATTTAGTGGCCCAATGACAGGCAATGATGATTATTGGCCATTGAATGGGAAACTCATTGAACCTTATATGAAGCAAAAACTTTCATAATCATTCCAATCATGAAGATTCTATTCTGTTTTTGAATGAATATTCGCGCTCTAAAGTTTGATTCATTCTAATGAATTACAATATCATACTAATAATTTGGTACACACGTGGTTAAGCTATTGTTGAAATTACGAAAATTCCATGACTTCATTAAGTTAATCTATTGCTTAAACTACTTATTCGGAATTATTATAAAAATCGCCTTTTGTTGGAAAATTTTTTTTCCTACCTACGTTTGAAGCCATGCCGTTGTAGAACGTTCGATCGAAACTTTAAACGCGATTATGTCGGAACTGCGTTTCTCAAATCGGATCGTAGCATAACTCAGTTATTTTTCAGCCGCGTCTAACTAAAAATTCCAACTGTAGCTTCTATATTAGATTGCAAAAATATAATACATACAGCTTCTGCAAAATATTGAAAATTGTGAAAGTTATCAACGAATCTCGGCTGTACGTACAATTCCGTATAATTTGTTAATAAAAAAAAAACATATTTGACCTCCATACATATGTAAACATGTGGTGAGTTTGGGGTTATGAACAAACATTTTTTCCAATCAGTCTCGAGTAGTTATTGATTTCATAATACGAAACCTAATTGCTGAAAGTGAATAATAAATTAATGAATGAAGAATATTGATCACATGTGCATTCATCAGATATCTATACAGTATATCCATACTTCGAATAAACTCAAACTGCAATATCGCTCCATAAATACAGTTAATTGTACTATGATACTTGTACTATAAACGTGTAGAATACCGTATGAATACGGTATTCAATTCACTAATGATCAATGTAATTCGAGTAACATCACCCAGCCGTTGGCATAATGCTCTGAAAAGCACAGTAAAACATGGTACCACCATTCGAATATCCCTGTCTGAGTATTGAAACGAGCCGTATCTATCGGCGTATATCCGTTTGGAAGAACCAAGTTGATCAGTATAATTGCGTAAGAAAGCCGCGAATCTGCCGAGACAAAAATAACCGACCGGAGCTGGAACGACTCGCTGCTGGCTGGTACGGGCATACAAAGATACGCACAACTCACTGTGTGCGCGTGTATTACACTGGCTCAGCCGCTAACTCGCGGGATCGCGTATCCGTATACCTGTGTGGGTGGTCCACCCCCGGGCTACCCTTATACGCTATTTGTCCCTTTATCGCTCAGCCATCGCGCGCTACGGCATAATACCTATATATATGTACCAGAGCGGCCGCGTTGGCTGGAGCGATAACAAAAAATCCCGCAATGACTGCGTAATGCACCGGGGATTCATGGGCGGGGGGGGGGGGAGCTGCAGCGAAGATTATTGGCCACGGGGACAATTGCGCGCGTGTTTTTCTCCATCGGCCCCGGCTCTCGGGTATTAGTCGCTGTTCTCGGTCACCGTATGATACCGCGCAGTACGAGTTTGCATATATGACACCGAGGCAAGACTACGCGCGATATATATAATTCCTGGTTTAATCTGCGCGCGCGCGCGAGGCTGTATGGTTTATGGGCCATCTTCTTCGCAGGCGCGCGCGCGACAAACGACTCCTTGTGTAACTCTCCCGCGCAGCAGCTTCTTCCGGTATGTCGTATACGCACCTGCTCGATTTCTTTCATTTATCACGAGACAATCCAATTTAACCAGGCGCATGGGCCGATTCTGCTCCGGAGTAATTATATTCGCTCTGCCAAACATGACATGCCAGGGAAAACAAATTATGCATGAATTATGCACGCGGTAGAAAATCACGCGTGAATGGCTGATTATCTAGGTATAATATCGAGGCATAGTTCGTATGGGTACGAATTGTCTATACTTTGTACATACCTATGCAGTGCGAGCATCGAGTATACCTGTAGATGATCTATGTAATGACAAACAAATGGATTGTAAATGAAAAATGTATTAATTGATCAATGAATTGAACATTTATTGGGAATTCGAGATTTGATTCTTAATTGTAAAATATATTTCTAATCCATACTCGTTCATACTGTATATCTTCGAATTCAAAAAACTTTTCGAGGCATAGCTAGAATTCGTGTTTATTTACGAACTATGTTGTTATGTAAAATTGCTAAATAATCAGTCAGTTCATTGTAACGAATGATTTCCTATGCATAATTTACACATGATATACTTGATCGGGCAGTTTACGCAGCACATTTCACGCCTGTCAATACACATCCGGACATGATAGTCTTTTTTCTCCAATAAATCAAACGCATTTCGAATGGCTTCGAGGGAGAAACATGGAACGTTTTATTCCGGATCCGACTATATGTCGAGAAGGTACTATTGCAATCGTCCGATGCGTGGAGTACTCACGTTTGCTCGAAAATACAATAAGTCGCGCGAGAGACGCAGGAAATAATCCATACGTGTGTGTATATGCGTATATAAACGAGGTGAAGCTGCTGCAGCATATCAGGATTACAAAGAGCAAGAGCCTGGGAGGGGGGGCGGGATTGGAGGCATTCATTGGAGAGGCCCGGAGAAAAATATAAATTACGCGCGGCTGTATGTAGATGGGGGCTTGGGTGCAGGGGGCAGCAGGCAAAGGCTCGAGTGAGCGCCGAGCTATTTGGGCGAATCGTAACTCATATTTACGAGCGATGGGAGTTACGCCAAGTTTAAGAGGCTGCATAATGAAAGCGGCTGGGTGGGGGGTGGGTTTTTCGCCCCGGCGCTCCATCTTTGCCCCCGCCCCGTGTGCCTCGTGTGCCCCTGGCTGCCTCCGGGGAGCGAGTATTCGCGAGTACCTGCACGAGTGGCTCCCCTCCCCCCCCCACCTCCTCGTACACACGACCACTTATTTTTCCGTCTGCAGCCCGAGCGGACGTCCGAGATATTTCACGCGTTCCACGGCTGCTGTGAGGCTCGGGGCAATCGGTGTGTATGCAGTATACCTGCCCCCGCGCGCGAATCTGATAACAGCCGCGGCGCACACACACGCGCGGCAATCGATCCTCCAGAAATGAAGAAACGGGGAAAAATACACCAACTTCGTAATCAGGCTTCCGGGCGGACATCTTCGTTTTCATAGATTTTCATAGATCGAAAAACGTCGAGTCTTGGAAATTTGTTCATGCATATGTATGCGTAACGATGTTCATGGCATACGGTGAATAGCGAATGAGTCGTTTGATCTTCCTTGAAATTTTTTCACCAGCGGCAAGGTGTGAACTGTGTATTTTCATCGTCACACGATGTGTTATTTTTTCATTTAAACTGTTTTTTCACACTCCTGAATTGCCAAGGGAATGAAAAATGAGTTGAGCACCAATTTCAGTATTTTTGATGACAAAGGGTTCAGAATCTTTGTAATTATCTGTAGCTACTGTCGTTGACATCTCTAGTAACTATTAGTAAGGACAACGTTCCGATTGACTTGTGAGCGATTGACAACTGAGCCTTTGCATAACAATGAAACGGGTTGCAACTACTACCTGTACCTATCGTGCACAGACTTCATTATTGGAGCTGTAATGAGGTATTTCTAAAACTTGGGTGAAATTCATGTTGACGATCCATAGTAAAGGGAGATGTTAGAAGATAGAAGAGCGGCGATATCTTACATATAATTTTTTTTCACACAAAGCCACTTCGGCAGTGGTTTTTATACCTGGCTTGGAACGAATGAATTTTCATCGCGCGACTCAATGCCGTTTCAATCGACCTGTCAATCAACGGAGTAATTGCAGGGGGCGACTCATCAAAGTATTCCCCCGTGTAATATCAAAGAATGCCATGGAACACCTGAAGAATCCTGAGGATCACCAGAGAACAATTTTCAATATAATACTTGGGAATTGTTTCGCGAGTCGTCCCCCAGTGTAACTCACAAGGAGGTTCTACACTTATAGAACTTTTGTGAGATATTTTTTGGTTACCCAAACAGCTTATGTCTATAGCCGAATTTCGGCCAGTGCCTTGATTTTCTGCCGAGATATCGGTGATACATTGTTGATTCTACGTATGATCAGTATATCTATAACCAAGTGGGCTTTTGTGTATATACAGATATACTCTGCACGCATGAAATCGATAATCATCCGCGTAACGATACTTTTTCATTCAACGAATCGTCAAAAGGTCATACTGTAAATAATGAACTGCGGGGTGCATTGGAAAACACCGCGGCCCAGCGAGTCGGGAAATTAGTTTGTGTGCGGTCGCATTAAATTCGAGCTCGCCACTCTATCTCTCTCTGTGTATTTCGCCCCGATATTCTCTCATTGTCTCTTGTTGCGCACATCGCATTGTTTTTCGTTAGCGCCGGTCAGGAATTCAGCCGGGGGGTGGGTGGCCCCCGACAACAATGCGCGAGCCGAGCAAAAGTGGATCGCCACCTTGATTCCACTCGTATTGTTTTCGCTCGGCTCTTTTTCATGGGCCTCGCGCGCTCCTTTTTCTCTCTTTCCTCCAGCTCTTTTTGCTTCGTTTTTTTTTGCTCCTTTCGCCGCTCCGCGGCTGTATAGCTTTGCTCCCTTGCCGTCGAGCTCGCGCGCACGCTAATTACTCGACGTTGTGCGCACTGCTGCCACTCGCCGCGCGGCTCCCCTCAACAATTGCGCGCTTATTTATCTCGACAGGCACTTTCCCGGCGAAAGGCCATAGCCGCGTGGTGGAGACTGGCATGAGCCACGGACACCGACACCAAACTCACCGCGAGTTTATTCCAATTTTCCGACCGTATTACCCCGATGATGGCATCAAATGAACGCGCTCCGTTCCATGAGAAACTCCATTCTGTGTCGAGCTTGTAGAGAGGATCGCAACGCGTATTATTCCGTTTATCGGTTGGACAAATGTTACACCAAATCAAGTGAGATCGACAATCGACGTGGAACACCAGCTCTCATATGTCGCCTCTGCTTCAACAAAGTTTTGTGTGCGATAAATTCCACAACGATCGAATATCCGACCGTTCTTCAGTGAAATCCACTCGAAAAAACAATTAGAGGTCACCGAAAACCCGGCCGAGCCATAACTAACCATCTACGGATGTGCCATGTCTGAAAAATCTTGTCACATGCACCCACCAAATACATACTGTGTTTTTCTGGCGACTTTTTGTCAACGAGAATAGAACACGATATGAATTATACGATAAAATTATTCGCGAACTGATTAGCAAAGAGCATCATCCGTTAATTCATCACGCGACAGCAGTTGTCAGCCACCGAGGGAATAAGCCTCGAACGAGTGTAAGAGCCGACAAAGTCAAGTGTCGCAGCGCGCGGTGGAGGAAGAAAAAAAAAATTAATACGGGAAGTGACGGCCTATACGGAGGGTAAAACATAGTACCGTAGGTGCAGCTGGCACGCGTGGATTACAAGGAGGCTCCTTTGGCTCCCCCGGCGTGCCGCACAACAAAGGAGCCGACAAGCGGGCCGGAATGTCGGTTAATATACGATAACGCTCGGGTCCCTTCTTTTCAAAGCTCCTCCCGCCCCCTCGTTGAAATCCGCGCGCGCGAACAACCTCGTCCGTTCCAGCTCTCGGACTACGCGGCGAAAAACACGAGTCGCGGGACACCAATTCGAGTCTCTCACGAGCTGGGCACTAATTGGCCTCGCCTACTATGCCAACGATGTACTTATGAAGCTGATGCTAGTCGCGCGAGGCTAATCTGCAGCTCTCTGTGCTGCTGCGCGCACGTAACTGCGCGTATATTCTGTTAGCTCAACTTGCATTACCTAGTTTAGAGCACGTGCTTCCACGGTCACTCACTCGCTGGTATTGTGTCCCGTGTTATATACGCCGGCACAACAATATACAACTGTATTAGTAGTCTTATGAACTTGACGCGACAACTGCTACTCTACGCGTGCTTAATTCCTTGCGAATTGAGAAAACAGTTGCGGGTAATATACGCAAGTTATGCTGAGTACACCCATGCACACATTTAAAACGACAATTCGAATCCCTCTTTCTGCGTCGTAATTATTAATTATCGATAGTTTTCCACCACCTCCAATAGCTGTTACGCGTCTGCTGCAATCGTACAGCCGCTAACGCCTCCACATCCTCCTTTGGTCTGTGCGTCAATTGTTATTGATTTTTTGCAGAAAAATCATGTGTTGCACATCGTGCTTTCTTTGCGTATTCGAAATTGGAGACACTTGACAGTACATCCGGAGGGAGGAAATTGAGGTTTTGGTCTGAATAGCTACAGATATATAAGGATACAAGGAAAAAACTTATTTTTGATGGTGTAATAGCATTCAAAAATCAAGAGTTTTGGTTCGAATATCAATAGGCCTGATGGAAAAAAAAGTACTGTCTCCTAATCTCAGTCGAGTTCGGATCGGTTCATTCGTTCTGCTCTTTCTATTTTCGTTACAAGATTACTTTTACTTGATAAAGTTTCTTGAAACAAATTAATCTTCACATTTCGATACGGGTGTGAAACCGTGAATAGTTATGTTACTGTGGGTGCCGGCTTCAACTTTCAAGATTTATATATACAGATACTTATGTAGATTGCTGGTGAGATAATATATTGATATGTCATGTAAATCTAGTAAGAGTCGGAGTGCATTAAAAGTTACCGATTCATTATTTCGATTCATCATCGAAATACCTGCGTGTTTGCACACAATCCTGACCATTATATTGGAAAAGGAATTAAACCCCAGTAAACTAATAAACGGGGCTTCAATTATTCGATCCTGACGAACGGCTTGCGTTCGTCTGGTTCTAATCGTATACCGCCCAATGTTATAACATTACTGTATACTTCTGGGTCTCGGCATTGTTACCAAAATCATTTGGCAGCAGGAGACTAGGATTCACAAGATCTCAGAAAGAGGCTGAGCTTATTTTCAAGCTCTCCTATATAGCCGATAGAACGCTGACTCTCTTGCGAGAGAGCGCCGCGTTACACGTACCTTATACACGTGCGACTCAAGGCCTCGCCATCTACTGACGCGCCATGGTACTTGCAGTCAGTTACCCCCACCACAGAAAAATGCATTGTTTATTTCTCGGTTTCTACTCAGAATTTTAAAATGCCACATATCCACAAACATGCCTGGAGTGGTCAAGAATCAAGTATCAAAATTTCATGAAAATCGGTTCACTAGTTTTTGAGATCAGCGGCCTTTAAAAAAACCGCTGCCAAGTGCCTCAGCAGTATGCTTTCTCAAAGTATTGCAATTGAACCTCAATTTGCATTAATCACCACTTTTTGAGAAAGCAAAATGAACCTTTAACTTATTTCCTCCACTCCATAGTAACGGTTGCTATGGTAAATATCCGAGCTTCGGTGTTCTTACTTCTTAGTCGTCAACAGTTCCGAAAATGGACCTCTAACTGACTTTTCCCACTCCATAGTAACGGTTGCTAAGGACGTAAACAACGGTTGCTATGGTAAATGTCGGAGCTTCGACGTTATTACTTCTTAGTCATCAACAGTTCCGAAAATGGACCTCCAACTGACTTTTCCCACTCCATAGTAACGGTTGCTAAGGACGTAAACAACGGTTGCTATGGTAAATGTCGGAGCTTCGACGTTATTACTTCTTAGTCATCAACAGTTCCGAAAATGGACCTCCAACTGACTTTTCCCACTCCATAGTAACGGTTGCTAAGGACGTAAACAACGGTTGCTATGGTAAATGTCGGAGCTTCGACGTTATTACTTCTTAGTCATCAACAGTTCCGAAAATGGACCTCCAACTGACTTTTCCCACTCCATAGTAACGGTTGCTAAGGACGTAAACAACGGTTGCTATGGTAAATGTCGGAGCTTCGACGTTATTATTCTTAGTCATCAACAGTTCCGAAAATGGACCTCCAACTGATTTTTCACACTCCATAGTAACGGTTGCTAAGGACGTAAACAACGGTTGCTATGGTAAATGTCGGAGCTTCGATGTTCTTACTTCTTAGTCATCAACAGTTCCAAAAATGAACCTCCAACTGACTTTTCCCATTCCCTAGTTACGGTTGCAAGCGATATAAACACCGGTTGCTAGAGACATCAACAATGGTTTATACGGGAAAGGTCTCTTTGATTGTTATTCCCATAAATATACAAACCCAAATGATCATTTATATGAATTATATGGGAACTTATCGAAAACACGCTAGCAACGGTTGCCATGGAATCAAACAACGGATGTTGCAACACCGAACTGGTTCACATCATGTGTGCAAAATTTCAGGACGATGACCATTCCTTCGATAACGTGGGAAGTCTTAATTTTGTATCGGTTGCTAAGAATAAACAATGGTTGTTCGAATGTCTATCGATTCATCGATCGTCGTTGCCCATCGTGCATTGATGATGATTTTCGGAGCTTTTATCAAAAACACGTTAGCAACGGTTGCTAGAGAAATGGAATTGCTGAAAATTGAACTCGACCGAGATTTTGTGGCGACTAACCTGTGTGCAAAATTTCAGGACGATCTTCCTTCGCGTACGACAAAAAAAAGTGCACGTACCATACATACAGACATTTTCGGATTTCCATGTTTTTCGACCCGTAGATTACGAAAATCGAGGTCCCGAAGTCCGATTCGGTGGGTCGATTTTTACCCCGTTACAAAGCTTTCTCTTTGAGAAAGCAAAACAGGCTGTCCTTTTATATAGTAGTATAGATATATTAGGGCAGCCCAAAAAGGTACCTTGAAAAGTCTTATCCTGATGAACAGAGCAAGTATGAGAAATGGTGAGTACGAAAAGCTTCAACGTAGAAATATATTTTTATTGCTATTTGTTTGACAGAATTGAAACCGGAGGCTTTTGTCCGATCCGGAGAGTTCACACCATCCTGTTGGCGAGGCGAATGTTCGGTGGCGCCTCGTTAATCGGCGGCCTCCACGTGGTGAGGAAGGGCGTGAGCAGCTCGAGGGGCAGCGGGAAGATGATGGTCGAGTTTTTCTCGGCCGATATATTGTTGAGCGTCTGCAAGTACCGCAACTGGAAGGGAAAGGGCGACTTGAAGCGACCATAGAGAAGTGAGTGCGGGCAAAGAAGGTGTCGGAGGGTACCTGCAGCGCCGCGGGGCTCATGGAAATAACGTCGCTGGCTTCCTTGAGGGCTCGGGAGGCGCGCATCTCTCCCTCGGCGGCGATCACTTTGGCCCGAGCCTCGCGGGCCGCCTCCGCCTCGGCAGCCATGGCCCGTTGCAGCTGCACAGGCAGCCGGACGTCTTTTCTATAAGTCAACACAATAATGCCCCGATTACACGTCGATACGCACCAACCTCATCAGCTGCTCATTTGCAATGACGCTTAATCTCATACCGGCTCACCCTTGTCTATATCTTCGAACGACAATTGAAACTTTAATGATTGGAGAAAAATTGCATAGTTGGTTCGTATGGTTATGCTTGGCTGAGTATGCTCATTTGCAATTCGGCAGAGTAAGGTAACTGTACCCAATTTGGCACTGTACCCAATTTGGCACAATCGTCAGATTTCGTATTTCCGGTGCTCTCTGAGCATCAGTCGCTCTTGGGTTATGTTGGGGGAATTAAAAGAAAATTTTCGGTATCTTCCCCGCCCATTTAGCCCTTAAAACCACTCTCCTACAACACTTTGAAGTTTCACTTAATGATTTTTTCACCATTTTCTTATTTCACTTTTCACACTCAACCTCGAAAATCAGGTGTGAATAATTTTTATCTCTCAAAGTGTCATTACTCTTTTTTGTGTAAAAACATCTCAGCTTTCGATTGGTCTCATCACTTTTCCTAAAATTATTTTTTATCCTACTCAAATTGCTGTTTTTCGCATAAAAAAAAAGTGTACCCAATGTGCCCCTCTACGCGTTTTTAAATGGGAGGACTGAGTGAAATCATTGAATATTCGTATAGAGATATTACGATGATTTAGACGCGTATTTTTGAGTTGTATGTTAAAAATTTTGTATAAATATCACTGGGAACATAATTGAGAGTTTATTTCAATGCCAATTGGATCGTCCCTGTAGGCCTATATAGGCTGTAGCTAATGATTAAAAAATTGTGCCAAATTGGGTACACGTTTTGTGCATTTAGCCTTTTTGCGTTTTTTTTTAAATTGCAATTTTCGAGAGGTTAAAGTAGTCGAATGATGATTATGAAGATGGTTTCTAATAGGTATTGAGCTAAGCTTTGAGATGCCGTTCACAGAATTTTAAAATTCGAAGTCTATCATAGTCAAATTCGCGAAAAACCCTTAGGGGGGGGCACATTGGGTACAGTTACCTTATGTTATAACGCGAACCAATCAGGAACGATCAATCAAATCATCGAATTTTCTCATGACGTGAGTAAGGGTAAGTCTGATTTACCGCGGCTCCTCCCTATTTGTCCCCTCTCATAGCAGCTCTTTCCATGATATACCCTCCTACCATATCTGCTCCTCCCATCTCGACATCCAACCTCTTCGTAACCAACCTTTCCATATCAGCTCATTCCATACTGTGATCTCCCATTTCCTCCCAGCTCATAACGGCCCTTCTCATATCAACTCCTCATACTGTGTCAACCCCTCCCGCAACGGGCCTTTCCATTACGAACCCTCCTATATAACAACCCCTCTCATATAAGTTCCATAGCAACTCCTCCCATTGCCTCTCATCTTATAACGGCCCTTTCTAAACAAACTCCCCATACTGTATTGGCTCCTCCCATTCGAGCCCTCCTCATAACGATCAGCCTTCCCATATAAATTGCGAGTGTGGTGAGTTGTAGCAGCTGTTTGTTGTGAGTTTGGCGGGTGGATAAATATATATGCAGCGTTGTTGTATATTTACATCTCGACGCGCTCGACCTTGACGCCCCACGGATCGGTCGCCTCGTCGAGGGAGCTCTGCATCGTGTGCGATATCGTCTCGCGCTCCGCCAGGATCTCGGCGAGACTGCGCGTGCCCAGCACCGTGCGCAGCGTGCTCGAGGCCAGCAGCCGGGTCGAGTGGCTGCAACCAACACGCCCCGCCCGTCACATATCGCAACCAGCACTCGCCGCCAACGCGACTCTCTCTCTCTCCGCTTTTTCAAAAATCACTCGGACCATTTGGCCGGTGTTGTACGACGTGGCAGAAGACGCGTTATTCTGCTACGTGCGAAGTCGCGGGGGGAAATAATCTACTTACTATAGGAGACGTTGGGCAACTTCGAGCAATGGCACGGTGAAACCTTTCGTTATGGGATTTTCGGCTACTCCGTCGAGCCACAAATATTTCTATCCGATAAACTAACATTTCGTTTTTCTTGACATACTCGTGAAACGTTATTGATTTTTCATCATGAAAGTTGATCTTTCATTATGAACACGTTGATTTTCTACGCGCGTAATGGAAAATACCGTTTGACACTGTAGCAAAAGCTTATTCTAGGCTCGCGTGATCATCATCGCTTTGCTGAAAATGCCACTCAGGCTTAGAATTCGATTTTTGCCATACATATATGGATACACTGTTAGAGCATATAATCGAACATTTTTCACAAATTGAAATGTTAGACTGAATGGCTGTACACATGGCATATTCAGGCACCTAAAAATCATATTTCGCAAAGTTATGTCACGATTGGTGAGTCGAAGTTGACGCAACGTCTTCTAGTTTGTGCTTTTTGCTCAATAGTATTTCCTTATGACTAGATCCAACGTGGGAATTTATTGTTTAACTGATGGAAAAAATCTAGTCGGCTTCTAGTCCCATACATAAAAATTAAATCGAGAGTTCATAGTTAATATGGATCAATTCAATCAATTTGGCTAAAAATATCGAGTTGAAATAACGCGCACAGGATGTTGAATGGTGGAATAATAGAAAAGAAAATGTGGAAATCTACCATATTTTACTCTGATATATGTCACCCAGATGATTTTTCCAAATTTGAAAAATGACATAAAATTAATATCCGCGCCTGTTATAATTGATATTAGTCCTAGCGTTATCAATAAACGGTTTCAAACGCGAATAGCAGAACATCTGTGGAATGAGAAGAGCAAATAAAATTTATTCCTCGACTACTATAGAACTCAATACGGTTGTATGAAATTGACCCGACTTTGTTCCAACATGCAGTATACTTATTGATTAAATCAGTAAATCGAAAATTAGGCTGGATCTAATCGTACAAGAATATTGTTGAACTGACAAGGAGACGTTGAACGACCTTTTGGCCGTCAACAAATTCGCTGAGCATGGAATGTACCATTCCTTATATCAAAAAATGGGTACATGTTTTTGCGTTTCATAGAATACGCTTTTTAGCAGCTGGTTTTGCTATCGATTTTCAAAGTTGCTACTGTCGATAGTTCGTAGACTGAGAAGAAAGCAATTTTCGAGGATCACATAGAGAGAGGAGAAATTCACTTGTTTTGGAGATATTATCTACCATAAAGAAATTATTTGATAGATCCATAGAATAAAAATCGACGTATCGAAAGCACCGAGAAAGCCAGCTGCTATAAAAAGGCCCACTGAACTAAATGAAAAACACGTGCGTCATTTTTGGCAAGAGGAATCGCGTGTTTGAGGCCCAACATACTCGATGAGCCAAAGGTCGTCCCTTTGAAAGTGGAATTTGATCTGGAGTGGTATGCTCGTAGGAGGGTTGGCTATAATTTGTTGCTACCTGTAGTTGGCTATTTTGACGACGGCATTGAGTGGCTCCTTGATACGATAATAGACGACAGCGTCGACGCTGACGGTGACGGAGTCCTTGGTGAGGACTTCCTGGGGCGGCACGTCAAACGACACCGTGCGTAAGTCGACCCGCACGCAATTGTCGATGCAGGGTATGATAAAAAACATCCCTGAAAATTCAAAATTTTACCTTTTCAATGGGGTTGCCTGCTGTAGTGGCTACGAAAAATCGGTTTTATTCTAAATCGATCATCAATTTGCTTTGAATATTTATCGAAACTCAGCACTAGAAACTTTGTTTTATAAAATTGTTAAACAAAAATTGGCAAAATTTTCTTTCAAATCTGAATTTTTTGATCATTTTACGATGAAATAATTCATGTTTCAGGTATATCTACAAACTACACTAATAAACTTCACAAAAACTTTTTTTTTGTCGTCTAGACAATTCGACAAGAGCACACGCTGCTGAGAAATAATTTTCAGAGTGACCTTCATATTTATTGCAATGACTCATATAAACTTTTCTACGATTATACCGAAAGACTCATCATGTTGACTCTCAATGTGCAAACAAGAAACACTGTTAATTGAACAATTATATATATTGAATAATTAAAGCCTAGGATAACTGTGTACATATCACCTGGTCCTTGTGCTCCACCTTTCAAGCGTCCCATTCTGAAAACCACTGCTCTCTCGTATTCTTGTACCACTTTGAATATGACGCACAGTGAAAATGGCAAGGTCATCAGTACAAGCAACAGCGACCCGACCACAGCCAGGGCTTCGATGCACCTCGTCGTTACCCCCATTTTTTCCGATTCCGACTTCCTTCTTGATTCTCCTTTTTTGAATGCAACAAACATTTCAAATATATTAGTATCTTATTTAGATATAGTATCGGAAACATTCAAGCTTGCATTGTCTTTCTCCCCCACTGCAAAATCTATTCTTTGATTAGAGTATGAAATTTTATTAAATTTAAGATGCAACAAATTCAACGTAAGAGTGGAATACGCGAATTGAAATTCGTCATTTTATCGCTCATTGAATTAAGTATTTATCCTACTGAATTTCAGTTAGACTCATATCAAGTATTTGAATTGAGAATTGTCATTTCCTTATTCCTGTCATTCAAAGTACAGCTAAATTTTGAAGAAATCGTTTATAGTGTGCAGCTGACTTGAAACGCGTTGAATTACGCCATAGAGAATATTCAATTTACAAACTCCCGAGTATGTACACTGAACCTCGATAATGTCGATTATTCAGTCATTCAATGCCGATTGAATTTCATTTGAGCCCTGAATCAATCATCCAACTGGTGGGCGAATATTGCTAGTGTACACTGACAAATTAGGTTGCATTCAAAATCAAGTGCCAAACTGATGAGCCAAATACGCATATGTTGCGAGTGAAAATTCCTTTGGGGAAAAAGTAGTTGGTCAATTTGATCAATTCCATACTAAAATAGCTTCAACTGTGAATTCTCTTAGTTGAAAATCTTATTCGCATACTTCTTGCCTCTTTCTTTTGGCTTTTCGACAAATTGAAACTTTTTTTTCGACGTATTCCTCGAACCTAAAAAAGCTAAACGTAAAATAGAATACACCTGATACGTAGTTTTCTATTCGATTTCGAGTGTATCGAAATACTTGGACGTCAATTAGTTTGATTACAAGGATAGCGCAACCCGTCTCAGGAAATTAGATCTGATAATGTCGGTTGCATGTAAGCATTGGGTATATGATGGAAAAAATCTCACTGAACTCAGCGAAGCACTCGATACGACCACTGCCGGTTTTGGCGCAGCCGACGTTCACCATGCCCGCAGCAGCAGCAGCGGCAGTAGCAGCCCGTCAAACTGTCCCAGGGGCTCTGGCTTCCATCATCCCAGCGGAACTGCCTCGCGACTTCATACTCGTTGCAGCTCGTTCCCCCGACGACCAGTCAGCCGTTGGCGATGCAACCTCAATCTTCTCTCGATCGATCGATCGGCCCAACGCGCAACTGAAGCCTCGTTCCACTCGTAACGCACCCGAACGATTCCTGGGCAATTCCCAACTACGTCGCTCCTTCTTCCAGCTGTGCATCATTCAATGCGCACCAATTGATTTATTCATCAATGTCGTAGGCGTTCCAGTTCCACCGAAACAGGGAAAAATAAAAATTATGAGAAGGACTGATATTATGTGCATTGTGCAAGTATGAAATAAATGGGAAATCGATTGGGAACTCGGTAATTTTAGTGGAAACATTCCATTTGTGGTCGGGCAATGTACTTCCTCGGATTCGTTTTCATTTATGAAAATCGCAATAGTACCGCTGAAAGACAGACGTTACACATGCATGGACTAACGTAGAAGGAGGGCCAGAGATAGCAAGAAATGTTCGATGTGTGAAAACGAGCCCTAACAGTTGCTGTCGTGCCACCTAATTTTCAAAATTGTTCACAATCCAATGCTCCGCGAGATGACTCATGGTCTTTTCGATCTTTTTAAATCGGAGAAAAGAGAAAATCATGGGGGTCAGTAACTTGAGAATTCGTAGAGCCGGTTCGATGTATATTGTTATACGCAGTGGCAGTGAAGCTAATGCATCGCGACCATTGACATATCTGCATGGTCGAGGAGTTCTCAATCCAGTAAAAGATTGAGAGATGGAATGAGGTGGTGGTGTAAATCTGTCCCAATTAACCACGTTAAAAGCAGCGAGAATTCAAGAACGCAAATGGTAAATGTAAAATATTTTGTTTCATACTAAATATTATGAACTTCGCATCATTTTCAAGTTTCATTTTGATAAATACTCATTTTTCATAAATCACACGTTTACGTTTTCCCCTTCGGAATTCCCCGATAAAAGGTCACAGCGAACGAAACATGTTTTGATTCGAGTGTCAATACGGGGCATAGGAATAAAAGTCATAGCAGTAACTCTCTAGTTCACGCTATCTATTTTACTATCGCGGGTCATAAGGAACAGAGCATACTATTTTCGGTGCTTGTTTTGTTTGGAGAAAAAGTATCTACTAGTCATTACCAATCTACTGCAAAAAAGTAGAACTCAAATGAATTTCAGAACGATCTGAATGGAGATCAGCCTCTTCGTTAAATTACGTACTTTGAACTAGTGCTTCTGATTTCATCTAGTGGTTTTTCTTCTGATGATATAACTTCTGTCATTCATTGATACATTTTTTAAGATCTAGATAACAAATTTACACCAGACGTTATTCAAACCACGAATCATTTTCTAGTTTTCTCTTTCAAGACACACGAGATCAATATTTGAAAAATCTTCCATTTCCTTTTATGAAAATATTCTAAATTGTTTTCGTTGACGGTAGAAAGATGATCGAATTCTCATAAAAAAACTTGCATCACAAACTCATACTCAATCATCTCAAATCCCAAATTATTTACCGATTCGTGTTTATGAATCAATTTGATTATTGTCCGATCCTTGTTGCTTGACTTTGGAAAAAAAACTTTTTGCAGTCAATGATGTATATAATGGATATACCAGATGATAATACGACTGATCGTTTATTGTTGACAGGTTTTGTCAAAATGGTTCTGTCTGAACACAGTCGCCTTGTTCTACTGGCGAGCGCGCACGCTTACTCTTTATTTCCACTCAATACATGATTGGGTAATTTGAATGGTGTGGACGAATTTCGAAGAGATTTTGCATGAAAAATGGTTGCTATGTAAAAATGAGAATTCTGTGTCTTTTGCCACCGACAAATGAACCTAGAACTGATTTTCCAAACTACCTAGCAACAGTTGTTGGCGACATCAACAACAATTGCTATGGAAAATACGAAGATACTGTATCGTTTGACCTCAAAAGTACTGTAATCGAACTTTAACTGAATATTTTATTACCTTACTAAGGACATCAGCAACGGTTGTTACGGGAAATATCTCGTTGATTTCCGGCAATCCTCGTGTGTATTACGATCCCAACGAGTATTTGTGACGACTCATGATAAACTTACGTAAAATGCGTTAGCAACGATTGCTCGGGAAATAAACAACGGATGTTGCTGAAAAACGGACTTGGGATACACCTTTCTACGAAGATCATGTGTGAAAAAATTTCAGGACGATTGGATGATTTCTTGGAAAGTTATTGCTCGCGAAATAACGTCGTTACATACGAGTATACTGTACGTACGTATGTTTGTACAGACTTTTTTGGAATTCCATGTTTTTTGACCCGTACAGTACGAATATCGAATATTACTGACTACGAATACTCGAATCAATAAAAATAACATGGTCGTCCAGTTGCACCAGATCATAAAATACGTATCATCAGAATCGAAACCTTTTTTTGTTGGGTGATGTTTTTACAGGAATGGACTATTATTCAATTTCCGATTGTGAATAATGAGCATGACCTTCTTTTCACGTACTCCGTTGCGCTTAATTAACATTGAAAATTGAAAGATTCGAAAAAATTTGCCACACAACGTTAGTTTGACCAAACCTTTTACGTAGAACAATACCAAACTTTTTTCAAAATTTAGTCCCATTCGTGAAGCTTTTCGAAATCTGTAGAAGGTTGACAGAAGAATTGGCGAAAGTTCCTTCCATGAACTTTCGGAAACTTGACGGATTTGGTGGAAACGTTAAGTTTCGCAAAAGTTTGGGAGTGTTCTACGGGACTGGTTTAGCCAAGCATTCTCCAAACTTTAAAATTTTTACGCGAGAAAATAGTTGGTGCAGTATTGCTTAGATCATTTCATTCGATTTAAATAATTGATGCACATTATAGTTATAAAAATTCATACACATATTCAATATTATTATCATAGTATCGCGTGAATTATTTGATTCGCGTGAAAAATAGTACATAAAAATGATCAATTCTTTTTATTTATTTACGGTAAATCTTAGCAAATCGCATTGCTTGATTGCATGTCAATTACCAATCATTCCAGTCGGCAGGAACAATTGCAAAAAAGCCGTGGGGTAATCCGACAAACCACGTTTGATTTAAAATGAAAGAAAAATATAAGAGAAAATTGACGATAATACTACAAGGAAAAGAAACGATTGTGGAAATATACATTGGCTGGGATTAACGGCCAATAAAATCATCGACTCGGTAATGAATTTTTATCGCGGTTCCTTTAATTCATTATCGCCTTCATTGGCGTTGTACTACGTAATCAGGACGGAGTATAAGAAGAACAAAAATGAGTGAAATGTCAAGACAGCTTTTACGAAATAATAAATTGATCAACGTGAGTGTATTGTCTGGGGGAGAAGAATTGGAGAGACTGAGAAACAGATAAAAGACGATAGAATGTAGAGATGTAGTATTAGAAAGGACAAGATACAAAATATTTGCATTCTATCTAAGTATTTAAAAAATTGTATTTCGATATTCAATCTTATATCTGTATTTGTAATAAAGTAATTGAATACATGCGCGTTTGAAATTAAATACATGTATATCAATTACATGTTATTTTACTATACGGATATATTTTAAAATAAAGGAATTCAATTTCATATGAAGTATTTGAATTAATGTATTTGATATACATATTTTTAAATACAAATATTTGAAAATAGAGATATTTAATTTAAATAATATCCGTAATGAAGTAATTAAATACACAAAATCATTAATTATAATTAATTACACATAGACGTATTTAGAAATATATGCATTTACTGAATACGTCCATTCAATTACTGCACCAATCACTGATAGAAGGGATACGTGTGAGAGAGATGGGATAATAGAGAGTCGGGAGCAATCGCATTAGTGAACTTATCTGGCGTTGCCCTTCCGCGTCGTTCTAACAAATCCGACCTTAGCCACTGCGTTTCCTTTCCATCCCGAGGAAAGAAAGCAACGCTTGATCAGTCTGATGATCGATTGATTTGCGAGGCTTTGTTCGGTGGGGATAATTCTCCGCGCCGATTATCCGTAGCTCGTTTATCTTTCTTGTCAGTTAGACGAACTGAATATCGAGAAGGGCATTATAATGGAATTATCATTAATCGTTAGGCGAACGAGACGTGAGTTACACCAGACCCGAGATGAGCAGCCTGCAGTCACGTGTATAATGCCCGGGCATTTCACCCTTTCCATTTCGCGCCTCGCATTCAAATTTAGACGCCCTCTGTTTTGGGCGCTGCAGATGACGTTCATTTAGTCATGCTAACTCTATCTCCCTCTTGTTATCGCAAAAATATTTATATTTAGTGAAGTACAATTTTCTTTCGACAATAATGGCTTCATAGTCAATTCAAATCGAATAAATCATACTAACAAAACAAATTTCGCTTTTCGTATGTTCATTCTAAACGCAGTTCAATATTAATTACGTACATGCATATATGCTTATAGACTATCATCAACGAGATCATATAGATTATTAATACAAATTAACTATATTGGAGAATATTATGTGGATCATGAAATAGATTTATCCTTAATATTAGCATTGAGTACACGGCTTAAGCGTATAAGGTTGGATACACTTGTGTAAAATTGAGCATTTTTCACGGCTAACACAAGACCGGTTAAATAAGACTTGGCTAAAATCATTAGCTAAAGGTTATCCGGAGTTAAGAATAAGTTTAGCAAAGAAAAATCTGGCTGACATGATAGAAGTGAATGATTTTATTTATCACGAAAGAATTTCTGACTACAAGAGTTTGCCAAGTCATGACGAGGCAAGTGGTTCAAAGTTTACACCAACTACCCGAGTTCAGTCCAAGTTTCCATGATCTTTTTGCTGAATCACTATCGAATTTTATTCGCCGCGAGAAGTTTCGACTTTTGAAAATCAGAAGAGCAAAGTGATTGCAATGGTACTGAAATAGCTAAATTAAGAGAAAGAATAATTTCCACTGGCACCCTGGCAAGTTTGAACTTTTCTGCAGCTATTCAAGATGTGAGCAAAACACAAACATGAAAAATTGGGACATTTAATTTTGTTAGGATTTCTTGAAATAATTTTTTTATTTTTATTCTACAATCAAGTAGAATATAGATAGATGGAGAGTTTAGTACTCAATACACCATGAATTATCAAAAATATCAAACATGATTTGGGATTAATTTGGTTTTTCCATATTTACTAATTAATTAATTCATATCGGTCTTACGACCTCACTTATAACTTGCACACTTTGCGTAAAATTTACTCACGAACACAGTAAGATAGCAGGGGTTGACTATCAACTCTTGAACCACAGCGCCAATGGAGCCCTCAAATGTAAGTTCCAGGGTATGTTTCAACAACCATATGTAAAATTACATCATACGTTTTATTTGAGACGATCAAAAATTTTTTTGCCTTGGAATTTTTCTCCCCAACAAGATTTTTCTTCTGAATACAATACTTGGATCTGACCAATTCCTGCAGAATCAGCTAATCCAGATACGTATTATATTTCATTGGTAAGTTAATTGAATTTACTGTCCAATCTATAGTATAAAAATCGAATTAGAGGTTAGTTTAATCGATAAGAATCAAAATTTGTGAGATTTTTTCATTTTTCCAGATTATATTCAGTTGATAATGGCGAAGCTAGTGCCCACCTCACAGGATAGAAAGGTTAGCCTTCTATCCTGGTCTTTCCATTAGCGTCGCAAGTCTGGAAGAAGTCTGGCATTAATTTTTTTCAGACTTTTACAGTAAGAAATCAAGGATTTGGTATCAAGTCTGCTGGATTTTAGTGGGAGGAAGAAACTTTTCCAGACTTTTTCCGGACGTCTGCCGGATCTTTTTCTCTACACATGTATCGCGTTGAATCAAAGTTGGCTGAACTTTCAAA
The DNA here is from genome assembly GCA_020882685.1 of Aphelinus atriplicis. Taxonomy (NCBI): domain Eukaryota; kingdom Metazoa; phylum Arthropoda; class Insecta; order Hymenoptera; family Aphelinidae; genus Aphelinus; species Aphelinus atriplicis. The sequence goes on along the minus strand of CM037073.1, from coordinate 52,580,996 downwards.
CTTTCTCGTGGAAAACATGACTGAATTAACATGCACAGACATGACTAACGAACAGACTTTATTTTTCGTGATAGATTTATTCAAAACAAGTAACTTTTCTCCCGGGAATCCTTTATTTCCCATCTATACGTATTGTTGAAACAGCGAATCGAGCTTGTATGATGAACTTAATTGTCAACCGGGTATTGTAGTTTCGTAACACCGTTTATTCGAACTAATTCTACTTGCATTGAAAATCTAATGAAAAATCGAGCACCTAGTTACCGAATAAGACGACCTCCTACACTGAGAAACTTCGATGCTTGGTACTATCAAAATTCATTTGTTTATATCAGCTATTCATGCATTAAATTGCAAATTGCATTAAAACTTTCAAAGAGGCAAGAGAAACTGTTTGGATGAAAATTAACTTGAGATACATTTTAACAAATTTCACTTTCACCATATTATGAGTTTTCGTCCGTCGCTCGGTGAAATACTTTTAAAAACTGCTTTTGAAAATGGTAGAAGATTTTATCGGTAATATGACCCATTAGTCATCGGCTTCTAAATTCTCGCATATGTTTTGCCACATAAATTTTTAAATTTTCCACGTCGAATACTAAAATTAGCCATTGACTTCAATTTGATAACTGCGAAACTTATAGACGTAATATGTAATATCCATCAATAGCTTATAATGTATAATAATGTAAAATTTTTAATACAAACATTTTCAATAATTATATCGTAATATTTTGGCTTTTTGAACAATTCCGACGCGAATTTGCACTGGGATCAAGCGGAACATTCGCGATGGTGATGATAAAATTTTCTCTGAAAGCAGCGTTATCGATACGGTTCGAGTAATCTCGGTCTACTTAGCGGTAATGGCAAGCCATAACTGCAACATCGGTTTTGTTCGAATCGATTATCGCATTCCGATCATGCGCGCGCAAGCATCAAAGTTTTGCCTGCAGTGTGCGCGGGGGGGGGGGGGGCGGGGGAGGGAAGAGATATTCTCCCCCAGCAAAACCCGAATTGGCCAGTCTGCGTCGAGTGATAATAATCAAAGTAAGCAACTCACAGAAGTGGAAGGGCGGGGGCGGGCGAGCAACAAGCTTCACCCGACTGTTTGGCCGCTCGAGCGTACAGTCCGACAAGTGTCGCGCGAGACCAGCCGCTCAGGATTAGCGGCAAAAATCACGGGAACATTTTGAACTTTGCAGCCAGCAGTCGAGGCGTCGTCGTCGCGCGTATATGCAAAGTTTCGGCTATCGCGCGCCAGCCGAACATCCGCCCGGTCCAATTTAGCCTGCGGCTGTAAGCAATGGCGAAAAAGCACAGATCCTCGGCCCGCGCAAACGATTCTCCCACCCGCCGCTCCGCCAGACTTCTTCTCCGCTTCCATCTGGCTTTGCCCCCCCCCACCTCCCAAGTCGATCCGTCACCCATCCCTTTTCTTTCTTGAGTAGTTGAATTATACTACTAGTGGAAGGCCAATCGAGTATTGCGATTCATCGACCGACCCGACACACACCGACTATTTTGCCATTCTCCAGCCTGCTAAAATGATAAAATGTAAATTTTACTTGAATTAAGATGCAACAAATCCAACGTACGACTGAAATAGTCAGGATCTGTCGAACAGTCACACTAAGTATTTATCCTACTGAATTTCAGCAATGCAATATTATCGAATAGGATATAATTGTATGATTGCAGCGCCGATCATAAAAACAAACAAGCGGAGAATGAGAATATTTCATGATCAAACTTACGACGTCGTCGATAATCGATTTATGATAAATTTTCCAGGAAATTATAATAGCTAGCCATTCCAGCCACCTGAAACGATCAAACTCGAATCAACCGTTTACCGCCCAGTACAGCTGGTATTACGTTTCCTCGTAAAATCTTAGACTGACGATTCAATTGATAAAGTCAAACAAGTACCAAATTTATCACTATTCTCTGAATAGATATTCATCAACTTCATATTTCTTTATGAGCTTCAACAGAATTGTTCATCAATGTGTCAATCGTCATGTCGTGTATATATATATGCATCAGAAATAATACGTGATAACAATCAGATACGGCGGTGGAAAATACTTTTCTTGAAAATTTGTCGTAACTCTACAAGGAAGAGAGTTTGAAGTGGTACGGAGCTTGAAGAGCGAGAGTCAAAAAAACCCCGTAGATAACGGTTGGATTGATATTTTCTTGATGTAAGCACGAGAAAAAAAATTTTCGAATTACGCGAGTCAGGAAATAGAGGGGAATAATACGAGTCGAAGAATGAAAGCGGAGCGAGCAAAGGAAGTGCAAAATTCAGAAATAGACTAGAAAGAGTGTATCTTCACTTGTTTCGCAATCCTCAATTGACTATTTTCGCCTGTTGTCAACTTTCCAATTTTGCTTTTTGTCCTTTCTCGACTTCTCGTCAGTGTGATACCACTCTAGTACTTCAATTTCCGTTATCTGACTCGTGAAACTGAAAGTCGACAATAATTGGACTATTAAAATGTCATATTGAAACTATCATAAAAGGAATTATCAAGCCAAATCGAGTGACATATCTGAGAAATAGTGAAATGAATAAGATTTTTCGAATCTGATTTTGATGAATATCTCCGAGAGTTCGATGTGTGAAGGTTATCGGTTAGCAAATTGAAAATGATATGGTTATTTCGACGTGTCTTACGAAGAAAGACACATAACTGAATCTGTCCGCGAAGAAAGACACATATCCGAATCTGTCCGCGAAGAAAGACACAACTCGCAATCTAGCCACGAAGAAAGACACAACTCGCGTCTGCCCGCAAAAAGGATACATGGCGCACATCCCACAATTTTCCGACGTAAAAAAATATATGGAATGAAAGCTTAGAATGAGTAGGTTATACTTGACAAAAAAACAAGCCTTTTCTACAGTTTAAACTCTTTTTTCGTTAATATTCGCGAGAGAATAATTCCGACATTTGTCTTTCTTCGCGGCCAGATTGCGAGTTGTGTCTTTCTTCGTGGCTAGATTGCGAGTTGTGTCTTTCTTCGCGGCTAGATTGCGAGTTGTGTCTTTCTTCGCGGACAAATTGAGATGTGTCTTTCTTCGCGGGCAGTTTGAGATGTGTCTTTCTTCGTAAGACACGTCGATTTATTCTCAACCATTCGATCGTGTCAATTTGTGGATTATTGTTGTGCCAAGTACATGAGCAGTATGCCGTCCTTTAAAGTATTGGAATTTTTAATTGATGAATGATGATTTCAATCGATTCTTCAATATGTACAATTCTTTGATAGTGACTAATGATGATGGTGTATCTCGTTTACTATATGGATCTTCAGCATCGTTTCGAGTATTGTTCTAGTAATGCTTTATGTATTTGTAATCACAGATGTATTTTCTGTGATAGCTTTTAATGATTTTTCACTGGATAAAATAAAAAGTATCAGCAAAAGTAAAATCTGAATAGTAGTTGCTGTGAAATTACGAAGATTTTACGTCCTTTGTCATCAAAAGTTCTAGAAATAAAAGACAACTCATTCATTTCAGCATTAGCAACGAAGTCACCAAGTTTCGGTATCATTTGTCGTTGGAGCTCACACTGTAAATTTAATACAGTATTACTATTCTAATCTTTTGGTGTGGGGGAATTCGTTCACCTCCTCAGCAACGATTAGTATTGACAAAATACTTCGTTGATTCTCGTCGATCTCCGCAAGTATTCGAGTCCCAACGAGACTAATGGTAAACTTATGTAGAATACGTTAGCAACAGTTGATCGGAGAAATTGAACTCGGTTCACACCTTGCTGCGCCGCACTGACTCGTATAGGCAAAGTTTCAGGAAGATTTCTTCGAGAATTATCGCTCTTCAAAAAATTAGCGTCACACAACATGCATACGGATTTCTTTGGGATTGGGTTTTTTTTCGAGCCGTAGATTCAGTAGAAGTGGTAAACTACAGATCCACCGATCTGCGGAGCAACCCACACTCATGCGCCTGTATCCACTCGAGAAAAATAGTCTCGAATCGAACGTTGCATGTGTAGGCTCATGGAGGAAGTTACAAGAGATCGTTCAACTTGGCTATTAAACTATATATACGGCTGTCCGGTCGCCTATTCGCGGCTCCGTTAACAGTCGCAGTTGATTTTTCATACGATCCGCACACGGGTGTAAAAATGTCGTTGCGTGTGTCGATAGGACTCGAAGCTCCGTTGTTCGTTGGTACTGCTTTGAAAACGATATTTCCAGGGTAAAAAAAATGTGGAAAATGTGCTCCTGTTCGTCCCGAGATTAGCGTGTGCTCTTCTTTGTTGGAGCAGCATCAATATACACTTTTACGCAAAAATTTGGTCGCACCAGTGGCAACCGAAGCACGAGAACGATTAGAGTTAATCGGGGTCGCGCGGAGGTTGTGCACGCCATACACTCCAGAGGAGAGCGATGCCTCGGTATACCGAAATATCCGCGCGCACGGATTCGACTGCACGCGCACACCACCGCCCCCCACCAAGCTATACCGAATTAGCCTTCCCCTTTGTTTACCCGTCCGTCACATGGCTTACAAGCCTCATAACACACACGCACACACACACACACTGCCTCACACATTTTTACTGCGCCAACCCCATACAAGAGCGATCAAGCCACCGTTCAGTTTAGCCTGATACAATGTACTGTATGGATGATTGATTCTTCTATGCCCCCTACATATGAGTATGTTATACACTAGTCGTGCCGTGATAACAGAGTCAAAATTTACGCTACGCCCATTCGCCATGCCTCGTCTCTTGTCGCAGGCTCGACTTCTAATTTTCCAAGTGTCCGCAAACTTATACTTTGCCTTCTCAAGGAGTGGACATCTAGGAACAGCGAAGGGGAATCCCTAGACACGGTACTCCAGTTCCGGGGAGATGGTCGGGGTGACTTTCACTCTGAGAGTAATTCGAAGAGAGGTGAACATCACCGACCATCGCCGCGAAAAGGGTAAGGGTGGCCGTGGTAAACAAGTCCTTCTCTCTTCGGAGTCTCTTCTCTTCAGAGCCCGCGCGCGGACGCTAAAACCTCACGTTTTCGACGCTTGTTTTCGACTCTATATAACCCATATCTAAATAATGTTGGATATGCTACCAATGTAGTTTTTTCTCAGCTTTCCGATGGTGAATTAAGTTTTCCAAATTTTTCACATTTTCACAGAAAAAAAACATAAAACAGGCCATATCTCAAAAACCTATTCTTTTTAATATTTTTAAGTAGTCTAGATCGAAAGCTGAGGTTTTTTTACGTTGATATAGACCTTTTGGGAACCTATTTTTTTTCGTATTCGAGTAATTGAGTAGCGAACATGAGAAAATGCGCCGCGTCGGGCCGGGCCGCGCCGTGCCGCGCCGCGCTGACTCCACGCGCTCCAGCTCAAGTCTTCTGCTTACAAGAGTGCCGAAATCGGAATATATTTAATATCCGTAAAAGTCTCTATGTGTTGGACAAACTACTATCTAGCGTGGATTATGTACTCATTTGGGTTATGGACTGAGATATGGACATTATTTCATTTCACATTCTTTGACCTCCGCTACGGCTTTGATATTGAAGATTTTGCCATACTATGTATCAACTGAACTACTTTTTCAGTTCGTTTTGATCTAGGAAAAATTTCATATTCCTCAGCAGATGAAATTTTTTTGACCATCAATCTGTCATCGGCAGTTGGTATGAACGCATGAAATTGCAGAGTACCTTGTATAGCAAAACACTTATCAAATCTTTCTTCATTCGAAATAATAGCCAAACTTTTGTGTTGAAGTTCATTATTCTTCTGAAAGTAGATAACTACTGTGAAAATTGTTGCCTGAAATTCAATAGCGGGCATGCAAAAAATGGTATCCTTCTGGCGGACACATTGAGAGATAGTCCTTTATTCAACAGACACAAATTACTTAGTATGGATATTGAATCGAGCGCGTGGAGGCAGCGCGGCGCGGCACGGCCCGACGCGGCGCATTTTCTCATGTTCGCTACTCAATTACTCGAATACGAAAAAAAGTAGGTTCCCAAAAGGTCTATATCAACGTAAAAAAACCTCAGCTTTTGATCTAGACTACTTAAAAAGATTAAAAAAAATAGGTTTTTGAGATATGGCATGTTTTATGTTTTTTTTTCTGTGAAAATGTGAAAAATTTGGAAAACTTAATTCACCATCGAAAAGCTAAGAAAAAACTACATTGATAGCATATCCAACATTATTTAGATATGGGTTATATAGAGTCGAAAACAAACATCGAAAACGTGAGGTTTTAGCGTCCGCGCGCCGACTCCGGAGAGCTGACGAAGAACGCCCCATATTAAACATTGGAAGAAGTTTTCCAATGACTTCAGTGGTTATTTCGATCTTTTGAACAAGTGAAGAATATAAAAAAAAAAAAATCCAAGTTATACTGTGAGTATAAAGTGGAAAGAATTATATTTTCAAAAATATCACTCGGATATAACATAGAAATTCTTTTTTTCTCGCTCCCATTCACGGTAGAGAATTTATGCTTTTTGGGAAATATAAGCCAATAGACGGGAAAAAGTCGATGAAAGCTGAAAAGGGATACCACTCTGGCTCAAGTGAATGCGAGCAATGAGTAACTGGGACCTCTGATTGCCCTGTACTTATACCGTAGACCTCTTTGTTTCTCTTGCGAGAAGCGCCTCGCCACCTGGTGGTCACTGCTCGAACTGAAATGGGTTATTAATGGGGTCGTTAATTAGTGAACCCATATAACCTCAAATTTCAAGATACACTAAGATGGGATCACTAAAATGGGTCGTTAATTAGTGAACCCATATAACCTCAAATTTCAAGATACACTAAGATGAGATCACTAAAATGGGTCGTTAATTAGTAAACCCATATAACCTCAAATTTCAAGATACACTAAGATGGGATCACTAAAATGGGTCGTTAATTGGATTATCAATGGGGTCGTTAATTAGTGAACCCATATAACCTCAAATTTCAAGATACACTAAGATGGGATCACTAAAATGGGTAACTTGACGAGATGACATCGTAGCCGACTAATTCGGACGGATATAGTTTCTCCTGTCCAAGGCGCAACTTTTTATGCAATAAAATTTTTTTCGATTTTGCTTTCTTTAAGAGAAAGCTTTGTAATGAGGTAAAAATCGACCCATCGAATCGGACTTCGGGACCTCGATTTTCGTAATCTACGGGTCGAAAAACATGAGTTCGGTGTTCAGCAACATCCGTTGTTTATTTCCATGGCAACCGTTGCTAGCGTGTTTTTGATAAGTTCCCATATAATTCATGATAAATGATCATTTGGGTTTGTATATTTATGGGATTCTATCAGAATCAAAGAGACATTTGCCGTAGAAACCATTGTTGATGTCTCTAGCAACCGTTGTTTATATCCTTTGCAACTGTAACTAGGGAATGGGAAAAGTCAGTTGGAGGTCCATTTTTGGAACTGTTGATGACTAAGAAGTAAGAACATCGAAGCTCAGACATTTATTATAGCAACCATTGTTTACGTCCTTAGCAACCGTTACTATGGAGTGGGAAAAGTCAGTTAGAGGTCCATTTTCGGAACTGTTGATGACTAAGAAAAAGAACACTGAAGCTCGGATATTTACCACAGCAACCGTTGTTTACGTCCTTAGCAACCGTTACTATGGAGTGGAGGAAATGAGTTAGAGGTTCATTTTGCTTTTTCAAAGAGTGGTGATTAATGCAAGTTGAGGTTCAATTGCAATACTTTGAGAAAGCATACTGCTGAGGCACTTGGCAGCGGAAATTTTGTCAATTATAACCTACTCATTCTATCTGTCTTTCTTCGCGGCTAAATTGTGAGTTGTATCTTTCTTCGCGGACACATTGCGAGTTTTGTCTATCTTCGCGGACACATTGCGAGTTTTGTCTATCTTCGCGGACAGATTGCATTTGTCTATCTTCGTAAGACACGTCGATATTTTCTACAGAATTTTTTTCTGATTTCGATGAAAGATATATCGTAGAATATGCCTTTCTCCACTGGAAGATTCTGGAATGTGCTTTTGTTCGCCGGGTGCCTTGAAAAGTGCTTTCGTTTCTCGGGAGATTCTTAAATGTACTTTTTATCGTAGTTGAGCCTTCGAAAAACGAATAAAATACTCCTAGTACCTCCCGAGCGCGGGTTTCATTCACGCTTCGTTTTCTACATCACTCCCTCTTTACTAATCTCTTCTCCTTCCCCATCTCCGTGCTATTTTTACATTATCTATACTTATTATCTCGAAAATGATTGAATTGTGAGAAAAATATGTACCCACGCACACACAATTCGCGCGTACATGTAAACGATGATTGATCAATTATCCGGGAAATTCATGCGTCTTCTGGATTGTCTACTTTTTGTTATCTGCAGCAGCGACAGGTGCGAGGTGTGAGAACAATTATATATCTATAGACAATTCTCTGTGGGATCGAACATGAAAAAATTTGATTTGGCTCTTTTTTTTTAAGTTCTAGGGCATCAAGCCGATTTCCCAGAATTTTTTTAGATTTTTTCGAGCACTTTAACCCCCTTTGATAAATAGGCAAAGTTGCTGATTTTGCTGTTTTTGCATTTTCAGAGGCATTTTCAACCTTCATTTACACCCTGAAAATGACCACTGAGGCAAAAAATGAATGGGACACTTTTTTCTGCAAATTGCCTGAATTTTATAGAAAAATTATCTCCAAGGTCATTGGAGCACATTGAGTACTCCACATTACCAATTGGAGCCTCTATCTTTGAACCCTGGGAGTTCGCTCGTCAAGCCCCACACCACATGGGTACTAAAAGTTGTCCCAACTCATACCACATACAGCCTATATTGTGAAAAAATGAGCCTGGACTCTGGAAGCTCTCAAAAAATTAATATATTAACTAAAATAGGGGTAGAAACAGGCTAAAATGACTATTCAAGGGGAGCCTTGTACCGCCAACACTTCCAATTTTCGCAAACACTTGTCTGTGGTATTATTACAATTATCCACTGTAAAAACTCACATTCTATCATACTAATACATATCCTGTTGTCAATATCATATTTATATAGATCAAGCATTACTATACTACTTGACGCCACCTAACTTTCAGTAGTTACATGTATTGATGGTCGATATATTGTCTCTATTGTATTAAAATGTACAAGAAACTACTAATAAAGTACATTGTCATGAATTGCATTCACTCGATAAGAAAGATTAATCCAAAAAGTTAATTGTAAGCTGTGCATTACACGTACACCTTATAACACACTAGGCAGTGCATAGATATCATATGATTTTTTTAATATCAACGAGAAAATGTTGAAGTTCACTAAATCTCTCTATATTAAAAGCCAGACCGCCGCCGCCGCCGCCGTGGGAAATTCTGTCCCCCAAGTTGCTCCCCCAAGTTGCTCCCCCAAGTTGCTCCCCCAAGTTGCGCCCCCAAGTTGCTCCCCCAAGTTGCTCCCCCAAGTTGCTCCCCAAGTTGCTCCCCCAAGTTGTTCCCCCAAGTTGTTCCCCCAAGTTGCTCCCCCAAGTTGCTCCCCCAAGTTGCTCCCCCAAGTTGCTCCCCCAAGTTGCTCCCCCAAGTTGCTCCCCCAAGTTGCTCCCCCAATTTGCTCCCTTTTTTCCACCCTTTTTTCCACCCTCTTTTCACCCCATTTTTCACCCTCTTTTTCCACCCATTTTTTCACTTTTTTTTCACCCTTTTTTCCATCTTTTTTTTCACCCATTCTCCACCCGCGTCTTCGAATAAATTATCTATTTCCAATAAATATGTAATGGTCCGATCTCCTGGAAATTTTGCACATAGGTTAGTCGCGGCAAAATCTAGGCCGAGTTCAATAAAATCCGTTGTTTATTTGCCTAGCAACCGTCCCTAACGTGTTATCTCACGAATCTTCATTAGTGCTCATTGGGACTATGAGAGTTGAATCAATGAGAATCGAAGAGAATCGATGAGATATTTCCCATAGCAACCACTGTTGATATCCTTAGCAACCGTTGCTTCGAAAGTTGGAAACTCAATTTTAAGTTACACTCGATGACCAAGAAAACTGAATTGTTATATTTGCTCCATAGCAACCGTTGTTTACCTCCCTAGCAACCATTGCGAAGGTTGGAAATGATCAATCTATGACCCATGTCCATAATTTTCGATTGCAAAGGACACAGAATTTTCCCACTTAGCTCCTCAGTAACCGTTGTTAAACGCCCTAGCAACCGTTGCCAAGGGAAAGAAAAAGTAAGTTTCGTTTCCAGTGTTTTCAACTGCACAGGATACAAACACTCCGTTTTACCCATAGCAAACATTGTTTACGTGTCTAGAAACCGTTGCTGCAGTAGAAGGAAAGGACTAAATATTATTTTGAACAAGTTTTTTCCAATATAAATCCACTTATTCGTCGAAATTACCGTTTATTTACATCCCTAGCAACCGTTGTTTTGGAAGCTGGAAAAACAGTTTTAAGTCACACTCGATGGCCAGAGGCACTAAATTATTATATTTGTTCCATAGCAATCGTTTTTTACCTCCCTAGCAACCATTACGAAGGTTGGAAATTATTAATTTATGACCTATTGCTTTCTCAAAGAGAAAGCTTTGTAACGGGGTAAAAATCGACCCACCGAATCGGACTTCGGGACCTCGATTTTCGTAATCTACGGGTCGAAAAACATGGAAATCCGAAAATGTCTGTATGTATGTACGTACGTACGTACGTACGTAGTACGTACGTACGTGCACTTTTTTTGTCGTACGATAACTCTCGAAGGAATTGTCCGATCGTCCTGAAATTTTGCACACAGGTTAGTCGCCGCAAAATCTCGGTCGAGTTCAATTTTCAGCCAATTCCGTTGTTTATTTCTCTAGCAACCGTTGCTAACGTGTTTTTGATAAAAGCTCCAAAAATCATCATCAATGCACGATGGGTCTCGAATTCTTTCGACGATCGATGAGAATCGATAAGACATTCATTTTGGAACAACCATTGTTTATTCTCCTAGCAACCGTTGCTATGGAGATACAAAATTCAGCTTCAGACTGACTTTTTTTGTCGTACGTTAATTTTCGAAGGAATGGTCCGATCGTCCTGAAATTTTGCACACAGGTCGGTCTCCGGCAGATGTGAACCGAGTTCGGTGTTCAGCAACATCCGTTGTTTGATTCCATGGCAACCGTTGCTAGCGTGTTTTCGATAAGTTCCCATATAATTCATGATAAATGATCATTTGGGTTTGTATATTTATGGGATTCTATAACAATCAAAGAGACCTTTCCCGTATAAACCATTGTTGATGTCTCTAGCAACCCTTGTTTATATCCCTTGCAACCGTAACTAGGGAATGGGAAAAGTCAGTTGGAGGTCCATTTTTGGAACTGTTGATGACTAAGAAGTAAGAACATCGAAGCTCCGACATTTACCATAGCAACCATTGTTTACGTCCTTAGCAACCGTTACTGTGGAGTGGGAAAAGTCAGTTAGAGGTCCATTTTTGGAACTGTTGATGACTAAGAAGTAAGAACATCGAAGCTCCGACATTCACCATAGCAACCGTTGTTTACGTCTCTATCAATCGTTACTATGGAGTGGGAAAAGTCAGTTGGAGGTCCATTTTTGGAACTGTTGATGACTAAGAAGTAAGAACATCGAAGCTCCGACATTTACCATAGCAACCATTGTTTACGTCCTTAGCAACCGTTACTGTGGAGTGGGAAAAGTCAGTTAGAGGTCCATTTTTGGAACTGTTGATGACTAAGAAGTAAGAACATCGAAGCTCCGACATTCACCATAGCAACCGTTGTTTACGTCTCTATCAACCGTTACTATGGAGTGGGAAAAGTCAGTTAGAGGTCCATTTTCGGAACTGTTGACGACTAAGAAGTAAGAACACCGAAGCTCGGATATTTACCATAGCAACCGTTACTATGGAGTGGAGGAAATAAGTTAAAGGTTCATTTTGCTTTCTCAAAGAGTGGTGATTAATGCAAATTGAGGTTCAATTGCAATACTTTGAGAAAGCATACTGCTGAGGCACTTGGCAGCGGTTTTTCCATTATTCTCTACGGCAAAGGACACAAAATCTTCCCAATTAGCTTTTCAGTAACCGTTGTTTACCGCCCTAGCAACCGTTGCTAAGGGAAAGAAAAATTCACGTAAGTTTCGTTTCCAGTATTTTCAACTGCACAGGATACAAAATCTCCATTTTACCCATAGCAACTATTGTTTACGTGTCTAGCAACCATTGCAATCTTACTCAAAATCTGCTGCTGAAAATCTGAAATAGAACACGCGGAATACCCAAACCAAAAAATATGATCTAGCACATATCACTATTAACCTAAAGTTAAACCCACTAATTATCTGAAAACCGCTGCCAAGTGCCTTAGCAGTATGCTTTCTCAAAGAGGCTTCAACATCACCCACAAACGCGTCCCAAACCTGTATTTTCACCTTTCCACTAGCGTAGATACTATCATCTATTTTTCAAAAATTACAAAAAATTATTTAATCAATTCAATTCGTATCTTTGTGACTGTGTAAAGTGTCGTTCTTTTTCAATTGACCAAACTATGTTGCGAGTGTTGATTTCTGACCGGGCTCTCTTATTATTTGATCAAATGCAACAAAGCAAGCTGTTCTAGGTTCTACACGATGCGAGACATTTGGACCTGCATAATTGCTTTCTCAAAGAGAAAGCTTTGTAACGGGGTAAAAATCGACCCACCGAATCGGACTTCGGGACCTCGATTTTCGTAATCTACGGGTCGAAAAACATGGAAATCCGAAAATGTCTGTATGTATGTACGTACGTACGTACGTGCACTTTTTTTTGTCGTACGATAACTCTCGAAGGAATTGTCCGATCGTCCTGAAATTTTGCACACAGGTTAGTCGCCGCAAAATCTCGGTCGAGTTCAATTTTTAGCCAATTCCGTTGTTTATTTCTCTAGCAACCGTTGCTAACGTGTTTTTGATAAAAGCTCCAAAAATCATCATCAATGCACGATGGGTCTCGAATTCTTTCGACGATCGATGAGAATCGATAAGACATTCATTTTGGAACAACCATTGTTTATTCTCCTAGCAACCGTTGCTATGGAGATACAAAATTCAGCTTCAGACTGACTTTTTTTTTGTCGTACGTTAATTTTCGAAGGAATGGTCCGATCGTCCTGAAATTTTGCACACAGGTCGGTCACCGGCAGATGTGAACCGAGTTCGGTCTTCAGCAACATCCGTTGTTTGATTCCATGGCAACCGTTGCTAGCGTGTTTTCGATAAGTTCCCATATAATTCATGATAAATGATCATTTGGGTTTGTATATTTATGGGATTCTATAACAATCAAAGAGACCTTTCCCGTATAAACCATTGTTGATGTCTCTAGCAACCGGTGTTTATATCCCTTGCAACTGAAACTAGGGAATGGGAAAAGTCAGTTGGAGCTCCATTTTTGGAACTGTAGATGACTAAGAAGTAAGAACATCGAAGCTCAGACATTTACCATAGCAGCTGTTGTTTACGTCCTTAGCAACCGTTACTATGGAGTGGGAAAAGTCAGTTTGAAGTCCATTTTTGGAACTGTTGATGACTAAGAAGTAAGAACATCGAAGCTCCGACATTTACCATAGCAACCGTTGTTTACGTCCTTAGCAACCGTTACTATGGAGTGTGAAAAGTCAGTTGGAGGTCCATTTTCGGAACTATTGATGACTAAGAAGTAATAACGTCGAAGCTCCGACATTTACCATAGCAGCCGTTGTTTACGTCCTTAGCAACCGTTACTATGGAGTGGGAAAAGTCAGTTTGAAGTCCATTTTTGGAACTATTGGTGACTAAGAAGTAAGAACATCGAAGCTCCGACATTTACCATAGCAACCATTGTTTACGTCCTTAGCAACCGTTACTATGGAGTGGGAAAAGTCAGTTAGAGGTCTATTTTCGGAACTGTTGACGACTAAGAAGTAAGAACACCGAAGCTCGGATATTTATCATAGCAACCGTTACTATAGAGTGGAGGAAATGAGTTAGAGGTTCATTTTGCTTTCTCAAAGAGTGGTGATTAATGCAAGTTGAGGTTCAATTGCAATACTTTGAGAAAGCATACTGCTGAGGCACTTGGCAGCGGTTTTTTTCGATCAGTTCATCTTGTGACTGTCATACGGTTAAATGGCGGTCAAAATCGATCCGCACTGCCCTTAAGTCCGTATTTAGCACACTTGAAGACTCATTTTGATCATTTTCGACGGCAAAAGACACCAAATTTTCCCAATCTTCTCTATAGTACGTTGAAAATACTGGAAACGAAACTTACATCAATTTTTTTCCCCATTAGCAACGGTTGCTAGGGCGGTTAACAACGGTTGCTAAGGAGCTAATTGGGAAGATTTTGTTCTTTGCCGTCAAAAATAATGGAAATAGGTCTTAAATTATTAGTTTCCAACCTTCAGAACGGTTGCTAGGGAAGTAAACAACGGTTGCTATGAAGAAAATAGAACAATTCAGTGTCCTTGGCCATCGAGTGTGACTTAAAACTGATTTTCCGGCTTGCTCCAATGAGCACTCATAAGGATTTGTGAGAAAACACGTTAGAAACGGTTTCAGCAAGATAGGACGATTTCTTCGAAAGTTATCCTAGACAAAAGAAACGAAAAATTTTACACCTTAGCAACGGTTGCTAGAGAAATAAACAACGGATTTTGCTGAAAATTGAACTCGGCCGAGATTTTGCCGCGACTAACCTGTGCAAAATTTCAAGAAGATCGGACCATTTCTTCGAGAGTTATCGTAGACGAAAAAAAACGTTACACACATGCATACATACATACATACATACATAAATACACACATACATACACTTTTGGATTTCCATGTTTTTCGACCCGTAGATTACGAAAATCGAGGTCCCGAGGTCTGATTCGGTGGGTCGATTTTTGCCCCATCACAAAGCTTTCTCTTTGAGAAAGCAAAAACAAACGTTTAACATGAATATAGCTGACATTAATCTTTTATTTTGATTCGAATCGTTCATTCAGTATTCTTTTCAATCGAACAAAATCGAAAGTTCAAGTTTAAAGTTTTATTGTTTTGAATGTAATTTTCTTTTAATTATTACTACACTTATTATTGAAATTATTGATTTCTAAAGAACACACGGGGGGTTGGCGAGCGAAGCGAGCAGGGGGGTACCCCCCTAGTATGGGTAATATTCATGAATGTTGGACTCATGAAATCCACTGATACTGTATAAACTGCATAGCTAAGGTCCAAACAGCTATTGCCGGATGGGCTCAAACTACAACCTCAAGTTATTTGCTCATGAAAATAGATAATATGAATCAATCCACTTGAAAGTATGATCACTAGATGCGCAATTTGATAAGGAATTCAAATATATATAGTTTGCCAGTGATTAAATGACTTTATAAACCACTTTGTGAACGTTATACTTGCCTATACTGGAGACTTGTACGACTCATGTATGGCACAGGTTAGCTTACCGACCATAGACTTTTAGACATGCAAAGCAACTTTGGAAGCTCCAAACTCATTTCTGGACTGGCAAACTATATATATTTGAATTCCTTATCAAATTGCGCATCTAGTGATCATATTTTCAAGTGGATTGATTCATATTATCTATTTTCATGAGTAAATAACTATTGTGCAACCATTTATGACCATCACGACCAAGCCACATTTTTAATTCAGGACAATCGTCGCATCGTAATTTCAGAAGTTGTTGGAAATTTGATTTCTCATTTTCATGACCACGTAAAGCTAAGCTCTGTCTTGCGAGGAATATGATGGACGTGAATATTTTAAGTAAGGCTATTCTATTTTTCATCATTTCTTCCTGTTTGGCATCTAACAACTTTTGGACGTTACAAGTTTTTTTAGAATTAAGAATTAGTGTCACTGCATTTCTGTGCAGCTCACATATTTCATGTGAGTTGTAAATAGAAGTGGCATTTTTCCGAGTACGAAATCCGTTGACAACAAAAGTTCTTTGAAACATCACAATTTCGGGTCGTGGGTAAAAGCAGTTTCAGTTCTACAGCTTCTCTGCAAGTAGTGCAAAAAACTAAATTTTTTTGATCATCATAAGCAATCCAGCTCCATTTGCTTTGCCAATTTTTCAATGATTGAATACTGGCTGTAAATTTAAACAATGTTTCTTATTTATATTATTCCATAATTATGTTCGGACTTGTTTTTCATCACTCACGTCTGTCCATTTTTGTTTTGCTTTTCAAAACGTCTGTTCTTTCTTTATTAGAGCTTGTAAAGTTATTCTCATCATTTTTATTACTATCATCTAGGCAATACTCGTCTCCTTGAATATTTTGATTCGAATTTTTTATTCTTTATTATAAATTTATCCATTGTACACTTAAAGACCATTGATTCTGTCCTCTGTTCTCGAACGCCGCGCGTATCGTGACCGTCATCCTAACCTAAGTCTAATGTATTAGCATGCGTACGAAACGTCACGATACGCGCGGCGTTCGAGAACAGAGGACAGAAGCAATGGCCTTTAAGTGTACGTAATTTGATTCTTGCCATGCAATCTCGAATGAGTACAAAAAGAAGATTCAGTTCCACTAAAAAACTCAGCAGGCCCCACTCTCTTGTCCAAATGAAATCACATTTTGTCCCATGGCAAAAGTCAAGTCAAAGCGAGCTGAAGTTCAATCGTGAATTGGAGGTTAGGTGTCCAACGAATATACAACGTTGGTACTTTGCACGTGTACTCATGACCCGTCACCCGCGGCATTCAAATTTGAAATCTCAGTTCTCAAATCTCAGAGTTTTCTCTTTTTGGAAAAAAATGATTCTCTCTATATTAACCCATTAATGCAAGTTGAGGTACAATTGCAATACTTTTAGAAAGCACACTGCTGAGGCACTTGGCAGTGGTTTTTCCAACTGCACAGGATACAAAATCTTCCCTCTTTTTCCACCCTTTTTTCACCCCATTTTTTACCCTCTTTTTCCACCCATTTTTTTACCTTTTCCCACCCCATTTTTTTCACCCCCCTTTTTTCACCCTTTTTTTATCCGTCTTTCCACCCCTTTTTTCCACCCTTTTTCCACCTCTTTTTTCACCCCTTTTTTCACCTCTTTTTTCACCCCTTTCTCCATTTCTTTTTTCCATCCTCTTTTTCCACCCGTGTCTTCAAATAAATTATTTATTTCCAATAAATATGCAATGGTCCGATCTTTTTGAAATTTTGCACACAGGTTAGTCGCGGCAAAACCTAGGCCGAGTTCAATTTTCAATAAAATCCGTTGTTTATTTGCCTAGCAACCGTTCCTAACGTGTTATCTCACGAATCTTCATAAGTGCTCATTGGGACTATGAGAGTTGATGAGAATCAATGAGAATCGAAGAGAATCGGATGAGATATTTCCCATAGCAACCACTGTTGATATCCTTAGCAACCGTTGCTTCGAAAGTTGGAAAATCAATTTTAAGTTACACTCGATGACCAAGAAAACTGAATTGTTATACTTGCTCCATAGCAACCGTTGTTTACCTCCCTAGCAACCATTGCAAAGGTTGGAAATGATCAATCTATGACCCATGTCTATAATTTTCGATTGCAAAGGACACAAAATCTTCCCATTTAGCTCCTCAGTAACCGTTGTTAAACGCCCTAGCAACCGTTGCCAAGGGAAAGAAAAAGTAAGTTTCATTTCCAGTATTTTCAACTGCACAGGATACAAAATCTCCGTTTTACCCATAGCAACCATTGTTTACGTGTCTAGAAACCGTTGCTGCAGTAGAAGGAAAGGACTAAATATTATTTTGGACAATTTTTTTTTTATATAAATCCACTTATTCGTCGAAACTACCGTTTATTTACATCCCTAGCAACCGTTGTTTTGGAAGCTGGAAAAACAGTTTTAAGTCACATTCGATGGCCAGAGGCACTAAATTGTTATATTTGTTCCATAGCAATCGTTTTTTACCTCCCTAGCAACCATTACGAAGGTTGGAAACTATCAATTTATGACCCATTTCCATCATTCTCTACGGCAAAGGACACAAAATCTTCCCAATTAGCTTTTCAGTAACCGTTGTTTACCGCCCTAGCAACCGTTGCTAAGGGAAAGAAAAATTCACGTAAGTTTCGTTTCCAGTATTTTCAACTGCACAGGATACAAAATCTCCGTTTTACCCATAGCAACTATTGTTTACGTGTCTAGCAACCATTGCAATCTTACTCAAAATCTGCTGCTGAAAATCTGAAATGGAACACGCGGAATACCCAAACCAAAAAATATGATCTAGCACATGTCACTATTAACCTAAAGTTAAACCCACTATTTATCTAAAAAAACAAACGTTTAACATGAATATAGCTGACATTAATCTTTTATTTTGATTCGAATCGTTCGTTAAGTATTCTTTTCAATCGAACAAAATCGAAAGTTCGAGTTTAAAGTTTTATTGTTTTGAATGTAATTTTCTTTTAATTATTACTACACTAATTATTGAAATTATTGATTTCTAAAGAACACACGGGGGGTTGGCGAGCGAAGCGAGCAGGGGGGGTACCCCCCTAGTAATAATAAAAATAAGGTAACTGCAGGCAATTTGGCACGTTTGTCAGATTTCGTTTTTCCGGTGCTCTCTGAGCACCAGTCGATCTCGGGTCATGTTGGGGATATTAAAAGAAAATTTTTGATACCTTCCCACCCATTTAGCCCTTTAGCCTTTGGCTGCAGTTACCTTAGTGAAAGGGTTATTCAGATAACTTATCAAAGGTTTATTTTTTTACATCATCTTTATTCACATTACTATTGCTACAACATTATGCATTTGTGACAACATATTTTTCTCGGTTCTTGAGCATATACATATGATATATATTTTATAATTTTCCATTTCATCAAAATTATACAATCATTCGTTCGAACTATCTACACTCAAGTGGAAATTATTTATACAATTTATATATAAATTGTATAAATAAATAAATAAATAAATAATTGTATATTTATATTTACAATTTTTATATAAATTGTATGATATTCGCGATTATTTCCCGTGTAAAAAGAAAGTCTGGGACAAGTCTGGGATATGTCTGGCCATAAAGTCTGGCAAAAGTCTGGCACATGTCTGGCGTTGTGAAATAGTGCCAGACTTCATGCCAGACTTTTTAATGCGTATTAAAAAAGTCTGGCCAATCAGGGGCCCAGACTTTTTTAGGGATAAGCTGTACCTGATGGAAGCTTCGTGAAAGAGGCTGGGTAGCTTGATGATGTTCAAATATCCACTGATTTGTCCAATCGGAATTTTGTTCCCATCGTTAGTGAAGCAGTAGAGGATCTCTGAAAATGAAAATGACATACACAAAGTATCGCTTCAGAGGTTATAATATTGTTAAAGTGGAAAATTTTGTAATAATGATAATAATAATAAAATAATTTCACTTATCTGAAGTACCGGCGTTTCTCCGAGTGTCACTGCGATGATCATGTATTCATTTTTCTTCAATGACGATGTCTTTACTGCACTTTTTTCAATTAAAAAAATTAAGCGAGGCTCGTTGTTATTGATAATGTTAAACCAAATGAATGTAACTGATGAGCTAGCTTCACATTAAATAGTTGATCGCTTAGTACTGTTACGTGGCGTGATCCTTTAACGCTGGGTTCAGATCTCGGCTGCGGTATTGACCGTAGATGTTTTACTCGGTAAGGCTCTGTTACGTGTCGAATCAGATTATCAATGACTCAGTACTCAGGGATAGGATTATATGTGCCTTTATTTCTTATTCACTTCACTGAGAGAGCTCGTGTAATTATTCCAAATACTAGTGTACAATATATGAGCGTTGGACTATCTATCGTCTCCGAGTAACTCGCGTGACTCCCGTGTCTCTCCCGACTAACTCACCAACGAATGCCCGTGTGACTAACCAACGAATGACCCCGAGCGCCTTGAGACGGTCGTATTTAATCCCTCGTGGGGGTGCCGTTGCAACCCCTTGGTGGCGCGCTAGGTGGGAGACGGCCAGTCGCCTCCCGCCGTCTCGAGTTACGCTCCGTGCGTCACGATTTCAACATCGTCCTTCTAGAACGTTCTGATATTCTTGGCGTGGCCCCGCATAATGCGATTCTAATAATCGCGGGACAGCCACGTGACAGTACCAATAACAACGAGCCTTATTGAATTTTTTCAAGTGAGAAGAAGTCGTCATCCAGGAATATCTAAGAATAGTTACTATATTATCGTCCGAGCGACACTCTGAGAAACGCCAATACATCCGATAAGTGAAATTATTTTATCATTACAAAATTTTTCACATTAACAATATTATAACTTCTGAAGCGATACTTTGTGCCTGTCATTTTCATTGTCAGAGATCCTCTGCTTCACTAACGATCGGAACAAAATTCCGATTGGACAAATCGGTGGATATTTGAACATCATCAAACTACCCAGCTTCTTTCGCGAAGCTTCCATCAGGTACAGCTTATCCCTATAAAGTCTGGAATAAAGTCTGGCATAAAGTCTGGGCTCCTGTGACTGGCCAGACTTTTTCAATACGCATTAAGTCTGGCATGAAGTCTGGCACCAGTTCACAACGCCAGACATGTGCCAGATTTTTTCTAGACTTCATTTATATACAATCTGAAGATATTACATTCGGATGCAAGAAACTGAATTCAATTCTTGAAAAATATAATTGAAACTAATGCTAATTTGAAAGCATTCTGATTAAATTCATACATATTTTACAAAGTTTCTTTTTTCATTCGCATTCGCTCATTGAGCAAGGTTGAGTCTTTTTTCTCAACGATCAACTGCCTCATGCTCTGCTTTATTGTTTGCTTGTCTACGGGATTCCAACCTCTTTTTTTGCCCATGCCATAGTGTAAGCTGTAAGAATGATTAGATTATACTAATAGTATAAAACCTAACAAAAATAGTAGTATATGTCGTAAACTTACTGATAATAGCGTGTACTCCTTCCTCGTATAGTCCCGGTTTGCCGTCCTCGGGGCTTATTTTATTGTTTTTCGTTGATTTACATTTATATATAAATAATATCATCATAACAATTTTGTGACGTTGCATTTGTTCGGCCTGCAACGTAGCACAACATAATATTGAATGATGTGATTTCGGGCGCCAGGCATGAAGTGCCTCACTCAATATATGTGAACAACAATGACGCTTACGTTAATTTAACCCTCCCATTAATCAATTAATTACAAAAGGGACACCTGGCTAGAGACTCGTTCAGGGTGGGCAGGGTCGGGGAGATGGCCGAATCTCCACTCATTTTGGCTCAGGGAATTCCGCCTGTCAGGAGTACTCCTCGGAGTTCCTCGACTGACTCGAGCTGTTCCCCGGGTGCCGTCTCCGAAGAGGGCACACTCAGGACACTGGGTTAGGAGCCTGGCGTGACCGCCGGCTCGCTAACCGTTCACTTACTCACTTCGCTGACTAGAAATCCTTGAAGGCTCGTTCACATCAATAATATTCAATTACATGGTCAATCATATTGAGGGAAAAATCAGGGGGAACACAGTACACGGTAAGTAATAATAACTGAATCTATTGACTCTATTCCGCATACACCAGCATCACTAAATTATTCTACGAATCTCGTTCGCAACAACCGAATCACCGTGACTCTACAATTCTCGAGATGCTCGGGTAAGATGGCGGAAATCGCGAACCATCGCGGGAGCGCCGGCTCTCTGGACCATAAAATGGCGGAGCCGCATCGCTTGCGAGGTACTACGATTACTTCACGGGTCGCGCGGAACCGCGAGCGGACGAATTCCCGGGGCCCACCGGGGCCATGGCATCGGCTAATAAACGCAAGTCTCACCGTATGTGGAGAATTCTCGGGATCGAAGAACTACTCTGGAAATCTTCTATTCCTCTGTGGCGATCTGCCTGACTACGAACAACGTATAGCACAGGATACTGCCGGAACTAGAATGGCCGAGGACGAGCCACGAGGCCGCGTCCTCTCCATCCCTACTTTGCCTCATTTACATAAGGTCCAATCCCTTGCACTCCCGGCGCCGCCAGAATCTCTCCCGACCAATTATATAATCTGCCGGGCCCGCGCACCTCGCTGAATTACTCGATTGGTCGCCGGTCGACGCGAGCGCCGCCGTCGCGATCGCCCGCGACATTCAAATGCACAATACACATATATATATACACGCGGCCGACCTTATATACTACTATGTACAATAATTTATGAGCAAATTTACATCGAGAGGTGCCGCGGGGTATTCCGGGGCCGGATGAGCCAGAATTACCCAACTGCGCACGTATATCGCACGTGCGCATCGATATTCCGCTTCGCGCATCGCCATAACCCATCCCAGGCTCTACGCGCATCAAGGCCCACACCTGAGGGCTGCGCGCGCCTCGCCTAATAGTCCTAGCGTCCCCCCCGCGCGAGCTCTCGCCCCTCCGCTCCGCGCGCCGCCGGCTCTCCCACGTGTGACGCGACCTTAGCTCCGTCTCTCTCGCGCTCGTACACATGGTGGCTCAAATCTCCGCGTCGCGCTCGCCTCGGTGACGGTTCCTCGTGCGCCCGCGCATCCTCGAGCCGAGCTCCTCGCCTGGAGCTTCGGCCAGCACCCGCGAGTGCAAGTGTACGGGCAATTCGGGCCCGGGCCGGGGCGCGCGGATCGCTCTTCGGCCCTCGCGTCATGGCCGCGCGCTGGCTGCCCCCACTCCGGATCTCCGGGGGAAAGTCGTCTCCGGGGCGGCTTTCCTGGGTCCTGGGGGTGACCGCCGGTGCGTCGCCCAGTGTCCTGTGGGCCCCCTAGTGATGGTGTTGTGTTTTGCAGGTGCAGCGGCAGCAGACTGACAGCCTACAGCGGGGTCCTCATGAGCGGCTTCCTGGGCGTCAGCAGCACCTCCAGGGCAAGGGAAACAGGAGTTAGTGGTCGGCTCCATGGCTGGAGCGACCACCCAGAACCAGGGACCAGCAGCGAGCCTCTACCAGGACTTGGCGGTGAGCATAGCCTCACCGCCCAGGTAAGTAAACAATGTTTACCTAGTGACTCTGGGGCATTTAATAATAGTTTATATATATTTACAGGGCTGGGCGGAGGAGAGCATACTGATCACATGCCTCTCCTCCAGAGCGTGAAGAGCTCTGCCCCCAACAATAATCTTCTGGGGGGAAATAATTAGCTCTAGGCGGGTAGGTAGGAAAAGGAGTGGACGTCAGGTCCACAATTTATTGTTCAAAAATAAAAATGATTCGGATGTATTTACATTATATTTTATACCATTTACAGATTATATAAAATTTGTATACATTTATTATACAACCAGTTTTTTACGGAAATTGTATATTACCTGTATGAAAAAAGTATATAATCTATATATAATTTGTATAAATAACTTTTACTTGGTCAACTTTGTGAATTTGTAAATGATAATTGAGGCCTAAAGTTTCATACAATTTCAAAATAACTAAAAAGTCTTTACTTTGTAGCGAAGAATAAGGCCGGAGCCGCCGATAAAGCTTTGTAATTTCACTAAAAACTGGCATATCTCCGCAGTCTATCAAAAGGACTACTCCTTCGGAAAACTTATTATTATTGATCTCCAATAAACTAATATTTTCATAAAGTTCGGGATTTTTTAAAAAATTATGAGTCGTTAGAAGATCTGCAGACTGGTAATTTACGCCGTGAAGGAACATTCTATTGTTAAGCAATAAATCATTTGGATACAATTGATTTTTCATTGTTAACGTATAACATAAATTAATTCTATTACAATTAGTATCCGCAATTTGTGTCAGTATTCTATGTCGAGCTTCAAGTCGCATAGTCCAGAAGTCTCGTATCGGTCTTATTATTCTCATTAATCTCGGATAATGAGTAATTATATGAGGTTTAGGCTTTAAGCAACCACATAAATCCAAATATAATGTATGGTGTTCTCCAATCAATGCTTCAATCAACTCAACTGTACATTCATCATAAAAACGTTCCATAACTCTCTCAATTTCAAAAATAACTCCCAATACTTATCATTTTCATCGATTAAATCACCAACAATCAGCGGTAATAGCTCAATTAAGGACTTCATTTGCGAAGCAGTCATTTTCAGACTATTCGATTTGAGATCCGAGTATTTTATTGATGGAGGCGAATTGCTTCCCTCTGGATAATGAAAATACTTAATTCTACTATTTAATACTTCTAAGCCAATTGTTTTATTTTTTATCCATTTACAAAAGATAAAACTTAGCTCGTATTTAGCAATACTTTGAAGCCAGTCGTGCAGAATATTAACACAAAATTTTCCGTACGTTGGAAACCTCTAAATTCATTCCAAATACATTCGCTATTTATTCCTAAATATTCTTTTGATGAAGCGTTTGGATTTACACCAAATTCATAACGTAAATTTGTGATATCTTCTCTACATGAACTTTGCGCGTCTCCCTTACTCATAGTACAAAATCTACAATAGTGAGTTGCTGAAACGCTTTTGCTAAATCCGAGAGCTGAATTTAGTCTCAGATTATCCCCAGTCTAGTCCCTTCCAAAATTGTCATTCGCGAACTGTGAGTTTTTTTCCACAGCTCCTTTATATTTTGTTCATCATTCAAAGAAACTAGCTTGAGATCATCTAAATCAGAAGTTTCTTTCTGTACATTACAATCACTATGATTATTACGAGATTGATTACTAGATTTCTGCCATTTTTTTGATTGTCTTTTCAGGCGTTGAAAAACATTGTACAACTTTCCTGCTTTTAATTTAACTAGGGGGGGTACCCCCCTGCTCGCTTCGCTCGCCAACCCCCCCCCCGTGTGTTCTTTGAAAGTCAATAATTTCAATGATAAGTGTAGTAATGATTAAATAAAAATTACATTGAAATCAATAAAACTTGAAACTTGAAACTTCGATTTTGATCAATTGAAAAGAATACTAAACGAACGATTCGAATCAAAATACAAGCTTAATTTCATCTATGTTCATGTTAAACGTTTGTTTATTCAGTTTCAGGTTAAAAGTGTCATGTGTCAGATCATATTTTTTCGGTTTAGGGTTTTTCGCGTGTTTCATTTCAGATTTTTGGTGAAATTTCGAGAAATATTGCAACGGTTGCTAGACATGTAAACAATAGTTTCTATGTGTGAAATGGAGATTTTGTATCCTGTGCAGTTAAAAATACTGGAAACGAAACTCACGTGAATTATTTTTGCCCTTAGCAACGGTTGCTAGGGTGTTAAACAACGGTTGCTGAGGAGCTAATAAGGAGGATTTGTATTTTGTGTCCTTTGCCATCAAAAATGATGGAAACGGGTCATAAATTGTTCATTTCCAACCTTCGTAACGGTTGTTATGGAGCAAATATAACAATTCAGTGTCCTTGGCCATCGAATGTGACTTAAAACAGATTTTCCAGCTTCCGAAGCAACGGTTGCTAGGGATGTAAACAAACGGTTGTTTCGATGATTAAGTGGATTAAAAAGACTTATGCAAAAAAATATTTAGCCCTTTTCTTCTTCTGCAGCAACGGTTGCTAAACACGTAAACAATGGTTGCTATGAGTAAAACGGAGATTTTTTATCCTGTGCAGTTGAAAATACTGGAAACGAAACTACGTGAATTTATCTTCC
This sequence comes from Aphelinus atriplicis, assembly GCA_020882685.1. Lineage (NCBI taxonomy): Eukaryota > Metazoa > Arthropoda > Insecta > Hymenoptera > Aphelinidae > Aphelinus > Aphelinus atriplicis. The sequence goes on along the minus strand of CM037073.1, from coordinate 52,555,344 downwards.
CCTTAGCAACGGTTGCTAGGGAGGTAAAAAAAGGTTGCTGAGGAGCTACCTTTGCCATCTAAAATAATGGAAACGGGACATAAATGGATCATTTCCAACCTTCGTAACGGTTGGTAAGGAGGTAAACAATGGTTGCTATGGAGCAAATACAACAATTCAGTGTCCTTAGCCATCGAGTGTGACTTTAAACTGATTTTCCGGCTTCCAAAGCAACGGTTGCTAGGGATGTAAACAAACGGTTGTTTCGATGAATAAGTAGATTAAAAAGACTCATGCAAAGTGATATTTAGCCCTTTTCTTCTTCTGCAGCAACGGTTGCTAGACACGTAAACAATGGTTGCTATGAGTAAAACGGAGATTTTCTATCTTGTGCAGTTGAAAATACTGGAAACGAAACTACGTGAATTTATCTTCCCCTTAGCAACGGTTGCTAGGGCGGTAAAAAAAGGTTGCTGAGGAGCTACCTTTGCCATCGAAAATGATGGAAACGGGTCATAAAATTGATCATTTCCAAATTTCGTAACGGTTGCTAAGGAGGTAAACAACGGTTGCCATGGAGCAAATACAACAATTCAGTGTCCTTGGCCATAGAGTGTGACTTAAAATCGATATTCCGGCTTCCGAAGCAACGGTTGCTAGGGAAGTAAACCATGGTTGCTATGGGTAGAACGGAGATTTTCTATCCTGTGCAGTTGAAAATACTGGAAACGAAACTACGTGAATTTTTCTTCCCCCTACCACCAACGGTTGCTAAGGAGGTAAACATCGGTTGCTATGGAGCAAATACAACAATTCAGTGTCCTTGGCCATCGAGTGTGACTTAAAACTGATTTCCCGGCTCCCGAAGCAACGGTTGCTAGGGATGTAGACAAACGGTTGCCAACGATATCAACAGTGGTTGCTATGGGAGATGTCTTATCGATTCTCATTGACTTTAATGGTCCCAATGAGCACTTAAATGAGGATTCGTGAGAAAATACGTTAGTAACGGTTGCTAGGGAAATAACCAAGAAATTTCGCTATAAATTGAACTCGGCCTAGATTTTGCCGCGACTAACCTGTGTGCAAAATTTCAAGAAAATCGGACCAATCCTTCGAGAGTTGGGGGTGGCAAAAGGGGGTGGAAAAAAGGGGTGCAATAAAGGGGTGCAAGAAAGGGGTGTAAGAAAGGGGTGCAAGAAAGGGGTGCAAAAAAGGGGTGCAAGAAAGGGGTGCAGAAAAGGGGTGCAAGAAAGGGGTGCAGAAAAGGGGTGCAAGAAAGGGGTGCAAGAAAGGGGTGCAGAAAAGGGGTGCAAGAAAGGGGTGCAAAAAAGGGGTGGAGAAATTTGACGGCGGCGGCGGCGGCGGCGGTCTGGCTTTTAATATAGAGAGATAGGATGTCCTGGATAGTAGGGTGTGAAATATATTCTACTCTGTTCAAATTTGAAAATTGAAGTAATTTCACTTGACCAATATTCAAAAGTGTCATCATCAATTCTAATAATGTACAAGGATAATTAGTTTTAATAAAATCCTTTAGAAAAAAATAATTAATTGTTCGATTTTTTTAAAAAAAATTTGTACTCACTTGTTACTTTTGCAGAGAAGTTTGTCAATGATCTGCTCACAGATGTATTTCCAAATATATACTAGTTCACAACAAAAACCAGTACTTACTTCGGTACAGTACACAACATTCTTGGAATTCTTTGTTTCCAAAGGAAACGTTCCAAATGGAAATTTACCGATGTATGTGTACAGATTATTTCGTTTGACAGCATATAACTGAAATTCATCATCTTTTCAATTTCGGATAAAAAGTAGTCGATTGTTAATGCACTGGAATCATTATAATAACAATGCAAAATCAGTCGTTTGAATCATGTTAGATGAAGAATAGTAAAATCATACTATATTCGTTGTAATATCTATAATCCTCAAAAAAACCTTTTTAAAAACGGAAGTAAAAATGTTGCATCAAGCATGTGGCAGAATTAGTTTATCTCTTATATTGTTTAAAAAAAATTGAAATTCATAATAGACACATGAGTCAATTTATTATTTCATCAGTATTCATTCTGATTAATTCTCATATTGTTGGAGCATTCTTTACGTATTCTTATTACAGTTTACATACTCTAAGAGACGTTGTCAAATCTAACTAACCAATTACGAAAAAACTTACCGAAATGCTTGTTAGGTACCTCAACAATTTTTTGAATAACTAATCACGAACCAAATTGACGTCACTTGGTAGGCATTTTCAACATCTTAAGGGGTTACATACACCTTAAAATGAATTATTTTATTCCATGAGAAAAAAAATTTCATCCTGCAACATTTTAATGAAAAAATTTTTTGTCCATTTTATATACATATGGGCAATTCTCTGTGGGATCGAACATGAAAAAATTTGATTTGGCTCAAAATTTTTTTTTAAGTTCTAGGGCATCAAGCCGATTTCCCAGAATTTTTTTAGATTTTTTCGAGCACTTTAACCCCCTTTGATAAATAGGCAAAGTTGCTGATTTTGCTGTTTTTGCATTTTCAGAGGCATTTTCAACCTTCATTTACACCCTGAAAATGACCACTGAGGCAAAAAATGAATGGGACACTTTTTTCTGCAAATTGCCTGAATTTTATAGAAAAATTATCTCCAAGGTCATTGGAGCACATTAAGTACTCCACATTACCAATTGGAGCCTCTATCTTTGAACCCTGGGAGTTCGCTCGTCAAGCCCCACACCACATGGGTACTAAAAGTTGTCCCAACTCATACCACATACAGCCTATATAGTGAAAAAATGGGCCTGGACTCTGGAAGCTAACAAAAAATTAATATATTAACTAAAATAGGGGTAAAAACAGGCTAAAATGACTATTCAAAGGGAGCCTTGTACCGCCAACACTTCCAATTTTTTTCAAACACTTGTCTGTGGTATTATTACAATTATCCACTGTAAAAACTTATATGCTATCATACTAATACATATCCTGAGTTGTCAATATCATATTTATATAGATCAAGCATTACTATACTTGCCTATACTGGAGACTTGTACGATCCATGTATGGCACAGGTAAGGTTACCGACCATAGACTTTTAGACATGCAAAGCTACTTTGGAAGCTCCAAACTCATTTCTGGACCGGCAAACTATATATATATTTGAATTCCTTATCAAATTGCGCATCTAGTGATCATATTTTCAAGTGGATTGATTCATATTATCTATTTTCATGAGTAAATAACTTGAGGTTGTAGTTTGAGCCCATTCGGCAATAGCTGCTTGGACCTTAGCTATGCAGTTTATACAATATCAGTGGATTTCATGAGTCCAACATTCATGAATATTACCCATGTTTAGTGAACTTCAACATTTTCTCGTTGATATTAATAAAATCATATGATATCTATGCACTGCCTAGTGTGTTATAAGGTGTACGTGTAATGCACAGCTTATAATTTACTTTTTGGATTAATCTTTCTTATCGAGTGAATGCAATTCATGACAATGTACTTTATTAGTAGTTTCTTGTACATTTTAACACAATAGAGACAATATATTGACCATCAATACATGTAACTACTTAAAGTTAGGTGGCGTCAAGTAGTATAGTAATGCTTGATGTATATAAATATGATATTGACAACTCAGGATATGTATTAGTATGATAGAATGTAAGTTTTTACAGTGGATAATTGTAATAATACCACAGACAAGTGTTTGAAAAAAATTGGAAGTGTTGGCGGTACAAGGCTCCCTTTGAATAGTCATTTTAGCCTGTTTTTACCCCTATTTTAGTTAAAATATTAATTTATTGTTAGCTTCCAGAGTCCAGGCCCATTTTTTCACCATTTTTTAACTTTGGTCAAAATCACTATACTGAGTAAAACCAATTTTAAAATTAAATCACATGTGAAAGACACTGTCAACTCAAAATTCTAGTCACTTCACTATTTAAAACACATCTCAGTGACCTCCTGCTTGATAGGAATCTTCACTCACTCCATGCCTCAGTCTCCTTGTCAGTATACGAGCATGGAGAGTGGATGCTTCCACTCGACTATCCATTACACGAATCCTGGCCATATTCTTTTTGGCAGCATAGAGGCTAGCACTTATACCAGGAACGATACCTAATTCACTCATTATGTCAAGAATAGCACTAGCACCATTGTTGAAAATTGACACAGCCATATAGACACCAGTTTTAAACACTGTTGCACCACCGAATGACTTTTTTGGAACATACTTCCAAATTACACTATTCTAACTCTCATTAGAATTTTGGGAGTATGCGCCAAGACATCTTGTCATTAGTTCATCTTTAGATAACTCTTCATATACTGGTCTTATGGCTTCCATCACAGCATCCGGTAGACTGCTTTTATGAGTAAAATTATTCAATTTATTTTTGGCCTTGGCCTGCTGCCACTGACACCAACTTTTACTGCCGGATGGACAGAACTGATGCTGAGGATTTGAGTCAGTTGATTTTTTGTGAAAGAATGTGGCCCAAATTGCCTTTTTCATGTCAGCCACTGAGTAACAGTTTTCTTGAATGGCTTTAGCATAATACTGGGTTAACTGATCAATCACTCCACCAGTCAAGCGTCCTCTTCCACCAATTGTTTTCTTATCACTCAGTAATTTGGATCTATATTCTATCTTCTTATTTCTCAGCCGAGTTCCCATTCTTTTTCCAACATGATTTATATCTTCTTTCTTGTACACTACAAAGTCAGCGCCAAAGGGTTGTGCCAAAACCAAACTCTTAAAGGTTTTGGAATCTCCATCCCCAGTATAATTGAGATACTTCACTCCACGTTTTATCTCAGCATGTTGGAACATTTCTGTTATGCCATTTACTTCCATTTTCCAGCACTTTCTCCATGGTTTACTTGACAATGTTCACTGTGCACTTGGTACCACTCTTCATACGCTGCACTGTCTTTCTTTTTCTCCCATTTTTGACAGGCCTTGCAGAAAGAATTTTTGATGGAAACGTCAATCACTTTAGAAGTTCTATTCCCAATCAATGTAGCTACTCCTTGGAGCGATGAGAAGCCTGGAGTTCGCCAAGAACCATCTCCTGACACATCCAAACCGGATTGGTCTTCAGGCGTGAGCAACTTCTCCTCTTCAACTGCAACTTGCATCGATTTTTCAGCTACATACTCTGAGGCTTTTAGAAGAGCTTGATTTATGATGTCATAAGAAGTCTGAGCAACTGGCAAAGGAAGATCCATTACACCACAGAATGCTTCAAGGCTTGTCAAACCTTGGCCGAGTACTCTTATTGCCAAAACACTCCTTCTATTAACATCATAAATATTTGCTTTGGCACCAACTCGAGGACTTGATGGAATACTGAAATTCTTTTTGCAACTTGCACAGTTCACATACAAAGTAAAACCAAGACCCCGGATATCTGATTCTTCAAACTTGACACTTTCACCACAAACACATCTTAACTTTTCTTCTAAACTCATTAACAAAGTATCGATGTCCATAATCCTGTAACTCAACCCATTCTTATTAGCAGTTGGATTTGGCTGTTGAAGTTTCCTTCTTGTCGCTGAAGTGGGTCTTGCCTGCTCTTTCCCAGATCTTTCTGTAGCTGACTCGTACCTTGGACATTTTCGAGCCTCCGTATACTGGTTACCAAGGAAAGCACGCTTTCTCTTCCTCCCAGTCGAATATTTTGTGTCAGGGAAGCTTCTTGATCTGTCTTGTTTCATTGCAAACAGAACTCTGAAAATATAGAGTCATACATTGTAAAATTCACATAAGTGAAAATGTATAGTATTATATAATATTACTAAAGTGGTATAGATAATGAATTAAAACAGATACTTACTGATTGTGTCCCAGCCAAATGGACAATTGAACTTTTCAAATTCTTCTCTATATAGAAAAAACAAGAGTTGAACCTCAAAATAGCTGGTGTTTGGAAACCAAAACCAACATGAGAATGAGGGTTATTTTACACTATGATTCTGTTTCACACCAACATAAGATTTAAAGGTCTGTCCAGATGAAATATTTTTATTCATACGATAAAGGTGTCAGCAATTTTGAGTGACTGAGCATATATTTTGTCCAAAAGTAGTTGGAACTTTGCCGCGGGAAACACAAAACATTTGCGTTTACATCGGATATTGCGAATTAGATGACATTAATTTTCTAGGCTCATGCTATGTAATATTGTGATAATTGATTTTATTTGAAGAAAAAAATCATGAACTCCAATAAATTGTTATTCATTTTTGATAATAATGTATACATTTATCACTAACAAATATTTTTCTGTGGGGAAAAAAATTAAATGAGCGTTATCACTAGAAATCAGAATATCAGACATTTTTTGCCTCCAGACATGACTTGATGGAATCATTCATAACTTCATCGGGAGGCGGAATTTCTGAAAACAGGTTTCGGCATTCGTAAGAGGAGATCCAAATACATGAAAAAACATGAAAAAAAAAATCGATTTATTCTAATTTTAAGGTGTATGTAACCCCTTAAGAATCACAATATTCCAATCCCAAAATTAACTTTACAATTTCGTTAATCTAACTGATTTGAGAACGTGAAATTTGTCCATAAGGCCGACAAAATATACACATGAACTATCTTTATGATGAAACCTTAGTTTTGCATTCAATAATAGAAGAATATATAAAGTCTATCTGAATTATAGGGTTAACTGAACCTGCAATTCCAATACAAAACTGTAGAATAAATCAAACGATCGAGAAGAGGTTGTGAAACCGTGTGAACTAGAAATAATTAGGTGTTGAAGAATATTATATCTCAGTTTAAAAAAGCAAAACGTATCCGAAGATATTCGATCCTACCAAGTGGCGTCAATTTGGTTCATCATTAGTTATTCAAAAAATTGATGAGGTACCTAACAAGCATTTCGGTAAGTTTTTTAGTAATTGGTTAGTTAGATTTGACAACACTCTGAGCTTCGATGTTCTTACTTCTTAGTCATCAACAGTTCCAAAAATGGACCTCCAACTGACTTTTTCCATTCCCTAGTTACGGTTGCAAGGGATATAAACAACGGTTGCTAGAGACATCAACAATGGTTTCTACGGGAAATGTCTCTTTGATTCTTATAGAATCCCATAAATATACAAACCCAAATGATCATTTATCATGAATTATATGGGAACTTATCAAAAACATGATAGCAACGGTTGCCATGGAAATAAACAACGGATGCTGCTAAACACCGAACTCAGTTCACATCTTTCGGAGACCGACCCATGTGCAAAATTTCAGGACGATCGGACAATTTCTTCGCAAGTTGTCCTACGACAAAAAAGTGCACGTACATACATACGTACGTACGTACATACATACAGACATTTTCGGATTTCCATGTTTTTCGACCCGTAGATTACGAAAATCGAGGTCCTGAAGTCCGATTCGATGAGTCGATTTTTACCCCATTACAAAGCTTTCTCTTTGAGAAAGCCAAAAAAGTCTGGCAGAAGTCTGGCAGAAATCTGGCACTAGAAGTCTGGCTATAGTCTTGCAATAGTCTGGCGTAGTCCACCACGCCAGACTTTTTTTTGTCCATGAAAGTTCGCCAGATATTATGCCAGACATTATGCCAGACTATTTATGTCTATCGAAAAAGTCTTGCTCGACTCTAGACTTTATCCACAGACTTTTTTCCAGACTTTATGTCAGACTTTTTAATGCGTATTGAAAAAGTCTGGCAAAACAGGAGCCCAGACTTTACGCCAGATTTTATAGGGATAAGCTGTACCTAATGAGAGCTTCGTGGAAGACGCTATAGGTAGCTTGATGATTTTGTAATATTCACCAATCCATCCAATCGGAAGCCTGTTCCATCGTTGGTGAAGCAGAGGATCTGGAAATGAAAATGAAATACACAAAGTATCGCTTCATAGGTTATACTATTGTTAATGTGGAAAATTTTATAATAATAAAATAATTTCATTTATCTGATGTATTGGCGTATCTCAGAGTGTCACTGGGACGATAATATAGTCCCTATTCCTGGATATTCCTAGATGACGACTTCTTTACACTTGAAAAAATTCAATAAGGCTCGTTGTTATTGGTACTAAGCGACCAACTATTCAATGTGAAGCTAGCTCATCAGTTACATTCATTTGATTTAACATTATCAATAGCAGCGAGCCTCGCTTAATTTTTATAATTGAAAAATGTGCAGTAAGGACATCGTCACTCAAGAACAATAAATATATGATCGTCGCAGTGACACTCGGAGAAACGCCAATACATCAGATAAGTGAAATTATTTTATTATTATAAAATTTTCCTCATTAACAATATTATAAACTATGAAGCGATACTTTGTGTATTTTATTTTCATTTCCAGATCCTCTGCTTCACCAACGATGGAACAGGCTTCCGATTGGATGGATCGGTGAATATTACAAAATCATCAAGCTACCTATAGCCTCTTCCACGAAGTTCCCATCATCTTATCCCTATGAACTCTGGAATAAAGTCTGGCATAATGTCTGGCATAATATTTGGCGAACTTTCGTGAACAAAAAAAAGTCTGGCGTAGTGAACTACGCAAGACTATGGACAGACTTCTAATGTCAGACTTCTGCCAGACTTCTGCCAGACTTTTTTTTTTACATGGGAACAGTTAACTGCAATTACGCAATTAACTGTAATTATGGTTTATTAAACAATAATTATTGACGGGTGAACAATAATCAAATAGTATTTGAACTCTGTTTAAGCATCTATAAAACATAGGGACTATTTACATAAATAAAGTTCATTAAACGATATTTATAGAAGATTCTAGTACAATTTTTTTCACTATGTCATATAGTAGATTCCGATACGGGAATTTTTTTCAGTGTATGATACATGCACGCGGACACCTTCCAAATTTGCTTCTGGGGCCTGCAATCGATGATTTTGTTCGAATCGTCATGACCTACCCCGCGTCATGGCCGACCTCTATTCTCGCTATCATTCATATTCTGGCCCGCGCTCGTTATTTCTCGGAATCGTGAGTGGCTCTCTTGCACTTGTCGCAGCTCTGAGCCTTCCTACCTCTACCAATATACTTCACAGTCTACTCTACACGGAGAGTAGTTTGTATCATGAAGTACGGTACAGAGCATAGTCTATAAACTTCTGGACTTGTGTATAGGTAGAGGGCGTACGTGTTCTCCGATTTTCGGAGCGCTGTTACTCTTAATTCTGATACTCGATGACGTACCACATTGAGTCATACTCGGTATAACGTTTTGTTATACCGAGTCCTCGATTTTACTGTTCACGCCTATACACGGTGGACCCCAGTCATATCCGGCCATATAATGCAGTTCTGCACATATATATATATTGAATGATCGTTCAATATAACACGTGATAATGGCTGTTAGGTAGAAAAATACTCTTACTTGCACATTATTCACAATATGTATGATCTAATGTATAATTATGAATATATACAATAAAATTAATGATAACTTTTTTTCAAGTATAAAGATTAAAAATGTTGAAAAAAAAGATTGAAAAAAATATCAGAGAAAAATTCAACAATTTTCTTTTAGAATAAAAAAGGATCTTACGTTTTCATTTAATTATGATAGGTTAAAATGAATTTTTTCTATAGATGATATTTAAATTTATTTGAACACACTCAATTCACAATCGGTATCTGGTGGCTACGTACAGATTCTTGTCTTTTTCATTCAAAATACATGGCACTCTGCAAGGAAGATTTACATATTTTACTATTTTTCGCATTTCAGTCTCTTCATAGACACTATAAACATATCGATGACTGTTGAAACCTATTGTCTTATAAGGAGTATAACTAAAATGTATGTTATCATCATCTACAATAAAAATTTTTTCGATTTTGCCAAACTCAATTCCACTGTCATTCATATTAGATACTATTATTACGCCAGTTTTATAAGTGAAATCATTGATAGTTACATAACTGATTCGTTTTTTTTGTCGTTGCAAAACTTAAAATATCAGTACTGGCTTGAGCTCTTAATTCAGAAAGTTAACATACAATCATGAAAATGTAAAAAGTGAGTAACCGGTAGATCTCAGAAACAAAGGGAGTCCAAGCGGGTGCTGATATTTCAAATACTACCATACATGAAAGTGAATAAAACTATCTACACACTCTAAATTTGTATGACTCAACTAAAACAACTTATTTGAGATTAAGGGGGTAGCCTACCTAAATTTTAACATGGTTAAAAAAAAATCGTACGAGGCTGTAAATTTATATTCTAATTCATTTTTTTACGGCGGTTTCAATGACGTATCGACCACCCCGGAAAAAAAATTTTTTCACTGTAAAAAAATTTTTTCAATTTTTTAGAACGTACTTGGGATTTTTTTTCTCGGCTCCTAGAAGTCCAATCGCAAAACTGATACGTACGTTTGTGGACATTGTATTGAGGAACCCTCAAAAAAATTTTCAGCCCAAACCACTGAAAATAAGTCTCAATTATTCACCTCCTCCTGCATCACGTTTCCACCTTGATTCTTGCAACGTCATAAAAACATCCATTTGGTTCACACGAAATAATTAGCATACATGCGATGTATGCGTGGGAGAATGTGTATGTGTGTGTGTGTGTGTGTGTGTGTGTATGCGCACAAACACACACACACACACCCACACCCACACAAACACACACACACACACACACACACACACACACACACACACACACACACCACACACACACACACACACACACACACACACACACACACACACACACACACACACACACACACACACACACACACACACACACACACACACACACACACACACACACACACACACCACACACACACACACACCACAACACACACAACTCCACACGCATAACTACACATTCTCCCACGCATACACATTCTCCACGCATACATCGCATGTATGTTAATTATTTCGTGTGAACCAAATGGATGTTTTTATGACGTTGCAAGAATCAAGGTGGAAACGTGATGCAGGAGGAGGTGAATAATTGAGACTTATTTTCAGTGGTTTGGGCTGAAAATTTTTTTGAGGGTTCCTCAATACAATGTCCACAAACGTACGTATCGGTTTTGCGATTGGACTTCTAGGAGCCGAGAAAAAAAATCCCAAGTACGTTCTAAAAAATTGAAAAAATTTTTTTACAGTGAAAAAATTTTTTTTCCGGGGTGGTCGATACGTCATTGAAACCGCCGTAAAAAAATGAATTAGAATATAAATTTACAGCCTCGTACGATTTTTTTTAACCATGTTAAAATTTAGGTAGGCTACCCCCTTAAGAGACATGAGAACTTGCTTACGAATGGTAGAATTCAAAATATCAGTACTCGCTTGAGCTTTTCATTCAGAAAGTTAACATACAATCATGAAAATGTAAAAAGTGAGTAACCGGTAGATCTCAGAAACAAAGGGAGTCCAAGCGGGTGCTGATATTTCAAATACTACCATACATGAAAGTGAATAAAACTATCTACACACTCTAAATTTGTATGACTCAACTAAAACAACTTATTTGAGATTAAGAGACATGAGAACTAGCTTACGAATGGTAGAATTCAAAATATTAGTACTCGCTTGAGCTTCAAACTCAGGAAGTCAACATATAATCATGAAAATGTGAAAAGTGAGTGACCGATAGCTTTCAGAAAGAAAGAGAGTACAAGCGGGTGCTGATATTTAAAATACTAATATATATGAAAGTTTATAAAATGTGCATTACCACAGAACTCATTTGTTAATAAACTTTCAAAGTCAAAATTAAATCCAGTTCTTCTTCTTTTCTTCTTGGTCGTTTTTACTTCTTCTATCCTTGTCTTACCAAGCTTGATAAGTTTTGATGCTATTTCATCCCAATGTACCTTCAATTTATCAGGTGTCCTAGTGGTTTTGAATATGTCTTCTTCTGAAGATTTGAGAATTGATATTTTTTTCTCAAAATCTAGACCAATCTTAAAATCACAAACAATGACAATGATATTATTTTTATAAGACCAATTAAAAGAAACTTACATTTCATGAATTTTTTAAAATATTTACCAATGTTGAACCATATTCACTTGTTAAGATTTTAAACTTGTCAAAGATCTCTGGAACAGTCAGTCCTTCGTACAGCACAGAGTACCGATAGTCATATGAGCTGTTCCATATCTCAATTAGAGAGTCCTTATTTTCTACGGTACTCTCATATAGCACATCCAGCGACAGGTGACAAGTTGCTGTAATAAAGATAAAAATTAGGTTGAAGCATTTAAGGGAATGAAATGTTCGCATTTTACCTTTCTGTTTACCCTTCTTTTTAGAGTAAGTCTTGTTTTTATTGATGAGCTCACTCACACTCAACCTGTCCCTAGCACTGTCGTAAGCTCTTATTAGAGTTCCAGAGTGGTGCTGCCTACGATACTGATCTGGACCCACTTTTATACTATATCCTTGGATGAAATAAGTATCTTTTATTTCTTTTGGAAACAATTGAACTATAGATTGAGCTATTTCGTTGAATTTCTCAGCATCAAAACTAAAAAAAATAATCATTATTCAATTGAAATTGCTATTACATATTTACATGAAACAGATAACAAGATAACAGAAATTTTCAATCAATATACATTATATAGTACATATTATGCAATGATTGATATACGATTCTCATTTTTTGATAAATTTAGAAACTCTTACGACAAAGGTTTTTTGGAATTTCCAGTAGACAAATCTAACTCTCTATCAATTATGATCTCACTCAATTCTTTCTTGAAAAAGATGGATCCAGTTTTCCAGTAATGATACAGAATCTGTTTTCCAATCAAAGTTAGTTTCAACAGTTTATAATAATCTCTACTCTTCTGTACTGTAAAATCAAAATAGAAAATCAAACATGTTATCAATATCAATGTCCTATGAAAACTGTATAAGAGTAGAAGTTTTTTCATATTTACAACTATCATAATACTCGTCAACGTTATTTAGGTTGACTAATGATTCAAAGCAACCAATAGCTTGATTCGACGAAGTAAGACTAGTGTTCTCATCGTTACTTATTGTTAATGTACTATTTTGTTCTTCATCTATCGAAGCAACTGCTTGTAATGAAGAACAACTATTTTTCTTCTTTTGACTGAAGATATCAATTTCTGGTTTATCCAGTACTTTAATTGAAACATCAATATTAGATAACTCATCATGAGTTTCTGTGATAAAATTGTTTGTAACGTCTTTCAGGACGTTTTTACTATGATCTATTAGTAATCTACTAGTATATTTTTCAATAAAATTTTGTAAATAACCTGATGACTCAGGTATAATATTCTTGATCTGCCTAACATTTAATGTATCGAACTTTTTCTTTCCTATTTCATGAACTGCAAGGAGTAAAAGAATTTGAGGTTAGGATTATGTTTTTTTGAAGTTTTTCAATATACTTACATTGGAAAAGTTCAATGAGATTTTCTAATCCCCAACGTTTCAGCGTCTCTCGAACTTCACTATCCATTAAGATCGCATTTGCAGTGGATTTGAATATGTATGTATATATATATATATATATATATGGCGATATTGGCGATGCAGCACGTAACGTCCAAGGTAAATACACTGCACTCAAAATTTATAGACTCGGTACCCGAAATCGTTATACCGAGGCTATCAAATTGTGATACAGTATAGAGTATCGGAAATATAGATACGCGGCATCGAAATGTTTTGGACCGGTACGCCATCTAGTGGTACCGGTAGCCTCATGCGCGGTACTATACTTTTTTGGTATTGTACTTCATGGTCCAAGCTACTCTCCGTGTAGTTCCTTTACTGTTGTACGATAGTCTGTATTATTGACACTATTATTGACTATAGTCAGTTTACAGTATACACGTACAGTAACCACGTTTTTCTTACTTTCAAACGTAAATATCTCCGCTGAAACGGCATCTGACAAAAAAAGTATATGAACCAAACTTACGCACTTTTTTCCGCACTATCTGATGATTTCATCAGGTTTAGAAAAAAATGTATTTTTCATATTATATCGATAAAACGTGTCATTATACCGCAGTAGCTAAAAAATCATAAAAACAGAAAATGACTGAAAAAAAAAATAATGGCGATTTCGAAGGGCCACAAGTGGTTTTAGCTTTTTTTAATATCATAGAACACAAATAATGGTCAAAAAAATTCAAAGTTGATGAATTCGATATTTCTATTTTCGCCATCAAAAAATACATAATTCATGAGAATGACCCATATGTGCTTTTGCTCGGGGTTATAGTGTAAGGGCTTTGTTCGCGAGAATGCCGTCGACACACTAGTGGAAAAACCCAACGTATCCCACGATCGCGGCCTACCGTTGGTCGGGCAAATGAACAAGAGCCGAAGGGAAAAGTGTGATTCTAATCACGTAATACAAAAGGACACAGTCGAAATATGGACGGGTGCGTAGTTGGAAGCGAGTTTCGAGCGGCGAACACGCAATTTCCTGGGTCCTTTGTCAGCCAGACCCTGATACTGTCGGTGTATCGTCCGGCTCCATTCAATTAACGGCTTACCTATGTGTGCGCTTGACGTTTCACATCTCAACTCATTGGGCAAACATTTTCCCGAGCGAATGGGATATTAAGGGCTGGGCAAATTGAGCGCGCCCGTTTGCCGCGCGCCGCGCATTCGCTTTCCTTTGACCCGCGGATATTTGATCTCCCGCCTGTGTTTTTGGCCCCCCCCCAACCCCTCCTCTGCACACTATATACTCGCACACGCGGAATATGCATTCGTCCGAGCGATTCATGATTATTACAGTTTCACCGTGAAGTTAATTAGCGCAAATTAAATCGCGAACGACGTTCACTCAATTGCGTCGCGTCATGAAAAACCACGCCTTTGGCGCTCCAACGTTTATTTGCTCTGTATTGGCTCAGTTCAAATAGTCCGTTAGATGTCGATTGCCGCGCGGCTTTTCGCGTGTCCGATTGAAAATTGACTTGATATAGACTTGCTTCTCACTTCGGGACTTTCTTCAGGATGCGCACAATTTTCCTTCGATCTTCGCAAACGATTAGAACAAACTGTACTTGTGCCGCTCGAAGAATAACTCTGGATGATTGTAAATGACTTTAGTGAGTAGGGGCTTTGTGGCAGCCATTCAATCTAATTATTCTACTCACCGCCGTATTCTGTCAATTATTATTCATTTTATGCATTCATATTATGTACCCATATAGAATCTCCCGCGTGAAAAAATGTCTGGCACTGTGATTTTCATTTATTCACGATCAAGTCTTGCACTATTTCCAGACCTATCCCCAGAGTTTTATCTAGGCTTTTTCGGTTACCTTGAGTTTCTGGCAATATAAGTATCTGGTACAGTTGTATGCCAGACTTATACCCACAAAAATTAATGGATTCTGAAATATAGTAATTTTGATCTTGTTATGACAATAACATAACGTTGATGATTTGTACTATCCTTGAAACTGTTGATTCAGATGATGTTGTTACTCTGAGTAAAAATTGCTTTGGAACTACTTATCGTTGTGACGGTGAGATTGATCAAATAAAAGAGAGTGTACATAAGCTAGCTTCGCGTCAACCGTCATCACTGTAACAACAAAAAAAGGTTTGAACTTGAAAATTTTTCTAAAAAAAGAAGTTACTTATCTACATCAGTGGTGTGATGGTCATAGTGGTGTCGGATGAAGAAAATTATTCAATCATTGTTAGCTAAAAATAAAAATTGGAAACATTGTGAACACTACCATTTTTTTCTCAGCAACTCAGCATTTTTTTCTCAGCAACATGGCCAAATAAGGGACATTATGATACTTTTAACAGTAACAACAGGGAGAGGAAATTCCAGTGGAATTTACGACGATAGCTATTTTTACTAGAATATATGGGTGATTCTCTGTCAAGTGAGTGAGTGAGAAAAATTCAAAAATCTGAAAAAATATCCATACATCCTATATGGGATGCCACGACGTCACTTGCGTTTTCTTAGATTTTTTTAGACCCTGTAACTCATGCTGTCAGAGGCCCAAAGTTACGAATTGCCCAATATCTGCCATATTTGTAGCAGGAATTCAAGATTAGAACGGTTCGGAGATTATGAGTTTTGTCAAAATTCCCATTGTAAAAATGATCAGGTTTCTTCGAACTTTCAGACCACCTGCAAACTTATACTATACTTTACGGCAAATTTTTAAATGCCCATGACAAATTTCCATAGAACTTGTAGTGTTTTAGTCCTACGAGTTACATTGATGTTGTTGGTTTTGTCAGCCTGTGCTACGCTACTATATCAACCATAGTAATTATTACTAGACTTGTTCTCTCCGTACATGTATACAATGTGTGAGGAAAAGCTGAAAAGAGGGGCTACAGTAGTCACGGCGAGTGTGTGTGTGTGTGTGTGTGTGTGTGTGTGTGTGTGTGTGTGTGTGTATGTGTAGAGGGCTATCTCGAGCGCTTGAATGAGTGCTTTGAGCCGGGCTCGAACAGAAGGACGTGCGATTTGCAGAGGATTGGGAAACGATCGTTAGAGCTGATAGGGCGTCTTTACCGCATCCAAATGTCCAATACCAATGCACGCGCAAGCCTCGAGTTGTTTTGAACATCGTCCGGACGAGTTTGCTCTCCCACTACAGCTCTGCATCTCTGCGAAACCCATAGCTCGAGCCGGAGAGCTGTACTGTCAAATTGATCCATAGCCAAATTTCTGCCGACCAGACACGGTCGCTTGTCCGAATTTTACCATGCATCTGTCACACTCCGAACTACCCAGCAAAACTCCCGGACGTACGTCTCATGGCGTACGTAGTCAATGGCAACGAAGTCCTTATTGCTTCATCTCACGAATATACATTTAGAATTGACTTGGAGATGTTGTTGACTCCGGGTGACCAATCATGATGAAACTTTGCGAAATACTTTTTGGGTACCTCAATAACTGCCGGATACACAGCGATTACATCTAACGAGATTCGATTTCCCCCTGAATAGCATCTGTTTTATTTCATGTACAGTATTATCTATGATTTCCTGTATGTATAGATTTATACTATCTCAGCCGTGAATCGAATCAAGTTGGACTGAATGGCCGCATGTATGGAAGTTATTGAAATATCCAAAATACATTTCGGAGAGTTTCGTCATGATTCGTTGACAACGTCTCCTAGTGAGTTACTTTCCCAAATAATCAGTTTAGAATAACGATAATGAATAACGTCTCAATGGTTACAAAGGGTGAATATGAACTCAAAAACAGTGCAAAATTGCACCACACTAACGATACTCATGGTGACACTACAGCACACGGTTGATAATGAAAGTAGTGTGCAGAGGTTGCCATTAGAGTCGTTCTTCAACAGTGAGACGTGAGAGGGGCAAGTGCACTGTGGTGCACTGTCGTTTACTCTCAGCGTTTGACTGATTTCAAGTGAATTTTTTTCACAAAAGGTTCTTCGTTGTTCATTTTGTGTTACATTTGAACTGAGAAGAACCAAAAATTTAATTAAAAGAAGAGTGAGTTGGGGGTTAAACGTAAGTAGAGTATATTTATTTCAGTTTCATAATATTTGATTCTGAATATTTTATTTGGTTCACTTGTACTTTGATACATGAAGCCATTGTTAAGTATCCAAGCACAGAGTTAAACGAAGCAAACCGTGACTTTTATCCATTTATTTCATATTCTACCCCATTTAGGTAAGATCTGAAAGTGATTTTCAATAAATATAATTTAAGTGACTATTCATTTTTGTATTACAAGATACACAATGCAATGTTATTCAGTAATAAATGTAAAAGTAAAGTGCAGTGAGGGTGAATATATCTCATGAGGGAAATTGTGTTTTTGGATTCGGCGTTAGACCCTGGAGCTGTAGTTTTTGTTGGGACACGATAACTTTCGAAGGAGTCGTCCACTCTCCTTGAAATTTTCCACACGAGTCCATTGGTGTGGCAGGATGTATACCGAATACGATTTTCAACGGTTGCTATGAGTATTCAAGGTTGCTATCAAGTATCTTCATTGTGACTTGATTTTTTCTTTTTTCATAGCAAGTTTTTACAGTGCGGCAATAACAATTGCAGAATAAAATAGACAATTAAACGGTGTTCAACTTCAAAGTGTTTTAAAAACTGCTTTTTGGAGTGAAAAATGACCGGTACTCTAACATCTTGGACAAATCATCTTGTTTTAATACTATAAGTTGATCCTAGCACCTCTACGCACCGCTATAGAGCGGTTAAAACACTCGAAATAGGAAATCGTCGTCTGGGGGGAAAAAGCAACGATCTCAGAAACGCGCTAAAGAAAGATCTATTTCGATTTAAGCCAAATAAAAAGATCTATTTCGAATTGAGCGAAATAAAAAGATCTATCTCGAATCGAGCGGAATAAAAAGATCTATCTCGAATCGAGCGGAATAAAAAGATCTAAGGTAACTGTACCCAATTTGGCACAATCGTCAGATTTCGTATTTCCGGTGCTCTCTGAGCATCAGTCGCTCTTGGGTTATGTTGGGGGAATTAAAAGAAAATTTTCGGTATCTTCCCCGCCCATTTAGCCCTTAAAACCACTCTCCTACAACACTTTGAAGTTTCACATACTGATTTTTTCACCATTTTCTTATTTCACTTTTCACACTCAACCTCAAAAATCAGGTGTCAATAATTTTTATCTCTCAAAGTGTCATTACTCTTTTTTGTGTAAAAACATCTCAGCTTTCGATTGGTCTCATCAGTTTTCCTAAAATTATTTTTTATCCTACTCAAATTGCTGTTTTTCGCATCAAAAAAAAGTGTACCCAATGTGCCCCTCTACGCGTTTTTAAATGGGAAGACTGAGTGAAATCATTGAATATTTGTATAGACATATTACGATGATTTAGACGCGTATTTTTGAGTTGTATGTTAAAAATTTTGTATAAATATCACTGGGAACATAATTGAGAGTTTATTTCAATGCCAATTGGATCGTCCCTGTAGGCCTAAATTATTTAAATTGCGATTTTCGATAGGTTAAAGTAGTCGAATGATGATTATGAAGATGGTTTCTAATAGGTATTGAGCTAAGCTTTGAGATGCCGTTCACGGAATTTTAAAATTCGAAGTCTATCATAGTCAAATTCGCGAAAAACCCTTAGGGGGGGCACATTGGGTACAGTTACCTTATTCCGAATCGAGCAGTATAGAAAGATCGTTTTCAAATCGACTTTTAAAGAAAGATCTAACTCAGATTTTACTTTATAGAAAGATCTATCTCAGGTTTAATTTTATTTTGCGGCGTTTTTTCGAGTTCGGAGTTGATGCGGTACGTGCGCACTTGAGTGCGATTGCTTGTGTGCGTGTGTGTGTGTGTATGTAAATATGTGTGTATGTGTGTGTGTAAGGACACATCTGAATGTAATATGCCAAGTTAACTTTACGTTAAACAGTTTTTGCCTCGATGGTTTCTCGTAGAAATTGGTATACATGTGTTTTTGAGGTCGCTAATAACGGATCCGGCCTCAGATTTTGAAAATTCAAATTAGAGCCTCTAAGATCACTTGTCAAAAATTTGTAAAAAAATTGAATTTTTTTAAAAATTGGTATTTATGGGTTTTTGAGGTCGCTGATTACGGATCCGGCCTCAGATTTTGAAAATTCAAAATAGAGCCTCTAAGATCACCTGACAAAAATTTGGAAATATACTGGATTTTTATGAAAATTGATTCACATAGGTTTTCGAGGTCACTGATTATGAATCCGGCCTCAGATCTTGAAAATTCAATTTAGAGCCTCTAAGATCACTTGACAAAAAATTGGAAAAAATTGAATTTTGTTGAAAATTGGTATACATGGGTTTTTGAGGCCGGATTCGTGATCAGCGACCTCGAAAACCCATGTGTACCAATTCTCAACAAAATTCAATTTTTTTCCAAACTTTTGTCAGGTGATCTTAGAGGCTCTAATTTGAATTTTTTAAATTTGAGGCCGGATTCGTTATCAGCGACCCCAAAAACACATGTATACCAATTTCTACGAGAAACCATCGAGGCAAAAACTGTTTATCGTAAATAGTTAACTTGGCATATTACATTCAGATGTGTCCTTACACACACACATACACACATATTTACATACACACACACCGCACAAGCAATCGCACTCAAGTGCGCACGTA
Organism: Aphelinus atriplicis; assembly: GCA_020882685.1. Taxonomy (NCBI): domain Eukaryota; kingdom Metazoa; phylum Arthropoda; class Insecta; order Hymenoptera; family Aphelinidae; genus Aphelinus; species Aphelinus atriplicis. Next base: position 52,535,166 of record CM037073.1, on the reverse strand, counting down.
CCGCATCAACTCCGAACTCGAAAAAACGCCGCAAAATAAAATTAAACCTGAGATAGATCTTTCTATGAAGTAAAATCTGAGTTAGATCTTTCTTTAAAAGTCGATTTGAAAACGATCTTTCTATACTGCTCGATTCGGAATAGATCTTTTTATTCCGCTCGATTCGAGATAGATCTTTTTATTCCGCTCGATTCGAGATAGATCTTTTTATTTCGCTCAATTCGAAATAGATCTTTTTATTTCGCTTAAATCGAAATAGATCTTTCTTTAGCGCGTTTCTGAGATCGTTGCTTTTTCCCCCCAGGCGACGAAATATAAAAAACCGCTGCCAAGTGCCTCAGCAGTATGCTTTCTCAAAGTATTGCAATTGAACCTCAATTTGCATTAATCACCACTCTTTGAGAAAGCAAAATGAACCTATAACTTATTTCCTCCACTCCATAGTGACGGTTGCTATGGTAAATGTCGGAGCTTCGATGTTCTTACTTCTTAGTCATCAACAGTTCCAAAAATGAACCTCCAACTGACTTTTCCCATTCCCTAGTTACGGTTGCAAGCGATATAAACACCGGTTGCTAGAGACATCAACAATGGTTTATAACGGGAAAGGTCTCTTTGATTGTTATAGAATCCCATAAATATACAAACCCAAATGATCATTTATCATGAATTATATGGGAACTTATCGAAAACACGCTAGCAACGGTTGCCATGGAATCAAACAACGGATGTTGCTGAACACCGAACTCGGTTCACATCTGCCGGAGACCGACCTGTGTGCAAAATTTCAGGACGATCGGACCATTCCTTCGAAAATTAACGTACGACAAAAAAAAAGTCAGTCTGAAGCTGAATTTTATATCTCCATAGCAACGGTTGCTAGGAGAATAAATAATGGTTGTTCCAAAATGAATGTCTTATCGATTCTCATCGATCGTCGAAAGAATTGGAGACCCATCGTGCATTGATGATGATTTTCGGAGCTTTTATCAAAAACACGTTAGCAACGGTTGCGAGGGAAATAAACAACGGAATTGGCTGAAAATTGAACTCGACCGAGATTTTGCGGCGACTAACCTGTGTGCAAAATTTCAGGACGATCGGACAATTCCTTCGAGAGTTATCGTACGACAAAAAAGTGCACGTACGTACGTACATACATACAGACATTTTCGGATTTCCATGTTTTTCGACCCGTAGATTACGAAAATCGAGGTCCCGAAGTCCGATTCGGTGGGTCGATTTTTACCCCGTTACAAAGCTTTCTCTTTGAGAAAGCAAAAGGGTGAAAAAATCAATAAGTGAAATTTCAAAGTATTGTAAATGAGTGGTTTTAAGGGCTAAATGGGCGGGGAAGGTACCGAAAATTTTCTTTCAATACTCCCAACAAGATCCGAGGGCGACTGAAACTCAAAGAACACCAGAAATACAAAATTTGACAAACGTGCCAAATTGCCTGCATTTACCTTATAGAGAAATGATAATGTGGAAGTAGTCCCATCCAATAAAGTGGACAGTCCCATCCAATTATTTTAAAAAACTAACCAGCAACTTGTTTGCTTTTGGCAAGAGCAAACATGATTTCTTTTGGCGAAATCTCGTGTCTACTCATATCCACCTCCAAATAAATTCTGTCGAGGCATAAAATTTATTTGACAAAGAACCCGGGAAAAATTCTGCCTTATTACTCTTAGAAACATTATTCGTTATTTTGGAACTCGTATCTCTTTAGAGAAATCAAATTTCTGTATTACAATACGCCGTTACACTATTGCAGGAGATCCCATAGCTGGGGGCCAGTCCAGCCAAGTTAACGAGTATCCGTGGGTCGTCTCGATACAGAACAATGGCTACCATCAGTGTGGTGGCAGCATCCTATCCAGCACCATAATTCTGACTGCAGCTCACTGTGTCATGCATCGACCACAATCGTATGTGGTACGGGTAGGCAGTAACAGAACCGACTCTGGAGGTTCATGGCACAATGTCAACGCAATAAAGCGTCACGAAAATAATAACATGACTGCAGGTCGCAATGTTATAAGAATCGCAAACGATGTGGCCTTGATAAAAGTGTTACCGCCCATCGAATTGGGTACATATGGGGCGCAGATCCAGCTGCCCAACAAAGGGTACAATGTCCTCAAGGGTACAAACGTTGTTGCCGTTGGTTGGGGGTCGATGTCAGAAGGAGGCCACGCAACGTACGAGCTCAGGAGCGTCAATCTGCAGATCGTCGACAGCAGCGAGTGCGCGAGAGGTTATAAAGATGTGACAGGCACGTAGATACACTTAAACCATTTGTACTGTACTTATGGTTATCACAAAGCAAAGGTACTTGCAAAGGCGATTCCGGTGGTCTTATTTTTTTCGAAGAAGATAAACTTCAGGTCGGAATTGTAGCCGGGGGCATCGGCTGTGCTGATTACAAGTATCCAGGAATCATCCAAGACGTTGCTTATTACCGTGATTGGATTGATAAAAACATGAAAAGTTTGTCATCATCTTAGAGGGGGCCATGCCAAAGGAGGTATATACAGAAGTTAACAATACAATGAACTAAATTCCATAAAATCAATATTCGTCGGTTTCAAGTTCATTCAGGAAATACCTTACTAATTCTATTGAATGTCTGTCCTGCCAAAATGTATCCGAAAATATAGAATACATTTCATCGTTTCGCCTTAGAACTACTATTATCTGAGAATATACTTACCCTGTCGGCTCATTTCTAACTTTCTCGAATCTAACTCACTATTTACATACTCGATCTTATTATTATATACTAGCTACATTCGGACGCGCTATGTGCGATCTACATTTCTGCGTTTTAAAATTATGTTTTATTTACACGATAAACTTTTCTATTTAATTATCAATTCATTTTAATGTTCATTTCATATTTCATTTAACTTTTATCTTTATTTCATAATGCGCAATTTTGAAACCTATATATTCTGATTTCATTCAACATCTGGCAAAGAGCATGAAGGTGGATAAATGATTGAGTGGAACTGCAGTTAATTTTTCATATAATGAGAATTAGGAATTTTCATACTCGTGAATTTTCACTTGTTACACGAGTTTTGATACCAAAAATTTACTGCTAATTTGATGCAAGAACAAGCATGCGATAAAATTGTGCATGCATGTCTAGACAATATTCATGCATACTTTCAGATTGACCAATTGAAAGTTTAATGGAATAAATTAAAAAAGAAAAATTCACTGGAATGTTCCGGTGAGTTATTTCGAAAACATAGCTGTTTTCCTATTTGATGACGAATTCATTAATCAGATGATGCGTAACTCTATCTTATCATGTCTACGAAAACTGTGATTAATGAATTTTTATAAATGACTCTCGAGATATATTTAGAAATGACATGACAATAGCTCGATTAATTTTCCAATTACATCGTATTCCAATCGTGGATGATTGTCAGATATCATCAGTAAAGATAAGTCAGAGTTTCATTATAAATTATCGATCCAGTGGTCAACTCTTCAGACACTCGTATTTCGCGACAAGCATACTTACAATCCTCAGCTGCTAAAATGTCTTTGACCAAAAACCTCGTTGTCGCAGCTTTAACCATTGCATTAGTGTTTGTTGCGGTGAACTGTCAGTCCCACGATTTGATACACGGCATCAGACAACCAGGTGACCAGCTGGTCTACCAAGAAAACATAGTGAAGAGCTCGAAATGGCTGCAGGTCGTCACAGTTCAGAAAGTTTTCAACGTCACTAACACCTACAACATCACTCAGGTTAGAGCTTCGGACCAGAAAAGTAACGGGAATGGAGCCTACGTTTCAGTGATCCGTGGTGGCTCAGGTTACAACATGGTCGAATTGAAATTCAAGAGTCAAAGAGGCCATGGTATCAACTTCAGAGTAGAATTATATGCAAGGCCACGTTACTGAGCATGTTTCAAAGACTCAACAGTTACTCCGAGTAACTATTTTGCTCCATTTGGTTCTATGCAGTGTATCGACAAAATATCAATGTAAATACAAAAGTTTAGAAAAATGACAATTGTAGTATTTCTATTTTTCCATCATGTAACATCAACACCGACAAAATCACTTCTGCGCCAAAAAAAAGGAGTGTTGAGTTACTGTCAGGAAATATAATGAGTTTATTTGGAGAAAATTGGTATCAATACTCTAGGATTACATGTAAAGGTGAATGGAGTAAGTTGTGCGAAATTGTTTTCTAAATGTTCTATTATTCTAGTTATCACTCGATCAACCCTAAAAGTATACCAAGTGTCCCCTAACATAGATATACACTTTTCTCTTATATTGAGAATCCGTTTTATTGGTCAACACCTTCTATAATAGTTGTTTTCTTTATATAATTCATATGTTAAAGATACTGTCGAAGAATTTCAATTATTTAATTCTCTTATCGCTAACTAGATTTCATGATTTTAACACAAGTAGAGTACAAATTGATGCCTCTTACGAAGTAAGACATATGCAATTCTGTCCGCGAAGAAAGACACATATCGCGCACCCAAGAATTTTTCAACGTAAGAAAATACATGGAATGAAGGCTTAGAATGAGTAGTTAGTTAACAAAAAAAACAAACCTTTTATTCAGTTCGATTGTGGTTTTTCTTTCTTCGTTTTTCTCCTTTTTCCTTCGCGGAAGAATAATTGCGAGATGTGTCTTTCTTTGTAAGAGGCATCGAAATAATGATGAAAAAGTCTTCATCTACGATATTACGTATAACACGGGTATTCAGTTGTCATTAGAAACATCGATGGATTGAGTTTGAGTCTCGAGCAAATTCCAGAAAGTTTGTATTTTTCAAGTAAATGTAATAAAATATTTGGATATTTTAAGATATTGGTATTTCAAAGATGATGGAGATTAATTGAATAGTGTTATTTTCATTGAGCTGGTATCTTGACATCTTTTAACACAGAACTTTGCCTTCATTGTTACGTCTTGAACCGGATGCTGACAAGACGGTTACGCAGCCTTATCAGCCAAGTGGTTTTCGTTAAAGCGAATCTTCAAATGTTCGATGAAGATACTGATCACTCAACGAAGCTATTCGATGGAAATAAAATCAACTCAGCGTTCGTTCAATCGATAAGGCTCATTTCGGCCAGAGAGTGACAAGGGCGTAATAATGCTAGGTGAGTCATTATAGTTAGAGCGCGGGCCGCTGAGCGAGCTGATGACGTTCTCAGTGTGTTCTGAGTGGGGATAGGTTGAAAACAAATAAACAACTATACTCGAGTTATACAAATCATTCAATCACCGTGATAAAACGACAAAATGAATCGCGTTCGCAAATCGTTTCACATTCGATGTCACCCGATAACATTGCATAAATTCCACTCGTGACTGATATCTAATTCAGTCTCACACAATAACACTGCATGAATCACACCCGCGAATTACGTAACATACTGAATTTTGGATATCTTATACTCTTCTACCCACTCGTGATTTGTGATATCTATGAACTAAACGTCATTTGCTCCGCTGACTCTAATTTTCAAATACTTAAACCATACGCGCGAATCATACCAACTTCGACTTCACCCTTTAAAACCATATGGATTCATTTCAGGAATGATGACCTGCAATGAGTGAATCCATAAGTTTCTGTACATTAATTAATGATGGAAATAAAATTGATGGACGATACATTTTAAAAAATCCAAGAAACTGAATAAACATCTGATACTTAGTTTTTCTATGATATTAAAATGATTGCAAAAATCTCAAATTGTGATCAATCCAATCACGGAAGTAAGCAATGTTTTGGTAAATTCCTGGATACAAGTGATTACCGCAGGCGAGGCCACCAGATACGATTCCGAACTGAATATTATCTTCTTCGATAATAAGTGGACCACCAGAATCACCGTGGCAAGCGCTTCTGCCCAAATCAGAAGCGCAGATCTGATGTCTTCGTTTCACCGCCGTTCCTGACTTATCTCCATAAGCTCTGGAGCACTCGCCACTGTCAATGACGCGCAGATTGACGCTCCTGAGCTCATACATCGTTTCACCTCCTTCTGACGCCGACCCCCAGCCAACGACGCTCGCATTTGTACCCGGGACGGCAAAATATTTTTTCCCGGCCAGCCGTATCACAGCACCGTTTTCGCCTAAGTTGATGGGTGGTGACACTTTTATCAAGGCCACATCGTTCAAGATATCGTGGATACTGCGAGCATTAACTTCAAAGTCTTCATGCTGTCTTATAGCGGTGACATAGTGCCACGAGCCTCCGGAGTCGGTTCTTTCACTGCCTACGCGTACAATATATGATTCTGGTGGATGCTTGACACAGTGAGCCGCGAGAGCAACAAAATTCAGCTGTCATTGTAAATTAAAACGAGCTAAGATTTAGAGCTCAACTGGATTTCTATTCTCAATAAATATTTCATCTTTGAGTTGCAAGCTTTTTCCTTTGGTATCGTTGCGTTCATTTACATCCTATATTTTTTCAGCAAAAAAATCTTGCAGATCTTAGGCCAACACTGACCTATATCACGCACAATAATTCTGGATTAGACACGGAACGAGAAAACAATACTCGGGCAATCACCGATCCGTCTATTTGTATACCACGGTTTGCGCTCTCGCTATCGGAGGAAACTCCTCTGGACGACCTCGTTTGGTCTCTTTGCCTGTAGGAAAAACAGAAGAATATCGAAGAGAATCATACGCACGATGAAGTTCTGACACGTGATTCAATTGGTTATCTCGACAGCGAGAAACAATGTCTCTTGGACCCTTATCTTTTTCTAACGTAGCTTCCCCTGATATGAGCCGTTACTACATAACGTTGAATGTGAGTTCCCCAACGCGGCTCAAGTTAAACGAGAGGTCTACTGAATATTTCCAAAATGAGTCAAATCGGATTCGATTTTTATCTTTGTTCGCTGACAACACTCCAGTCCAGTGATCGAAAATCAGGAGGATACTGGTTCGAATCTAGTATTTTTCCTCTTGCAATCACGTTTGTAAATGATTTGAAATGGTTCACTGAGCCCGATAAATCAACGTTCATCGTTAAAACTCGCAGACGTGAAGTTAATTCGATTTAGTAAATATATAGTTGGAAGTAATTTCATTTCTGTTACCCAACGATTTTTGCCCTTCAAGGTCGTTTTTCAGTATATTTTAAAATATAAAGAGCGTTCCAAACCTCATCAACATAATCCCAAGTACAGTCATATGAATAGTGAGTTACATTTGAGAAAGTTAGAAATGAGTTGACAAGGTTTATGGCCAGATGAGACTAGTTCTTGGTGCAGAGAATTTAGGGCAAGTTGATAGGATAATCTGTTCTATATTTTCGGGTACATTTGGGCAGGATGGGCATTCAGAAGAAATAGTAAGGAACTTTTTGAATGATAGCCAATGAATTACATTTATTTAATTGAATGTAGGTTATGTTCCTTATTCATTTTTTGTTCACAAAGCATCTCCTGCGCGTCGATTTGATAGATTTATTGTAAAAATATTGACATAGCGTAATCGTTTGTTTACATTTGAATTCCAAGTTTTAACGTGAAAGGTAGAATAAGTTCTTGCGTATCCGAGCGATGGATTTTACACGATGTCGAATCTGGTTCCAGATGCGTAGATTGGTGTTATTTCTTATACGTGAGCTCGCGATGCAATACTTGAGAACAGATGGAAAACAAATTCCTGAAAATCCAGATAGCTGGATAAACATGTGAACCTCGGTTTTTCTGAATATTCAGACGATTACAATTTTTTTGAGTTTTCATCAATCCAATCTCGGTAATACGCAACGTCCTGATAGATTCCAGGATACCGAGGATCAGCGCAGCCGAGACCCCCGGCTATGATTCCAATCTGGATATCTTGTGCGGTAACCAGCGGACCACCAGAATCGCCACTGCAAGCATCCCTGCCCCAACCATAAGCACAAAGCTGATGGTTTAATCTTACCACTGTGCCTGTATCGTCTCCATAGTCCCTCGCGCACTCGTCACGATCGACGATATGCAGGCTGGTGCTTCGTAGTTCTAAGGTTATTGGGCCTCCGGCTGCCATCGACCCCCAACCAACGACGCTCACATTTGTACCCGCAGTGGCGACATAGTCTACTTCCGCCAGCTTGATCTTATTCCGGAATCCGTCTAACTCGATGGGCGGCGAAACTTTTATCAAAGCCACATCGTTTATGGCGTGAAATTTCACGTCAAATCTTTCATATCGCTTTATCGCGACGACGTTGTGCCACGAACCTCCCGAGTCGGTTCTGGCACTGCCTACCCGTACTATATACGATCGTGGCGGGTGGATGACACAGTGAGCTGCAGTCAGGACTAAGGTTCTGGATATGATGCTGCCACCACAATTGTGGAAGCCACCTATCTGTATCGATGCGATCCATGAGTACGTTTGAATATCGCTCAGCTGGCCACCGACTATAGGACTTCCTGTAAGAATATAAAGATCTATACAGCTGTTGGATTTCTCAAAAGAGACCCAGTTTCCAAGATAATAAATAATGTACCTGGGGGTAATTGATCACCTAAGGGGCTATTCATTTATTACCAGTACTCAATACGCCTTTTGAATGAATATTCTGGGTGGATGGAATGACCGGTTACTCGGCGAATGCGGACCAAACGCCACTTGAGGGGATAACATGATGAACATGGGGGTCAAATATGAAGTATCTGACGTGTTCTATAAGGTCCTAGTAGATGTTCTGTCGTAACATATATTTCTAATCGTCAACATGTAACGTCAAAATTTTTCTTGGATCGATTATTGGGTGGAACAACCCGAGGAAAGTTATACATAAGTTTATCTAAAGAAATATCATTCTTGCTACGAAAAAGAACAAGTTACCCGTTGACCTTTTCAAAACAGATACGATTGCCAGGGACATTTCGCCCTTCATCGAGTCTCAATAAAGTCCAAATAACAAAATGGAATTGTGGGTTATAAAGCTGGCCTGACATCCCGCTATTCCATCTTGTTATTTGGGCGATAAAACTTACCGAGAACTTGGCAAAAGAATAACGAGGCAATAACTGGGACTATCATATCTGGTAAATTTTGAGATACTTGAGAACTGTTGACCTCTGACGACTGACTGAAAGAATCACTGGGAAAAAAACCGCTGCCAAGTGCCTCAGCAGTATGCTTTCTCAAAGTATTGCAATTGAACCTCAACTTGCATTAATCACCACTCTTTGAGAAAGCAAAATGAACCTCTAACTCATTTCCTCCACTCCATAGTAACGGTTGCTATGGTAAATATCCGAGCTTCGGTGTTCTTACTTCTTAGTCGTCAACAGTTCCGAAAATGGACCTCTAACTGACTTTTCCCACTCCATAGTAACGGTTGCTAAGGACGTAAACAATGGTTGCTATGGTAAATGTCGGAGCTTCGATGTTCTCACTTCTTAGTCACCAACAGTTCCAAAAATGGACTTCAAACTGACTTTTCCCACTCCATAGTAACGGTTGCTAAGGACGTAAACAACGGTTGCTATGGTAAATGTCGGAGCTTCGACGTTATTACTTCTTAGTCATCAACAGTTCCGAAAATGGACCTCCAACTGACTTTTCACACTCCATAGTAGCGGTTGTTAAGGACGTAAACAACGGTTGCTATGGTAAATGTCGGAGCTTCGATGTTCTTACTTCTTAGTCATCAACAGTTCCAAAAATGAACCTCCAACTGACTTTTCCCATTCCCTAGTTACGGTTGCAAGCGATATAAACACCGGTTGCTATTAGAGACATCAACAATGGTTTATACGGGAAAGGTCTCTTTGATTGTTATAGAATCCCATAACTATACAAACCCAAATGATCATTTATCATGAAGTATATGGGAACTTATCGAAAACACGCTAGCAACGGTTGCCATGGAATCAAACAACAGATGTTGCTGAACACCGAACTCGGTTCACATCTGCCGGAGACCGACCTGTGTGCAAAATTTCAGGACGATCGGACAATTTCTTCGAAAGTTATCGTACGACAAAAAAGTGCACGTACGTACGTACGTACATACATACATACAGACATTTTCGGATTTCCATGTTTTTCGACCCGTAGATTACGAAAATCGAGGTCCCGAAGTCCGATTCGGTGGGTCGATTTTTACCCCGTTACAAAGCTTTCTTTCTGAGAAAGCAAAACCAAGCTGGACCTCGATTTTCGTAATCTACGGGTCGAAAAACATGGAAATCCGAAAATGTCTGTATGTATGTACGTACGTACGTACGTGCACTTTTTTGTCGTACGATAACTTTCGAAGAAATTGTCCGATCGTCCTGAAATTTTGCACACAGGTTAATCGCTACAAAATCTCGGTCGAGTTCAATTTTCAGCCAAATCCGTTGTTTATTTCTCTAGCAACCGTTGCTAACGTGTTTTTGATAAAAGCTCCAAAAATCATCATCAATGCACGATGGGTCTCCAATTCTTTCGACGATCGATGAGAATCGATAAGACATTCATTTTGGAACAACTATTGTTTATTCTCTTAGCAACCGTTGCTATGGAGATACAAAATTCAGCTTCAGACTGACTTTTTTTTGTCGTACGTTAATTTTCGAAGGAATGGTCCGATCGTCCTGAAATTTTGCTCACAGGTCGGTCTCCGGCAGATGTGAACCGAGTTCGGTGTTCAGCAACATCCGTTGTTTGATTCCATGGCAACCGTTGCTAGCGTGTTTTCGATAAGTTCCCATATAATTCATGGTGAATGATCATTTGGGTTTGTATATTTATGGGATTCTTAAACAATCAAAGAGACCTTTCCCGTATAAACCATTGTTGATGTCTCTAGCAACCGGTGTTTATATCGCTTGCAACCGTAACTAGGGAATGGGAAAAGTCAGTTGGAGGTTCATTTTTGGAACTGTTGATGACTAAGAAGTAAGAACATCGAAGCTCCGACATTTAACATAGCAACCATTGTTTACGTCCTTAGCAACCGTTACTATGGAGTGGGAAAAGTCAGTTGGAGGTCCATTTTCGGAACTGTTGATGACTAAGAAGTAATAACGTCGAAGCTCCGACATTTACCATAGCAACCGTTGTTTACGTCCTTAGCAACCGTTACTATGGAGTGGGAAAAGTCAGTTTGAAGTCCATTTTTGGAACTGTTGGTGACTAAGAAGTAAGAACATCGAAGCTCCGACATTTACCATAGCAACCATTGTTTACGTCCTTAGCAACCGTTACTATGGAGTGGGAAAAGTCAGTTAGAGGTCCATTTTCGGAACTGTTGACGACTAAGAAGTAAGAACACCGAAGCTCGGATATTTACCATAGCAACCGTTACAATGGAGTGGAGGAAATGACTTAGAGATTTATTTTGCTTTCTCAACGAGTGGTGATTAATGCAAGTTGAGGTTCAATTGCAATACTTTGAGAAAACATACTGCTGAGACACTTGGCAGCGGTTTTTTCGTTGGTTTTCTTTACGTGGTTGGGAGTCATTTCACCTCTGCTTTCCAAGGATTTTGGTCTTCCAAGGTTGTTTTCCAATACATTTCAAAATATTTGATATTTGTTTCTGGGTTCTTCTAATTATAAAGATGATTACAATTAGTGTTTTCATCAATCCAATCACGGCAATAGACAACGTCTTGATTGATTCCTTGGTAATCTCCTTCGATAACCAGCCAACAATCAGAATCGCTATTGCAAGTGTTCCTCGGTAGGACATAGGTACAGATCAAATGTTTTAATTGTGCCTGACTTATCTTTATAATCTCTTGCACACTCGCCCCTGTTACCGATCTGCAGGCTAGTTTTCCTCGGCAAATAGATTGAGCGGCCTTCGTGTTCCATCGACCTCCAACCAACAGCCGTTACTTTTGTGCCCGCGGTGATGACGTACCCTTTTTTGGGAAACCAAATCTGAGCCCCATATCTGTCTAAATCAATGGGTGTCAACACAATTATCAATGCCACATTACTTATGATTCGGGGATTCTTGATACTAGGTCAGATAGTCGATTTGTGTCGCTTTATGGCGGTGAAATAATGTACCTCCAGAGTTGGTTCTGGTGCTGCCAATCCATGCAATACATGAGTTTGATGGTTCCTCGGCGCAGTGAACCGTAGTCAGGATTTTGGTGCTGTATATGATACTGTCACTACTCTGGTGGTAGCAATCTCTCCGAGAATCTCTCTGTATCCAGACGATCCACGGGTACTTGTGAATTGGGTTGGACTTTCCCCCGACTATGGGATTTCCTGAAATTCCGGGAACATCTGTTGCTTTCGGAGGCGGGAGGAATTTTGTCGCGGCTGGTCGCATTCACTCTCTCATCCTTACTGCGGCGTCACAGTGATAAGGCCACGGAACTACTATCCACAAGTGTGTTAAGACACTATCCGAATTGTGAGAACGCTTCTAATAAGCAGTGTCTCTCGATGATTGGCGGAGACCACTTGACTCAATCCTACTACGAATTAAAAACCCGTATTTTTATTCGCGTATAAAGTTCAACCTTCTATGATTCGCTCACTTCCAATAATGAGCAACTCATGTAACAGGAGGGACTGGGGTAAATTTCAACCCAGTGTAATGGTTCTGAGATTCTAACGAAGTATGAACACTAGGATTAAGGAAAAACCGCTGCCAAGTGCCTCAGCAGTATGCTTTCTCAAAGTATTGCAATTGAACCTCAACTTGCATTAATCACCACTCTTTGAGAAAGCAAAATGAATCTCTAACTCATTTCCTCCACTCCATAGTAACGGTTGCTAAGGACGTAAACAACGGTTGCTATGGTAAATATCCGAGCTTCGGTGTTCTTACTTCTTAGTCGTCAATAGTTCCGAAAATGGACCTCTAACTCATTTCCTCCACTCCATAGTAACGGTTGCTAAGGACGTAAACAATGGTTGCTATGGTAAATGTCGGAGCTCCGATGTTCTTACTTCTTAGTCATCAACAGTTCCGAAAATAGACCTCCAACAGACTTTTCCCACTCCATAGTAACGGTTGTTAAGGACTTAAACAACAGCTGCTATGGTAAATGTCCGAGCTTCGATGTTCTTACTTCTTAGTCATCAACAGTTCCGAAAATGGACCTCCAACAGACTTTTCGCACTCAATAGTAACGGTTGCTAAGGACGTAAACAATGGTTGCTATGGTAAATGTCGGAGCTCCGATGTTCTTACTTCTTAGTCATCAACAGTTCCGAAAATAGACCTCCAACAGACTTTTCCCACTCCATAGTAACGGTTGTTAAGGACTTAAACAACAGCTGCTATGGTAAATGTCCGAGCTTCGATGTTCTTACTTCTTAGTCATCAACAGTTCCGAAAATGGACCTCCAACAGACTTTTCGCACTCAATAGTAACGGTTGCTAAGGACGTAAACAATGGTTTCTATGGTAAATGTCGGAGCTTCGATGTTCTTACTTCTTAGTCATCAACAGTTCCAAAAATGGACTTCAAACAGACTTTTCCCACTCCATAGTAACGGTTGTTAAGGACTTAAACAACAGCTGCTATGGTAAATGTCCGAGCTTCGATGTTCTTACTTCTTAGTCATCAACAGTTCCGAAAATGGACCTCCAACAGACTTTTCGCACTCAATAGTAACGGTTGCTAAGGACGTAAACAATGGTTTCTATGGTAAATGTCGGAGCTTCGATGTTCTTACTTCTTAGTCATCAACAGTTCCAAAAATGGACTTCAAACTGACTTTTCCCACTCCATAGTAACGGTTGTTAAGGACTTAAACAACAGCTGCTATGGTAAACGTCTGAGCTTCGATGTTCTTACTTCTTAGTCATCAACAGTTCTAAAAATGGACCTCCAACTGACTTTTCCCATTCCCTAGTTACGGTTGCAAGCGATATAAACAACGGTTGCTAGAGACATCAACAATGGTTTCTACGGAAAATGTCTCTTTGATTGTTATAGAATCCCATAAATATACAAACCCAAATGATCATTTATCATGAATTATATGGGAACTTCAAAAACACGATAGCAACGGTTGCCATGGAAATAAACAACGGATGCTGCTAAACACGTTCACATCTTTCGGAGACCGACCTGTGTGCAAAATTTCAGGACGATCGGGCTATTCCTTCCAAAGTCATTGTACGACAAAAGAAAAAGTCAGTCTGAAGCTGAATTTTGTATCTCCATAGCAACGGTTGCTAAGAGAATAAACAATGGTTGTTCCAAAATGAATGTCTTATCGATTCTCATCGATCGTCGAAAGAATTGGAGACCCATCGTGCATTGATGATGATTTTTGGAGCTTTTATCAAAAACACGTTAGCAACGGTTGCTAGAGAAATAAACAACGGATTTGGCTGAAAATTGAACTCGACCGAGATTTTGTAGCGACTAACCTGTGTGCAAAATTTCAGGACGATCGGACAATTTCTTCGAAAGTTATCGTACGACAAAAAAGTGCACGTTCTTGAAATAGACACACTTTCCAAGATAATATGAATAATGTGCCTGTGGGAACTACGGTAACAGTTTGCCCGGATTCATTGCTGAGTAAAGCGACTCCGTTGAGAGAGGTTTTATGAAGTAAGATGAGGGATGGCCGTTTTACCTGCATAGTCGCCTCATAAACATGTAAACTAGTACTAACATATGGGAAGTTACTATTTTGGGAAGAGAATTCCACAGAGAACGTTGCACAGTACATCGAATACTTTAATTTCATGCCTCGAAAGGATATTCTCCATTGATTTTGAGGTGGACAGGGGTACACAAAAAGACTTTGAGATTCTAAGAGAAAAATGAAGTTTGATCGCGCCAAAGAAAAACAAGTTGCTGCTTAACTTTTAAGCTCAACTTCGTCCCTTCTCGATATGTATAGTAAAAGAATCGTGGAATACAAATTTACCAAGAACTTGCGAGAAGCATAATGAAGCGATAACGGAAAGTAGCATGTCTGGTGAATTCTGAAACACTTTGGAAACTAATATCAATTTACTACAGACTGAAGATATCACTTCGAATAGAACATAGATAAGATAATAAAATAGCTGATTTATGATATTTAAATATGTTACGAAATGTGTAAATACGTGCACGTTACGTAGATTCACCAGGAACACGTTTTACACATCAATCTTTAACTTACATGTAAGCTAATATTAAAATTAACTAACAATGGAATATTTTTTGAGTCAGTTCCTTGTATAATGTTTATGAGAATCATTTCTTATCTTTTGCTTTCTAAAAGAGAAAGCTTTGTAATGGGGCAAAAATCGACCCATCGAATCGGACTCCGGGACCTCGATTTTCGTGATCTACGGGTCGAAAAACATGGAAATCCAAAAGTGTCTGTATGTATGTATGTGTGTGTGTGTGTGTGTGTGTGTGTGTGTGTGTGTGTGTGTGTGTGTGTGTGTGTGTGTGTGCGTCCCGTTTTTTTTTCGTCCACGATAACTCTCGAAGAAATGGTCCGATCGTCTTGAAATTTTGCACACAGGTTAGTCGCGGCAAAATCTCGGCCGAGTTCAATTTTCAGCAGAATCCGTTGTTTATTTTCTTAGCAACCGTTGCTAAGGTGTGTACTTTTTCGTTTCTTTCGTCCACGATAACTCCCGAAGGAATGATCCGATCGTCTTGAAATTTTGCACACCGGTTAGTTGTGACAAGATCTAGTCCGAGTTAAATTTTCAGCGAAATCCGTTGGTTATTTCCCTAGCAACCGTTCCTAACGTGTTTTCTCACAAATCCTTATGAGTGCTCATTGGGGCAAGCCGGAAAATCAGTTTTAAGTCACACTCGGTGGCCAAGGACACTGAATTATTATATTTTCTCCATAACAACCGTTGTTTACCTCCCTAGCAACCGTTACGAAGGTTGGAAATTATTAATTTATTACCTATTTCCATCACTTTCGACGGCAAAGGACACAAAATCTTCTCAACTAGCTCCTTATCAACCGTTGTTTACCGCCCTAGCAACCGTTGCTAAGGGGAAGAAAAATTCATGTAAGTTTTGTTTCCAGTATTCTCAACGTGCTGTAGACAAAAGTGGGAAAATTTGGTGTCTTTTGCCGTTCAAAAAGATCAAAATAGATTTTGAATTGATCATTTCCAACCTCAGCCGTCCAAAATTTGATCAAATAATAAGAGAGCCCGGGCAGACATCAACATTCGCGACAAAGTTTGGTCAGTTGAAAAAGAACGACACTTTACAGTCACAAAAACACCAGGTCCGAATGCTCCATTCATTGAGGAAGCGATACGAATTGAACTGATTAAATAATTATTTTGTCATTTTTGAAAAATAAATGATAGTATCTAGGCTAGTGGAATGGTGAAAATATAGGTTTGGGACGCGTTTGTGGGTGATGTTGAAGCCGCTTTGAGAAAGCATACTGCTAAGGCACTTGGCAGCGGTTTTTTTTCATAGTATATTACACTACAAGGGACGAATGTCGATCATTCTTCCCGGCGGAGAGGTTGCCCCCCGAGGCGAAGCCGAGGGGGGCTATCTGCCGGGAATGATGATCGACTATCGTCCCGTGTGGTGTATACTATTTTTCTTAATAGCCGGCCGAAAATTCGTGGTCCATGAACCACCGCGACGCGAAAACTTGCAAGCAGGGAGAATTCGTCTGCTTCACAGTCGCGGCCATGTTCCGCGTGCGTGGCAGCGCTGCTACTGCAAGAGCAGACATGCAGCTGATCTAAAAACCGCTACCAAGTGCCTCAGCAGTATGCTTTCTCAAAGTATTGCAATTGAACCTCAACTTGCATTAATCACCACTCTTTGAGAAAGCAAAATGAACCTCTAACTCATTTCCTCCACTCTATAGTAACGGTTGCTATGGTAAATATCCGAGCTTCGGTGTTCTTACTTCTTAGTCGTCAACAGTTCCGAAAATAGACCTCTAACTGACTTTTCCCACTCCATAGTAACGGTTGCTAAGGACGTAAACAATGGTTGCTATGGTAAATGTCGGAGCTTCGATGTTCTTACTTCTTAGTCACCAATAGTTCCAAAAATGGACTTCAAACAGACTTTTCGCACTCCATAGTAACGGTTGCTAAGGACGTAAACAACGGCTGCTATGGTAAATGTCGGAGCTTCGACGTTATTACTTCTTAGTCATCAATAGTTCCGAAAATGGACCTCCAACTGACTTTTCACACTCCATAGTAACGGTTGCTAAGGACGTAAACAACGGTTGCTATGGTAAATGTCGGAGCTTCGATGTTCTTACTTCTTAGTCATCAACAGTTCCAAAAATGAACCTCCAACTGACTTTTCCCATTCCCTAGTTACGGTTGCAACCGATATAAACACCGGTTGCTAGAGACATCAACAATGGTTTATACGGGAAAGGTCTCTTTGATTGTTATAGAATCCCATAAATATACAAACCCAAATGATCATTTATCATGAATTATATGGGAACTTATCGAAAACACGCTAGCAACGGTTGCCATGGAATCAAACAACGGATGTTGCTGAAGACCGAACTCGGTTCACATCTGCCGGTGACCGACCTGTGTGCAAAATTTCAGGACGATCGGACCATTCCTTCGAAAATTAACGTACGACAAAAAAAAAGTCAGTCTGAAGCTGAATTTTGTATCTCCATAGCAACGGTTGCTAGGAGAATAAACAATGGTTGTTCCAAAATGAATGTCTTATCGATTCTCATCGATCGTCGAAAGAATTCGAGACCCATCGTGCATTGATGATGATTTTTGGAGCTTTTATCAAAAACACGTTAGCAACGGTTGCTAGAGAAATAAACAACGGAATTGGCTGAAAATTGAACTCGACCGAGATTTTGCGGCGACTAACCTGTGTGCAAAATTTCAGGACGATCGGACAATTCCTTCGAGAGTTATCGTACGACAAAAAAAAGTGCACGTACGTACATACGTACGTACGTACATACATACAGACATTTTCGGATTTCCATGTTTTTCGACCCGTAGATTACGAAAATCGAGGTCCCGAAGTCCGATTCGGTGGGTCGATTTTTACCCCGTTACAAAGCTTTCTCTTTGAGAAAGCAAAAGGAACGAAGGACTTTTATCATCTGCTAACATTTACGACCCGAGCGAAGTGAGGGTTGTTGGTTAGCAGATGATCAAAAGTCCTGAGAAAAAAACTAGATTATTCATGTCAAGTAGATATTTTGACATTGTAAAATTTGATAGGTAAGACGGGCGTAATAATAAATAGACAAAAGTTAGAAACTCGAACTATTGGAATTGTGAAAGTTCACGTGACACCCCGATATATTGGGGAAAATAAACACAGGCCTTATGGGCGAAAACAGTTTTTTATTTTATTTACGCTTTCTCAGGACAAAATACTCCGAGGTAGTAAGAAAAATCATTTCAAATTATTCTTCTCTAAGATTTTGTTCTATGTCTGTTTGATTGCTTTCATTCTTCTAGGTAAGGTAAAAGGTGAGGAGCGTAGAGGCCCCCACACAGACGTCGTGACAACGAAATTTATCTGTCAACAATGGCGGAGACCCCGTCCTTTGGGCCCTCCTCGTCGGCCTTGCTCACGCTCAACAGCCAACAGCCTCGGATCCGCGTTGCCGCCTCCCCTAGCAGAATAGGGCAAAGCCCCCTTATCAATAACGGGTACACGGCTGCGAATGCCGTCATGGCTCGCGCACGTCAGTAGCAGAGCGAGGCACGACTAACGTTCTTTCGATAAGTGAACGGGACCGTCCTTATGACGCCCGTTAAATGACGAGAAGCGTAACTTAAATGTCTACGAGTACTGCCTTATGAGTATTGAAATTTGTATGCTTCATTTATGATACGTTAAATTCGCGCTTCACTGACAGTTTTGTCAATTATATCGCGCTGGTCGGCGAGGCTGTGCAGCCCGGCGAGGTAGGCCCCGGGCGCAGCGGTCGCCCACTGGCCATTGCCGGCGGAGCATTGGGCGGCTCGATAGGTACGGCGCGCGTCGTCCGCATACCCTTCGCGCGGTCGAAGAAGCCGAGTGGCTTGGCGGGCCTCGCACGTGGCGTCCGTATGCGGTTCACAGCGAGCGAAAAGAGATTGAACGGCCCAACGGGTCCCACGCGCTTCGTCTGTGCTGTATGCGCGCTTTATTATACTGGACGCGCCTAATGCGACGCTCTTCTTAATCCGATGTCCGCCTCGCTTATATCCGGGTATCTCGCGCTCCTCAAACATTGATTTCGGCGTTCTTCCGTCTATCCTTTTAATTATAATTGCCACGGCGGCAGCTCGGGCCAGATGTTCGACAAGAAACGCGCCGCAATCGTTGTTTGTCATTCCTCGCGCCTCTCAGGCCTACGACTCGCTTGACATGGGACGCGATCCCGCACAGACAGATTGCGAGATGTGTCTTTCTTTGTAAGAGGCATCGAAATGGAGATGGAAAAGTCTTCATCTACGATATCTCGTATAACACGGGTATTCAGTTGTGATTAGAAACATCGATGGATTGAGTTTGAGTCTTGAGCAAATTCTAGAAAGTTTGTATTTTTCAAGTAAATGTAATAAAATATTTGGATATTTTAAGATATTGGTATCTTAAAGATGATGGAGATTAATTGAATAGTGCAATTTTCATTGAGCTGGTATCTTGATATCTTTTAACGCGGAACTTTGCCTTCATTGTTACATCTTGAACCGAATCCTGACAATACGGTTACGCAGCCTTATCAGCCAAGTGGTTTTCGTTAAAGCGAATCTTCAAATATACTAGAAATAATCTCTCACTCGCCATCGCTCGCTCGAGACTTTCGTGTGGATTTTAATTAAAAACGTCTACAAAATATTTTGAAATCTTAAATATTCAATTCAGTTTTAGTAAGTTGTACTTGAAATTTTTATTGTAAATAAATATCAATCGACATCATGATGCATTTAAATTATAGCCCTCGATCTTCTCTTCCGACCCATCACACCCAATATTCTTCAAATCATCATTTCCCAAGTTGTTTATCAGATAGAAAATTGGAGAGAAATGGTTTTCGGCAATGCATGACCTTCTATGTCGTAGATTACGCCCCCGCGTCTACTTTTTTTGGATTTTTCACCTCAGATCATGAAAGCGCTCATTTTCCTCTATAAATCTGCAAAATAAAATTTTGAATAGATAACCCATTTATATTATTTTTTCGACGTTTTTCTGGAATCAAACGTCAAATAAATGTTTTTATGGTCAATACGCCCCCACAATATCAATTTTTCCAACACATAGCCAGTTCAAACTGTAGCTCTTGACCTCCTCTTGCGACCCATCGTACCGAATATTCTTCCAATCATCATTTTCCAAGTTGTTTATTACTTCAAAATCTTTCGTAGGACGAAAATTTGACTATGCATAATTTTCTATGACATAGATTACGCCCCCACGTCTATTCTTTGGATTTTTCATCTCAGATTATGAAAATGCTCGGGCTCCTCTATCGATCTGCCAGACCCGATTTCAAAATAATCTAACAAAACATTGTTTCCAAGAGCAAAATATGGGAATCATAATTTGTGTACGGATTAATTTTAATATAATGTAGATATGCCAGAGCTGGTTCGATGAAGATACTGATCACTCAACGAATCTGTTCGATTAAAATAAAATCATCTCGGCGTTCGTTCAATCGATAAGGCTCATATCGGCCAGAGAGTGACGAGGGAGGAGAGGGCGTAATATTGCTAGGTGAGTCATTATAGTTAGAGCGCGGGCCGCTGAGCGAGCTGATGACGTTCTCAGTGTGTTCTGAGTGGGGATAGGTTGAAAATAAATAAACATATTTTACCTAACTTTAACAATTAATTTTGCTGGAGACAACCGAATAAGCGGACCAGCATTGACTGTTCGAAAACTGCATGATAGGAGAGAAAAGATTTGTTTATTTGTAAAAAAGAAACCGCAGATATATTTCAACTGAAAACTAAACTGTATTTGCTCCGCTGAATTTCAACTCAACTATACTCAAGTTATGCTAATCATACCAACTTTGATCACACGTGTTAAAACGACAAAATGAATCGCGTTCGCAGATCGTTTCACATTCGATGTCACCCGATAACATTGCATAAATTCCACTCGTGACTGATATCTCATTCAATCTCACACAATAACACTGCATGAGTCGCACACGCGAATTACATAATATACCGCAAACTGAATCTTTAATTGTATACCATTTCTACCCATTCGTGATTTGCGACATATATGAAATAAATGTCGTTTGCTCCGCTGACTCTAATACTCAAACACTTGAATCATGCGCGCGAATCATATCAACTTCGACTTCACCCTTTAAAACTATATGGATTCATTCCAAGAATGATGACCTGCAATGAGTGAATCGATATAAGTTTCTGTACATTGATTAATGATGGAAGAATTGAAAATTGATGGACGATACATTTTAAAAAATCCAGGAAACTGAATAAACATCTAATACTTAGTTTTTCTAGATATTAAGATGATTGCAAAAATTTCAAATTTTCATCAATCCAATCCCGGAATAAGGAATGTTTTGGTAGATTTCTGGATGCCGGTGATTACCGCAGGCGAGGCCACCAGATACGATTCCGAACTGAATATTATCTTCTTCGATAATAAGCGGACCACCAGAATCACCGTGGCAAGCACCTCTGCCCAAATCAGAAGCGCATATCAGATGTTTTCGTTTCACCCACGTTCCTGACTTGTCTCCATAAGCTCTAGCGCACTCGCCACTGTCAATGACGCGCAGATTGACGCTCTTGAGCTCATACATCATTTCACCTCCTTCTAACGTCGACCCCCAGCCAACGACGCTCGCATTTGTACCCGGGACGGCAAAATACTTTTTCTCGACCAGCTGGATCTGCGCCCCATATTTGTCTAACTCTATGGGTGGCGATAACTTTATCAATGCCACATCGTTCAAGAGATCGAAGACGCTGCGAGTAGCATTTATAAAATATTCGTGCTGCCTTATAGTGGTGACATAGTGCCACGAGCCTCCAGAGTCGGTTCTGGTACTTCCTACCCGTACAACATACGACTCTGGCGGATGTTTGGTGCAGTGAGCTGCAGTCAGTATTGTGATGTTCGATATGATGGTGCCACCACACTTGTGGTAGCCATCTCTCTGTATCGAGACGACCCACGGATACTTGTTAACTTGGCTGGGCTGACCTCCAATTATGGGATCTCCTGCAATAGTGAAACGACATATTTATACAGCAGATGAATTTCTTGAAATAGACACACTTTCCAAGATAATATGAATAATGTGCCTGTGGGCACTACGGTAACAGTTTGCCCGGATTCATTGTTGAGTGAAGCGACTTCGTTGAGAGAGGTTTCATGAAGTAAGATAGGAGATGGTCGTTTTACCTACATAATCGCCTCATAAACATGTAAACTAGTACTAACATATGGGAAGTTATTATTTTGGGAAGAGAATTCCACAGAGAACGTTGCACAGTACATCGAATACTTCAATTTCATGCCTCGAAAGGATATTCTCCATTGATTTTGAGGTGGACAGGGGTACACAAAAAGACTTTGAGATTCCAAGAGAAAAATAAAGTTTGATCTCGCCAAAGAACAACAAGTTGCTGCTTAACTTTTAAGCTCAACTTCGTCCTTTCTCGATATGTCTTTATATAAAAAAGTGATGGGGGTCAAAGTGAAGCCAGTTAACTCGTGATTTGATTGGTGTAAGCCTAACCACGTGACGAGTCGAGTAAAATATAGATATAGATAGTGAATGCAGGCAAGCGAAAAACAAAAGAACAATAAATTCTGAGCTTTAGGCACGTACTGTAGTCTTAAAAAGAAAATAAAAAGTTTTGAGGTTGAAACAACCAAATCTTCTTACCAGATGTTGAGTAAAATCTGTATACAGGTTTTGAAATTGTGCACAAGGAAATAGAGCGTAAATCGCGCGCAGCGCGTCTGAATGTAGCTAGTATAGTAAAACAATCGTGGAATACAAATTTACCAAGGACTTGCCACAAGCATAATAAAGCGATAACGGGAAGTAGCATGTCTGGCGAATTCTGGAACACTTTGGAAACTAATATCAATTTACTACAGACTCAAGATATAATTTCCAACAGAATATAGATAAGATAATAAAATAGCTGGTTTTTGATATTTTGATATATTGCGAAATTCGCGAATATGCTAATGTACGTTGCTAAGCTGCGTAAGCTTATATTGAAATTAACTAACTCTGGAATATTTTTTGAATCAGTTCTTTGTATAATGTGCATGAGAATCATTTTGCTTCCTCAAAGAGAAAGCTTTGTAATGGGGCAAAAATCGACCCACCGAATCAGACCTCGGGACCTCGATTTTCGTAATCTAAGGGTCGAAAAACATGGAAATCCAAAAGTGTCTGTATGTATGTATGTGTGTGTGTGTGTGTGTGTGTGTGTGTGTGTGTGTGTGTGTGTGTGTGTGTGTGTGTGTGTGTGTGTGTGTGTGTGTGTGTGTGTGTGTGTGTGTGTGTGTGTGTGTGTGTGTGTGTGTGGTGTGTGTGTGTGTGTGTGTGTGTGTGTGTGACGTGTATGTATGTACACTGAGAAAAAAAGTCAGTCAAAACAACTGCCACTGCCAATGAATACGCACAACTGCCGCGGTGCCATTGATTTAACAGAAAATGATATTGAAACAAAGAAGTATCAGTTGGACTAATGAGTATTTAGTTAACCCAAAGTATTTATGTATGTTGAATTGACTGAAGCGAGTTACTTTGATTGAATAGGTGAGGATCCATTGTAACAATTGCTTTTTTTGGTTAAAATAACAACGTATTCGTTGGAACGATCAACGTATTCGCGGGTTGATCTTTCCAGAGTTCCAGGGTGCGCGTCTTTCTCGCAAGTGACGGGAAACGAGGACGGTTTGTATATGGGACGTTCCACGTCAAGTGAGCATGGTCAAAATTTTGTTCGAGATTCTGCATTGACAAATTGATTGGTATCCATCCCCAGAATACTCAAAAATTTCTTCAGATTTTTAGGTGCATGTATGTGGAAGTTAGTCTGTGCACTCAAAACCTGAATTATTCAAAATTTAACTTTTTTCTCAATTTTGAGAGCCCAAATAATCTTGTATATGTGTGAAAATGAAAAAAAGTTGAGTACAAAAATTATGCTGAATACTACAAAGATTATAAAAAAAAATTGTTTGACACCAGAATCCTCCATCCGGATAGGCTACTCTATTAATTAAACATGTTTCAACCAGTTTGGCTATGTTCGCCCACTTATTTTTGACCTTTCAAGTATCCGTACAAACCTCTGTTCGATAGCTTGAAAATGGTCTCATACATTTTTTGGAGAAATTCCAATATCTCCTGCAATTAATTGTTCAAATCTGCAATATCACAATCCCCTTCTTGTTAGTTTCAACACATCAGGTCCACGATGAAGCTCACAGTGAGGATATCATGCCTTTGGGTCATCAATCTCAGCCAAACTCTACAGATATGTTCCCTGACACTGGATCAAGCTACCGGTAGAGTTTGGAGTTCCAGCGCTGCCTTGTTATAGAACTTTTTATGACTTTAGACTGAGGCAGCTATATATAGATATACATATGTGCCTTGATTTGTCTAAAATTCACATAATTTTCATAATTTCATCAAGAAAATGATGTATTTCACTTTGTTTGGTACTATGAATAAATATTAACTCATGTAATTGACTTATATTGTGTGAACTGCAAGGCTAAGGTTGGAAAGCTATTGACCGGTTGTCTCAAATCACATTCCTGGTTAATGTTTGTAATTTCATGTGTAAATAACTTGCATGTGATTTGAGACCACCCGTCAACAGCTGTTCACACAATATAAGTGAAACCATAAGTTATAATATTCATTCATAGTACCAAACAAGGTGAAATACATTATTTTCTTGATGAAATTATGAATATTATGTGGATTTTAGACAAATCAAGGCAGATATGTACATCTATATGGGACGTTCCACGTCAAGTGAGCATGGTCAAAATTTTGTTCGCAATTCTGCATTGACAAATTGATTGGTATCCATCCCCAGAATACTCAAAAATTTTTTCCGATTTTTAGGTGCATGTATGTGGAAGTTAGTCTATGCACTCAAAACCTGAATTATCCAAAATTTAACTTTTTTCTCATTTTTGAGAGCCCAAATAATCTTGTATATGTGTGAAAATAAAAAAAAGTTGAGAACAAAAATTATGCTGAATACTACAAAGATTATAAAGAAAAATTGTTTGACACCAGAATCCTCCATCCGGATAGGCTACTCTATTAATTAAACATGTTTCAACCAGTTTGGCTATGTTCGCCCACTTATTTTTGACCTTTCAAGTTATACGTACAGACCTCTGTTCGATAGCTTGAAAATGGTCTCATACATTTTTTGGAGAAATTCAAATATCTCCTGCAATTAATTGTTTAAATCTGCAATATCACAATCCCCTTCTTGTTAGTTTTAACATATCAGGTCCACGATGAAGCTCACAGTGAGGATATCATGCCTTCGGGTCATCAATCTCAGCCAAACTCTACAAATATGTTCCCTGACACTGGATCAAGCTACCGGTTGAGTTTGGAGTTCCAGCGCTGCCTTGTTATAGGACTTTTTATGACTTTAGACTGAGGCAGCTATATATAGATATACATATGTGCCTTGATTGTCTAAAATTCACATAATTTTCATAATTTCATCAAGAAAATGATGTATTTCACTTATTTGGTACTATGAATAAATATTAACTCATGTAATTGACTTATATTGTGTGAACTGCAAGGCTAAGGTTGGAAAAGCTATTGACCGGTTGTCTCAAATCACATTCCTGGTTAATGTTTATAATTTCATGTGTAAATAACTTGCATGTGATTTGAGACCACCCGTCAACAGCTGTTCACACAATATAAGTGAAACCATAAGTTAATATTCATTCTGGAGGATTCTGGTGTCAAACAATTTTTTTTTATAATCTTTGTAGTTTTCAGCATAGTTTTTGTTCTCAACTTTTCTTCAGTTTCACACATATACAAGATTATTTGGGCTCTCAAAAATGAGAAAAAAGTTAAATTTTGGATAATTCAGGTTTTGAGTGCATAGACTAACTTCCACATACATGCACCTAAAAATCTGAAAAAATTTTTGAGTATTCTGGGGATGGATACCAATCAATTTGTCAATGCAGAATTGCGAACAAAATTTTGACCATGCTCACTTGACGTGGAACGTCCCATATAATAAAGGCCGATTAAGTATATGGCCCTCAACATGCGTATGCGAACATTATAGGTGTATGTATGTATATGTATTTGCGATGTGTCTCATGTCAGTATTGCGACTGCGTTGTAAGTGCGAGAGCGAAATAATATCAAGATAAATAATAATAATAATAATAATAATAATAATAATAATAACCAATGTATGTTAATAGGCGCTTCTTTGAATTTCTGGTGATTCGGCTACCTCACCGAGTCTAAGGGCGGCATATATATATATATATATATATATATATATATATATATATATATATATATATATCACATACCCCTAGGCACATACCCCGGAGGTGATAGCTTTAGGAAGAAAAAAAAAAAAATCACATACCCCGGAGGTGATAGCCTTAGGAAGAAAAAAATATATATATATATATATATATATATATATTCAACATTTTTCCCTTTCAGTCTTGAATACGTTCAATGGTTGTTCAACACTTTATGATCGTAAAGTTAACTGCCACGTCCATTGAATTGAAGGAAAAAAATCATTGTGCATATTCATTGGCGAATGGCTGTTGTTTCAACTGACTTTTTTTCTCAGTGTATGTATGTATGTGTGTAACGTTTTTTTTCGTCCACGATAACTCTCGAAGAAATGGTCCGATCTTTTTGAAATTTTGTACACAGGTTCGTCGCGGCAAAATCTCGGCCGAGTTCATTTTTCAGCAAAATACGTTGGTTATTTCCTTAGCAACCGTTGCTAAGGTGTGTATTTTTTCGTTTCTTCCATCCATGATAACTTTTGGAGGAATGGCCCGATCTTCTTGAAATTTTGCACACCGGTTAGTTGTGGCAAGATCTAGCCCGAGATCAATTTTCAGCAAAATCCGTTGGTTATTTCCCTAGTAACCGTTTTTAACGTATTTCCTCACAAATCCTAATGAGTGCTCATTGGGGCAAGCTGGAAAATCAGTTTAAGTCACAGTCGATGGCCAAGGACACTGAATTGTTCTATTTTCTCCATAGCAACCGTTGTTTACCTCCCTAGCAACCGTTACGAATGTTGGAAATTATTCATTTATGACTTATTTCCATCATTTTTGACGGTAAAGGATACAAAATCTTCCCAATTAGCTCCTTAGCAACCGTTGTTCACCGCCCTAGCAACCGTTGCTAAGGGGAAAAAAAAATTCATGTAAGTTTCGTTTCCAGTATTTTCAACGTGCTATAGAGAAAATTGGGAAAATTTGGTGTTTTTTGCCCTCGAAAATGATCAAAATAGATTTTGAATTGATCATTTCCAACCTCAGCCGTCGAAAATGATCAAAATGAGTCTTCAAGTGTGCTAAATACGGACTGGATCGATTTTGACCGCTATTAAACCGTATGACAGTCACAAGATGAATTGATTGAAAAATTATGCAGGTCAAAATGTCTCGCATCGTGTAGAACCTAGAACCGTTTGCTTTGTTGCATTTGATCAAATAATAAGAGAGCCTGGGCAGACATCAACACTCGCAACATAGTTTGGTCAATTGAAAAAGAACGACACTTTACACAGTCACAAAGATACGAATTGAACTGATTAAATGATTTTTTTGTAATCTTCGAAAAATAAATGATAGTATCTACGCTAGTGAAAAGGTGAAAATACAGGTTTGGGACGCGTTTGTGGGTGATGTTGAAGCCTCTTTGAGGAAGCATACTGCTAAGGCACTTGGCAGCGGTTTTTTTCCTTTTAGATCATTTGAAATTACTTTTTTCCATTCGTCCAGGTAAGGTAAAAGGTGAGGAGCCTGGAGCGTGAGAGCGTAGAGGCCCCCACACAGATGTCAGGCCAAATAGCGTCAGGGTGAACCACCCGCTAGAAGTGTATTGTTCATTGTTTCGAACTTGTGAAACTGAGTGCATGACTTCATGCTCGTTACCATCATAGCAACATCAGAGAAAAGAAAGAGGCGTGATCTCTCTTCGCAACGAGAGCAACAAAATTCAGCTGTCATTGTAAATTAAAACGAGCTAAGATTTAGAGCTCAACTGGATTTCTATTCTCAATAAATATTTCATCTTTGAGTTGCAAGCTTTTTCCTTTGGTATCGTTGCGTTCATTTACATCCTATATTTTTTCAGCAAAAAAATCTTGCAGATCTTAGGCCAACACTGACCTATATCACGCACAATAATTCTGGATTAGACACGGAACGAGAAAACAATACTCGGGCAATCACCGATCCGTCTATTTGTATACCACGGTTTGCGCTCTCGCTATCGGAGGAAACTCCTCTGGACGACCTCGTTTGGTCTCTTTGCCTGTAGGAAAAACAGAAGAATATCGAAGAGAATCATACGCACGATGAAGTTCTGACACGTGATTCAATTGGTTATCTCGACAGCGAGAAACAATGTCTCTTGGACCCTTATCTTTTTCTAACGTAGCTTCCCCTGATATGAGCCGTTACTACATAACGTTGAATGTGAGTTCCCCAACGTGGCTCAAGTTAAACGAGAGGTCTACTGAATAGATTCCGACCGCGGCGTTCGAGGCGGTCGGAGGTGTTTCGTGCGCGAGCGCCTGGCCGGCCTGTTCGCCGCGGTTGGTCTCAATTTTTCAAGTTCTGTAGTGACTTTTCGTTTTCCTTTCCTTTTTCGTTTTTCGCTTCTTGATTGTTTTTTTTTTGTATAGTTCTTGCTCTTTCACTGGTCGATTACTGGTTGCTTTTGTGACATTGTCCCTTCAGATTTCTTTTCTTGTTTCCCCGCATCAGTTTCATGGTTTTTCTGGTGAGTTTGGTTCCAGAAGCTGGAAGCCAAAAGCTGTCCAGTGATTGAAATCAGAATCGATTTTGCTGCTTCATCTTTATCTCTTCAAACTCTGGTATTGGTACTTATTCTGCAATTTTGTTTCTTCAAGATAGTTTTTCTTCTTCTCTTTTTATTCAGGTTGGTTGATTGTGTTTTTCTTTTTTCTTTTTTTTTCTTCTCTTGATTGTTGATTGGAGTTTCAGTGAAAGTTTTGACGGATAGTTGAAGGATATTACGAGGATCGTCTTTCCGCTGATCGGTTGTATCTGTTCGTGAAATTCCATCTATCATAATTTTGTGTCTTCAAACTTATCAATAATAATCCGATGAGAGGATTTTTGGAATATTTTTCTTGTATAAAATCGTCATCATCGGTATTGTGTTTTTAAGTCTAAGGTTCGTTATACAGATCATAATTTATATATTACGATGAAGGTGATTTGTCAGTGTTTATGTTTACATTTTGGAGGGCCCGGTAACGGTCTTCATTATCCGGATCGACTCTGATTGAGCTTTTGTTGTGTTATGTTGTTTACTTTCATCTATTGATATCTCATATATTTCGCTCCAACTTATATTGGTGCGGAAATCATGAGGGACTTTCTGATTTATTATGTGTGATTGTTTTTCCTTTTTCTTCTTGTTGTTCTCAATTTCCAGAAATTATACAATTGACGCCGAAATACGATTTCTAAGTTGTTACAAATTTTGACAATAATGTAACCATTCTAGTGAGTACTATTTGAATCTGGCGGCGGCTAGGAGCTATCAGCGCATGCGCTGGTGGACGTCGCTGTATCAGCCGACGCCAGATCTGAAATCTTTTCTTCATGGACTCTGACAAACTCTGAGTTCTCATTTGACGTTTTTCTAAGTGGAACAAATTAATTAGATAGTTCCTTTTCCCTTTATCGTCTTTGTTTTAAAAATTTCACCCAAGGTCCAGAGAGGTTCATGGTAGCCCAGTACATACCCTAGTTGGTATAACTGGATTCAAGGAGAAAAAAAAAAGGTCTACTGAATATTTCCAAAATGAGTCAAATCGGATTCGATTTTTATCTTTGTTCGCTGACAACACTCCAGTCCAGTGATCGAAAATCAGGAGGATACTGGTTCGAATCTAGTATTTTTCCTCTTGCAATCACGTTTGTAAATGATTTGAAATGGTTCACTGAGCCCGATAAATCAACGTTCATCGTTAAAACTCGCAGACGTGAAGTTAATTCAATTTAGTAAATATATAGTTGGAAGTAATTTCATTTCTGTTACCCAA
Source organism: Aphelinus atriplicis (assembly GCA_020882685.1). Lineage (NCBI taxonomy): Eukaryota > Metazoa > Arthropoda > Insecta > Hymenoptera > Aphelinidae > Aphelinus > Aphelinus atriplicis. The sequence goes on along the minus strand of CM037073.1, from coordinate 52,504,903 downwards.
CGATTTTTGCCCTTCAAGGTCGTTTTTCAGTATATTTTAAAATATAAAGAGCGTTCCAAACCTCATCAACATAATCCCAAGTACAGTCATATGAATAGTGAGTTACATTTGAGAAAGTTAGAAATGAGTTGACAAGGTTTATGGCCAGATGAGACTAGTTCTTGGTGCAGAGAATTTAGGGCAAGTTGATAGGATAATCTGTTCTATATTTTCGGGTACATTTGGGCAGGATGGGCATTCAGAAGAAATAGTAAGGCACTTTTTGAATGATAGCCAATGAATTACATTTATTTAATTGAATGTAGGTTATGTTCCTTATTCATTTTTTGTTCACAAAGCATCTCCTGCGCGTCGATTTGATAGATTTATTGTAAAAATATTGACATAGCGTAATCGTTTGTTACATTTGAATTCCAAGTTTTAACGTGAAAGGTAGAATAAGTTCTTGCGTATCCGAGCGATGGATTTTACACGATGTCGAATCTGGTTCCAGATGCGTAGATTGGTGTTATTTCTTATACGTGAGCTCGCGATGCAATACTTGAGAACAGATGGAAAACAAATTCCTGAAAATCCAGATAGCTGGATAAACATGTGAACCTCGGTTTTTCTGAATATTCAGACGATTACAATTTTTTTGAGTTTTCATCAATCCAATCTCGGTAATACGCAACGTCCTGATAGATTCCAGGATACCGAGGATCAGCGCAGCCGAGACCCCCGGCTATGATTCCAATCTGGATATCTTGTGCGGTAACCAGCGGACCACCAGAATCGCCACTGCAAGCATCCCTGCCCCAACCATAAGCACAAAGCTGATGGTTTAATCTTACCACTGTGCCTGTATCGTCTCCATAGTCCCTCGCGCACTCGTCACGATCGACGATATGCAGGCTGGTGCTTCGTAGTTCTAAGGTTATTGGGCCTCCGGCTGCCATCGACCCCCAACCAACGACGCTCACATTTGTACCCGCAGTGGCGACATAGTCTACTTCCGCCAGCTTGATCTTATTCCGGAATCCGTCTAACTCGATGGGCGGCGAAACTTTTATCAAAGCCACATCGTTTATGGCGTGAAATTTCACGTCAAATCTTTCATATCGCTTTATCGCGACGACGTTGTGCCACGAACCTCCCGAGTCGGTTCTGGCACTGCCTACCCGTACTATGTACGATCGTGGTGGGTGGATGACACAGTGAGCTGCAGTCAGGACTAAGGTTCTGGATATGATGCTGCCACCACAATTGTGGAAGCCACCTATCTGTATCGATGCGATCCATGAGTACGTTTGAATATCGCTCAGCTGGCCACCGACTATAGGACTTCCTGTAAGAATATAAAGATCTATACAGCTGTTGGATTTCTCAAAAGAGACCCAGTTTCCAAGATAATAAATAATGTACCTGGGGGTAATTGATCACCTAAGGGGCTATTCATTTATTACCAGTACTCAATACGCCTTTTGAATGAATATTCTGGGTGGATGGAATGACCGGTTACTCGGCGAATGCGGACCAAACGCCACTTGAGGGGATAACATGATGAACATGGGGGTCAAATATGAAGTATCTGACGTGTTCTATAAGGTCCTAGTAGATGTTCTGTCGTAACATATATTTCTAATCGTCAACATGTAACGTCAAAATTTTTCTTGGATCGATTATTGGGTGGAACAACCCGAGGAAAGTTATACATAAGTTTATCTAAAGAAATATCATTCTTGCTACGAAAAAGAACAAGTTACCCGTTGACCTTTTCAAAACAGATACGATTGCCAGGGACATTTCGCCCTTCATCGAGTCTCAATAAAGTCCAAATAACAAAATGGAATTGTGGGTTATAAAGCTGGCCTGACATCCCGCTATTCCATCTTGTTATTTGGGCGATAAAACTTACCGAGAACTTGGCAAAAGAATAACGAGGCAATAACTGGGACTATCATATCTGGTAAATTTTGAGATACTTGAGAACTGTTGACCTCTGACGACTGACTGAAAGAATCACTGGGAAAAAAAACCGCTGCCAAGTGCCTCAGCAGTATGCTTTCTCAAAGTATTGCAATTGAACCTCAACTTGCATTAATCACCACTCTTTGAGAAAGCAAAATGAACCTCTAACTCATTTCTTCCATAGTAACGGTTGCTATGGTAAATATCCGAGCTTCGGTGTTCTTACTTCTTAGTCGTCAACAGTTCCGAAAATAGACCTCTAACTGACTTTTCCCACTCCATAGTAACGGTTGCTATGGATGTAAACAATGGTTGCTATGGTAAATGTCGGAGCTTCAAATTTCTTACTTCTTAGTCATCAACAGTTCCGAAAATGGACCTCCAACTGACTTTTCACACTCCATAGTAACGGTTGCTGAGGCCGTGAACAACGGTTGCTATGGTAAATGTCGGAGCTTCGATGTTCTTACTTCTTAGTCATCAACAGTTCCAAAAATGAACCTCCAACTGACTTTTCCCATTCCCTAGTTACGGTTGCAAGCGATATAAACACCGGTTGCTAGAGACATCAACAATGGTTTATACGGGAAAAGTCTCTTTGATTGTTATAGAATCCCATAAATATACAAACCCAAATGATCATTTATCATGAATTATATGGGAACTTATCGGAAACACGCTAGCATCGGTTGCCATGGAATCAAACAACGGATGTTGCTGAACATCGAACTCGGTTCACATCTGCCGGAGACCAACCTGTGTGCAAAATTTCAGGATGATCGGACCATTCCTTCGAAAATTAACGTACGACAAAAAAAGTCAGTCTGAAGCTGAATTTTGTATCTCCATAGAAACGGTTGCTAGGAGAATAAACAATGGTTGTTCCAAAATGAATGCCTTATCGATTCTCATCGATCGTCGAAAGAATTGGAGACCCATCGTGCATTGGTGATGATTTTCGGAGCTTTTATCAAAAACACGTTAGCAACGGTTGCTAGAGAAATAAACAACGGAATTTGCTGAAAATTGAACTCGACCGAGATTTTGTAGCGACTAACCTGTGTGCAAAATTTCAGGACGATCGGACAATTCCTTCGAGAGTTATCGTACGACAAAAAGTGCACGTACGTACATACATACAGACATTTTTGGATTTCCTTGTTTTTCGACCCGTAGATGACGGAAATCGAGGTCCCGAAGTCCGATTTGGTGGGTCGATTTTTACCCCGTTACAAAGCTTTCTCTTTGAGAAAGCAAAAAGATTAGAAGTCAATCAATATTAGCTACATTCAAATTTGTTACTATTTTTGTTACTATTTTTGAGAGTTATCGTACGACAAAAAGTGCACGTACGTACATACATACAGACATTTTCGGATTTCCATGTTTTTCGACCCGTAGATTACGAAAATTGAGGTCCCGAAGTCCGATTCGGTGGGTCGATTTTTACCCCGTTACAAAGCTTTCTCTTTGAGAAAGCAATAAAGCTTATATGATTGAAATGTATAGCTTGGTTTTGCTTTCTCAAAGAGAAAGCTTTGTAACGGGGTAAAAATCGACCCACCGAATCGGACTTCGGGACCTCAATTTTCGTAATCTACGGGTCGAAAAACATGGAAATCCGAAAATGTCTGTATGTATGTACGTACGTGCACTTTTTGTCGTACGATAACTCTCAAAAATAGTAACAAAAATAGTAACAAATTTGAATGTAGCTAATATTGATTGACTTCTAATCTTTTTGCTTTCTCAAAGAGAAAGCTTTGTAACGGGGTAAAAATCGACCCACCAAATCGGACTTCGGGACCTCGATTTCCGTCATCTACGGGTCGAAAAACAAGGAAATCCAAAAATGTCTGTATGTATGTACGTACGTGCACTTTTTGTCGTACGATAACTCTCGAAGGAATTGTCCGATCGTCCTGAAATTTTGCACACAGGTTAGTCGCTACAAAATCTCGGTCGAGTTCAATTTTCAGCCAAATCCGTTGTTTATTTCTCTAGCAACCGTTGCTAGCGTGTTTTCGATAAGTTCCCATATAATTCATGATAAATGATCATTTGGGTTTGTATATTTATGGGATTCTATAACAATCAAAGAGACCTTTCCCGTATAAACCATTGTTGATGTCTCTAGCAACCGGTGTTTATATCGCTTGCAACCGTAACTAGGGAATGGGAAAAGTCAGTTGGAGGTTCACTTTTGGAACTGTTGATGACTAAGAAGTAAGAACATCGAAGCTCCGACATTTACCATAGCAACCATTGTTTACGTCCTTAGCAACCGTTACTATGGAGTGGGAAAAGTCAGTTGGAGGTCCCTTTTCGGAACTGTTGATGACTAAGAAGTAATAACGTCGAAGCTCCGACATTTACCATAGCAACCGTTGTTTACGTCCTTAGCAACCGTTACTATGGAGTGGGAAAAGTCAGTTAGAGGTCCATTTTCGGAACTGTTGACGACTAAGAAGTAAGAACACCGAAGCTCGGATATTTACCATAGCAACCGTTACTATGGAGTGGAGGAAATGAGTTAGAGGTTCATTTTGCTTTCTCAAAGAGTGGTGATTAATGCAAGTTGAGGTTCAATTGCAATACTTTGAGAAAGCATACTGCTGAGGCACTTGGCAGCGGTTTTTGGAACTGTTGATGACTAAGAAGTAAGAACATCGAAGCTCCGACATTTACCATAGCAACCATTGTTTACGTCCTTAGCAACCGTTACTATGGAATGGAAAAAGTCAGTTTGAAGTCCATTTTTGGAACTATTGACGACTAAGAAGTAAGAACACCGAAGCTCGGATATTTACCATAGCAACCGATGTATACGTCCTTAGCAACCGTTACTATGGAGTGGAGGAAATAAGTTAGAGGTTCATTTTGCTTTCTCAAAGAGTGGTGATTAATGCAAATTGAGGTTCGATTGCAATACTTTGAGAAAGCATACTGCTGAGGCACTTGGCAGCGGTTTTTTTAGAAGAGTAAATATGTGAGAACGTACGTTCAAACCCATCTTTTGTAGTTATTATGTACACACTCGTCGCCTCGAGCTATGACGCGATATCATTGTAGCTAATATTGATTTAACTGGCATTGGAATTCTTCTATGAGGTAGTTTCGGGGGTTTGCCACGTACGCGTTCGACGCCTCAAGCTACCACACGTGTATAATAAAATGGCTTATATTAAATTTGAATAACACGGAAATCTCTTTGACTCTCTCAAAATGATAGTCTTTTGATGGCACAAGAATAGATCTCTCGAATCGAACTTCAAAACCTTCATTGTCGTAATATAAGGGTAGAGAAACTTGAAACTTAAACTTCTCAGTGACAATTCAATTCCAACATATGAAAATGCAGTCTATCTGAGAGTCAAGTCGTGTTTCTATAATTTATCATACACTCAAGAAAATTGATCATATACTTGAATACTGAAATTTCACTTTTTCACAGTTAATCTCAGTTTCAAGGAATCGAGGCCGCTGAACAAATAACGAATTAGGAAAACAATCGATATGAAATGAACAGAAAAGTACATATTTACGAAAAGTGAGCAAAAATAGTAACAAATTTGAATGTAGCTAATATTGATTGACTTCTAATCTTTTTGCTTTCTCAAAGAGAAAGCTTTGTAACGGGGTAAAAATCGACCCACCAAATCGGACTTCGGGACCTCGATTTCCGTCATCTACGGGTCGAAAAACAAGGAAATCCAAAAATGTCTGTATGTATGTACGTACGTGCACTTTTTGTCGTACGATAACTCTCGAAGGAATTGTCCGATCGTCCTGAAATTTTGCACACAGGTTAGTCGCTACAAAATCTCGGTCGAGTTCAATTTTCAGCCAAATCCGTTGTTTATTTCTCTAGCAACCGTTGCTAGCGTGTTTTCGATAAGTTCCCATATAATTCATGATAAATGATCATTTGGGTTTGTATATTTATGGGATTCTATAACAATCAAAGAGACCTTTCCCGTATAAACCATTGTTGATGTCTCTAGCAACCGGTGTTTATATCGCTTGCAACCGTAACTAGGGAATGGGAAAAGTCAGTTGGAGGTTCACTTTTGGAACTGTTGATGACTAAGAAGTAAGAACATCGAAGCTCCGACATTTACCATAGCAACCATTGTTTACGTCCTTAGCAACCGTTACTATGGAGTGGGAAAAGTCAGTTGGAGGTCCCTTTTCGGAACTGTTGATGACTAAGAAGTAATAACGTCGAAGCTCCGACATTTACCATAGCAACCGTTGTTTACGTCCTTAGCAACCGTTACTATGGAGTGGGAAAAGTCAGTTAGAGGTCCATTTTCGGAACTGTTGACGACTAAGAAGTAAGAACACCGAAGCTCGGATATTTACCATAGCAACCGTTACTATGGAGTGGAGGAAATGAGTTAGAGGTTCATTTTGCTTTCTCAAAGAGTGGTGATTAATGCAAGTTGAGGTTCAATTGCAATACTTTGAGAAAGCATACTGCTGAGGCACTTGGCAGCGGTTTTTGGAACTGTTGATGACTAAGAAGTAAGAACATCGAAGCTCCGACATTTACCATAGCAACCATTGTTTACGTCCTTAGCAACCGTTACTATGGAATGGAAAAAGTCAGTTTGAAGTCCATTTTTGGAACTATTGACGACTAAGAAGTAAGAACACCGAAGCTCGGATATTTACCATAGCAACCGATGTATACGTCCTTAGCAACCGTTACTATGGAGTGGAGGAAATAAGTTAGAGGTTCATTTTGCTTTCTCAAAGAGTGGTGATTAATGCAAATTGAGGTTCGATTGCAATACTTTGAGAAAGCATACTGCTGAGGCACTTGGCAGCGGTTTTTTTAGAAGAGTAAATATGTGAGAAGGTACGTTCAAACCCATCTTTTGTAGTTATTATGTACACACTCGTCGCCTCGAGCTATGACGCGATATCATTGTAGCTAATATTGATTTAACTGGCATTGGAATTCTTCTATGAGGTAGTTTCGGGGGTTTGCCACGTACGCGTTCGACGCCTCAAGCTACCACACGTGTACAATAAAATGGCTTATATTAAATTTGAATAACACGGAAATCTCTTTGACTCTCTCAAAATGATAGTCTTTTGATGGCGCAAGAATAGATCTCTCGAATCGAACTTCAAAACCTTCATTGTCGTAATATAAGGGTAGAGAAACTTGAAACTTAAACTTCTCAGTGACAATTCAATTCCAACATATGAAAATGCAGTCTATCTGAGAGTCAAGTCGTGTTTCTATAATTTATCATACACTCAAGAAAATTGATCATATACTTGAATACTGAAATTTCACTTTTTCACAGTTAATCTCAGTTTCAAGGAATCGAGGCCGCTGAACAAATAACGAATTAGGAAAACAATCGATATGAAATGAACAGAAAAGTACATATTTACGAAAAATGAGCAAAAATAGTAACAAATTTGAATGTAGCTAATATTGATTGACTTCTAATCTTTTTGCTTTCTCAAAGAGAAAGCTTTGTAACGGGGTAAAAATCGACCCACCAAATCGGACTTCGGGACCTCGATTTCCGTCATCTACGGGTCGAAAAACATGGAAATCCAAAAATGTCTGTATGTATGTACGTACGTGCACTTTTTGTCGTACGATAACTCTCGAAGGAATTGTCCGATCGTCCTGAAATTTTGCACACAGGTTAGTCGCTACAAAATCTCGGTCGAGTTCAATTTTCAGCCAAATCCGTTGTTTATTTCTCTAGCAACCGTTGCCAACGTGTTTTTGATAAAAACTCCGAAAATCACCATCAATGCACGATGGGTCTCCAATTCTTTCGACGACGATAGATGAGAATCGATAAGACATTCATTTTGGAACAACCATTGTTTATTTTCCTAGCAACCGTTGCTATGGAGATACAAAATTCAGCTTCAGACTGACTTTTTTTGTCGTACGTTAATTTTCGAAGGAATGGTCCGATCGTCCTGAAATTTTGCACACAGGTCGGTCTCCGGCAGATGTGAACCGAGTTCGGTGTTCAGCAACATCCGTTGTTTGATTCCATGGCAACCGTTGCTAGCGTGTTTTCGATAAGTTCCCATATAATTCATGATAAATGATCATTTGGGTTTGTATATTTATGGGATTCTATAACAATCAAAGAGACCTTTCCCGTATAAACCATTGTTGATGTCTCTAGCAACCGGTGTTTATATCGCTTGCAACCGTAACTAGGGAATGGGAAAAGTCAGTTGGAGGTCCATTTTCGGAACTGTTGATGACTAAGAAGTAATAACGTCGAAGCTCCGACATTTACCATAGCAACCGTTGTTTACGTCCTTAGCAACCGTTAATATGGATTGGGAAAAGTCAGTTAGAGGTCCATTTTCGGAACTGTTGACGACTAAGAAGTAAGAACACCGAAGCTCGGATATTTACCATAGCAACCGTTGTTTACGTCCTTAGCAACCGTTACTATGGAGTGGAGGAAATAAGTTAGAGGTTCATTTTGCTTTCTCAAAGAGTGGTGATTAATGCAAATTGAGGTTCAATTGGAATACTTTGAGAAAGCATACTGCTGAGGCACTTGGCAGCGGTTTTTTTCATTGGCTTAAACACTCCATAATGATGAATGATCATTTGGCTTTGTATATTTATGGAATTCTATAAGAATCAAAGGGACATTTCCCGTAGAAACCATTGTTGATGTCTCTAGCAACCGTTGTTTATATACCTTGCAACCGTAACTTGGGAATGGAAAAAGTCAGTTGGAGGTCCATTTTCGGAACTGTTGACGACTAAGAAGTAAGAACACCGAAGCTCGGATATTTACTATAGCAACCGTTGTTTACGTCCTTAGCAACCGTTACTATGGAGTGGAGGAAATAAGTTAGAGGTTCATTTTGCTTTCTCAAAGAGTGGTGATTAATGCAAGTTGAGGTTCAATTGCAATACTTTGAGAAAGCATACTGCTGAGGCACTTGGCAGCGGTTTTTTTTGTAAAAAATAAAGTGTGTTTTTTGTAGTTAGAAAGTAGTACTTTCATATGCAACAAACCCCATATTCCTTGGATTTTTCCTGCGCTTATGGTTAGTGTTTGAAAATGACCTCGAAATCGGAGGTCACAAAGGTATATTACCACTTAACGGCATTTCGTTTTTTTAATCCCGTCGCTTGTTTTTGCTTCATTTGCTTTTGCTCTCTACACCACCCATGGATGAATTGTAGAATCCGAAACGAGATGCAGCAATAAAAAGCAAATCCCAACGTTGCATCCCAATTTTTGATATGATAATACGTTTAGGCTAGTTGCTGATTCAGCCCGTGTATCACGTGTAGGTATATGGTACTTCGATGCGAAACTCCCCATAACTCCCCAACATTTTTCGTAGCTCTGGATAACATATTTGGATAGATGTTTGTCGATGCCAGAAATTAATGCCTGCTCCCACGCCAAAATCGATATAAAAAATAGTTGTTTTCACATTAGATATATAGTATAGTTCACTAGATTTTTCGTTAATGTTACTATACTTTATTATAGTGCTGCAAAAAAAATAAATGTAGTTTTCATTTTTGTTCTCTGTATTCTAATGGATTGAAACATCTAATGTCCTTCAAATAACGTATCTCACATGGTTCTCGACTCACCGCCATATTCTATAAATTCAGGCGATTTTTGCCAGCGGACGATCTAAACAAATATGGTCATATCTTTCGACAACATCCACACGAGCGCAGTGTGTGTCTCGCAGTAGAGGCCGAATTTCCTGTTGTAAAATATCATTCATTGATGCGAATTTAGCAAATTTTCCTAAGGGGTGTATTACAATGTCAAAGTAGTTAGTCATCCTTCCTTAAAAAAGTGATGTGAAGCCTCGCTTCCGATGATTTGATTGGCTAAGACCAAACCATGAGATATGTAGTGTATAGAGTCAATATAGAGACTATAGGTAGAGTACAGACTACAGAGATGTTTCTATGGTATGGTTAGGTTAAGGTAGGAGACATTGGAGAAGGATCAAGTGCATCGTGCAGGCTCGCTCATTTGCATCCAGGCTAAACTGCAAATTCGAGCTTTTGGATCTACTTTTTGAAAGGACATCAGAAGCTGGATAAAAATGACACGCTCGTGTACGCCAGATATATAAATGTATACCTATATATGCATTTCGAATAAAGGCGCGCGAAGCGCGTTGAAAATGCACTAGTTGCCTTAAAATTGAGCGAAGCCTGTTGAAATCAAATCTGGCTGTTGAATCTTTTGATTCTGGTGAGGCAATATTCGATCGATGCTCCGGGGAAATTGCATCGGGTTCAGGGAGGATCTCGCTGGAGCGCGTGGGAGAAGCCGAGCGCAAAGACAAAGGTATTAAAGCGGATAGAAGAGAGTGGGAGAGGGAGGGAGGTAGGGAGAGAAGGACGCGAGCGCTCGGGAGAAATGGGCTGTAGCAAGTTTGAGCGGCCGTGCAGTGGAAAAGAGAGTAAAGCAAGTGAGCAGCAGACTTGCCGAAAAGTCGCATTGAAAAGGGGCAGTACCGTAGATCATGGAGGCTTTTATCGAGTTTATCTTCTTATCTGATCAACTCTCGTCCTTTATTTCGAGCTTCTCTCCAGCTCCCACCCGTCTCTCTCCCCCTTCCTTCCACCCCAACCTGCTACCTTTCAACCCCCCCGTTTTGTCTCTACTTTGTTTTTATAACAGCACATTTGTCTCCCACTGCTTTCGATCCTTTAACTTCGTTCGAACGAAGCGTTGAAGCGTTCATTTAACAATTGCTATCAAGCGATTTTCTTGTCTCAACTCAACTATTTCTTTCAAATTACTCAATTCCAAGGCTTCGATTTGTTTTGAGATCCATCCAATCTTCAGATCTTCTGAAACGTTCCAAAGTATTGAACGAAATACGAGGAATTTTTGATATATTGTCAAATCGTGTGGAAGTAAGGTTACAACTCTATTACAAAGGTGACGCAATTAACAAAAAATTTCAACAATTTTACTAAAAAGGAATTCAATTGGCATGATTATATCCATACAGTCGAGAAATGTTGTATAATACTTGTAGATTGGACAATTAAGCGATCACTTGACACCAATTTAATGAGCGAACTAATTAATTAGCTGAGCAAAGAATGACACAGCCGGTGCAGCGACTTCACCCAGGAGCAAGATTACACCAAGAAAAATCTGGTATACTGAGAATTGACTATTGATAAAAATATATTAATAAATCAACATCTATGAGTGTGTATGCATATAAGCTGTATACACCATAAAAAATTCTTACTTCAAACAAATTCAAATTGTAATTATTTAAATTCGCACAAACTTGTCCTTATGAAAATAATTTTTATTATCCACCATCTTGCGTCCTGAATCTAGTTTTCTCATGATTTTTATTGTCGAATGCTTTCTACGTGTAGAAAACATCGTATGAACATACTCGATGTATGTTACTATTTCCTCCAGTAATGATTACCATATAATTTGGATACTGCAGAACTTGAATAACATTACCTAGCCGTGACCACATTGTTTCGAAAATCCTGGTAAAAACATATCAAGCATTAGAATATAGTTGTGTGAGCGTAATGAGCTCGCTCACACTCGTCATATCGCAGCGTATGCGCTGTAGCAGTGATAGGTGCGTGTCGCAAGTGGTCGCGGTCGAGCGCGGGCAGACGAATTTATTCGTGGATTATCAGCGGCGCGCCTCCCAAATCCCGAGATTCGCTCTTCTTTATTCCGTACTTTTTCCAGCCGCGGCTATTAAAAATTCAGTTGGCTGTGGTGGCGCCGCTGCGCCGAGGAATTTATTAATACAATGCACGGCCTGGAGGATGTATGCGCTCCCGGTAAAGATTTCTGAGTCTGTATACTCTACGCGAGGCTGGCTTTATGTCGCACATGTGCATTCCCAACCAGCCCTCCAATCTCTTCTGTTGTACACACACACGCACACACCCGCCATATGCCACGTTAGACCGGCAACATCTCTCATCTGATCTTCCACCAAACTCGATTCTCACCGGCTCGTCTCAACGCGAGCTCGCTCCGCTCGGGCGTAATTCACGGCGATTCAATTTAAAATGGCTATGAGCAGTTAGGCAAAATTCTCCCTGCTTGTATTTAGATACATGTATTTTAAATATAATACGTGAATACATACAAGTATTTGGAATACGTGGATTTTAATTACTGTATTTCAATACGATTTGTTCAAATACGCATCTAATGTGTCACTCCAAAGTGCTTTTCGCGAATTTGGCTATGATAAAATTGAAATTTCAAGATTCTGCGAACGGCACCTTAAACGCTAGCTCAAGTTAACTATTCGAAACGATTATTACAATTACCATTTACCCATTTTAACCCATTTAAAGAATCAACAAAGCATCAAAGTAACTTAAAACTTGGGGAAAGGCGACGTGATCAATCGAAAGATGAGATATTTTCACATAAGACAGAGTCGTTACATGTAAAGAAAAGATAATGATTACACCTGATTATTGTAGTTGAGTTAACAGGGTAAGGCATACGGAGAGAGGAAAAAAGTGTAGGTAAGAAATCTTGAAACTGTTGCGGTTTTCAGGGCTACTAGAGGGAGGGGTACCTCCCTACTCGCTTTGCTCGCTGACTCCCGTCCTTCTTGATGGTTACCATCGAATTTTATGAATTGCAATTAAGTTGTCAATATATGAGCACATAAAAACTTGAAATACTTTAAAACCCATCAATTTTTATTTCTGATTTTATTTCTCTAGCAACATATAATTCAAGCATTTAATGTAGTGTCGAACTTATAAGTATCTATTACATTTAATTTTTTCAGCCATTTTTTTTTCTAAATTCAGATTAGAAAGGATTCATCAAGTCTTGCTGGCATTGCATCAATTTTATCATCCAAGGACAAATCACAAGACTTTTGAATTATCACTTGATTCAAATTCTCTAAAATAGAGGCCAAAAAGGAGGGCTTCAAAGGAGGACCACAAAGGGGAGCTTGAAAGGAGGGCTAAGAAGGGAAGTTAAAAAGGAGGGCTAAAAAGGGGCCAAAAAGGGGGGCTAAATAAGGAGGCTTAGAAGAGGACTACGTTTCTAACGACGGCGGCGGTTTGGCTTTTTATATAGAGACAAATGAGCAAGGAAGCAAGGGAAAATGTTTTAATACTGTCAACGTAACGGCTAGCTGCAACTTGTACCCAGAAAGCAGCGGAGATACGAAATGTGAGAGAGGCGCCGCACACTAGTTACAGTCACCTTACTTTGTACATGTAACTCGAATTAAATACTGAATTGGCTCGTGTCTGTTGTGAGGCTGGTTCATCTGGTCTTGATGAATTACGCTGAACAGTTGGATACTTGAGAGAGACGAGAGGACGGCACACGGAGATAACAAGGACGCAATGAATATGAGTGCACATCGTGGTGGGAAGGTGTAGTAGCTCGACTACTGTACTGCGGCATTGGCGGAGCTTTGAAAAATCCCGCGGGCCATTGGTCGCGGTGATATAGCTCCGCGAGAGTAGCCTCGTATCGCTGCCGTCTAATTGCGGGGCTTCCTCCGCGGGCCCGGCCGCGTCCCTCTAATTACGACGTCAATTAAATATAACGACTCGAGCTCGCGGAAATTAGAGGCGCAGCTCTCGGGCCGAGCCGAGTGGCACGTATGTACGCGCGGGGGGAGGCGAAAGGAGCCCCCCGGCGGATGTGCGAGCATTCGGCAGCGAACGGAAGGGGGAAGCCAGTCCCCGATGGAACAAAAAAAAAACAATCGGAAACGTGTGATTGCGCGTGCGTCGGAGAGTCCGGCCGCGACTCGCGCATTCCTTGGAACAGTCAGGCACTGCTTAATGTACCTTTGCCCCGGTGCGCGCTTTTGTTCAATCCAATCAGCCGAGCCCGACACAAACTCTCCTAATTGTTTACACTCGATGCTGTGTTCGTCGCTCGCGCGCATGCTATCCCTAACGCGATTGCCCAGGCTCTTCCCGACCGATTGATGTGTGCCCTACCGAGATCTATCGCACTGCCCCGAGGCCAAATAATCACGCTCGAATTTGGCTTGGCGAACAATTGTGCCTTTGAAGTGACGAAGATACCCTATATGAATTATATTATAATTTATATAGGGTATCTTCGCCACTTCAAAGTAATAATTCAGTGTATAATCAATGTTTCGCCCTATACTGATATCAATGTGTACTCTCTTAAATCCTTACAGTGAAAAACCACTGCATTGCAATGAAAAAAACCGCTGCCAAGTGCCTCAGCAGTATGCTTTCTCAAAGTATTGCAATTGAACCTCAACTTGCATTAATCACCACTCTTTGAGAAAGCAACATGAGCCTCTAACTCATTTCCTCCACTCCATAGTAACGGTTGCTAAGGACGTAAACAACGGTTGCTATGGTAAATATCAGAGCTTCGATGTTCTTACTTCTTAGTCATCAACAATTCCGAAAATGGACCTCCAACTGACTTTTCCCATTCCCTAGTTACGGTTGCAAAGGATATATACAACGGTTGCTAGAGACATCAACAATGGTTTCTACGGGAAATGTCTCTTTGATTCTTATATAATCCCATAAATATACAAACCCAATTGATCATTTATCATGAATTATATGGGAACTTATCAAAAAGACGCTAGCAATGGTTGCCGTGGAAATAAACAACGGATGTTGCTGAACACCGAACTCGGTTCACATCTGCCGGAGACCGACCTGTGTGCAAAATTTCAGGACGATCGGACCATTCCTTCGAAAATTAACGTACGACAAAAAAAAGTCAGTCTGAAGCTGAATTTTGTATCTCCACAGCAACGGTAGCTAGGAGAATAAACAATGGTTGTTCCAAAATGAATGTCTTATCGATTCTCATCGATCGTCGAAAGAATTGGAGACCCATCGTGCATTGATGATGATTTTTGGAGCTTTTATCAAAAACACGTTAGCAACGGTTGCTAGAGAAATAAACAACGGATTTGGCTGAAAATTGAACTCGACCGAGATTTTGCGGCGACTAACCTGTGTGCAAAATTTCAGGACGATCGGACAATTTCTTCGAAAGTTATCGTACGACAAAAAAGTGCACGTACGTACATACGTACGTACATACGTACATACGTACGTACGTACGTACGTACATACATACATACAGACATTTTCGGATTTCCATGTTCTTCGACCCGTAGATTACGAAAATCGAGGTCCCGAAGTCCGATTCGGTGGGTCGATTTTTACCCCGTTACAAAGCTTTCTCTTTGAGAAAGCAATAACTGTAAGAAGGTGGATGAAGAATTCACTGGATTGCAGTGAATTTTTTATGTAACTGAAGTGAATTTTCACTTTACTTCCATGAGTTTTTATGGGAAACATTTTTACATAAAATTCACATTTTGCTTTCTTAAAGAGAAAGCTTTGTAATGGGGTAAAAATCGACCCACCGAATCGGACCTCGGGACCTCGATTTTCGTAATCTACGGGTCGAAAAACTTGGAAATCCGAAAATGTCTGTATGTATGTACGTACGTACGTATGTACGTACGTGCACTTTTTTGTCGTACGATAACTCTCGAAGGAATTGTCCGATCGTCCTGAAATTTTGCACACAGGTTAGTCGCCGCAAAATCTCGGTCGAGTTCAATTTTCAGCCAATTCCGTTGTTTATTTCTCTAGCAACCGTTGCTAACGTGTTTTTGATAAAAGCTTCAAAAATCAATGCACGATGGGTCTCCAATTCTTTCGACGATCGATGAAAATCGATAAGACATTCATTTTGGAACAACCATTGTTTATTCTCCTAGCTACCGTTGCTGTGGAGATACAAAATTCAGCTTCAGACTGACTTTTTTTTGTCGTACGTTAATTTTCGAAGGAATGGTCCGATCGTCCTGAAATTTTGCACACAGGTCGGTCTCCGGCAGATGTGAACCGAGTTCGGTGTTCAGCAACATCCGTTGTTTATTTCCACGGCAACCATTGCTAGCGTCTTTTTGATAAGTTCCCATATAATTCATGATAAATGATCAATTGGGTTTGTATATTTATGGGATTATATAAGAATCAAAGAGACATTTCCCGTAGAAACCATTGTTGATGTCTCTAGCAACCGTTGTATATATCCTTTGCAACCGTAACTAGGGAATGGGAAAAGTCAGTTGGAGGTCCATTTTCGGAATTGTTGATGACTAAGAAGTAAGAACATCGAAGCTCTGATATTTACCATAGCAACCGTTGTTTACGTCCTTAGCAACCGTTACTATGGAGTGGAGGAAATGAGTTAGAGGCTCATGTTGCTTTCTCAAAGAGTGGTGATTAATGCAAGTTGAGGTTCAATTGCAATACTTTGAGAAAGCATACTGCTGAGGCACTTGGCAGCGGTTTTTACATCACGATTGGCAGTAAGTATTGTATGAAGTGAGTTTTGCTTTCTCAAAGAGAAAGCTTTGTAATGGGGCAAAAATCGACCCACCGAATCAGACCTCGGGACCTCGATTCTCGTAATCTATGGGTCGAAAAACATGGAAATCCAAAAGTGTCTGTATGTATGTGTGTGTAACGTTTTTTTTCGTCCACGATAACTCTCGAAGTACTGGTCCGATCTTTTTGAAATTTTGCACACAGGTTAGTCGCGGCAAAATCTCGGCCGAGTTCAATTTTCAGCCAAATCCGTTGGTTATTTCCTTAGCAACCGTTGCTAACGTGTTTTCTTACAAATTTTTATGAGTGCTCATTGGGGCAAACCGGAAAATCAGTTTTAAGTCACACTCGATGGCCAAGGACACTGAATTGTTATATTTGCTCCATAGCAACCGTTACGAATGTTGGAAATTATTAATTTATGACCTATTTCCATCATTTTCGACGGCAAAGGACACAAAATCTTTCCAATTAGCTCCTTAGCAACCGTTGTTCACCGTCCTAGCAACCGTTGCTAAGGGGAGGAAAAATTCATGTAAGCTTCGTTTCCAGTATTTTTAACGTGCTATAGAGAAAATTGAAAAAATTTGGTGTCTTTTGCCGTCGAAAATGATCAAAATAGATTTTGAATTGATCATTTCCAACCTCAGCCGTCGAAAATGATCAAAATGAGTCTTTAAGTTTGCTAAATACGGACTTAAGGGCAGGTCGGATCGATTTTGACAACCATTAAACCGTATGACAGTCACAAGATGAATTGATCGAAAAATTAAGCAGGTCCAAATGTCTCGCATCGTGTAGAACCTAGAGCTGTTTGCTCTGTTGCATTTGATCAAATAATAAGAGAGCCCGGGCAGACATCAACAGTCGCGACAAAGTTTGGTCAATTGAAAAAGAACGACACTTTACACAGTCACAAAGAAACGAATTGAACTGATTAAATAATATTTTTGTAATTTTTGAAAAATAAATGATAGTATCTACGCTAGTGGAATGGTGAAAATACAGGTTTGGGATGCGTTTGTGGGTGATGTTAAAGTCTCTTTGAGAAAGCATACTGCTAAGGCACTTGGCAGTGGTTTTTAATCTACTCACTGTAAATTTTACGTAAGAATGTTTTCCATAAAAATTCATGGAACACTAAAGTGAAAATTCTCTTATGTTTTGTTTGTGCAATTGACAAATTTACTTGTAAATCAATACAAATTCCCAGTAAATTCAGTCATACTTCCACTCAATTTTCGAATATATCGAAAAAACAAGAATCATACCAACTCTCCTTTATCATTTAGAATTGGAAGATTTTTATGCAGCTCCACGAATTGCTTTGTCTAAATGGATACTTACAAAAACGGACAATATTCACGATATTTCTCTACTTGAACCTGTTACAATAAATACATGGAACGTATCAGGGTGCGATCCATATGAATAAATATAAGTAAATGTCGAATAAAATGATCGAGCAAATTAATGTCACTAGCGTACGCTGAGTGATTCTATTGTTGCGCAGCAGCCCGGGCAATATACTCGTGGATGCAACTGGCTTGATTGAAGCGGCGTGGCGTTAAAACTTTACCGCGAGCCGTGTCTCAAACGGCGCGACGCTCGGATTGTCCGGGGTCTTGGTCGCTACTTTGAATTTGTTGGGGCATTGTCAGGGCGCCACGCGTGTATAATTGGCAAAGTTAGCATAAGGAGAATTATTGCAGCGCGCGCACTGCGAGCACACTGGCAGCGAGACGAGCGCGCGCGATCCAACTTTGTTTATAATAAGAATCGCCCTGAATTATCTGCCCGGAGAGAGGCAACCCGGCCACGGCGGCTTATAACTGAATGCGCGAAATTAATGCGCCGTTTCTTTGTCATAAAGATTCATTAATGAAATGCGAAAGTTTGTCTGGCCGTATCGCTCGCATAACTGCTTCAGTCGATTTGTCACGAAATTTCAAATTCACGCGGCTATTGTTTTCAGCAAACAATTGCACTGCTCACTCGTTCATGTATATATCTGTCTAATTTCGAGGAGCGTAAATTTACGAGTGTACCCAAGTGCCTCGCCTCAAGTATCCTGAAAACTTGGCGCATGTATCAAACGGCTCGATTCTTCTCCCCAGTTATTATGTTCGCAAAGTTTTAAGTGTACGCCAGTGACTGATGATCTCGAGGATCAAGTCCTCTGCAGAACCCGAGCCCGCGTTCGGATGAAATCAACCGTTGTATTCATTGAAATGGGTTATTCTTTTTTACCAACGCAAGACCGTCATAATTGTTATAGCAATACAAAATCGCAATTGCATATCATATTTTCTTGAGCTTTCTGATGTTTTCATTCCTCTCGTTTCAGTTCCTCTTGTTGCATAACAACGCTATGCGTCCCACGGTCGCGTAATTTCCAATAGAATGAATCACACCGCAATTTTATCTTACGCCATTGGAAATGGAGACAGAAAAATTTCTAGGAAAAAATGTTGGAGAGAAATGTAATAGGTTTCGATGAAGAATTCATTCGATTCAATTGGCAGTCCATGATTTCTATCGGAGAAACTTTTTAGATTATATACAGTTTCATAGAGCTGACATTCTATCAGCGTGTTCACAGGGTTGCAATTTCTAGTTGATTTTTGATAAAGAAAACTAACTTGCTCAAGTATCTAACTACACTTGTAATCAAGTTTGCTAGATCAATTGCCATTTGACATTCCTGTGAAGCGGTTTTTTCTGACATTGAATCCACTCGCCCCAACGACCCTTGCGCGCATACCCAATTGAGTTTATGATGTAATGACAAATGACCGGAATAAACACATCAAGCTGGCATATTCCGGCATCGATTCCCCAAATTAACTTCATTGCGGTCGACGATAAAATGCTGGGCGGCGAACGGAACCCCTGGTCTCCGATCCACCGTCCCACCGGCAGAGTATACGAGGTGCGAGCCACTCCCACCACCAGCTGTAAGTAGCGCTAACAACAAGGTCTCGAGGCTCAGTGACTCTGGAGCCGAGTACATCGTCGTTCGCCTCGACGCTTCATTTTAGCGCTACAGTGGTTCATCCTCTGAGCGGGAAAAAATACGTGGAAATGATGGTTCATATGCCGTATTTGAGCTCCAAAAGAAATGGGTAAAAAATCGAAAAAGGACGTTTCTAACTCCAACTCTACTTCAACTTTGGCGAATTCCGACGCGGGAAATCGTCGATTCTAATGCCGCCAATCGGTGTCGACCGTTGTTTCGCTGATCGATTCTCGACCTTCTTCGTCGAGGTCTGGTGAGCTTTGACTTCGACAATATGGATGGCTCCTGCAAAGAAGAGCACATTCCAAAATCTCCCGACGAACAAACGCACACTTTAAATATGCCGACCAACAACAATACATTTCGATTTTGGGGCCAACAAAGGCACATTTGACGTTGGAAGTTTGCTGAGCTGTGCAAGTAATAAACTCGTGCTCGATTCATCCCCGTCTAATCCCACGAATTCTCGGGTACACTCCTCACAGGAATCGATATGTACACTCAGAAAAAATATATAGTAAACCTTACTATATTTTCACGATACTCTATGAACGAAAAAGGCAACGACTGTACGTGTTTGGCGGATCCTACTATACAAAATTCAGATAGATTTTAGCAAGGGAAAAAAAAATTTTCAAGTTGTAACGACCAAATCTTTTTGCCAGACGCGAAATGAAATCCGAGCATCAAGGGCTTTAGGCATCTGGTCTTTAGTTAACCGTAGGAAATGCTTAATTTTCTACCAGGTTAAGTGAAATTGTTTGATTATTACTAATCTGTTAATATTATTAACCTATGAGGCGATACTTTGTGTAAATTTTTATTTTCATCTCCAGAGATCCTCTGCTTTATCAATGATACGGAAAAAGAGTAGACTGATTGGATAACTCGGTGGGCCAGCAAATCACAAACCTGACCAGCCACTTTCACGAAGCTAAATATATACTCCCCATGTGGAGTCCGGTATAAACTCTGGCATCGGTTTTGCCAGACTTTTTCAGTACAAATCAAAAACTCGAAGTCTGGCATTAGTTCACAACGCCAGACATATTATTTTTATATTATTCGCTATAGTACCGTTTGGCTTCTCGTAATTTCTATAGTGCCGAAAGTTTTTCAGTGTACGGTTCGAAATGCCCGAAGCTATCGTGTTAGCCTTGTTCGTATCTGATATTTACCGACCGACCGATATCTAATTATCCAGTATGAGTGAAATCCGGGAGAAACGACGCTTTTCACAATCGGTTTGTATCGCCGAGGGCAGCAATAATATGGATGCGTTGCCCTCGTCAATCTCTTTCCAATTATAACTCCCACGGAGGCTCGAAGTTATTTGCTTCCTCCTTCCCCCCCCCCCCCCTCTCTCTCCCATATACTACTCTCCGGATATAACTTCAGCTCTGTTTGTTTTCCTGCTCCGTGCGCTTTTCAATTAGCTGGCTCATACGTGCAATACTCTCTCGCGAAATTGTGCAGGTACGTTATAGTGAAATTAAAACATTGTTATTCTTGCTAACTTTTGCTTGGAATCATTTTCAACAGGTAAGAACTTTCAACAAGGCTTCTCCATCCAACCGTACAGTGTGCTAAAGTACACAATAAAAAATATTAACGGCCGTTTCGTTGATTATTATTCATAAATGTAGAGCTGCAGAAGAAAGAGCAGTGCGAGGTTGGGCGGCCTAATTCAACTCCTAATGTACCCTTAGTATCGCAGTTAAAAGCCGTTCCTCGACAAGCACAGATAACACGTTTTTATAGGTTTAAACTGCTCGTCAATCGCTTTAGTCTGCTTTAGTCAACTGCTTTAGTCAATCGTGATTTATTTGATCATAACTACTGTACATTTCATTTTCATCAAATGAAATGATGTATGAATCTCATTGGAATACTGCGAATACTACGCCGATTGTTCGCATAAATCATCACTATCAAATTGTTGAAATTATTACTCCGTAGTTTTAATGCAAGCCAGGGATTCTTAAATTGAATTAATCTTGGAGAATCATTGGATGTCTTATGGCTCACGACAATTGCAAGCATCTCAAACTTATTACCACGCGATATTATACTAACTAGATTCTGTGGTAAAATTTGATGCTTATAGAACTGTAGTAATGAACCCATCACTGGTTATACACAACTTTGAAGATCTTAAATAAAATTATACGGTAGAAAAATATCATTACTTGCAAATTGGAATTAATATTGATTACTGTATTGAATAGTTGAAAAAGTTCAATTTTGAGGCTAGAAAGTAATTATTCGTAATAAATTAATGTTCCCTGAGCAAATTTGATCCTAAGGAATTTCTGTATTTTTCGAATATTCTTGCAGAGAAAATCATGCTACAAACTTGATGTAATAGTCGAAATTGAAAAGTCAAGTAAGCGTAAATTTCGCTCACGTTTAATAGACACGAAAAATGTGGAAACATTCAAGAGTGCTAAAAGAAAGTAGAGGTAAAACTGTCGACCTGCTGAGTTGAGGTGAAACAGCTCTCACACATCCACTACATGTAAATATAATGGGAAAAATTTTCTGTGCGAGATTTTGCGAGAGGTTCAGAGTGTCTGTCGTCTGCTCGTCGACTTATAACTCCTATACCCAAATAACAACGTCAATTTTCGCAAATCTTTTCTGACGTAATTAAACGCAACTGAATGCAGGTTTTGCTGGTAACCATTGCAAAACTGCAGGACAGAGGTTTAAAAAAAAAAATTTCTAGGTGCGAGGTTAAACCGCAAACGAGCTGTATATAATGGCTTGTCGCGTCCCCTCGCTTGCTGCGCATACTTGTCGTCGGTGGCGCTGACGCGCCACCTGATAACACACCGACCCAACATTATAAAAACTTGAGCTTGTCTCTTGAGTTTATATACGAATGATTTGGATAAACTTGAGAAATTTCATTGTTGGATGAAGCGGCTGCAAGAATATATGCAGCGCAATTACTGATTCTGAATTTTGTCGTGTGCGCGCACGTGTTACATCGAGCTATTTACGCTCGCGGCTAATCAGGCGGGTATAGGTGCGATCGGGACACTATACTGAGAGAAGGATATAATTGGCTCAACTATATATCGATAATTGTCTCAAATTATACTCATCTATTGTATAATACTTCACCGTACAATAACCTTGAATTCACGTATAGCTCGGAATATTATATGGACTAGCTACATCAAACGCGCTGCGCGCGATCTACATGTATGCGTTTCAAAATCATATTTTAATTATTGTTCCACGATTCTTGACCATAACCGTTTTGACGTACTTCTCAGTTCATTTCATTATGCAAATTTCTAAAAGCTAAATGAATAACCGAACCCTCCATTCTTATGATCCATGTAAAAACTGTATAAGTATTTGAAAGAACTATCGAGCACTGACATCTTAACCTAACAGAGATATCCTATCCGGCAACTGTTAAAAACTAAAAGTTAGCCTAAAATATCCACGTACCATCAATAAATTCACATACCTACAATTATAGTTTTGAAAATAAATTATCGAAACTCATGACAGCTTCATCAATGAAACTGACTATCCTAACCCATAATATCATGTCATGTCATCGGCTACTCTCTATCTATATATACATCTATCACTCTATATCTATGTACACCCCACTACAAATCACGTGGTTAGATCTACACCAATCAAATCACGAGTTAATGCCTTCTCTCTAAAGGCCATCACTTTTCATATGAGGAAAGTGGTCACCAATAAGCTACACTGAAACCACTACACAACATATGTTTCAAAGTACCTCCTCACATATTCATACTTTGAGATTAAGATAGTTTATGCCAAACTGCGTTTTCTTACAATTGTCTTGAAATTTTAGCCACTCATTACAATATTTTACACCAGCTCTCAAAATTTGAGCGAGCTCAGCTGTGCCAATCGTGAAATATTGAATGTCCAATTTTCACTTTTAATTAGTTATTTTTAATGCAAAGTTATTTTAATGCAAAGTTGATGATTCCACGTGGCGAACGCGTGAGCGCAGCGAGAGCAAGTGAGGCAGAGCATGAGCGAGCTGTGTTCACCCGTGCGTGTGCCGTATATCAATAGCAGTAGTCAATTGTTAACGGTTCGGTTAAGATGTGTAAAAGTTCACCATTTATGATACTCTCCATTATCGCCTCATTACTCTTGTACCAAGTTCTCGGTAAGTTTTAACGTCGAACAAATTAGGCGGCCAGCCATTTTCCATTCATAGTAAAATACCTTCGGTCAGTTGTCTACGATCCGCAGTTTTTCGACTACCCACATTGAGGCAGGATCAAGGGCAAAAAGTTTATTGCAGTTGTATCTACTTCAAAAGATTAACAGACAACTTGATTTTTTTCGAAGCAAATAGTATATTATGCAACTAGTGCTAGAATTGCAAATTTGCGCGCACGAAAATATCCTGGATGAGCGAGGTGCATATGCTATTTTTCGTAACCCGCGGGAGAAAAGTGCCATTCTTTGCAAACGCCAGGACGTTGGCACTTTGCTACCGCTGGGACGAAAAAACAAGCCTATGGGGTCATCGGTAAAGCCGGCGAACGAGTGGTAGGTGGTCACACGAGTGCATGGAATCGTATTTCACGAATTGTATATGATACTTTATGGTATACGTTATCATAAACGCTCATTTTACGCATCGATTCTTGTGCTTTAAATGCGATTTTACGCACTAGTGCATAAAATGTGATTTTACGCATATCGATGCGTAAAATTCGTGTTTGATCACTATACCATAATAGTATATGCAACTAGTATAATATGCAACTAGTATAATATGCAACTAGTGCGTGAAATTTTCAAGACGTGTGTGGACGGGTCCACGAGTGGCCGGCGACGAGTGTTACACGTTCACGTACAATAGTGATTGAAAATAAACGCATCAGTTGGATACAATATTTTATGGTATACGTGATCATAAACGCTCATTTTACGCATCGATTTTCGTGCCTTAAATGCGATTTTACGCACCAGTGTTTTTGCCTAATTATTATAGCACTAGTGCGTAAAATCGGATTTTACGCACTCTAATCGATGCGTAAAATTCGCGTTTGATCACTATGCCATAAAATATTGTATGCAACTCGTGAAATACGATTCCACGCACTCGTGTGACCATCTAGCCCTCGTTCGCCGGCTTCGCCGACGACTCGCGCAAGCTTGTCACACTAATGCGTAAAATCGTATTTAACGCACTAATTGCATAATAATCAAACGCTCATTTATGCACTAGTACTGTAATACTTGGGCTAAAGCACTAGTGCGTAAAATCGCATTTTATTCACGAAAATGAAGGTGCGTAAAATGAGCGTTTATGATCTTTTTATCATAAAATAATGTTTTCTAGATAAACTTCGGGATCACGTGTCTACTCCCGTTCAGTTCCGAACTGATAAGAGAAATATGTCGAGACGTAAAATTAAGGCATTCAATAAACTGTAATCTTGGAAAAATATTGACGCGATTCTAAAGTATGAAAAGTTATGTTGGGACGATAATTCCACGGGAGTCTCGTATAGGTTGTTGGGTACTTCCATTCAATGCCCCAGCATATTTTCAATATTTGTTTTGCTCTGTATTCACTATACGAGCTGGGAAAACAGTCATTTTTTTAAAGCATGCTTCATTTACATGAAAGAATTTACACGTTGTTCGCGGCCAAGATAGGATAGAGATAGTTCATATCTAAATTATTCTGAAACTAGGTTTACTTTTAAGACAAAAATGCTTTTTCAAACATAGCTTTGCTCACACTGGTACGTGTAATCGTCACACGTTGATGGACGAGACTGTTATAGACAATATACGCGCGTCGAGTCATGGGAAAGCGTCCCCGAGTACCTATTTTTCTCTTCGGTCGGCTAGGCCGCGGTTGGAAATTTTTAGAGACGCTGTGAGCGAACGGATTAGCAGATCATCGATTCTTGGCTTAGACCTCGAACTCGTTTTCCTTCCGGTGTTTATTACCCTTACCGATTGAAAGTCGCGATGGTTAAGACGAGGCCGAGTTCTTGCCACGACCCGATTTATCGTTATACGGCCGAACATATGGCGGGCTACTGCGTGGTCTGTCCCTTTTTCGGGCGCGCCTAAGGTTCGGGGTCGTGGTCGCGTCGATTTTTGACTCAACCCCTCTCTCCCTTTGTTCCCGTGGCCGTCATAATTTTCTCAGCGTGTGCGCCCTATTACGACGCCGTTCATTCATCTTCATCGCATATCTTACCTCTTCGCGCGTTTCTTTGGGGATATAGTGCGTTATTGACCGGAACCCTCGTGGTAAAAAAGAGCAATAAACATTATTTACGAAGACAGTCCAGGCAAAGAGCATTCCACGTTCGAGAAAAAAATTGAAAACTCTTCGGGTGGCCGTATTACCCGTATTAGGCATTGTCTTGGAAAGTGTGTCTCTTTAATGAAATGTAACTGCTGTATTAATATGTCGTTACACTATTGCAGGAGATCCCGTAATTGGGGGACGGTTTGCCGAAATTTACTCGTACCCGTGGCTCGCCTCGATACAAAGAGAGGATCGGCATAAATGTGGTGGCAGCATCATATCCAGCAACACAATCCTGACTGCGGCTCACTGCGCCAAACATCCGCCAGAGTCGTATGTTGTACGGGTAGGCAGTACCAGAACCGACTCTGGAGGCTCGTGGCACAGCGTCGTCGCGATAAGGCGACACAGAAATTATAACGTGACTGCTGACGATGTCATGAACGATGTGGCCTTGATGAAAGTGTCCCCACCCATCGAGTTGGGCAGATATGGGGCTCAGATCCAGCTGGCCACCAGAAACTATAAGGTACCACTGGGTACAACCGTTAACATCGTC
Organism: Aphelinus atriplicis; assembly: GCA_020882685.1. Lineage (NCBI taxonomy): Eukaryota > Metazoa > Arthropoda > Insecta > Hymenoptera > Aphelinidae > Aphelinus > Aphelinus atriplicis. Next base: position 52,478,676 of record CM037073.1, on the reverse strand, counting down.
GGTTGGGGCTCGACATCGGCAGGAGGAGGCCGAACAAGCTATGAGCTCAAAGCTGTCGAGCTGCGCATCATTGACAGTGGCGAGTGCGCTAGAGCTTATGGAGACGAGACAGGCAGCTGGATAAATATTACACATCAGATCTGCACTTATGGTTATCAAAGTGGATCTTGTAATGGTGATTCTGGTGGTCCTCTTGTTACCAAAGAGGACATCCAGGTAGGGATTATATTTGGAAGCATTGGATGCGGTGACCAGCGGTATCCAGGAATGTACCAAGACGTCGCTCATTACCGTGATTGGATTGATCACAATTTGAAAAATTGGTAGTCTTTAAAAGAAAACAGATAAACCAAACATTACATGGTTATCCTTCGAAAATTCTGAATACCCGTTTAGCTTTAGCATTGCATTTAGGCGCATATTGCCGCAGTTGCCTGGTTCGAATGCTGTGCGATAATTTGACATATCAGTGTGGGTGTGTCTATTTGCAAAGAACACGCTGAATGAGTCCTGCTGATGCGGCTGGGCAGCCATTCTTACGAAAGAACGTATGAAACGAGTTGTTGCAGATTTGCAGCCGCACAATAGTTCCGAACAAAAACACTTCCGATCGACTCATATAATATTTCGAGCAGCCAGAGGGTGCTCAACCAAGCTTGAACAAAGGATATATTGTATGAGTGAATAAATTGTAACCTACCTTGAATATTCCAACCCATTATCTAGATAATTCAAACTCGATCAACCTAACCATCACTAATTTTAAAAGATAGACTATGAGTAGGTCATCGGACCGTAAGTTTCTTAGCTAATTAATTATGGCTAATTGCCATACAAATAATTACAATCGAGTGATCCGTAAGTAACAAACGTAGGAGCGCATATGAATAATCTCATACGCAAGTATTAGTCTTAGTCGGGGGTCCTGACGTCTTGGTGATTTTAAAGTGGGAGCCTCCTCAGACTAGAGAGAGTTGCATTCTGAATCGTAAGTTGACGTACCCTATCTGCCGTGGTAGGTGCACAGTATAGAGTCAAGATGCACCACCAGCCTTATTGAGTGCAAAAAAAGTTTGGCGGCGTTAAGCTACGCGAACACAGCGAAGCATGAGCACCAAAGCAGGGCAGTTCCCTGCAAGTCTGTTTTCTTATATTATTCGAATTCACTCTTTTCTTATGTTTAATCGATGTAAATGATGCATGAAAAAAATAATAAATATATACACTAATTACATTAATCATGAGTGTTCACGTTGCTCTTTACCTACATGACAACCGTTTGTGATGTAATGCGCACCATTGCTTATTTGATATCGAACCAATTGTAAGAATAAATTAAAAATTATCTTACGTTTTAATAATGGCAATGATAAATAAATCCATGCGACAATATCCGAAATATTATTTCTCAACTTTTATTTCAAATGATTCTATTGCTTGATAAAGATAAATTCTCAATAAGATTTGAGAAAGAATTTGAATTTTTTTCAAGACATTAAAATAACGTCAAGAACTCGTCGTGCGGGAAAAATGAAGACAAAGCTGATCGCAACGCTACACGATTCTATCAGATAAGTCAATTTTTCAATAATCATTATATCGTATACCAAAGCACGATATAACCTAAGACACGGTACTTTGTGTAAATTTCTATTTTCATTTTCAGGGATACTTGCTTTTAAGGATTCTCCCATCTCTTGGATCAGCTTTTGAATGATTACATCGACCTCGCGTCTGGAAGTATTTTATATCATTTTCTATTAAGAAAAGTCTTCACTCCAAATTAAATATTATTCATTTTTAATAAGCGGACAACGCATTGGAGAAGTCTGCTCTGGACCACCACCTCATATATCACCAAAATATCCCCAAAATATGATGGTGCAATATATGGGCAATATATTGTTAATTTTTATGGGCAATATATTGCATATATATTTCCCATACTTTTTATTTTTACGCGGGTACTGATCTTTCTAAAACCGTTACCTTATGAATACTGACTGAAAGAATTACCTGTATTAGAGTATTCATGTGAATGGAATGTATTGCTTATTGGAACGTAAATATATGAATAAAGTACGTTCAAACATCAATTCTCCAATTATTACGTACGGGTATCTGTTTGATATTAATATTTTCAAGGTAGAAATTCTTTTAACTAATCACTCAACAGTGTCTTCTTATGGGTAGCACTTCCTATTATCGAGATATTACTCTTTTCTCTCATTAGATCGTTTAAGAATTTAACGTCAACACAATATAATGTGAAACGTTTGAAATGAACATCATTTCTCAATTAGCTACAAAATTCTTCGATGCAAACTTATTTGCCTTTCTGAAATTGTCATGAGACGGGGGTCTAATGCGGCTATTATATCAGATTTATTCAATTTGTTTATCCTATGGATGAACAATAGTATATTATTTATTGTCTTCTGACTATTATTAATCTAGCTACATTAAACATATATATTGGCAATTCTACCAACTAGGACGATTTTGCTTGAAAAAGAAATTGAATGAAAATAAATTTGTAAGCGCGTTCTTAGACATTTTATATGTGCTAAAGAACAGCCCGAGAATGAGTATTCCAAGTGTGTGCACGGTTTTCATATTTTGTTAAAGGAGTTACGAGTAAAAAACTGAAAAAATATATAGAAATATATAAGTAGTGGAATTTATAACAGCTTATTGCCCGTGACTATCATGCCCCAGCCTATAGCCATCCTTACCCCGTATGGGGGCATGACGGAAAGTTTCACACATTTTTATTGCAAGCTATTTCGAATATATTCTTCGTGAAATCACGAGAGTAAAACTCGCCAATTTGGATTTCGAATCTTTCTTTCCAACTTTTTTTCCAATTCCCCATGGGATCATAGTTTACATATAACAAGCAGACAAATTTAGAGTGGCCGTAGTGGCCTGGTCCCCCCTACGTACATATGGACATTTTTGGGATCCCATGTTTTTCGACCTATGGATGAAAAAAATGAAGGTCCTTAAGCCTGAAATGATCAGATATGGAAGCGCGAACCTTTGTTGAAACGACAGGACGCCCGTTTCTGACTAACCACCCGCGTCTTTGGTCGCTCGATTTTTTCATATCAATTCCCTTTCGCTCGTGATGCGTGGAGAGATAAGCGGATAACATCGACTTACTCTGCTGCTCGACTGGGCAATTTGGTGACTCGAAAAGTCGGTCTAGCCTTGCCTGAATTTCGAGACAATTTATGATAACTATGGAAAGGAGATATGGAATGCGAGCGCTTTACTTTGAGTGAGCTCTCAGGTCGATGAAGCAAGCCAGAGTATATCTGGCTCGAGGCATTCGTGCGGTTGATCGCTAATTACCGCGAAGCTGGCTTAACGACCCAGTAATCCCTTTTGGCTCCACCAGTTCAATGTGTCATTTCCTCCCGGGCGTCAGGCGCGACTGTCTCGTAATTATAATGACAGCTACCGTTGCAGTTAGCTTCGAGCATCGATAATACAAGTGCCCCGCGATATCTTTCAAGCTCGCGGGCTCCTACACACACACACACACACACACACACACACACACACACACACACACACACACACACACACACACACACACACACACACACACACACACACACACACATGTACATGCGCAAATGTAGTTGCAGTTGGGAAGAAGTGAGAGAGAGCAAAGCAGCTTGAGTTGTCGGACGCAGACGCGCGCGGGATTCGATTTGGCTTATCGCGCGATGGACGTTCTCGAGCCGGAGCCCCGACGTCGGGGCAAATTTAACGAGCCAAATTGCAATCAACGAGCTCCCCGCTGGCTGCGCTCCTTTTGCTTGCTTGAGATAGCTCGGCGAGCGATTATTTTTCCCGGGCAGCCCGTCGTCGCATGTGTATATGATCGGCAAACCTCACGGGGGAAACCTTTCGGGTCGCGGCAATTGATTTGCCAAAGAAATGTTTTTCTCACGTGGCCGATATTGTACGTACTTATCCTGCACGCGAGCAATTCATATTGATTCGTCAAAGTTCGAGTTCTAAGGCCATCGTCTACTCCCGGAAGTTTTGTGAATTTCTAATGGTGAGAAAATATACATGGAAAATAATACGAGTATCAAGATCCATATTACCAAATCAAAAATCTGCGCTTATTCGAGGATTTCAAAATGAATCTGTATCCTACAAATTTTATACAATGAACGTGAGAATCTCTGGATTATGTAGTTATTCGAGAGCGAAGCCGCGACGGGGTATAGTAGCTTGAATCTGTAAGCTTGAAGTTCGAGTAGACGTACTCAACTGCCACACTCCCCTCTTTCTCTCTTTTGAATAACAAAACTGTGATCGATGCGAGGAGTATATTTTGCTTCTGACGGATAACGCGTACAAACAATAGTACCTCGTCCATAATATCCCGTATGCCGGAAAACTCACTATAGGGAATCACACTAGCTTTTCATATGGCATATATGCGCGTATATTATATGACAAGGAATGATGTTCAAATAACAGCGTGAAATGAGGGGTCAGCAGCTCGGAAGTATAGGTATGTTCAAAGTGTTTTCTCGACAATAAATCGACGAACCTTGCGAAGAAAAGCACAATCCAAATCTCTCGACGAACTTCATACAGCCCAGTTTCTCAAGCGGAGAAACCTGAAACGTGTTTTTGCTTTCTCAAAGGGAAAGCTTTGTGATGGGGCGAAAATTGATCCACCGAATCAGACCTCGGGACCTCGATTTTCGTATTCTACGGGTCGAAAAATATGGAAATCCAAAAGTGCCTGTATGTGTCTGTGTGTGTGCGTCCCGTTTTTTTCGTCCGCGATAACTTTCGAAGGAATTGTCCGATCATCTTGAAATTTTGCACACCGGTTAGTTGTGGCAAGATCTAGCCCGAGTTTAATTTTCAGCATCATAATCCGTTGGTTATTTCCATAGCAACCGTTTCTAACGTGTCTTCTCACAAATCCTCATAAGTGCTCAGTGGAGCTATGAAGGTCAATGAAAATTGATGAGAATCGATGAGATATTTCCCATAGCAACCACTGTTGATATCCTTGGCAACCGTTTGTTTACATGCCTAGCAACCGTTGCTTCGGAAGCCGGAAAATCAGTTTTAAGTCACACTCGATGGCCAAGGACACAGAATTGTTATATTTGCTCCATAGCAACCGTTACAAAGGTTGGAAATGATCCATTTGCGACCCATTTCCATCATTTTCGACGGCAAAGGACACAAAATCTTCCCAATTAGCCTTTTAATTACCGTTGCTAGGGAGAAGAAAAATTCAAATTTTGTTTCGTGGGTGATGTTGAAGCCTCTATTTGAGAAAGCATACTGCTAAGACACTTGGCAGCGGTTTTCACCTGAGAAACTGAGGGACGCTGGATTTTTCAATGTGCTTCTGTCTGTGGGGGCCGTCGAAATGATTAGTCAGCGCGTGTGTGGGATCGTGAATTGTAAAAGAATAATCAGCCCAAGTGGACAGATGACCCGGGTGGGTTTTTCTATACGTATATATAGCTAGAGGATTGGAAGCCATTAGTAGCTATCCGATATATTCGCTCGTCTATTCTCTCTCTCGAGTTAAAGTCGGTTATTCATCCCCGGAGCAAACAAATGAAGCCAAATGAAGCTCGCTCGGTAGTTGATACGCAGGAATTTATAGGGGCGGGAGAAGGAGGGGCGCGAAAGCGGGGGTTTTTTTACCCGACTCGTTCGTCCTGCCGTTAACTATCGAAAGTACTCGTCGCGCGCGTGCATTTTCTTTTGCCCCCCTTCCTACGCCCCTTTTCCACTCTCCAACGTCTATTTTGGCTGGCGCGCCCTCCCGCGTTCCACTCATTCCCATCTCTCTCTTTTTATCTCTGTCGAATCCTCCCTTTGTTGCCGTCCAACAGATTGCAGTCCCACTTGAGCGAATTCATTTCTTTCGAGCGTTTAATTACTTTTTGCGCCGCGCATCGACTGCCACTCGCTACTCGCTACTCCGACGACCGATCTCGAGATATTTCAAACGAACAAACGCAGCGTGTTCCCTCTAATGACCCGCAGTATTTATCCAGTGATTAAACTCTACTCGACTATACAGCAACTACTCACAATCTTGTTCTCGTCTCATTTGGCTCTCCATCCCGTACGGAGAATGCGTATACTCTTTACTCAAGTTTCCCATGTGCTTTTCCGACTTTGGCTGTTCAGTTTTATTCAAATTCAAACTAACGTTTATTAATTAAAATTGTTTCTTTTTTATTCATCTATTTTGCACTTTGCTTCATTTTTATTTCTCCAATCTGGAAAAATTCAACTAATTGTTCGAATTTTTATTTTTTCTCACAAAGATCTTGGATAACTCGGTGGCCCAGTATATCATAAATCTGCCCAGCCACATTCATGAAGCAACTGAGCAATATCTTCCCCATATGGAGTCTGGCATGAAGTCTTTCCTCATGTTTCACCACACTTTTTCAGTACAAATGTAGAAGTCTGGCATCGGAGCCAGACTGCATTATCATCGAATAAAAGTCTGGTATTAGTTGACAACGAGACACGTTCCAATCAGACATTGGGAGACATAATTCTTATATTTCATTTTTCTGTTTCTCTCTCTCTCTCTCTCTCTCTCTCTCTCTCTCTCTCTCTCTCTCTTGTCGAGTCTCAAGTCGCAGATCGCAGTCCGTCTCTGGTCCCGCAGCTCGAGCCGCGTATATAGCTTACGCGTGGAAAACGTAATGGAAAGAGTGAAAAAGAGCGGGCAGAATTAATCCCAATCCAGGGGGCGAGTGCGCGCCGCGCCGGATTATGCTAAGACCGGCACTAGCAGTCGGCCTGCATAATTCAAGGGGGCGCACCACGGCTAAATTTGCGCGCCGAGCTCATATTACTCGTCGCTCGCAGCCCGTCACATGTCGCTCGTGACACAATTATGCACCTCTGTTTCGCCTCGTGCTCCTGCGCGCTTACGCATCTCCTTTCAATCACGGATCGCTATTGTTGTTTCATGCATCGCTACGAATTCCCGGGTGATTCTTCCATTTTTACTTCCGCACAATAGGGTTGACGAATTTTTCACAACACCTAGTTTTTTCATGTAAAATGCATGGAGAATCAGAAAATAATTAGGTCGTATTTTTTTATTTTTGTTTAATGTTATTTTTCTAAAAGATATGACCGTTGAAAGATTCGGCGTTTTCGATAGATATAGATATACTTCAAATGCAAATGACGTCATATCGTTACTAACGACATGAATTTCATCTCCTCATATTAGCTCGAATTTTGATTGGATCGAAAAACAAAAAAATACGACCTAATTAATTTTGCACGTTCTTTCGATTTCTACGACAAAAAAAATAGCGTATTCTTCCCAATTGCGTTTTTGTCGAGTCAGAACTACGGGGTTTTCCTTCTCTGCTAGTCTCCGTCGTAAGCAGAGCTACGTTTCAAAATTATTCTTCGTGAATTTTCTCCCGAGAGACTGCAAAGAATCCATAGTACCATTGCGCACTTGTTTGCCCATCTCTCGTCTACCAAGGTCAGAAAATCGATTTCTTCGAAAAATCTCAAACAGCCCTTCATGGGATAATGTTCGGCAAGACCGACTGCCATAATATTACGTACTACTACATTGAATATATTTCTCAAATGATACGGTCGGCATTGTCGAGCTATAGCAATACTTGAAAAGTGTGATTGCCATTGAGTGAAAATTCTTTAAGCTCCGTGTGATTCAATTTCGACAAGAATTTGTATATACATACTGAATCTGTGGATTTGAGGAGGAGGTACCAGTAAGTGAAAGGGGGGCAAGTTGGAATTGGAGGTAAGTTGGTAAACCATGAACGTCTCTTAATCCATATGACGCACAAAGACGGCGCTAGTTGCACTCTGTGTATACATCAACACGATACACATTTGTCCTCAGTACCAGACGTGTCCAGCGCTGTTTATAGAAGAAATAGGGTAAGTTCGGAATATTTCCCGTCATTTTGCATGTCACAATTGCAAATGGTTTATATTTATAATTTAAAGTAAATAGTTTATGGTTAGTCAATAGCTAGAGAGAGGGACAGTATTCAGTGAGCTGTAGAGTCACGGCTATACTGTTGACAGAGTATTTAGAGAGTCTGTAACTAATATCATATGCGCACGGCTAAGATGAAGCATCGTTATAAACTACGACGCGCCAACTTTGAACTGCGCTGAACAGGCCCTCATTAACATAGCAAAGCCGAAGAGTTCAAAAGACGCCGCGCGTATTAGATCCTTTGTCGTGCTATTGCCAATCTTACGCTGAAACTCCGCCTGGTAAAGGAATGAAAGAGACGCTTGATCAACTAAGCTCGACGTAAGTCCTTCAATTATTTACCAAATTTTCCAGCTAATCTTTTTCATCTTCATTGCTTGTTTCAAAGGGAATCATTGCGCCGCAGCTTAATCCACCAAATAAACCAAAAACAACTCTTCGATTCAGGGATGAAATTTTACTTGAGCCAAGTTTCAATAAATTCAACGTACAACTGAAATACGCAAATTAAGATTCGGCATTCGCTTCATTAGATTATTTCTTATATTTTATTTCATTATCTGAATTATTCGAATGATATTATCCTCCCACAAAATGAATAAAAAAAAACCTGTCGATATATATATATCAGTCGTTGTCCGATATGTGATTGGCCTTATTCAAACAATAATACAGATGTATGAAGTAAGAATACAATATTAAAATATAATATAATGTGTGCGTAACATTTCTCCAATAATTTGACTATTCTACTCTTATTTTTATGCTTCAAAATACGATCTCTTGAAAATAATAGCGACTGCTTATGTGGATATGCAGTTTGACATTGCAGAGCAGATAATATATTAAACGTCATGTACACTGCAAACAAAAAAATGAATTCACATCGTTTCCTGAATTAATTAGATTGCCATCGACATTAAATATAGTGATCAAATGCAATATATTTGAGTAATTTTTACCCAAATTGAGTATAAAACATACAGGAACTGAAGAATTTTTACTTTTTTGTACTCATTTTGGCAGCAATAGATTCCAGTGCTGAAAAATTTCCAAGAAATCATTTTTGATGTGTAATCTATAGGTTGAGTGGTATGATTTAGCCGAAGTTTGATAAAATGACAATTGACTATTGATTGATACTTTTGTGTCTTTCTTCGCGTTAGTTCGGGTTTGATCAATTAACTTGAAACGGTCGATGATCGCAAGAATAAAGAGTACTATTCATCCATAAACCCGCAGTACTACATAAGAACTGTGCTATTCTCTCTGGTACAGTAGTGGAGTGAAAAGACCCTCGCACATTCACAGCAATTGGGTCCATCGATTTCGCGCAGATCCTTGAATTATTTCCGATAATATATGAATCTATGTTATTTGAGTACTCGAGTCGTACGTTGAATTTGCATATTGAAATCAAAGAATCATTTTCACTGCGTAGTTTCGGTCGGTGGGGCTTTCACAGCCGCTGACACACACCGCACACGTATATTGTACAAACGCGCGACACGCACAGATCTGACCAAGCTCCTTGTCTGAGCAAGAGGACAAAAATCCCACTCACCAATCAAGTCCGTCCTCGTTGGAAAAAGCTTGTTTGGGCTGACGGACAACAACGCGCGCGTGCAGTGTGTCTATATAGCCTGACGCTACGCGGACGAATAGAATTTGAGTAAATTAAACGGGCTCTCCCGCCCGCCCTCGGCCGTTACTTTCCGTTAAAATCAGTTGGAGCCGCGCGTGGTAATAAAGCGCGTATTCCCAGGGCGCAAACACGCGCAGTTTTATCCCGGGACGGCCGGCTGGGCGTTCAAATATGTACGTACGTGCGAACGCGTACGTGCGGCTGCTGCGAGCTCGCGGCCGGTAGGATCATGCATGCATTTACGAGCTGCGTATCGATTCCTCTTACTTTTTCATCATATTCGCGAAAATTGACCAATTCCGATTAGTGATTTTTGCCACTTGTGCGACGCGTCGCTCTGCGCAGGCGATATTAATAAAAAAATCGATTCCCTGCGTTTTCCCGGTCGAGCTTACGTCACGGAGCTCGCAATTGAGTCTCCGTTTTCAGTAAAACCTGTAGGGGTAGTTTTTAGATACACTCAAATAATTAATATTGGCAGTCAATCATACTAACGTGATTTTATTTGCTCGAGACATTAACCGATAATTGATGATCTTATGCGCATTTGATGCATATATTATTGAATTCTTTCGATACGAAGATCATTTTCAGGGAAAACAAAAGTACATTTAACGGGGGTTTTCCGAGAGCTCGCTATGATCTCTGTAAATTTTTTACAGTGAACATATTGTAAGCTTTCACGTCACTCAGTGTATTAATTACAGTGAAAAGGTAATTTTGTATTCATAGCTTAAAATTCACTGTAGTTACGGTATAATGTCACTATAGTACAGTGAACAATCTGTAAGAAATTTCAAGAGATTATAATTAACGCGTGCTCGATTCTTCCCTGGTCAATCACATTTGTGTATTTTCTCTCGTACAATCCGAATAATTTTGGTCAAAATTTGTCGAAAGTCATACAATGCACATAGAATGTGATTTTTTTTGTTACCTATGAATGATATTTTCATGTATTTCTAAACATTACGGAATTACGACTCCTCAGGAAGATGCGCTTTTATTCACCGGGAAATTGTGACATGTGTTTTTATTCTTCTTGTGGAGGTGTAAGCAGGTCAGCTGATGATCGACTGGATACATCATTTATCTAGGTAACTGCAGTTAATCACTCTTCAGAGTTTCAGCGGTACCTACTGCCAAATGGTCTCCTGGTCAGTAGCGACCATATAAAGTGTATCGTTGAGAGGAGAGAGAACATCGCTGTTTTCAATTGAACTCGATGCGCCAAACGCGCATACACCGACAGAGATCGAGTATACAAATAAGTGAGTCATGGAAGATACATACATACACACATACAATTGAACCGTGAAGCGAGTGGTTGGGTTGGGGTGTCCCAAGTGGGAGGGCAGGGCGGGGCAGCTCACGCTGGCGAATAGATACATCTCACAGGTGTTTACTCTGGATCAAGTCAAACGGACGGCCCGGCGAGTGCGGGAATGAAATCGAGTGGGTGGAAATGGTGGGCAAACACGTGGGTGTAGTGGCTCCTGCTGGGAAACATGGCGCGAGGGAAAACGGGCCGGCTGCAGCTGTACGTGTATAGACCGGGGACGAAAAACTGGCCGTGTCGAAAACAAAAGCAGTTGCACGGACAAGTGTATATACATCAAGTCGATTTATCCGGCTAGACTCGGGCAAACAGCCTTGGTCAGCTAATGATTTTCCTCGTGCTCTGTTTGCCATGTGTTAAAGGAGTAGCGATACAGCAGCTGCTATACACGACAGGAGCTGAATACTCCTGCACCTATCACTCGTTCGCCGGCTTTACCGATGACCCCATAGGCTTGTTTTTTCGTCCCAGCGGTAGCAAAGTGCCAACGTCCTGGCGTTTGCAAAGAATGGCACTTTTCTCCCGCGGGTTACGAAAAATAGCATATGCACCTCGCTCATCCAGGATATTTTCGTGCGCGCAAATTTGCAATTCTAGCACTAGTTGCATAATATACTATTTGCTTCGAAAAAAATCAAGTTGTCTGTTAATCTTTTGAAGTAGATACAACTGCAATAAACTTTTTGCCCTTGATCCTGCCTCAATGTGGGTAGTCGAAAAACTGCGGATCGTAGACAACTGACCGAAGGTATTTTACTATGAATGGAAAATGGCTGGCCGCCTAATTTGTTCGACGTTAAAACTTACCGAGAACTTGGTACAAGAGTAATGAGGCGATAATGGAGAGTATCATAAATGGTGAACTTTTACACATCTTAACCGAACCGTTAACAATTGACTACTGCTATTGATATACGGCACACGCACGGGTGAACACAGCTCGCTCATGCTCTGCCTCACTTGCTCTCGCTGCGCTCACGCGTTCGCCACGTGGAATCATCAACTTTGCATTAAAATAACTTTGCATTAAAAATAACTAATTAAAAGTGAAAATTGGACATTCAATATTTCACGATTGGCACAGCTGAGCTCGCTCAAATTTTGAGAGCTGGTGTAAAATATTGTAATGAGTGGCTAAAATTTCAAGACAATTGTAAGAAAACGCAGTTTGGCATAAACTATCTTAATCTCAAAGTATGAATATGTGAGGAGGTACTTTGAAACATATGTTGTGTAGTGGTTTCAGTGTAGCTTATATCGAATTTAAATAATACCAGAACACGTTTCAGTTAACCTTTTGTATGATGTTTCTCACATATAAGATAATAAGATACAGGAAAACCTAAAAGATAAATAATACCATTTGCATTATCATACCTTGATGAATGTGTCTCATCTTCATGCTGGTTCGAATCTATAATCTGAATGGAATTTTTCGCGGAGCGTGAATTTATTCTCTCGCAACCTCACTTTTCAATAAATCTGGAATGGTCCACTAAGCCCGATAAATAAATATTTATTACTGAATGCAAATATAAACATCAGAATCCTATGCTTGAGTAATTATAGAATTTATCATTCGTCATTGGGCTTGGAAAAAAATTGTTATCTATAGTAACGATGCTGCATATTTGAAGTTATATTTATTCCAAGCTTACATAAGTTCTCATTATGATAAGTTTACATTGAGTTGAATGCAAATAGATGAAAATAACGAGTGGTTGATGCTACGAAAACAGGATGAATATTTTACACTGCCCTAAGGCACAATATTTGTCAGAGCGTCCTGGTTGAAGTGAGCATTCTTTACCATGTTGCGCTATTAATAGGATAAGACGTACAGTGATGCTACAATAGCTTATTCAACTTTCTTCCCAGTTGAGACGAACAGGCTCCAGTGCGAGATATCTTATGATACTAGCCATAAAGAACATTCATTATCACCTCTTTGGGTCTTTGTTGAAAAAATTTTTTTTGCACTGTGACACCTCTGTTTGTCCTGGTGGAAAACCTGCTGGATTAAGTGAATTTGAAATTTCTTGAAGATAGTGTACAATATCTTCATTTCGTAGTATATTACATCAATCGAGTAGTATTTTTTACGTCTGGTTTGTATTTGATGTGGCATTTTTTTTACTCATACGGGCTCTGAATAAGGCTACTAAACCCAAAGTTCAGATGTTTGTGTGATTGAATTTGAAATGTGTGGGTTCCCTCCTGAAATACAAAGTTTGAATGAATAAATCAATTGAATATGCAGAATAGTCAACTATTTTCCCATGTTCTCCGGCTAGTAAGACTTTACTTTGATGATATTCACCGGAATTTTCTATTCTCATAAAAAATGTGAAACAAGTGACAAATGATTGCTTTGCGCGCAATCGTGACTACAGGCCCGAGACATGCTAAACGACGTCGTTGCGCTTTGATTTTGCTGTATAACCATGGCGCGCGCGGCCGCGAGCGCCCCGGAGAATTGATGGACTTGGAGGTTTTACCTACAGATGGACCCAGGCATATAGACGTTTCTCCTAATTACGAGAATAAATCGAGCAGCTACTCAGCCGTGAAATGATATCGGGCGTTATATATTTGCCCAAGTCTGCAGCTCCTCCTCGCCAATTCGCTTTCTGCGTGCTGTGCAACGGCTCCCGAGATTTATTCCCGTTTCAACGCGCCGTTTTCCATCCTCCATTTGAATAATGCGGATATATTCTTGATCGCGATGAACGCTCCAAGCTGGTAGTACACTGGGCAAATTCAACCTCGCCAACTCACTGGATGTCAATCAATAATACCGCTAGGCCATTATCAACTCCTCTCGTACGTGTATCCTATGTGCTTCTTTGTGCTTTTTGAGACGATTCGTTGGTGATACAGCAATAGGCTTGACGGAGCCAGCGAACATATTGGCAAAACGTTGCGAAGTAAAGTGGAACTTCAATTATTTAAGTCCTCAGAAGCAATGGTTCTCAATGATCGTCTCAACAGTATGTATTTGGAAAACCGCTGTCAACTGCATTAGCAGTATCCTATCTCAAAGAGGCTTTGATAGAAAAAAATTATCACGAACAGCGGTTGCTACGAGTCCTTGGACATCAAAAGTACTGGAAATTAACGTCAACTAACTGTACACAACCGTTTTTAAACGAAATCATAAAATTTTTGTAACATTAGCCATTAGAGGTACATTGTGCGACCAATGAATCGTGTGCAACATTTCGAGCAGACCGTACGATTGCATGCATGAGTTATCGCATGCTAAAATAGCGTTACATACATACGTACGTGTGTATATATATATATATATATATATATATATATATATTCTTAAGACTCGACTTTTTTCTGATTCGAGATAGATTTTTGACAAGTTACAAAAGGAATGAAGAGGGTTCAAAATCATCGAGGTTACTACAGGTATGTCGATTGTGAGGCGAGTTATATGAAAATGACAACTCTTACAGATAGGGCAAGCGTCTTTCACGAACAAGCCAATGTCTGGCCAATCCTTGGAATTTCTACTCGTCTACGTGTTGTGATTATCGAGTATGCTCACATCGACCGAACGAACTCTCAGTTCTCCGTGTGTAGCAGCGAATAAGTCGTTTTGATCGGTGTCCGGTACGAGATAGCTGACTTGACTCGAAACATCCACGAGATACCAGCCGCGTGCAGTAGCTGGGTGGTGCAGCGCACTGGAAATTCGACGATTCAATGTGCGATGGTGAATTTTTATTGGCCGAAAGGAGCAATGCAGCAAGGATCCGCGGGGTGGCATACACGATGCGTCGAGCCTATGGTCGCTTTTTATGCTTTCATCACACCGCGGCTCGCGCTCCGGTGCATATTTCCACAATGCTCGAGTGGAGCGCAGGGGCACGCGCGCACCGGATGAATCAATGGAATATTGATGCTGCCGAGCGAGAGAGCCGCAGTCCCACATGTGTATAGACTCGAGCGCGCTCGCGCAATATTGCGATAACTTTTGCGGTCGCGACGGGACGCGATCTCGCCGCGAGTACTCGAGCCAGCGGCTCTGCGCCATTGCTTCGAGCTGTTTCTCTATCAAAAATTCAAGCCGATCAAATTTTAAAATGCCCGGATCGGCCTGATATTGCGTCAACCGCTCCGAACTCCTGATCAGCTCGAGCTCGCCATACCACGTTCGTTCACAACTCACTTTCTTTCAATTCTTGCGCCTGTACACTTCGCCACTCGTTTATAAATTCAATTCACGAAATCCGATTGGGTAATTTTGATAGTCAAGCCAGTGAAATGTTTGCAAATCGTATTATTGTCGCCGTAGACGTGAAGTATATTGTTTTTGTCTTCGTTTTGTGGATGTAGAGCTTATATATTCACGCTCTAGGGTAGTTAGCGTGGTAGCCACACTATAATACATGATTCAGTCTAGCATTTTAGCGATGTTGGCAGCTTGTTTTGAGCTTTTGAGCGTAGAATTGTTACACCCAAAAACAAATCACCAAAAACGTACTTTGCACTTAGTAGGACAAAACATTATGTTCCCAGCAGGGGCATAAGATACGCAGCTTACTCCCATCGCTGATCGTACGTAACCCTCTATCGGCTCCATCCGATCACCGCTTACACTTGAACTTTGAGCTCGTGGTATGAAATATATATTTTATATTTGTTTTCATATTTCTTGACTATAATCTTATTCAAGGGCTTATCAGTTCATTCCATTATGTAAATTTGCAAGAGCTAAATGAATAACCGAGTCCTACGTTCTTATAATTCCATGTAAAAACTATATCAGCATTAGAAAAAACTATCGAACACTGCGAAAACTTCTTCTTTTTAAATAATCCTGGAATATTGTTACATGATTTAAGATTTTTAACACTAATTGTCAACATCAAACCACACATAAAACTCACAAGTTCTATCCATAAAAAGTCACGTGCTAAACGCGGCAACCGGTCAAAATTGAAAAGTAGCCCAAAAATACTCGTGTACCATCTTAGCTTACAATTATATATCAAAGCTATACAGCTTTGAAAAAAATATAAGATTGATCAAGCACGTTTATCATGACAGCATCGACAACAAAACTGTGATATCATGGCTTGTGCTGACTCTGTCTGTATACATCTAATCACGAGTTAATGGATTTACTCTACAGGTCATCTTTTTTCATAAACGTTTATAGAAACATTTTAGAGTTGGATAGAGTTTTCAGCTCTCAATATGGAATAAGTTTGCTACAGGAAATCGGTAGGGTCTCGCACCGAAATTCGGTGAATGCTAAAGCAAAATTGTATATTCGATATGATAAGTTTATTTTAAACGATTCTATTTCCCGATAAAGAGGAAGCTTATGAAGAAAGTGATTTTATCGACTACCTCGAGCTACATATTTAACAGAGTGATTTACTCTTCATCAGATAAGATGTTTTTCGTTTCTTGTGAATTTTATGTCTGGGAGGAAAAAAATTTTTATTGAAATAATTTGAACTCGGTGATATCTTTTACTTTGCACTTGATCAGTGGTTTTTCCGATCGCATCGCACCGACGCAAAATTTTCCTTCTTCATCTCAAGACCACGGAATTCTTCATTTCGCAGGTCGTAAATGTGGCGAAGGGAAGATGGGAGAAAATCCCACGCAAACTGCGGGAGTAGACGCATTGTTCGGAGGCGCACTTGCGAGTATGAGGAGATAAAAACCGGCGATCGTCTCAAATAAAATTGATGCCCGATACTTGGTGTGCGTAACGGTTGCACTTAGCCCGGTGTGGCCCCGCCCACGTATCCAAAGCCACTGCGACTCGGGGAAAGAAAGAAGTCGAGTGCAGACGGCGTACGCGGGCATTTTATAGGGATTCGTCGGATATATATCTCAGTAGTGATAAAAATGGCGCAAAAAGAAATAATAACCAATGGACTGGCGTTCGACAAGATTCAATAATATCCGTTACGTCACACTGTAAACTCTTCATGTCATTTTTCACGTAATGTCCTTTACGTCATTTCATTCTTCGCATAATGTCCTTTACTTCACGCTGTAAACTCCTGATTTCATTCTTCACGTATAAGTCAAGTCTTTCTTTTTTGATTCCTTATTCCCCCCGATGAATTCGGGCATGATAAATACTCTTTGTAGTGGGTATACCCAACCAATGAGTTATCTATGAAAACCAAATCAAATCACAAGCACAATTCATACTTGTACGAGATATTTTCGTTAATAGAAGCAACAACTTGACAATATCGTTTGAAGAAGTATGAGCTTCTCGTGCACCGATTATAAAACATAATGTGTGTTTCGATGAAGACTCATTGAGAGGTGAATAGAAAAGGAAATACTATGTACAGGCCTGAAATATGGTTTAAAATATATGAAACTTACGGGGATGGCCACTGACTCACTGCAAGATTACTCGCACAATGAAGAAAACAGCAAGCCTCATCCGCGAGGACATCATGAATTATTATTACCCTCTGGATCCAAAATGTTGGTGTTGGTGGGGCAAGTAAAGGGAGACTGCCGAGGATGTTGTACCGGCGCGTCGCCGTTGTCGTTGTTGTCGTCGTTGTCGTCGCTGTCTTTTCTTTATGGCTTTCATCCTTTCGTTCGGTTAAATCCACGGTCGGACCTTCCTCTCGCCATCTCACTTCTCCTACTCGAAGCGCTCGAGCTTCCATTACTTTCTCCCCCTCCTCGCTTCATTCCGATATTTTTCCTCTCTCCACCGTATTATTTCCAATGAAAACTTTCGCTTCGCTCTTTATTCTACACTAACGTATTCCGATAGTCTGCTAACGGTCTCTTCCATCCACCCGATTTTAGTTTCGTCAAATGATGCTATAAGTGCGGTATGTTCATTACACCAGGACTTGTTTCAAACAAATTTGTCGCCCTTAATTCTTTGAGCCTTACTTGGAGGACGATTACTAGTGAATAATACTGACGGACAATCAAGGCTTCAATATTTGTATACAAAATTTTTCGTTGATATTCCCACGATCACCAGAATACGCAACTCGTAAAGTTTTCTCATTGTTTCCATTACTTATCTTCATTTTATGTAATCCGACTGAATTTCATAAGACTGACCCTTCCCTTTCTCTCTTTATTCTCAAATTTCGTATCCGTATCCTAGTGTTACTCAACTTCGATCGCTTTTGATTCCTCCTTTTCCTTGGAATGTAATACAATTGGCAGTTTCATAGGTACGAAGTCTAATTTCATAATTTCATACAAAGTAATATCAAGTATCAAGTATAGTAATATAATTCATAAATACGTATTTATGAATATATGATATACGCATATTCACAAATACGAAATCAAATATATGTAAGATCATATTATTCAAATCTAATATGTTATTTTGAAAAGAGTTGACGAATTCCTCACAACATCTAGTTTTTTCGTTACTAAAGACACGAATTTCATCTCCTCATATTATTTCGAATTTTGATTGGATCGAGAAACAAAAAATATGACCTAATTAATTTTGCACGTTCTTTCGATTTCCTACGATAAAAAAACTAGCGTATTCGTCCCAATTACAGATGTATGACTTCAATAGACATTTTTACTCGCACACTATCGTTATATATTTCAGTTCATTTTGTCAATTATGACTCAAGAAAGTAATGAAATCTAAAATCGAATGCCAAGTATCCTACTACTAAACATATATTTTTGCAAATTACATTCACAATCAATTGTATGTTGAGTAAAAATCTAAATGGTAGAAATCAAATAAAATACTCCTCGAGCAATTTTTCTTGAAATCCATTCATTTTTGGTCGATGAAAAAAAACTTGAAGAACTAACATTGTGTAAGGTGATACAAACAAGACCAAATAAATTTAGTAGATTTATCCAGGAAATTGAATCCATTAGTGACAGATTATCAATAATACCAACCGAAAAATTGAGTACAATATGTGTTTTCATGAAGGTCAAAGAAGTTAGCTACATTTGTAAAGTTCCGAATCTAATACATTATTGATTACGAATGGGAAGAATGAATCTGAACAGTTTAGTTGCTGAGGTGAGTTTATATATACTGAAAATTAAAGTCAAACATATAAGAAGTATCGATATTTAGATTATTTTTTTCTCACCTCTTAGGATGATGAAAGGAACTACTTTTCTGCCCAATTGTCAATTCCAGTGACATGCATGTACCTCATTTCTAACAATTATGCAAGAGTTTAGGATCCAAGTTCAATCAACCAATCTTGATGCTTAAAATTTAACAAAATGTGATCACTGGAAATATTTTTTTCCAAATAATCATTTAAGTACTAAATCGATGCTTACATTTCGAATAAATGTCGTTTTTCCATTGGTTCATACGAATTATATGGATTAGAGATTATTTTGAAGACTATAACTCAATTGTACCTACTCTATATCAAATTGTTAATATGTCGAATGAATCCTAAACAACTCGACAAGATTAATTCTGAATTTCTTGTTCTCTTTCATACAGTAAGTACTGATGACTCTTCTCATATATCACTCTTCATTATACGCCAGCATGCGTGCTTGTAAGAAGAGAATCTAACATCATTCTAGCCCTCAGAAAATCGTATGCAGAAGATAAAGAGCAAAATAAAAGTTGCAAATTTGAGTCGATTCTCATCTGTATTTATTAAATTCACGAGCCAAAGCTAGTCATTAGAAAACTGTATGAATAATTGAATCGAAATGAAAACTGGATTTCTGAGTGGGTTCACATGGGTTTTGGAGCAGGATTCCGGACGGATTCATGTGTAGATGGTTTCCTGTTCATTTAAAAGTTGATTCCCCAATTGATTCACATGTGTTAAAAATTAATTTGTTTGGATTTCTATGTAATCTCTATGAGATTGCCAAGGACGTCAAATTAACATATACCTGGTGTTTTGTGAATTGAAAAACTAATATACTCAACACTGGGTTTGGAGAAATTCAGATGGATGGTGGATTTCGGGCTTCAGTGAGCCTGGGCTCAGGATAGATCAAGACGGATTTGGGAAAATTTCAGTGCATCCAAGTAGATTTGGAGATAATGGAGTGTATTTCGGGAATCAATGAGTCATAATCCAAGACTAATCTAGATGGATTGAAGGAGAATCTATGTGGATTTCAGGAGGATCCAGGTGGATTTTAGGAGAAAACCAGGTGAATTTCAGGAAAATTCAGGTGGATTTCAGAAGAATCAAGGTTGATTTTGATAAAATTCACCTGGATTGATCCTGTGCCCTGGGTCATTGATCCCAATATCCACCTAGTTCTAGAAATCTACCTGGATTTTCACAGAATCCACCTAATTGGTCCTAGACCCTGAATCATTAAATCCCGAAGTCCACCTGGATTTTTCCAAGTTTCACCTGCATTGGACCTCGATCCTGGCTCATCAGATCCCGAAATATACCCGGATTGATCCTCGGCTCTAACTAATATGATCTCGAAATTCACCCGGATTTTCTCAGAATCCACTTGGATTTTTCTAAAATCTACCTGAATTTTTCCAAAATCTACCAGGATTGGTCTTGGACCCTGGCTCATTCAATCCCGAAACCCACCTAGACTCTCCTGAAATTCATCTGGATATTTTCAAATTCTACTTGGATTAATCCTGAACACTGGTTCATTGAATCCTGAAATCCAGGTGGATTCTCCCAAAATCCACCTGGATTCTTCCAAAATCTTCCTGGGGAATCTCAAAATCCATCTGGATCGCTTGGATGCATTTTTCACGGAGAGCAGTCAAAATCCACCTGGATTCTTCAAGATCCACCTAGGGATAAATCAAGGTGGAATACAGGTCTGATCTAGCTGCAATCCAGGCACAATCTAGGTAGATGCCAGGTCCTATCAAGTAGGAAATACAGCTCTTTTTTCTATGGGAAATCGGTGTAGATCTGTAGCGAAGTAGATTCACTTCGATTCTAAGATCAATTTTAATCGATCTTCAGGTGGTTTTACATGAATTTTCAGGTAGATCCCTATAAATCTGCAATTGCGATGCATAATTTTATGGGAATTCATAATAATCTATTATGAATGTACCTAGAAATATACACAATTACATCTGGTAATCTCTGGAAGTTCTCCTGAACATGCACTCACAGTCTCCGGGAGACCAATTACAATAAAACTTTGTAAGATTCTAAGAAGCCTACACCTTTCGTCATTCTGGTCAATGTTTTGATTTCCCGAAAATATTCTGTGAATGAGTCTCGAGTACAGTATATCTGTATATACGAAAGACCACAAATAATAAAGCCCATAGAAGTCCTTGAAATGGTAGTCTCATCTACACGAGTCCAATTACATTGGATTACATTAACTACTGTGTTTGAATATTTCCATCAGCCCTCTGGAAATATTGAATAATCTCAGAACTAACTTGAAATATCGTTAAAAGTTTATGGAGTCTATCGAGATATGGAAATTAATTATTTTTGGTAACTGATTGTCCGCGTGAGAACTGACTTGAAAAGTCACGTGAGAAATCACGTGAAAAGTCACGTGAGAAATCACGTGAGAAATCACGTGAGATATCACGTGAGAAATCACGTGTTAATTTGTTTCATAATCTCACGTGAAAGATCATGTGAGAGATCACGTGACATCTCACGTGATATAATACGTGATATCTCACGTAACATATCATGTGAGATATCACGTGATATTTTTCAGTGGGGCTCTTTAGTTGGAAATACTAATGGCAATAAACCAGCTATATCACAGTTGATCTTTATCAAATTTGGCTGCCAAGAGTTCACCTTCTTTAATATCACTACCTTCTTCAAAATTTTCTTCACCTATGGGAGATGGTCGCTCCCCTCCAATAGTATTCTTTGCATCATCAATCTTTGTATGATCGACCTTTGCATCATCAATCTTCATATAATTGACCTTTGAATCATCCTTATCAATGCCTTCATTTATTGGCGGAGTGATCTTGGCGCATCTCTCTAGAAGTTCCACAGCCAAATTCTTAATATCATGGGTTGATTTTACGACAAATGTCTTACTTTCCTCAAGTACATCTAGGAAGAAAACTTTTCTGAACTCTACTACACAAAACACATATCACACGTATTTTCCCAAGAACCACTTTTTTTTGCCTTCAATTGCTTATTGTGCAACTATTCCTCTTTTTCTTTGTATTTCTGTAATTCATCGTCTGTTGTTCTTAGATTTTCTTTCAATGCTTTTATTTATTCTTCTAATGGCACAACCAAAGAACGTAATGATTCAGCATCTTCATCCGTCTGTAAACAAGATTTTAAGTATATCCAACCAACATTTAACAAGAAAAAATTTATCTGAGTTATTAATACATTACATACCGTTTACTCTTTGAATCTGAATTAAGAGATACGAGTCAGCACCTAACTGAGATGCAACTTTTTTTGCTAATCTTCAAGTTTGCCCAACAATATTCAGGTGACGTAGGTGGTAGACGGGGGAGAGCCTGACCCCGTGGGGAATATTTTAATATATACTGATGATTTTAATGTTGTTCCGTTGGACTGCGCCAGACCGCGCAAACTATAACCTGCAACTAACTCCAGCAGATGCAGATCTCACAGTTCACAGCTGAGCGTATACATGCGCAGTCGGGCGCAGTGCAGTAGCAGTTCAGTTGCATCAATATACATATATATGTATGTTGGACGTATATATATATATATATACGAGGATACGAGGATGGACGTAATATACGTTTACGTTTCGTTGAGAACCACGCTCGCAATAGGCCTCGAACCGCTCTCACGTAATATACGTCAGTGGTGGGAAAAATTTTCTGTGCGAGATTTTGCGAGAGGTTCAGAGTGTCTGTCGTCTGCTCGTCGACTTATACCTCCTATACCCAAATAACAACGTCAATTTTCGCAAATCTTTTCTGACGTAATTAAACGCAACTGAATGCAGGTTTTGCTGGTAACCATTACAAAACTGCAGGACAGAGGTTTAAAAAAAAAAATTTTTTGGTGCGAGGTTAAACCGCAAACGAGCTGTATATAATGGCTTGTCGCGTCCCCTCGCTTGCTGCGCATACTTGTCGTCGGTGGCGCTGACGCGCCACCTGATACTGCAGTTACGGTCACGAGGTCCCTTCTACTCAGGTTTGGCATGGGAGTGAGTGCAATACCTTTGGCTACGATATATGCTCTGGTTCTGCTAGCTCTGCAGTCCCTGAAACATTTAAAACCTTCCACCATTAGAGCGTCACCACCCCTATATCGGTACTTCTTTCTCTATTCCCAGGTTCCTTTACTCCCCGGAAGACCTCAATGAAAGGCCTTTCGAGCTCGTAAAAGAGCAAGTACTCAGGCTTGGGATTCAGGTATTTGCAGAACTTCAAGCTATAAACTCTCAGTCTCACGCGTTTCTTTTTCCTCACTAGATGTATATACTACACTACGTTTCAATTTTGCGGGTCAGGTTTGTGCTCTACCATTGTCTCAGGGTAACCGCCCGATCTACTGAAGGTCCTGGTAACCGGGTTGTGGTCCTAAGCACGCACCGTATAAGCTTGACTTCTCCCATCCTCGAGCCCACTTCTTGGCTGCTTGAATACAGTCTCCAGAGTATGAAGCCCTCTATCTATGGTAAGTTGTGTCAAACCTCTGCCACTTCGAGAAAGTCAACCATTTGAGTTCCCTCTTTTGCTTTTGAGCATCAATATTTTCACGTTCGTAATTAGTTGCTACAGTAGTAACGCGAAACAAGCCCAACAACGCTAGAGAACTAGACCGAATCATATATTGCTGCGTGTAAACCATAGTAACTGCTCGGCGGAAGATTTAACTTTACGCCCGAAATACAAGACCAAAGGGCGTACTTTGAGCCTACGGAGACAAAAAATCTATTGTTTGGTGTAAGAAAATTCAAAACTATAATAGAGTTTGGTTTATTTTGGAGACAGAGCTTGTGATTAGCACTGGTAGTGTTGAAAATGTTGAAATGCAATGTAGTTGACTATTCGCACTTAGGCTGGTGTGATCGTTTACCACCCTAGCTGAATCCAGTTATATTCTTGAATTGTAATGTGAATGTGGGACGAAGCAGACTCGAACTGGCAGACTTGATGTGGACACGCGCAGACGCATAAATCACTGAACTCGTTGTGTGGCCTGCGACACGCCCTGCTCTTCATTCTCTTTAGCACGAATAAATCTGTCAAGAAAGTGAAAAAGCTACGCTGTTAGGCGAATAGCTGGAGAACCGGGGAAACTTGTGATCACACAGTGGTCCCAAAAAAATGCGTCGCTCACACAGGTACAAGCGTCTTCTAAGACCAGGATGAAAGTCGGGGTTGAACAAAGACAGAGCATGCGCGAGCTGGTCGTAGATGATTTGTAGCATGGGTGTGTACGGGGACTCGGCTGCGTGTGTGTGTATTGGCTGATGGATCGGAGCGAAGGGGAGCTTCTTTCTCTCGGTTCGCTTGCAAACTTTGTTGTGCGTTGCGAGCGTCGCGATAAGCTCTGCTCAGCCAAACTTGCCTCGCCCGAATAATATCGATAGCACGAGTGCATACAACTTTCTTGCGCTTTTTACCCGGCGCCCAGCTGCGCGCTCGCAAAGATTGATGCTGGCTCGCCCAAAGCACCGCTGATCTTTTCCCACTCTCTGCTGCGCTTGTTGTGCTGTGCTCTGCGCGACAGCATCTCATTCACAGCGCAAGATTCATCCGCGACACGGCGTGAAAATCACCGTTGCAGCTCGGATCAATGTCACGCTCATCTATTCTACGCCGCGCCTCCTCACTATTCGGATTTTCCGACATCTCCACTAAATAGCACGGCTGATATAACCACACGATTTCCTCGGAATCACAAAACTGCTTTGAAACTACTTCATTTATATATTCTCTCTCGAGAACTTTGAGATAACTTCATAATCTAAGAAAAGACTATACGGAGAGATTTCAATAAATGTAACTGCGAGTCAATGTACAACGTACTTCTGATGTAATCTTCATGCTACATTCGGATCAGATTCTAAACATATTTGTTCGAGTCGAAGCTGAATGAAAATCATTAAAGATTAGTCTATGATACATTTCTCCTGTATGAAAGTTGAGAAAACAGTGAAAAGTTTGGCGATAGTATGTATACATTATACTTAACACCAGTACGGATATTTGGATAGTGTTGAGATCTTAATCCACGATGCCTGCACCTGTTATTCTGAAGGGGTCAAGATAGTTGCATTGGCCAATACAATAACATTGATGTTACGGAAAATTATCGGAAGCTAAAATAACAATAACGAAAATAAGTATGGTTCCGGGCACGTACAATACAACTCCCCATCAGTCAAAATCTACTGGGGAATTTAAATGGAAATTAGGTGGAATGTCTCGATTACTGGGAGTATCGATCGATAACGACTCGTACCAACGGGTTGGCAAATGTAAACATTGCCAACTGGACAGAATCTTGCTTCTCTCGTGATTATCCTATGATAGCAAGAATATTCCCGGATGCGGTCCTACTGCAGCAATGCGTATTATTGAGCTGTATTATATTTGGTAGATCGCACACTATTTCTCCATACAAAGATATTCTAAACGTCCCTTCGTGAGAAAATGAGTTGTAAGGCCAAAAGCTTTCAGTACTTGGAAATACGGTATATTTTTAAATTTTTCAACTTGTGCCATGAGGTCAATAACTCGAGTTATAGATTATGAGCAATACAAAATAAACAATAATGAACAATTTGATAAATAACAATAGAAAGCGATGGAATAGACAATATCCGCAAGAAGAGTATAAGAAATATGTATAGTGAAGCGCCTGGGCACGCTGTAACCCGTCATACTGGTATCCCTCAATATAGAGCTAAATACATATATCCATTATAACACTAATGACATTTTTTATTCGATTTTATTCAATCAGAAAAAGTGAATTCACAGAAAAATGTAACACCAACCGATGAGCATGCGTTTGGGTTGTCCAGTAGAAAAAGATGAACCCATCCAGACACTATATGTAAATAGCAAAGACGTGGACGAATTTGTCGTGTATTTGTCCATAGCTTTTCTAGGAACAAATGAATAAATTTTACAATGATTTTAGGCCGTAGTGCTGAAAAGCATATAAGGGGACGATCAATGTAAGCAGGTTGCATTGAATGCGAGAAATGAAGAAAATGTGCAACCACTTGAAATAGATCGTTTCCTCATTGAATAGAACGTAAACAAACGAGTCTCGAATAAGTTGATACAATATCGATAAATTAACTGTAACTTGTAACGTATCTTTGCATTGTTTGTGAGAAAACGTTTGTAAAATGTTACGCGCTGTCCGGGATGTTGGAGTATTGGTGAGGGAACATGGTGTTGTCGCGCGCATTTTCGGCTCTGTCGGACAATAAGTAAGTAGAGCAGGCGCGCATCGATGACTCGCGGCCATCGAATCGTCATATTCAGGGGCTTTGCGATCTCTCGCCCCCTGCCACTACTTGGCTGCCACTAAATCAATCGGACCTTCTCTCGTCGAATAAAATGGCGCAAGAGAGGCATGGGGGAGGCATTGTTTATTCCCAAGTCTACGGTGAATTATTGGCCGCGATAAATAATAGATCGCCAGCTCGAGCCTGCGAGATATTCCTCGGCGTAACGGCCGTCACATCGGATTCGCATTCGCCCTCGTAAATTTTTATCGCGACTATCTTTTTCGTTCTTTCTCCTTCTCTTGCGCTCTCCACTTCTCCATCCGCGAGCACCCAGTTCACCGAGTCACCCTCGCCCCCTACGTGTTTCTCCTTTTGTTTTCTCTATCTTCATCCGACTCGATCTTTTTATCCAGCTGCACTCTCTCTCTCTCCTTCTCTCTTTCGCCTTCTCTGCAGTATTTCCTGATGCCCTCTCCCTTTCCCCTCCCCTCTTCAACTCATGCCACGGATAGATTATTCAAACAGACCGAATGCGCTCCCACTTCGTATTTGATTATGTACCTTTCCCAATAAATACTACCGCATCAGTAGCCTCAACAGTGTATGCGTTTGTTTGTTTGATTGAGCTTGCTCGCTCCGAGCGGTACTTTTATCTGATTAAAATGCCAATATAATACTAACGAAATAATATAATAGAGGCAGTTGCGAACAATGCACGGGGCAATAATTACCCAACAAGGTTAATCAACTAAGGCGTCAGAAATTGTCTTACCATTAGTTGAAGTCTCTATTCATGAAAAAAAAAACCGCTGCAGCCAATACATAATGTCCAAAAGCTTCTCCTTAAATCTCTGAATAACTGCAAATAATACATCAATTTTTTTCAATTTAAACTAATTACTTATCAATTATCAGTGTTATATATTATGGAACGTTGAATTATTATAGAAAAGAGTGTATATTAACCCGTTTCGGCCCAGAATGCCACTCGAAGCATGTCGCTCTTCGGTACCTCAGAACTTTTTCTATTCGCGACAGAAAAATTTTTCAATTTGGCCATTTGCAATTTTTGTAAGACTCATAGAATCGTCAGTTACGAATGCTGTCGTAATTTGGAATATGTGCAACAAAAATAGTGAAAAAAATTGGCAACGAAAGACTTGTGTAAAGAAGTAAGTAGGCAATATTTATCGCAATCAGAATTCAATAATTTTGAATCTCACAAACACATATCAAGATCAAGAGCAAGATGTAATTATCAGGGATGTCGTCAAAGAACCACCAGATTTTGCTCTGATTGCAATAAATATTATTGTTTACCATGTTTTTCAAAATTACATCAAAACGAGAACTAAAACAAGAAATATATTGAACTTTTTCATAATAAGATTCTAATTTGATCTTCAACGCTGTTTTTCTCAAATACATTGCACTTTTACGAAAAATTATCAAGAATAAAAAGTTCTTAAAATCACCCAAAGAATATGCTGGAATTTTTTCAGAGTTTTTTGAACGATTTTTTGGAATTTGCAAAAATTGACAAGTGCATAATTATAAAAAATTGCTCAAAAAAATCTGAAAAAATTCCAACATATTCTTTGAGTGATTTTAACAACTTTCTATTCTTCAATTTTAAGAAAAAGTGCGTCATTTTTGTATAAACAAGCTTTCAAGTTTTTTTGCAAAAATTTTGCAGTTGAGGTGCCATTTTGGATGCACAGGGGAGAAAAATCGATATTCAAACAATGCATCCTTTAAGTTCAGACATTTATTCCACCGGTTACTGGGGTTCCAGGTATATGGCAGACTCATAACCCCTTGAAAATTTGATTTAAAAAAAAAGCTGTTTCGAGAAAACCGTGTTTTTTTGTAAAAATACTGTATTTTTGCCTATTTAATGATGTTTTAGACTAAATTCAATTGACACCATTGGAAAGAACAAGTCTTTACCTTTCGAAATATGTCCCTGAAAAATTTTTCTGTCGCGAATAGAAAAAGTTCTGAGGTACCGAAGAGCGAAATGCTTCGAGTGGCATTCTGGGCCGAAACGGGTATGGAAATCAAGCAAATTAAGCAATGAATAAATACGTGACGTCGAGCCAAACACTTTTCTTGAGAATTATTTATGCAGTGTTATTATATGTGGCATTGAATGTGGCATTGTTCGCCCGATTTTTTGGGTGATATCAGATGTGAAGCAATTCGCGAATGAGATTAAATCTAGTGTGGTGCGGGAGATTGAATTTGGTGTGATTGCGCTTTTGACTTGAATAGTTGAGTTCAAATTAAACGGAATAAATGTCGTTTTGCTTTTTTGTTGGAACAAATCTGTGGTTTCATAGTTTGTGAGTGAATTAGATTTTATTCATGATGAATTTTTGCTAGTCAGTGAATTGATCTAGAATCACGTAGATTGTTTCGATACACTCTCAAAAATCCAATCTTGGTTCAAGGAGAAAAATCAATTTGACGCTATAGCAACTAGATTCCCTCTATTCAGACTCTTTTCTTGATCATAGACGAGTCAGTTGGCAGGAGAATGAATATTTTTGCTAACAGTAATTGTGAAAGTAATTGTAATTGTGGATAGACTAGGTTATGCTAGCTTTCCCTGCAGATCCCAAGCAGCTGATGCTGGTTCTTATCTTTGAATATCTCTAGAAGAATAAATAGTTAGAGTTAGATAAACATGTCACGCAGATAACGATGAAGTAGTGATAGGTCGGGCATGTTCAGACGATCGTCTCCACTTGTTCGTTATTCTTGACTGTGAAACGGCATTTCACACACGGAATCGTATATGTGAAATGCTATTTCACGTATTAGGCGTGGAATAAAATAAAAGTAGGCACTAGTGCGTGAAATAACAAGAATGGAAATTTGTGTACTTTCAACGAAAGTAAGAACAACTGAGTAGATTACAGTCATCGATCAAGCTTCGAACTCGTGAAACCGTCAATGCTGATCAGATTATGACCTAACATATCGACGTAGCGTTCTCAGTTCCAGTGCCTTCATCAGTATTGTTGTTTGCCGAAATAGTTTTATTTTATGGATAACAAATAGGATATTCACAACCAATGTAATGTGGTTGCAAACCATCGAATCATCTAAATTATTTTCTTGTTATTTCTTCATAATTTTTAATTTCTAGACATTTTTTTGACTTGTTTGTCTGGGTTTTTTTTTGTATTATTTGTATTAGTGGTATTGTTTTTATGAATCCGTAATTGTAGAGATATAAAAGAAAAACCTATAAATATGTAAAATATTGTCTAAAGGATTCAAATAGTATGTATTATGCAACTAGTGCGTGAAATGAAGACGTGTGTAAACGTGTCACACGACGAGTGTCACACGTTCACACGAGTGATTGAAAATGAACGCACTAGTCGGATACGATGATTTATGTTACAAGTGCTCGTTGAAACAGCATTTGAGAAAAGCACTGATGCGTGAAATGCGACTTCTCACTAAAATGTCTGATTACGATATTTCATTGATAGTTTCCATTGATGTGCTATACATGAAAAGACTATTGACATCTAAGTAAACGTGATAACATTTTGCGTATATTAAATAATTTTCAGCCTTTTTAAACTACCATTCCCCAAGCGAGTTACAATTCTCAAATGTGTTGATACCGTTAGATTAAGCATTTGATAACAAAGAGGTGAATGCATGAAACATTCATGTGTCTCTCGCAGAAAGACCATAAAAAAAGATCGATTTTAGGTTGAAGAATAAGAACGTGAACGATTTGAATTTACGCTTTTTTCTCTTGGCACACTCAAAGATAATGTTGGATCAAACAAAAAACGACATTATTCTCAAGCGAACGCTCAGCGTTAAAAATTAATTTGTATGATCAATTGAGTGCACATGGTGAGTGAGTGTATTCTAAAATAATCTAACCTTTAGCAATGTGACTACCACATAAAAGAATGAATGCCCAAATACTTATTATTTTTTTTTATAAAAACTGTTCTGCAAATACTGTGTGGATGAAATGATGGAAAAATTAATATTTCCTCACATTGATATGTATAATTCCTAAGAAAAGTAGTTCCGAAAGTGTATCTATTGAAATAAGGAATTTAAAGGGGAACAACAGTTGTGTTGATTTACTTATATGCACGAAACTTTGACACGTGAGGCGCGTGTATGATAACTTTGTATAGCACCCGTGCCTGCGCACAATTGCCGCCATATTTGTACATACTTTTAAACATAGTTATAATAATAGATTTCATTCGTATATATTTTGTTCCATTCCAAGAGCACTTTCAAGTAGTCAAGAGTTAACGGACATCCAAGTATTTATAAATTTACCAGACATGATATTCTCCGTTCTCGCCTCACTACTCTTGTCCCAAGTTGTCGGTAAGCTTTATCGTCTAACAAACAGAGGGCAAATATGTGTAATTTGGTCACATATTTTTCTTATATAATGTCACCGCCATGTTGATTTCTAATGATAATTGACCATAGTGAGGGCATAATCACATACATGATTATAACAATAAATATTCATTCACCGGGCCACTTTCGATCATTGAAAAAATGAGATTACGAGAGGAAAAATTCACGCTCCCCGGGCTGGATTCAAATCAGTATTCTCCTGATCTCCGGTTAACGGTTCTGTCAATTGCACCACAGGAAAGACGACTGATCCTCACACCCTTGGAGCATGAATTCACTTCTCAATGATCAAGGGTTAGATCGTTTCAATTATAGATTGTTACTTTACTCACACTCCCCCCCCCCTCCCAGCTCATCATTGAGCAACTACATCTTTTCATCCGAAGTAGTAGTTTCTATAATTTAATTACTTATTACATCTACAAGTTTTAACGATACATATTTATTTATTGGGCTTAGTGGGTCACTTTAAATACATTAAGCCCGAAAAATAAATATTTTTTTTCATGTTAAAAGCCTAACCGTTGTCGCCACCACCGTAAAAAATTTGCTCCTTTTTAACCCCTATTTTAGCCCCTCTTTTTAGCCCCCTCTTCTTAGCCCTCCTTTCAAGCTCCCCTTTGTGGCCCCCATTTAAAGATCTCTTTTTTGACCTCTGTTTTAGAGAATTTGAATCAAGTGATAATTCAAAAGTCTTGTGACTTGTCCCTAACCACGTGACAAGTCGAATAAGATATAGATACGCATGCAGATAGGGAATGCTGGCAAGCGAAAAACAAAAGAACGAAAAATTTTGAGGTTTAAGCACGTACTTCTTAGAAGAAAATAAAAAATCTTGAGGTGGTAATAATCGGAGTCTCCTTGCCAGTTTCTGACTAAAATTTGAATAAATTTAATTTTAGGTTTCAAAATTGCGCATAATAAGATGAAGATAAAAGTTGAATGAAATATGAATGTAGGTTCTGAAAATGCGAATATTGGAATGAATTGATAAGTAAATGGAAAAGATTATCGTGTGAATCATTGGAACATAATTTTGGAACGCATGAATGTAGATCACGCTTAGCGCGTCTGAATGTATAGATAGTAGCAATATAGCATCAAATTTTTCTGACGAATACAACAGTTATTAAATCATGTATGGATAAGTGAGACAGAGAGAGGTGACGAGCCCTGGGTCGCATGTCGCGGTACGCAGCGTCAAGAACCTCGGAATATTATTAGCCGGGAGAGAGAACGCGTCAATATGGTACTCTCGTACCAATATGGTAACGCGTCAATATGGTACTCTCTGGCGGTAGCATGGGAAATGCTCCGGTTTAGCCCGCACTGTTCAGCGCTATCGCCCAGGCCCTGTGGCTCGTGGCTTGACATGGATAGGCCGTCCAGATCTTTGGAGTAGTCGCAGCTGGGAAAAATATTCGCGGCTTCCTATCATAGTTATTAACTGAATTATGTTCTGACAATGATGACTCGACGTGAATCAATTCATTAAAAGCGTTTTAACACATGTTTAAATCGTTCAGTGCTCGGGTTGGTATATCTGGACAGGAATTACCGGGGCCTTGACCATTTTGATCCATCACTTTGACCACCATTTTAACCATCACTTTATCCTTTTGGAGTGATCAATCTTCAAAGCTAATTGCTCGCAAGCCCATTATTCGTTATGCTGGATAATGGGTATGTTTTGAAACATCCAAAAGCTGTATAAATGTATTATTTCACTATTGCAGGAGATCCCATAATTGGGGGCCGGTCCAGTGAAGTTCACCAGTTCCCGTGGGTCGTCTCGATACAGGAAAATGATCGGCACATGTGTGGTGGAAGTATCATATCCAACGTCATAATTCTAACTGCAGCTCACTGTGTCATGCATCGACCACAATCGTATGTAGTACGGGTAGGGAGTACCAGAACCGACTCTGGAGGAACGGTGCACGAGGTCGTCGGGATAAGACGACACGAGCACCATAACGCAAGTGCTACGCATATCTTAGATGTCTCGAACGATGTGGCCTTGATAAAAGTGTCGCCATCCATCGATATAGGAAGATATGGGGCTGAGATCGTGCTGCCCACCAAAAGCTATAAGGTACCACCGGGTACAAATGTTACCGTCGTTGGTTGGGGGTCGACGTCACAAACAGGCCACCCAATCCATGAGCTCAGGAGCATCAAGCAGTTCATCACCGACGATGGCGAGTGCGCTAGAGCTTACTACGACACTACAGGAAATTGGATACGATCGACACATCTGATCTGCGCTCATAGTTTTCATAGTGGAACTTGCTTAGGCGATTCTGGTAGTCCGCTTGTTACTAATGACGATATTCAGGTCGGAATTGTAATTGGCGGCTTGGGCTGCGCTGAGCAGTTTTATCCAGGAGTCTACCAGAACGTTGCTTATTACTATGGTTGGATTCATGTGAATTTAATAGATTTGACATTGTAATCCATCAAAATTGACATTGGATTATTAGCGCATGCATGGGAACAAACATCAATTTATTCACGTACTGGAATAATTTATTCATTTTAAGCGCGGGAGATCAAAGATGACATGAGTCGCTCGTACGTCAGTGAAACAAATGTCGTTTAGTTTTTTAGTTGTCACAAATCTATTGTTGTCGTTTGCGGCTTAATTCGATCTTTTGGATGGTTAATTTTTGCTGGCTTATTTGTCGAGTGAGCTGGAGAAACAGTATTTATACCTCGCATACCTATGATTCCATCAGACTTACCATTCCATTTCAAGCCATTACAATTTCCTGTGAAACTCTTTCGCCTTGACGATTAACAAATCTCAAGGATAGACCTTTAAGTACGTAGGGATAGATTTGCAAACAGAATATTTGTCACGTGGCCAATTGTATGTTGCTCTTCCACGGACAGGGGTTGCACGTAACCAATTCATATTAATTCCTCAAAACTCAAAAACTAAGAACGCCGTTCATTCAAAATTTCCAATTCTCAGAGGATACATGAAAATTACAACTCCAAGGATTACAAAGTATCAATTTAATCAAAGTTTAAAGATATATACATATTATACGAGTTTTTCAATAATAAATGAGAGTAACAACATTTCGAACTCAATACACATATTCGCGGGCGAAGCCACGACGGGGGACGCTAGTTGTACGATATGTGGACGGACCAGATTTCGCTGCGTTTCCCTTCAGTTCCCGAACGGCCAATACTGATCCGAATCTTTGATCAGCTTCAGCAAAATAAATTGTGAAAGTGATATAAAAATATGCTTGTTTATTCCGAACCTGTCCCCACCCGAAAAATTACAACTGCAAACTCCATTGTTTATTTCCCCAGAAATCATTGTTATTGTGTTTTTGTGAAATTCCCTATGATTACTCGTAAATGTTTGTTGGATCCCGAATCATCACGACGATCGACCAGAACAAACGAGACTTTTTCCGTAACACCCGTTGTTGATACCCATATCATCCGTTGTTCACATTCCTAGTGGTAAGGGAGCTGGTGGTAATAAACTCCATGAATTAGTTATGGCTTATTTTTGGGTATGATATAGTATGAAGGGTGTAAACAAGTCAGCAACCACTCGGAAGGTCTGATGACGTTGCGTTTGGCGGGGGCGCACTTCGACGTATGTCAAATTATGATTTGCACTAAATATGATTTAGTTATAGTTTGAAATCGGTTGTAAACTTGTTCATGATATAGCAAAACACAAGAAAGCAGTCAGATCGCATAAGCGTGTTGCGTGGCAAGTCAGCACTTCCGTTAAGTTGTCGTAAAAATGATGCCGAAAAATGAGTTAGTTATGGCTGAAAATTGGATCTGACCAGTTTTTCGTGTTTTTTTTTTTATCATAAACCAGTTTACAGCCAACTTGCAACTCCAACTAAATTATATTCAGTGCTCATCATAATTTGACGTACGTCGAAGCGCGCCCCCGCCAAACGCGACCTCACCTGACCTTGGGAGTGGGTGCTGATTTGTGTACACCCTTCATACTGCATCATACCCAAAAATTAAACATAACTATAGTTATGATTAATTTTACTATTTTATTTTTTTGTTAGCTACTATATGAATTATAATTCATGAAGTTTCTTACCACCAGCTCCCCTTTGCTATAGACGAGAAAAATCATTTGAATAAGTCCATTTGTCGGTGGTAACCAACACGAAATATCGCTTTTCCATAGCAACGTTGTTTACGTCCCTAGATATTGTTGCTACAGGAATGAAATTTCGAATTAAAATTCGATCACAGTACTTTTAAAGGTCATACGACATTGTATCTTTGTATTTTCCATAGCAATTGTTGTTGATGTCCCTTGCAACCATTCTTAGGTAATTCGAAAAATCAATGCTAGATCCATTTGTCGGTGGCAAAAGACACAAAATTCTTATTTTTGTATAGCAACCGTTTTTCGCGCAAAACATCTTTGAAAAAACATACTACATCACTGTAAGATATAGGATGAAGATTTGTTGAATGTTTTCAAACGACTGGTAAGTTTATTTAGAGGAAACATACCTTCGTGACCACCGAATTCAATGTAATTTTGGAAGACTCACCAGAAGCGTAGAAAAATGTTCAAAAATATGGGGTTTGCTACATATGGAAGAACTAATCTTCATCTACAAAAAACCTAAGGTAACTGCAGCCAATGCGCCACCCCTGAGAGTTTTTTAGCGAATTTTACTATGATAATTTTGGTATTCTGAGAACAGAATCTTGAAGCCTGTTTCAATACCTATCAGAAACCGTCTTTATAGTTATTATCGAACCACTTCAACCTTTTAAAATCGCAATTTAAAAAAAAAACGCAAAAGGACCAAATGCACTATATGTGCAGTCAATTTGTCACGGTTTCTTCATCATTTGATACAGCCTATATAAGCCTACAGGGACGATCCAATTGGCATTGGAATAAACTCTCAATAATGTTCCCATAAATATTTATACAAAATTTTTGACATTCAACTCAAAAATACATATCTCAATTATCGTAATATGTCTATAAAAATATTCAACGATTTTACTCGGTCTTTCGATTTATAATCGCATAATGGAACACGTTGGCTTTACTTATTTTCGATACGAAAAAGAGCAATTCAAGTAAGATAAGAAATAGTTTCGGGAAAACTGATGAGACCACTCGAAAGATGAGATTTTTTTACATAAAAAAAGAGTGATGTCATTCTGAGAGATAAAAATTATTTACTCCTAATTTTTTAGGTTGAGTGTGAATAGTTAAATAAGAAAAAGGTGAAATAATGAGTAAGTGAAACATTCAAGTGTTGTAGGAGAGTGGTTTCAAGGCTAAATGGGCGGGGAAGGTACCGACAATTTTCTATTAATACTCTCAACATAACCCGTAGGCGACTGATGCTCAGAGAGCACCAGAAATACGAAATCCAACAAACGTGCCAAATTATTTGCAGTGCCAAATTGCCTGCAGTTACCTTACTTTATTTATTTCAAAAAATACGAAATGATGGCATACCAGCGTATTGAAAAAAAAAATTTTTAGTTAGTCCTATCGATTGTAATGCTACAAGTTACAATTTTGAATCTACAACAAGAAATCGAACGGCAATGAAGTAAAATGAGAAACTCAAGGAACATCGTAGGATTTTTTGAAAATTTGAATTTGGGGAGAGATAGTGTCAATTTGATTTTCTTTTCGCGAAAAAATTGTTTTGAAATCGGCCATAAAATCAGTCAAATTCAGTATATCGAAGAAATCGTACGATGTTCTCTGAAAAAACCGCTGCTAAGTGCCTCAGCAGTATGCTTTCTCAAAGTATTGCAATTGAACCTCAACTTGCATTAATCACCACTCTTTGTAAAGCAAAATGAACCTCTAACTCATTTTTTCCACTCCATAGTAACGGTTGCTAAGGACGTAAACAACGGTTGCTATGGTAAATATCCGAGCTTCGGTGTTCTTACTTCTTAGTCGTCAACAGTTCCGAAAATGGACCTCTAACTGACTTTTCCCTGCACTCCATAGTAACGATTAATAAGGACGTAAACAACGGTTGCTATGGTAAATATCTGAGCTTCGGTGTTCTTACTTCTTAGTCGTCAACAGTTCCGAAAATGGACCTCTAACTGACTTTTCCCTGCACTCCATAGTAACGATTAATAAGGACGTAAACAACGGTTGCTATGGTAAATATCCGAGCTTCGGTGTTCTTACTTCTTAGTCATCAACAGTTCCGAAAATGGACCTCCAACAGACTTTTCCCACTCCATAGTAACGGTTGCAAAGGATATAAACAACGGTTGCTAGAGACATTAACAATGGTTTCTACGGGAAATATCTCTTTAATTTTTATAGATTAGCATAAATATACGAGCCCAAATGATCATTTATCACGAATTATATGAGAATTTATCAAAAACACGTTAGCAACGGTTGCTAGAGAAATAAACAACGGATGTTGCTAAACACCTGTGTGCAAAATTTCAGGACGATCGGACCATTCCTTCAAAAGTTATTGCACGACAAAACAAAAAGTGAACGTACATACGTACGCACGTACGTACATACAGACATTTTTGGATTTCCATGTTTTTCGACCCGTAGATCACGAAAATCGAGGTCCCGAAGTCCGATTCGATGGGTCAATTTTTACCCCATTACCAAGCTTTCTCTTTGAGAAAGCAAAATACATTTCCAAGCTACAGCTAGTCGGTTGAAAATTGATGGAGCTATCAGTATACCGCCAGATCAAGAAGGACGGTTTGGAGAAAAACGTGTTCAAAGTTTCAAGCCCTATAAATTCGATAAAATTTTCATTACCTCTAATCTGCGATTCCTGCTCCATACGATCGACCTTCCAATCGAAGATTATTTCGCGGGCTATTTTGTAAAGAGAAGAACAAAAGTCCTAACTGCATAACTGTCCGCGTGCACCAAATACCACTTATTTGGCTCCACGACTTTGTTCAGGAAATCGATTTTTTGAGGCACTTTTTCCCTCGCGTGATCGTCTTTTTATACCATCCTTAAATAGTGTACGGAGTGTTGGTGTCAATAAAAAAAAATTGGATAAAATAGTCACAAAGGTATAATATTCTTTACCGAATGACAGGTAAACTGCTGCACCTGTTGCTCGTGCAGTCACGATAGTAGTGTGATTGGACGGATATATGCATGTCAGTTGGCGGCTGTTGAACGAGCCGGAAAAGAAAGGATGGCGTTATTCAGACGTGGCCAGTCTGTATCTGCTTTTGTCTCAGGTCGGAGGGACGCCCCAAGAGCTCGAGCTCTCCGGCTGCAGACAAGACGAATGTCTGTGAGCTGCTCGAGCCCGATAAGTCCCGGTGAGATGCGCGAACATTGGATCTTGCTCATGATTTATGGCAGACGACGCTGAGCCCCGCAGAAGCATAGGGTAATCGCGGAGTGGATAATAAAGAAGCAATGGCCACAAAGAGCCCACCTCCAACGTCTTCGCGCTGGCTGAATATTCTCCCGCGCTTAGTGCACGTGCGTCTGTCCCAGAGATTCGCCCCAGCAGATCTATGGCAATTGCGTGGCATGTGTTGCTTTCAGCCGGAGCTCGAGCCAACTGATATTCAGATATCAACGCAGGCAGCTGTTAAGTCTAAATTTGTCCTATTCTCTTGACAACGGCGCTCTAACTTGACACTGATATCGCATAGGTGAATGAACAAACCGCGACGAGTTTTTACATAGTAAATATTTTTTCATCAGCCACGGACGGTTCACGAGAGATTTTGGGTTTCAGTTGTTTTCCACAGAATCGATCGTTCGCTATCCTAGCCGCCGTCGCTGACAGAATGGACAATGAGTTGAGGTTCGTTTACAGTACTTTTCAGGGCAGGACAAAGGATAGAGAATACTTGTATTTTTCCATAACAGTCGTTGCTATGAGTAGAGAAAAATAATTTTGAAGTTTACTTTCAGAAATGTCTATGGGTGAAAGACACAGAATTCTTATATTTTTCCATCTTTTGATTACGAACTGCAAAATAATCTTCATTATTTATCCACACGCCAATTCAACTATTGTTGGGAATCTCTAGCAACTGTTGTTACGTCGGGGGAAAAATTAGTTTTAGTCCATTTTCATAACTTTTGACAGCCCAACATATAGGATATGCATAATCTCCACCTGTTCACTTCTCTAGCGATTATTGCTAAAGTGGGAAAAAATACATTTAAATTCTATTTCATGAATTCCCGAGACGTTTATAAAAAAAACCGCTGTCTTTTATAAAAAAAGCCTTAGCAGTATGCTTTCTCACCCAAAAACGCGTCTCAAACCTATATTTTCACCATTTCACTAGCGTAGAATCCTTTGCCGTCGAAAATGATGGAAATTGATAAATATAATAAATTGATCATTTCCAACCGTTGTAGTGGTTGCTAGGGAGGTTCAGTGTCTTTGCACACACTTGTCCACATATTTGTACATACTTTTAAAGACAGTTATCATTTCATTTCATTCGTATATATTTGATTCTTCGTCATAGTAAAAAATGGACCTTTGAAAAAGGTATACGTGGACAAGTATGTTCCGTATCCCTATAGTTCGTTGTTGAATAAATTCTTATGCTACGTAAATAGAAAATGACTTTGAAAATGACTGTTTAATCTCAGTCCATCCAAATGCATGTAAAATAATAATATGATTCAAATTTAATATATCTTTGAAAATACAGATGTATCATTTCAATAGACATCTTTACCAACACACGATTGTTATATGTTCCAGTATATTATTTCAATGATGACATTAGAAAGTAGCGAAATCTAGCATCAACTGACAAGTATCCAACAGTGTGGATATCCTATACAGAAATAGTATTTTTTCAAAGTACACCCTAAAGCAATTGTTGCACAATCTGTTATCAAATGTCAATACACTCCATATCAATTCACTCATGTTCGGATAAAATGTACTGAAATCCAGAATCTATGTCAAGTAGCCACATACATTTCAAATACATCTACCAATGTTGAGATAGAAAGTACTAAAATCACAATTCTATGTCAAGCAGTTAAAAAACTAGTATGTACCACTCTGGAAGGGTTCAGTATTAAATTCATAATAATTTGAAATCCAATAAAATACTCCATTATCGAAATTATCTTTCTCATAGTACAAGTAACGATTTTCACTAGAATCTCAAATCCCAATGATAACTACACGAATGAAACTTTTGCTTTCTCAAAGAGAAAGCTTTGTAACGGGGTAAAAATCGACCCACCGAATCGGACTTCGGGACCTCGATTTTCGTAATCTACGGGTCGAAAAACATGGAAATCCGAAAATGTCTGTATGTATGTACGTACGTACGTACGTACGTACGTACGTACGTACGTACGTACGTATGTACGTACGTGCACTTTTTTTTGTCGTACGATAACTCTCGAAGGAATTGTCCGATCGTCCTGAAATTTTGCACACAGGTTAGTCGCCGCAAAATCTCGGTCGAGTTCAATTTTCAGCCAATTCCGTTGTTTATTTCTCTAGCAACCGTTGCTAACGTGTTTTTGATAAAAGCTCCGAAAATCATCATCAATGCACGATGGGTCTCCAATTCTTTCGACGACGATCGATGAGAATCGATAAGACATTCATTTTGGAACAACCATTGTTTATTCTCCTAGCAACCGTTGCTATGGAGATACAAAATTCAGCTTCAGACTGACTTTTTTTGTCGTACGTTAATTTTCGAAGGAATGGTCCGATCGTCCTGAAATTTTGCACACAGGTCGGTCTCCGGCAGATGTGAACCGAGTTCGGTGTTCAGCAACATCCGTTGTTTGATTCCATGGCAACCGTTGCTAGCGTGTTTTCGATAAGTTCCCATATAATTCATGATAAATGATCATTTGGGTTTGTATATTTATGGGATTCTATAACAATCAAAGAGACCTTTCCCGTATAAACCATTGTTGATGTCTCTAGCAACCGGTGTTTATATCGCTTGCAACCGTAACTAGGGAATGGGAAAAGTCAGTTGGAGGTTCATTTTTGGAACTGTTGATGACTAAGAAGTAAGAACATCGAAGCTCCGACATTTACCATAGCAACCGTTGTTTACGTCCTTAGCAACCGTTACTATGGAGTGTGAAAAATCAGTTGGAGGTCCATTTTCGGAACTGTTGATGACTAAGAAGTAATAACGTCGAAGCTCCGACATTTACCATAGCAACCGTTGTTTACGTCCTTAGCAACCGTTACTATGGAGTGGGAAAAGTCAGTTTGAAGTCCATTTTTTAAACTGTTGGTGACTAAGAAGTAAGAACATCGAAGCTCCGACATTTACCATAGCAACCGTTGTTTACGTCCTTAGCAACCGTTACTATGGAGTGGGAAAAGTCAGTTAGAGGTCCATTTTCGGAACTGTTGACGACTAAGAAGTAAGAACACCGAAGCTCGGATATTTACCATAGCAACCGTTACTATGGAGTGGAGGAAATAAGTTAAAGGTTCATTTTGCTTTCTCAAAGAGTGGTGATTAATGCAAATTGAGGTTCAATTGCAATACTTTGAGAAAGCATACTGCTGAGGCACTTGGCAGCGGTTTTTACATTACAATTCTTAACGTTTGAATGTTACAATTCTACATCATGATATTATTTTCATTCTTCAATTGAAATGTATTTATTTTGTTTCACTTCTTTTTGCTTTCTCAAAGAGAAAGCTTTGTAACGGGGTAAAAATCGACCCACCGAATCGGACTTCGGGACCTCGATTTTCGTAATCTACGGGTCGAAAAACATGGAAATCCGAAAATGTCTGTATGTATGTACGTACGTACGTACGTACGTACGTACGTATGTACGTACGTGCACTTTTTTTTGTCGTACGATAACTCTCGAAGGAATGGTCCGATCGTCCTGAAATTTTGCACACAGGTTAGTCGCCGCAAAATCTCGGTCGAGTTCAATTTTCAGCCAATTCCGTTGTTTATTTCTCTAGCAACCGTTGCTAACGTGTTTTTGATAAAAGCTCCGAAAATCATCATCAATGCACGATGGGTCTCCAATTCTTTCGACGACGATCGATGAGAATCGATAAGACATTCATTTTGGAACAACCATTGTTTATTCTCCTAGCAACCGTTGCTATGGAGATACAAAATTCAGCTTCAGACTGACTTTTTTTGTCGTACGTTAATTTTCGAAGGAATGGTCCGATCGTCCTGAAATTTTGCACACAGGTCGGTCTCCGGCAGATGTGAACCGAGTTCGGTGTTCAGCAACATCCGTTGTTTGATTCCATGGCAACCGTTGCTAGCGTGTTTTCGATAAGTTCCCATATAATTCATGATAAATGATCATTTGGGTTTGTATATTTATGGGATTCTATAACAATCAAAGAGACCTTTCCCGTATAAACCATTGTTGATGTCTCTAGCAACCGGTGTTTATATCGCTTGCAACCGTAACTAGGGAATGGGAAAAGTCAGTTGGAGGTTCATTTTTTGGAACTGTTGATGACTAAGAAGTAAGAACATCGAAGCTCCGACATTTACCATAGCAACCGTTGTTTACGTCCTTAGCAACCGTTACTATGGAGTGTGAAAAATCAGTTGGAGGTCCATTTTCGGAACTGTTGATGACTAAGAAGTAATAACGTCGAAGCTCCGACATTTACCATAGCAACCGTTGTTTACGTCCTTAGCAACCGTTACTATGGAGTGGGAAAAGTCAGTTTGAAGTCCATTTTTGAAACTGTTGGTGACTAAGAAGTAAGAACATCGAAGCTCCGACATTTACCATAGCAACCGTTGTTTACGTCCTTAGCAACCGTTACTATGGAGTGGGAAAAGTCAGTTGGAGGTCCATTTTCGGAACTGTTGATGACTAAGAAGTAATAACGTCGAAGCTCCGACATTTACCATAGCAACCGTTGTTTACGTCCTTAGCAACCGTTACTATGGAGTGGGAAAAGTCAGTTAGAGGTCCATTTTCGGAACTGTTGACGACTAAGAAGTAAGAACACCGAAGCTCGGATATTTACCATAGCAACCGTTACTATGGAGTGGAGGAAATAAGTTAAAGGTTCATTTTGCTTTCTCAAAGAGTGGTGATTAATGCAAATTGAGGTTCAATTGCAATACTTTGAGAAAGCATACTGCTGAGGCACTTGGCAGCGGTTTTTCCATTTTTTTCAGTCAATGGAATTAACAAATGCATACTTGCCACGGGCCCGTTGTCTCACAGTTTCCGATGAAATTCATCTACGGTACGATTCTTTCATGCGAATTCATTTTATTCAAAAAAAACTAGCTCCTGTTTGTAATATAGAAAATGCTGATCAAACACGGAAATAAGAGGATGAAAATTCTGATGCTCAATGCTCCTTGAATCTACATTTCTGCAAGTAACAAAGGCGATAAATCAATTTCCATCCTTCAAACATGTCTTAAACATGCCTTGGTAAAATCTTTTGTATGTTCATCGTTCTCATCCAGTATTTTCACCTCTATTGAAGAACATCTAGAACTCATTCGAGGAACAGAATATTATTTTTTTAAAAATTTCCAAAACAGTATATTTTAGCTATGAACACCTTTATCTCTGATTTGCAAGAACATCCCACCGAGAGATCGATATCCTCAGATATTATTTTGATATACAGCCTCAAGAAAACACAATGAGTTTTATCGAAACTTGAGTCAATAGTACTTTGAGCGAGAAAACTTATCCGGATATTTTATATCTTGTAAGTTTACATATACAAAAAAGCATTTTCAGGATAGAGGGTTAACTTTTATTGGTATGCAAAGTAAAAAAAAATACAAATATATTGCCCATCGAGAAACTGTGAGACAACGGGCCCGTGGCAAGTATGCATTTGTTAATTCCATTGACTGAAAAAAATGGAAAAAAGATGTGAAACAAAATAAATACATTTCAATTGAAGAATGAAAATAATATCATGATGTAGAATTGTAACATTCAAACGTTAAGAATTGTAATGTAAAAAGTTTCATTCATGTAGTTATCATTGGGATTTGAGATTCTAGTGAAAATCGTTACTTGTACTAT
The DNA here is from genome assembly GCA_020882685.1 of Aphelinus atriplicis. Lineage (NCBI taxonomy): Eukaryota > Metazoa > Arthropoda > Insecta > Hymenoptera > Aphelinidae > Aphelinus > Aphelinus atriplicis. The sequence continues at coordinate 52,434,818 of CM037073.1, read as the reverse complement.
GAGAAAGATAATTTCGATAATGGAGTATTTTATTGGATTTCAAATTATTATGAATTTAATACTGAACCCTTCCAGAGTGGTACATACTAGTTTTTTAACTGCTTGACATAGAATTGTGATTTTAGTACTTTCTATCTCAACATTGGTAGATGTATTTGAAATGTATGTGGCTACTTGACATAGATTCTGGATTTCAGTACATTTTATCCGAACATGAGTGAATTGATATGTAGTGTATTGACATTTGATAACAGATCGTGCAACAATTGCTTTAGGGTGTACTTTGAAAAAAAACCGCTGCCAAGTGCCTCAGCAGTATGCTTTCTCAAAGTATTGCAATTGAACCTCAACTTGCATTAATCACCACTCTTTGAGAAAGCAAAATGAACCTCTAACTCATTTCCTCCACTCTATAGTAACGGTTGCTATGGTAAATATCCGAGCTTCGGTGTTCTTACTTCTTAGTCGTCAACAGTTCCGAAAATAGACCTCTAACTGACTTTTCCCACTCCATAGTAACGGTTGCTAAGGACGTAAACAATGGTTGCTATGGTAAATGTCGGAGCTTCGATGTTCTTACTTCTTAGTCACCAATAGTTCCAAAAATGGACTTCAAACTGACTTTTCCCACTCCATAGTAACGGTTGCTAAGGACGTAAACAACGGCTGCTATGGTAAATGTCGGAGCTTCGACGTTATTACTTCTTAGTCATCAATAGTTCCGAAAATGGACCTCCAACTGACTTTTCACACTCCATAGTAACGGTTGCTAAGGACGTAAACAACGGTTGCTATGGTAAATGTCGGAGCTTCGATGTTCTTACTTCTTAGTCATCAACAGTTCCAAAAATGAACCTCCAACTGACTTTTCCCATTCCCTAGTTACGGTTGCAACCGATATAAACACCGGTTGCTAGAGACATCAACAATGGTTTATACGGGAAAGGTCTCTTTGATTGTTATAGAATCCCATAAATATACAAACCCAAATGATCATTTATCATGAATTATATGGGAACTTATCGAAAACACGCTAGCAACGGTTGCCATGGAATCAAACAACGGATGTTGCTGAAGACCGAACTCGGTTCACATCTGCCGGTGACCGACCTGTGTGCAAAATTTCAGGACGATCGGACCATTCCTTCGAAAATTAACGTACGACAAAAAAAAAGTCAGTCTGAAGCTGAATTTTGTATCTCCATAGCAACGGTTGCTAGGAGAATAAACAATGGTTGTTCCAAAATGAATGTCTTATCGATTCTCATCGATCGTCGAAAGAATTCGAGACCCATCGTGCATTGATGATGATTTTTGGAGCTTTTATCAAAAACAAGTTAGCAACGGTTGCTAGAGAAATAAACAACGGAATTGGCTGAAAATTGAACTCGACCGAGATTTTGCGGCGACTAACCTGTGTGCAAAATTTCAGGACGATCGGACAATTCCTTCGAGAGTTATCGTACGACAAAAAAAAGTGCACGTACGTACGTACGTACGTACGTACATACATACAGACATTTTCGGATTTCCATGTTTTTCGACCCGTAGATTACGAAAATCGAGGTCCCGAAGTCCGATTCGGTGGGTCGATTTTTACCCCGTTACAAAGCTTTCTCTTTGAGAAAGCAATACTATTTCTGTATAGGATATCCACACTGTTGGATACTTGTCAGTTGATGCTAGATTTCGCTACTTTCTAATGTCATCATTGAAATAATATACTGGAACATATAACAATCGTGTGTTGGTAAAGATGTCTATTGAAATGATACATCTGTATTTTCAAAGATATAGTAAATTTGAATCATATTATTATTTTACATGCATTTGGATGGACTGAGATTAAACAGTCATTTTCAAAGTCATTTTCTATTTACGTAGCATAAGAATTTATTCAACAACGAACTATAGGGATACGGAACATACTTGTCGTCCACGTATACCTTTTTCAAAGGTCCATTTTTTACTATGACGAAGAAAAATTGCTCGAGATTTCAGTACTTTCTTATCTTAACATTAGCAAATTGATATTCAAGGTTATTAGTTCGGAATTCGTAACAGAGAATTCGACTTACTGAAGTATTTTACCGCAATATAATTTATTCAAGGATCAAAATTTAGCAAGATTTGGTAGATTTTACTTGACATATAATTGATTGTGAGTGTAATTTGCAAAAATATTTGTTCGGTGGTAGGATAATCACACCAGTTAAATAGTTGGCATCATATTCTAGATTTCATTACTTTCTTTGGTCATAATTGACAAAATGAACTGGAATATATAACGATAGTGTATTGGTAAAAATGTCTATTGAAGTGATATTTTCAAATGATATATTCGATTTGAATCATATTATTCTCTTACATACACTTGAATAGACTAAGATCAAACAGACATTTTCATATTTCTTTTTCTATAAAAAAATTTATTCGCATAAGAATTTATTCAACAACGAACTATGGGATACGAAACCTACTTGTCGTCAACGTATACCTTTTTCAAAGGTAAATATTTTTCTAAGAGAAATAAAAATGCAAATGGTGTATTTTATTTTATTTCCACCATTTATATAATTTTTGAGCTTAAACTCTTCAAAATTATATTAGTACTTGACATAAATTTGTGATTCGAGTTATTTTCCATCTTAACATTAGTAACTACAATAATTAAGTGTAATTTGAAAAATATTCATTCTATTGTTTGATAACCATACTAGTTGGATAATGTTTGACATTACTGTATATTAAATAAATCCAGTTTGAAATCCGTAGCAAAGAAACATGAAGCAGAAAGAAGGCTTCATATTCTGTAATTATTATTTTAAATGTATTTAAATAGAAAAAGAAACTAAAAGACATCTTGCAATTTTTACCCTCTCAAAAAAATTTAGTCGCTTAAGCATTTTTATATTTATAAAAAAAATATAATTAATTCTACCTAAAAACATTTAGTTGATTGAAAATTTATCCAACAACGAACCACAGGATAAGGAATATACTTGTCGTTAAGTATATATTTTTCAAAGGTGAATTTTTACTATGAAAAATGAAATTGCTTATGCTATCTGATGCACTGGCATAATTTTTTGACCATATTAACCCATTAAGGCCCATGTCCAGACCAGCGGAGATATTATAAAACTAATTATTGGATCACATGCTTTTTTGAAAAAAAATACCCGTGTTTTTTCTTTTTCCATTTCCAATTATTTAAACAATAATTATTTAAACAAATTGCACCCAAATTCGTAAATTGAAGCAATGGTGTCAATCGATTCTAGATGAAAAACCAAGAAAAAAACGTGAAACACATTTTTTTGATTTGAGGCTTATTTTTCTGGCAATCGCGTTATAAACAATTGGAATTCAGTAAAACCGAGAAAAAGTGGCTTCTGCCAATGCTTACGCTATCACCATGGGATGAAAACTGATTGCGGGATTGCGTGCTTTTTTGAAAAAAATACCCCTATTTTCTCTTTTTTCAAGATCCAATGTTTATACAATAATTATTTAAACAAATTGCACCCAAAGTGAATCGACTTCCCTGATATCACTGGATTCCATTTGTTTATAACGTGATTGTAAGAGACATGAGCCTCGAATCGAAAAAATGTATTCTTACTTTTCTTCTTGGTTTTTCTTCTAGAATACTAAATACAACTGAAACAAAAACAATATTGCTTTGATAATATATTTCTGATGGAAGAGTAGCGAACCTTTAAAGAAACGTACGAGTTCACGAGTAAAGAATGGTTTAGGGGAGGTATATATTAGATGGATACCAGAGCTACCTACATCGGGGCATGTTTAAATACAGAAATGCAGAAAGCTGTTCATTTTATTGAAACTTCGAACCTGTGAAGATATCAGGGTTATGAAGCGAACGCATGGCTTGACAATTGCAACAATATGTTTCATAGATCCAACTTTACTTTCTGCCCGTGTCAGGCTTATTGGCAAACTGATTCTGACGTACGACTTGGGTCCGTCTTAATCTAATAGTTTACCGGCCATATTACTTCTGGGTCACGAAATATCATTAAAAAAAGTGTACTCCAATATGGAAGGACCAAATTGGAGACTGGGATTGACCGCGAAGGCGCTAGTAGGTCCAATGTCCAAGCTCCCTTATATATAGACGGTAGAACGCCGACTCTCTTGCGAGAGAGCGCTGCGCTATACCTTATACACGCGCGACTCAACGCCTCGCCATCTACAGGCGAGCCATGGTACTTGGCCGGTTACTCGAAAATGAGTTCATACTCTCATATATAAAGCTAATTGGTAATAGAATCAAATCTTACAGTAATTGCACTATTGAGAGAAGAATGTTTCTAAGATCATTTAATTATATATAAACACAAAATAAAATGTTTAAAAAACTGATAAATTTACAAATACTTGACAATTACTCTCTTTTATCACTTGACTCTGTTAAATGTAACCAGAGTTAACGTTCACTTTTATACTTCTATCGAGTTACAGATATACTCTTTTTTCATCCAAATTTTCACAAACTTATGGTAAAACTTGAAAATTTTCTATGTACAATTAAATCAGAGTATGTACATCCAAAGCTTTAATTTTTCAAATGACATTTAACACTGTAATGTAAAATTTGAAAATCTACGTACAATTAAATCAGAGTATGTACATTCAAAAGCTTTAATTTTTCAAATGACATTTAACACTGTAATGTAAAATTTGAAAATTTTCTATGTACAATTAAATCAGAGTATGTACATTCAAAAGCTTTAATTTTTCAAACGACATTTAACTTTAATTAGTACAGTCTCATATTTACAAATACTTGACAATTACTCTCTTTCATCACTTGAGTCTGTTAAATGTAACCAGGGTTAACGTTCACTTTTATACACTATCGAGTTCTATCACTTTTATACTTCTATCGAGTTACAGATATACTCTTTTTTCATCCAAATTTTCACAAACTTGATTCGTCATTCACTGTACAGGTTGGAAAAACTTTTAAACTATGTTCCTCATAGCAGCCTGTAACCCCTTAGCACATCACATTGGATAATAAGATTTAGTTAATGAATAAAATCACTAATTAATTCAAGTGAAAAATACTTGAAAGGTTATTTTTGTAAGAACCCTTTCATACCGGTATACTGTCTGTTCTTTCTGAATTGGTATTGCACTGATTCTATAATCTAGGAAAAATAATCACATTGAGAGTTCTTCGTTTTTTTGTAATTGAAGAAGGGTCTCAGCTGAAATATGGAGCTGTCTCTTGCACCAGCAGCGTGTGACAAACATTACAAACTCTTGATGGCCTTTGCTTTGGTCCACTTGTCACAATATTATTCAGGCACGACTGACAGAAGATTTGACTGCAATGTCGACGATTTTGCTGTTGGTCATGAAACATACACATGTATGTTAAACTGCTTGTTGTGCAACTGTTCTTCTTTTTCTTTGTATTTCTGTAATTCATTGTCTGTTGTTCTTAGTTTTTCTTTCAATGCTTTTATTTCTTCTTCAAATGGCACAACCAAAGAACATAATGATTCAGCATCTTCATTGTACATAAAAAAATTTGAAACGTGTCAGAGGTTGAATTAAACATAAGTAACCTTAAATTATTATTAAATTATGATTTTCTACCATGATTGATGACTGGACTCCGATTTTTGAATGTAGGTTGGCCCAATATTCCAGGTGACTCGTAGTAGATGGGGGAGAGCCCGACCGTGGGGAACATTGTCCAGCTCATGGACACAATCTGTTGTGCAAACGTTATAGGTTGTTCCTCCATGGAGGTTTTGATCTGTCTTATTTCACCTTTATTGAAACTTCCTGGAACAAGTTGGTCATCAAAACCTGCATGAGACTGAATGATATCTTTCCCCAACAGAGAACCCTCAGCATATTGATCCTGGAACTATTTCCTCATTACCTAAAAAATATTTCATTCCATGAACGTTTGTCAAATCACTGATTAATTTATTAGTATCTACTTGTGCTTCGTTAACAATATTAGTCTCGTTGCCCCTACTTTGATAAGTCAGAGTTTCTTCTAGTTCTACATTATTTTGAGTTTTACAAAGCGCATTACAGAAGATACCTGAACAAATCTCTGTGGAATCATTATCATACCTTTCAGATTGATTGAGTATACGTGCCGATGATAGGCTGCTCATGCTCAGATACAAAGGCGCGGATGCCACTGAGCATCATCATGATGTTCCTACCGAACAATAGATCTTCCAGGTAACTCTTTAGTTGGAAACACTAATTGCAATAAACCAGCTATATCACAGTTGATCTTTATCAAATTTGGCTGCCAAAAGTTTACCTTCTTTAATATCACTAACTTCTTCTTCAAAATTTTCTTCACCTATGGGAGATGGTCGCTCCCCTCCAAAAGCATTCTTTGCATCATCAATCTTTGTATGATCGACCTTTGCATCATCAATCTTCATATAATCGACCTTTGAATCATCATTATCAATGCCTTCATTGATTGGCGGAGTGATCTTGGCGCATCTCTCTAGAAGTTCCACAGCCAAATTCTTAGTATTATGGGTTGATTTTACGACAAATGTCTCACTTTCCTCAAGTACATCTAGGAAGAAAACTCTTCTGAACTCTACTTCTTTCATTAGACCCTGTTTTTGAGTTAGTAACATTCACTCAGTTTCTTGTACATTCTTACTAAGTTCTCTGATTTCCATTTGCATTCTTTGGAGTTGAGCTTCATAATTAAAACACGTATCACACGTATTTTCCCAAGAACCACTTTCTTTTGCCTTCAATTGCTTATTGTGCAAGTATTCCTCTTTTTCTTTGTATTTCTGTAATTCATCGTCTGTTATTCTTAGATTTTCTCTCAATGCTTTTATTTATTCTTCTAATGGCACAACCAAAGAACGTGATGATTCAGCATCTTCATCCGTCTGTAAACAAGATTTTAAGTATATCTAACCAACATTTAACAAGGAAAAATTTATCTGAGTTAATGAATACATACCGTTTACTCTTTGAAGAACTATCATCCATTTCTGAATTAAGAGATACGAGTCAGCACCTAACTGAGATGCAACTTTTTTTGCTAATCTTCAAGTTTGCCCAACAATATTCAGGTGACGTAGGTGGTAGACGGGGGAGAGCCTGACCCCGTGGGGAATATTTTAATATATACTGGATTTTAATGTTGTTCCGTTGGACTGCGCCAGACCGCGCAAACTATAACCTGCAACTAACTCCAGCAGATGCAGATCTCACAGTTCACAGCTGAGCGTATACATGCGCAGTCGGGCGCAGTGCAGTAGCAGTTCAGTTGCATCAATATACATATATATATGTATGTTGGACGTATATATATATATATATATATATATATATATATATATATATATACGAGGATACGAGGCTGGACGTAATATACGTTTACGTTTCGTTGAGAACCACGCTAGCAATAGGCCTCGAACCGCTCTCACGTAATATATACGTCAGTGGTGGGAAAAATTTTCTGTGCGAGATTTTGCGAGAGGTTCAGAGTATCTGTCGTCTGCTCGTCGACTTATACCTCCTATATCCCAAATAACAACGTCAATTTTCTCAAATCTTTTCTGACGTAATTAAACGCAACTGAATGCAGATTTTGCTGGTAACCATCGCAAAACTGCAGGACAGAGGTTTAAAAAAAAATATTTCTAGGTGCGAGGTTAAACCGCAAACGAGCTGTATATAATGGCTTGTCGCGTCCCCTCGCTTGCTGCGCTTACTTGTCGTCGGTGGCGCTGACGCGCAACCTGATTCTATTCTAAGAGCACTTTCAAGTAGTAGTCAAGAATTAACGGACATCCAAGTATTTATAAACTTACCAGACATGATATTCTCCGTTCTCGCCTCACTATTCTTGTCCCAAGTTGTCGGTAAGCTTCATTGTCTAACAAATTAGTGAGGGCATAGTCACATACATGATTATAACAATAAATATTCATTCACCGGGCCACTTTCGATCATTGAAAAAATGAGATTACGAGAGGAAAAATTCACGCTCCCCGGGCTGGATTCAAATCAGCATTCTCTTACCTCCGGTTAGCTGTTCTGTCAATTGCACCTCCGGAAAGACGACTGATCCTCACACCCCAGGAGCATAAATTCACTTTTCTCGCAATAACACCCGATCCGCAATGATCAAGGGTTAGATCGTTTCAATTATAGATCGTTACTTTACTCACACCCCCCCCCCCCCAGCTCATCATTGAGCAACTACATCTTTTCATCCGAAGTAATAGTTTTTATAATTTAATCACTTATTACATCCACAAGTTTAAACGATAAACATTCATTTATTGGGCTTAGCGGGTCACTCTAAATCCACGAAGCCCGATAAATAAATTTTTTTTTTTATGTTGAAAGCCTAACCGTTGTTGCTACCCCGTAAAAAGTTTGCCCCTTTTTAACCCCGATTTTAGCCCCTCTTTTTAGCCCTCCTTTCAAGCTCCCCTTTGTGGTCCTCCTCAATGATTCCCCTCTTGAGCCCCCCTCTCCGGCTTCCCTTTGTGGTTCCTTTTAAGATCTTCTTTTTGGCCTCTGTTTTAGAGAATTCGAATCAAGTGATAATTCAAAAGTCTTGTGACATGACCTAGGGTCATAAAATGGGTGCAAGTCCTTTCTAATCTGAATTAAGAAACCAGAAAAAGTTCGAAAAATCAAATCAAAATAATAGGTACTTATACGTTCAACACTACATACTAAAATTGAATGTTGCTAGAGATTAAAATCAGTAGTAAAAATTGATGGGTTTTAAAGTATTTTAAGTATTTATGTGCTAATATTGACAACTCAATTGCAATTCATAAAAAAATCAATGGTAACCAGCGAGGACGGGGGTTAACGAGTGAGGGGAGCAAGAGAAATACCACCTTGATTTTATTTTATCGATGTCAATCATTTTCTTCCGTAGATATAGACATTTTGAATCATAAGTGGGGCGTTGGTGAGCGAAGCGACTAAGGAGGTATCCCTCCTAGTGTCGTTAAAACTTGTGGATGTAATGAATTATTGAATTTTAAATGATCATAGCTCACACGGAGTAGTAAATCTTGTATGGACAGGAATGGGAGCTCTTTATTTTTTCTCTTTATATAAAAAGAGATGGGGTTCCAAGTGAAGCCAGTTAACTCGTGATTTGATTGGTGTATCTAACCACGTGACGAGTCGAGTAAGATATAGATATACATGTAGATAGTGAATGCAGGCAAGCGAAAAACAAAAGAACGATAAATTTTGAGGTTTAGGCACGTACTTAAGAAGTATATACTATAGTCTTAAGAAGAAAATGAAAAGTTTTGAGGTCGTAATAACCAAAATCTCCTTGCCAGTTTCTGACTAAAATTTGAATGTAGATTTCAAAATTGCGCAAACTAAAATAAAGATAAAAGTTGAATGAAGTATGAATGTAGGTTTTGAAAATGCAAATATTGGATTGGATTGATAAGTAAATGGAAAAGATTATCGTGTGAATATTTTGAACATAATTTCGAAACGCATAAATGTATAGATCACGCTCAGCGCGTCTGAATGTATAGCTAGTAGCAATATAGCATCAGATTTTTCTGACGAACACAACATTTATTAAATCATGTATGGATAAGTGAGACAAAGAGAGGCGACGAGCCCTGGGTCACATGTCGCGGTACGCAGCGTCAAGAACCTCGGAATATTATTAGCCGGGAGAGAGATAGAACGCGTCAATATGGTACTCTCTGGCGGTAGCATGGGAAATGCTCCGGTTTAGCCCGCACTGTTCAGCGCTATCGCCCAGGCCCTGTGGCTCGTGGCTTGACATGGATAGGCCGTCCAGATCTTTGGAGTAGTCGCAGCTGGGAAAAATATTCGCGGCTTCCTATCATAGTTATTAACTGAATTATGTTCTGACAATGATGACTCGACGTGAATCAATTCATTAAAAGCGTTTTAACACATGTTTAAATCGTTCAGTGCTCGGGTTGGTATATCTGGACAGGAATTACCGGGGCCTTGACCATTTTGATCCATCACTTTGACCACCATTTTAACCATCACTTTATCCTTTTGGAGTGATCAATCTTCAAAGCTAATTGCTCGCAAGCCCATTATTCGTTATGCTGGATAATGGGTATGTTTTGAAACATCCAAAAGCTGTATAAATGTATTATTTCACTATTGCAGGAGATCCCATAATTGGGGGCCGGTCCAGTGAAGTTCACCAGTTCCCGTGGGTCGTCTCGATACAGGAAAATGATCGGCACATGTGTGGTGGAAGTATCATATCCAACGTCATAATTCTAACTGCAGCTCACTGTGTCATGCATCGACCACAATCGTATGTAGTACGGGTAGGGAGTACCAGAACCGACTCTGGAGGAACGGTGCACGAGGTCGTCGGGATAAGACGACACGAGCACCATAACGCAAGTGCTACGCATATCTTAGATGTCTCGAACGATGTGGCCTTGATAAAAGTGTCGCCATCCATCGATATAGGCAGATATGGGGCTGAGATCGTGCTGCCCACCAAAAGCTATAAGGTACCACCGGGTACAAATGTTACCGTCGTTGGTTGGGGGTCGACGTCACAAACAGGCCACCCAATCCATGAGCTCAGGAGCATCAAGCAGTTCATCACCGACGATGGCGAGTGCGCTAGAGCTTACTACGACACTACAGGAAATTGGATACGATCGACACATCTGATCTGCGCTCATAGTTTTCATAGTGGATCTTGCTTCGGCGATTCTGGTAGTCCGCTTGTTACTAACGACGATATACAGGTCGGAATTGTAATTGGAGGCTGGGGCTGCGCTGAGCAGTTTTATCCAGGAGTCTACCAGAACGTTGCTTATTACTATGATTGGATTGTCAAAAATTTACGAGATTTGACTTTGTAATCCATCAAAATTCATTTTGCATCATTAGCTCATGCATGGGAACAAATATCAATTTATTCACGTACTGGAATAATTTATTCAGTTTGAGCGTGGAAGATCGAAGATAACATGGTCGCTCGTACGTCAGCAAAGCAAATGCGTTTAGTTTTTCAGATGTCACGAATCTATTGTTGTCGTTTGCGGTTTATTTCGATTTCTTGGATGATTAATCTTTGCTGACTTGAATGTTGAGTGAATCGACGCATTAAAATATCGCAGATTCGACTTTGATAATTGTTTATGTGGACGGACCAGATTTCGCTGCGTTTCCTTTCAGTTCCCGAACGGCCAATACTGATTCGAATCTTTGATCAGCTTCAGAAAAATAAATTGTGAAAGTGATATAAAAATATGCTCGTTTGTTCCGAACCTGTCCCCATCCGAAAAATTACAGCTAACTGCAAACTCCGTTGTTTCTTTCCCCAGAAACCGTCCTTCCCAGAGACTTTCCAATCGAAGATTATTGATGAAATTGCGTCTTCACGGGCAGTTCTATAGAGGTAAGAATAAAAGCCCTAACTGCATAACTGTCTGCGTGCTCCAAATACCACCAATTTGGCTCCACGACTTTGTTCAGAAAATCGATTTCTTGAGGCACTTATAACTTTTTCCCCTACGTCATCGACTTTTCATACCATCCTTAAATAGTGTACGGAGTGTTCGAGTCAATAAAAAAAAAACCGCTGCCAAGTGTCTCAGTAGTATGCTTTCTCAAAGTATTGCAACTGAACCTCTATTTGCATTAATCTTCATTCACTTAGTTGAGGTTCAATTGCAATACTTTGAGAAAGCATACTGCTGATGCACTTGGCAGCGGTTTTTTCCACTCAAAGCCTCTTCGAGAGATTATACGTGATTTTTAAGTTTCCATAATGTTAGTCATAACTGTGTGAATCGAATCAGTACAAACGACGAATACAGTATTACAACAGTACAAACGTACAAACGAACAGTACAAACGTTTGAAACATGTGGACGGTAAAAAATAATTATTCGAATCAGTACAGTTCATCGTTGAGAATAACTGATGATTTCGAGTATACATTGTATTGGAGAACGATTAAAATGTCGTTTCGAGTGGGAGAGCATGAGCACGCGAGTAGCATATTAGGAGGATTTTATAGGGGGTGGCGATAGGGAACCACATGGGCTCGTATCTGGCCCTCGTATCGCTCGCCGTATTATCGCTTCGAATCGAATTTTGAGTAATGTGGGCAAAAGCGTAGCTCTCTCTCTCTCTCTCTCTCTCTCTATACTCTCTATACATAATCGGCCGCTGCTGTTGGCCCCGGATTACCCGACTCTTCCGTTGTTGGTGCCCCATTACGCAGCTGGCCACGCACGTCGCGCGTGCAAATACAGCTGTAACGAGCTTGTTCCCCCTGATACACACGTGCGATCGTAAATTCAACGAGTGCAGGATGGATTTGGGAAATATTTCGCACACTTCTAGACTCACGATCCAGAAATTTCATTCTCGCCAGTTCGAAGCTTCGGTCAGTCGTTTTATTTTTCTCTGAGAAGCTCTTGAGAGTTTATTGCGATAAAGTGAAGATCGAATTTTCTAGACACCTTCACTTTCGTAATCTACGTGTCAAACAATGTCGAACCTTTAAGAATTATGTGTGGCTGGTGGGTTTATGGACGGCCGCGGCGGTGTATTCGACGGGATAGGAATGGGCCCCACTCAAGGAATATGCTCACGCGGTATCAGTAGGGTTTCCGGTTTTATACGAACTTGTTATAAATTAGTGGTCTTGTTACAATTGAATTCTATTCTATCTATTTAGGCTATAATGAATTACTTGCATAGTAAGCCACTTTAACTGACCGCCACTTTAAACTAAAATATTGACTGCCTTCTAAAAAAAAATACTAATTTTGAGGTATCAAGATTCATAATGAATGTATTGAATAAATAGCTCTAGGTAAACTCGACTCCAGAGCTGAAGAGAAAATTCTCATTCGATGACTATGTATAGTAATGCATTTCGTATGGTTGGCGTGAAAACTAACGGAGGTTACATATTCAGCGTATACAAATTTTTTCCAGATAGACTTTCACAAACATCCAAGTATCTGACCGTCGAGTGTATTATCCAAGTATTTGAGAATCGCCAGAAATTGCCATTATACGTGTGGCCATGAATCACAGATGTATACATAGACGCATAAAATGAGGAATGACCAACGATTATCTCAGCGGCGCGGAAATGAAAACGCGGGCTGAAGGGTACAAATGAATTATCTGGGCGGACAGGAAGAGGCGAAGGTATCTCGTGTGTAGTTGATACACAGAAACTATCGTTTGGCTTGGATTTGATGTTTCATATTGATCAACATTATTTTCCATGCATGATACGTCTCTGATACACGATACAATAGACGTTCAAGGGTAAGCCGGGTGGAATGGGTTTGGCGAGCGGCGGCGTTGAACGATCAACATTGTCCGATTCAGCTGTTAGTTGCGCGAGAGTGGATCGCGTGTGCGAAAGAGAATAGGCAGGTGGACGGGGAGGCGGGGAGGTGGGTACACGCGCGCGCGAGACAAAGGCTGCTTTTCGCGGCTCAGCGTCGAGCTTGCACATCTGTCGCTCGAGTCTCAAAGCAGAAACCAACCGACCCTCTCGGCTCTCTGTCTGCCCGTCCACGTACTTGGCCTGGTCGGGCGCGCACACAGGCGTTACACCCGCTGTTTCTCCACTCGGACCACTACCGGCAACTTTCACAAACCCAACAATTCTGCATATCGAGGCACAAACATCCAGACGAGCGTAGCATGAAAAACATATGCTACGCTCGGCTACTATGAGTCAGCTACAAATGCTATAGTTTGGTTATGCACAAGCTGTCAGTTGTAGTAGATTTACGTGACAGGAATATTGTTATTTTCAATAACGCTTGATAAATTTGTACAATAAATTACTCGATATCAATATGTACATATCGACCCTCCCTATTCATAAGGACGTATCTCGGGAGTCAGAATAATAAGGACGTATCTCGCGGGACGCCGGAGCGCCGGAAAATAAGGACGTATCTCGCGTGAGCGCAAAGTAAGGACGTATCTCGCGCGAGCGCAAAGTAAGGACGTATCTCGGAGGGACGCGCAAAATAATATCGTAGCTCGGAGAATTGCAAAGTAAGAAAGTATCTCAGCGGTTTAAAATTAACTAATGCATTAAAATTAACTAATGCAGTTCATACATGAAGATAAATTCCTATTATCGATATAAACAAGCTATTCTAAGACCAAAGCTTCGCGGAAACATGAGCTTTCGGAGAATTTTTCCCGATTAATGAGTATTTGCAGGACTGTATTTTACATTTTACCTTATTCCTCTATTGTAGATTAAAACAATTTACGCATGCCTATAACAATACTTTATTATTCAATTGATAGGATTTACTACAGTTGAATTGTTATAGCAATTTTGAGTGAACGTTTTTTTTCCAAGTGCATGTTGAAAATTTCGAACAACAAACGGTTCTGATGAATAAGCCGCCGCGGGCCAGTAGCTTTATCCGTGGAAAAGACTTCTGGACTCTCGCCCAGAGCGTCGGGGTTCAATTCCCGGCATGCACCTCTGTAGGGCCAGTTTTATATGGAAAGCGAAAATAAAAACACGCTCCACCGTGAGCATTGCATATGATTGTGGCTAACCAGTTTATTGAAAGTAAACTACAAGCCAATAGCGAGAGACGAAGAAGAAGATCATCTGTGAACTGCGTCTTGTAACTTGTTGTTTCCAACCGCTCGCGACTTGCGACTGCAACAGAGCCACCTTGATTCCACGTATATAAATGCCAGATAGGCTCTTGACCATCGTTTCTGTGATTTTGACTCATGAATAAAAAAATACAGATGCTTCATATTTTGACTCGCCTCCATGATCGCTTTCATGTTTGCCGAGTTTTAATTTTATGCTTGAGATTTATTCGCGGTTATAATCGGTAATAATTTTCAATCAAAGTGAGATTCAATATTGAGTCGCAATTCTCCGCGAGCTGCGATATTATTTCGCGCTCGTCCGAGATACGTCCTTACTTTGCGCTCGCACGAGATACGTCTTTATTATTCTGCCGCCCGAGATACGTCCTTATTTCGGGACTTTCCGAGATACGTCCTTATGAATAGGGAGGGTCGATATATGGGGCGTATCACGTCAACCAAAACCTCGCGTTTGCGACGCTTATTTTCGACTCTATCAGACCGACAGCTCAATAATGTCCTCTCTAAATCAAAAATAGTAAAAAACTACTATTTAATAGTACAAATTGCACAACTGCTCGAAATAGTAAATATTCACTATAAAAATAGTAAAATTTTACTAATATTTTAGTAATTTAGTAAAATTGTACTATCTTCTAGTTAAAATTTTACTATTTTTTAGTAAAATTTCACTATTTTTTAGTGAATTTCTACTATTTTGAGCAGTTGTGCAATTTGTACTATTAAATAGTAGATTTTTACTATTTTAGATTTAGAGAGATCGGATATGATGTCGATGTAATTTTTTCTCAGCTTAACGATGGAACATTTAGTTTTCCGAAATTTTCACGTTTTCTAAAAAAAAACAGTTTATATCTCATGAAACTATTTTTTAAATTAATATAGCCCTTAATTATGTAAATATTTGAGAAATCGAGTGGCGAACATGGGCAAATGCGCCGCATCGGACCGGGCCACTCTCTAAATCTAAAATAGTAAAAAACTACTATTTAATAGTGTATATTCACTATTTGAAATAGTAGAAACTGCACAACTAGAAAATAGTAAATATTCACTAAATGAAATAGTAGTTTTTATTCTACTAAATAAATAGTAAATAAATTTACTATTAAAATAGTAAATTTGGATATATACATAAAATGAAAATTTACTATGTAAATAGTGAAAAATCTACTATTTTAAAGTAAATATTTATTGAATGAAATAGAACATTCTAGAACATTCTTCATCATCACACCTGTCATTCAACCATGTGATTGAAATCTAGCTATCATTCTCACAACAAACTTCTTCAAATCCATTTCATATTCGTCATCTTGATTGTTTTCATCAATTGATATTCTGTCACTAGTGTTATTTTCATTGATTTCAACTTCTATGTCATCGTCTTGAACTTCATGCATGTGATGGATAGTATTCTTGTCGTATCTGAACTGATTGTAATCTGGTTTACTTAAATGATCCTTCTGTATACGACGACTCAAACTGCGAAAACATGTGTATTCGTGGATGCAATCCCCTTTCCCACACGTCCCGACTCCCGATACACGTCTGATCGGGTCGATATTCAGATGCAGACTGATTTACTATTTTTTACTTATTAATTTTATAAATTTTGCGGGTTAACTATTAAAATAGTAAATTTCTACTATTTAATAGTAATCTCAATCACTATTTGAAAATAGTAAAATTTAACTATTTTTTAGTAAACGAAGGTCCCGTAAAAATACTGAAATTCTACTATTTTTTAGTAAAATTCTACTATTTTTTAGTAGAAAATAATTTACTACCTAAAATAGTAAAAAATTTACTATTTTAGATTTAGAGAGCACGCTGTTGCACTCAAGCTCGAGTTTTGCGCGGCGATTTTCTTATGTTCGCTACTCAACTACTCGACTACAACGAATGATAATATATGTATATACAATATATCTATATCTATATATACATAAATACATATATATGTATACATACACACATACACACACATATATAAGATATATATCATATATAGGTATATCGTACAATTCAATATGTGATTCTTGTGAAAACAGTGATATTAAAGTATTACCGATCTTCGAAGGATTCTGTACAACTTTAATAACGTTGATAATTGTTATTCCATCGAACTAATTACTACGTAGTATAATCAAAGGTAAATATATTAATCAATATAGTAATTTATCAATATAGTACTATATTGATGTATTCAGAAAGTTTTTCTCGCGTGTAACTCCAAATAGTACAGTGGAGTACGAAAAAATAGTATGGTGTACCATGGAGTACTACGAAAACTAAGGAGTACTAAGAAGTACCAAGGAGTTCCACGGAGTACTGGAACAGTAAGGGAGTACTAAAAAATTCAGGGAGTACCTTGGGAGTTTTTAGGGAGTACCGGAGTGAGAAGCCCCTCGCCAATATCTCAGCAGGAAATCGAGGCGTTGGCCTAAATTCGGCTGTATAGATATAAAAGTTCTGGATAACCAAAAACTGTCTTACGAAATTTCACCGTGGGCAATCGGTTTCCTGGAGATGGTATACGTTTCTTGGTAACTACTACGACATAGACCACTTTAAATATGAAAACCGATTCTTTCTTGGAATATTATTTCTTATCATGCCATGTGACATGGTAGATTTTACTTAGGTGGTTTTTCTCAGTGTATACATAAATCAAAACGACATTCATAGCGCAGCAGCTGTATACGCACGTAAGAGCTCATTAGAATTGTGAATCAATATTTTGCGGAAAAATAATAATATTTTGTGTATCAACGGAAACTTTCCGCTTACGACTTTTATGATTATGTTTTCTACGAATCACGTATTGATTTGAATCTATTGTAGCTCATCAACAGCCTTGTTCACAGATAATGTTCTGGATACGAACCCCCGAATGTCTAACAAATATGGCTCTATGGCTCAAGCACTTGAGTCAACTACGCTGCTGAAAAATGAGACCAGTTCAATACTAGTGTTATATTTGATTTATAATTCCCAGAATATATCACGTGAAAATTAACAAACATATCTGGAATATATCGCCAGTTGAAATAATATCTACCAAGAATAAGTGCACACATCGATACTCCTGATTCATACACTCAGGAAAGATGCATGGAAAGGTGTTTGAAAGTCTGCATCGAAAGTTCGACTCTCCCCCCCCTTCCCATTACAGTGCTTTGACAAAGCAAAGAAATAATCTTCATTATTGAGGTGATGCATGCAATCGAGTTTTCTCACACCATAAGATCACCAGTGATTTGGGTCTTAGATCCCGCTGAAACTTCTAGAGATGGCTCGTAGTCCCCAAATTAGGTGGATTTCTACAGTCATCCATTAGCTAACGTTCCGATTTCTCGAAGATATTGTCTTTTCAATATTTTTCACTTGGCAATGTCTACATTTCATCTATACATGTGGATATATATTTCCTGCATAAAAATCAACAATGATCGATCGACATCCCCGGAAAATCAAATCACGTTAACTGACGACATTTATACTACAGTTGTTTGCGTGGATCCAAAAACTACTCGCAAAAATTTCAGAGGGGTTGTCGGATCAAATGCGATATGGTCTACTTGTCAGTGTAGAAGTAAATACACGTGTATATTCACGCAGTAGCCCTTCGCGCAGTAGCCCTTCGGCCGGAGAGAGAAAAAAAAAAGAGTATCGCGGGCCGTATGAAATACGAAGGTGTCGGCCTGGTGGCTAGTGCAGCGGCTGCTGAGGGGGGAAGGGTATACTATCGGCGGCGAACAGTGGCGGAGGTGACGCTGGGGAGGTGGGGAGAAGGTAGTGGTTGGTACGAGCCGAATTAAAGTTCGAGCCGTCGCATTGCGGTGCGGAGATGCAGGGGGTGGGAAGGGGAGCCGCAGGCTAGGCTTTTGGCTCCAATTTATCGCACCCGCCCACGGCTATGTGTGTGAGTGCGTGTATGTGGCCATTGGCGCTACAAAGAGACGCTGATCGGACAGGTTATTTCCTGCCTTTTTCTTCCTTCCTCCAGGATTTCGCCAGTGTATAATTGCAGGCGCGCCTGCTGTTGCTGCTGCTGGCTCGATAAGGCCGCTTCCAATTAAGCCGAAGCAAAGGCCCGAGAGCCACGTGTGTTCCTCTCGAATACCCCGATTATTCCGTTGGCTCGGAGTTGATTATAACATTTTGTTATGCTTGTCAACTTATACATACCGAGTGAAGTTTATAACAAGCCACTTTTCACGGCTGTCGTGGCTGTGTTTTTTTTTCATGTTTTACTCGCTCATTTTGAAATAACAAAATTCATAGCTGGCCTCGAGTTCTCTCTGGTGAGAATGGATTACTCATAGATCGAGTCGAACTGCACCTAAACTAATGTTTAGGGATGGAAAAAAATTACCTCCGAAGTTTTAGTGGAATTAGTAACCCGCATCCCAAGTGGTGAAAAAGACCGAAATTGGCGAGGGGAGTGTGCGACACAGCCCCCGGCCAACTGCTAATAACTAAATCGGCATGCAGGTGAGGTTTGAGCAGCTCGAGGCCGAGTTTGGAATGGTGGAATGACGTACTTGTTCGAGTCACTACGACCGCGTCCTCAAGCTGCCTCAAGCTGCAAGCCGCAACATCTTGTCATTCGCCACCCAACACAACTTCCCATGCACAAGTGCTCACGCACCTGAGAAAAGATTTGCACTGGATGGAATTTACGGAGCAGGGGATCCAGTACGATATGTTCTAATATTCATTCGAATATCATACTGGGCTTATTGTTCATTCGGTTGGAATAGGGTAGAATAAAAACGAAACTTAGCTTTCACATGCGCACCACATAGAATATAAAATTATAATTAGGTCCTATTTTTCTCATTCTTGTTCAAATCGATTTCTCAAGAGATATGAGTATTGAAAGATTTAGCGTATATACTTCACATGTAAATGAAAAGTCACATCATTACTATCGTGTGATGTCACCGTGATTTCATCCACTCGGTTAGGTCGAATTCTGATTGATTCGGGAAAGCAAATATTCTGAGCACAGACTAATGATTTGTAAGATACAAAATAAGCGAATTCTCTCTTTCTGGAGCTTACTCGGTAGTCCAGCTTTACTCGTGTTCATTTTGTTCTTCAAAGGGGGGTTCGAATTGCCATTAAAGCGCTCTCGCAAGCCGAGACTTGAAAGCTGAGCTGCAACAGTCAACTTCGATATGTTCCCGTCGTTCCTTTGACCGGTATCCCACGCTAACTATCTAAAGGGGCATTCTAAGCTGAACTCGCCGTCCGCACAAGGTCTTTTGCGACTGCAGCTGTGTTGCCACGGATACTCGCATCCTGCACTGCGCGAGCTCTACGATGCGAAGGAATTCACTAGGGTTAGCTGGGTAAAAATAACACGACTTGGTTGGAATTTCACATTATTGCTCTATTGATTTTGAATGATCCACACAACATATATTGCCCAGTGTGTACCCAATATGCGCCACTCAAGCCCAAGCAGTCATTACATCGCGTTGAGTGTGCCGATTTCAAAACGCTGCTCGTAGTAACTGAAAGGTCCACTCGATACCTTTGAAATTAGTGAAGTCAGATCTCTTCAGGAATCATCCATGCTAAAAAATCATTTTACTCGTGAGACTTGCAAACTTGAGAGAAAAATGAATGATTCAGGGGGTGATGTATATCAGGTAAACCAGATAAAACCAACAGTAAAATTGTCTGGGATTTGGGCCACGCAACGTTGGGTACATTTATCTAGTCACATCTCATTGGGGGGTAGGGTAGTTTTACCTGGTGCCAGTCTGCCAGCAACCCATAATCAACCCTCGTGACCGACTCGCGAGCGATCACCAAGTTTGAGCGGGAGTTTTGAACTATGTCCAGTGTTCCACCTCGAGCTTCGGTCCACGCACGCGATCGCGCCGTACTTTGCATTTTATGCTAATTAATAGGTCACACGCGTGCACCCGCACACCTGTTGATCAATCCTGCTAACTGCCCGATATGCCCCTTATGCGTTGCGTATACTTCACGTGGACATTAGGTTTTCATGAACGATTGAACCCATTAATGACCTTTTTTTAAGAAACTCTATTATGAATTCCCAAATTTAATAAGGTGCTCCTCGACCTGGACAATGTCCAGATAGTTATGTGTTCCAAAAGTGTACACTACTAGGGCCATAGATCTGGATGTTATCCAGGAGGTCAGGGTCACCGATGATGCTATTCTAAAGTTTCGCCCCTGGAATTGCATGAATGTTGAAGCCAGATGTGGCCATGTGGCCAGCTTGACTGATTTTAAGGTATCAAGTTCATATTTTATTCCTCGCAAGCAACTCTGAAAAATATATATATTTAATTATCGTATTTTCATACGATTTGTCCAAATACTCGAGTCAAACAGAAATATTTCATATTTTGTATGTAATGAATTAAATACGGAGTTTGCACATCTCTGACAATAGAGGTATAATTGTTATTGCATTAATTATGACCCTCTCTCATAGAGCGCCGCTTGACTCGCAAGTTTCGACTCGATTGAAGTTTATCATTGAAACACTTGAAGCACATGCCGCAGTATTCGTGCGCTAATTAATCATTTCACATTTTGGATTCTCGAGCTACGCACGAGTGGAGAAATAAAGCGTGATAGGGGAGAAAGATAGGGATGAAAAAAAAGGCGGGAGAAAAAGGGAAGGGAAGACGATGCTGCATAACTCTTCTGCCAGTTTCCTCCCCCATATAGCTTTCGATGCATCGCATTATGCTAATGTGTGACCTCGCAGCCCTACCAAATTATGTTGATGCTATGCGGTGTCTCTCTTCTTCTATCTTCCTATCTCCTAGCGCTTTTTTTCTCTCCCTTCTTTCTCTCGCAACCATCGCTCCCCCCAGCCCACCCCTCCTTCTAATTATAGCTAATGCAAACGCGCCCCGTATATAAATGCGCAATGTCTATCGAGCAGCGTTCGGTTCGCGTCCAATTTCGAACTGCTATATCGACTTTATAGCTTTCCTCGTCGAGTGGAACATTACGTTCTTGAGATACTTACGATAGAGACTCTTCGATCTACGCTCGATCGTCCGAATGTCACCGTCATACGTCATTTCTATTCGTTTTCCATCTGGGCTTGAATTACTCATGTTTCATTTCAGTATATTATCCGTTTAGTGATTTCTAAAGCGAACGCATTTCGAGATCTGAAGGTGCGTCACCAACGACTAGTACGTGCGCAGCAAGCGACGAAAAGCGACAAGCCTTATTTACAGCTCTATGTCGGGCTTAACCTCACACATCTTAGGTCTATTTTCGCTCTGACAATGCACCAAGAAAAACCTGGTTACGGAAATTTACTAATCCAACTTAGTAGAGGAAAACCTAGTATAGCCGTTACTACATTTTATAACACAGAGTACTCTATTTTCAGTAAAGGTTGAAATTACGGATAGTAAACTTTGCTAATACTGTTTACTATGTAAATTCTAGTTTACTAAACTAAAGTTGTAAAGTACTATACTAGTAAAGTACTATACTAGTAAAGTACTATACTAGTAGCATGTCCTATAAATCGAATGATGAGTGTTATTTTTTCTAGCAATGATTACTATGTTTTGGATTGTTGAGTCTACTACACTTGTTGAGTCTACTACACTATCACTTACTAGGAGACCGCTTGGGATTCGGGCCACCAATCTTGACCAAAATTTTTTTCCTGTTTCCTGGTGGCCATAGTAGAGAGAATCCAGAATTTTAGGGTCCAAAGCTCCCAAACTTCACAGATATTAATTTATGTATCCTGGGTGGAGACGTTGTTCTCGTGCCAAATGACAATATATCATCTGAGACGTATTTCCCTCACTGCACTGCACTTTAACTGTTCTCACTTGACCACCACATCACATTCTATCCTAGAAAACATATAAAAGGAGTAAATTGCGCGTATGCTCAACAAATCTTACTTTCATGTCTTACTCACATAGAGTAAAACATGAAATATATGAAGAAATCAACTATTATCGACTTTTCACTCTGTGCTTGGATACTGAAGCAATAATAACATGTATCCAAGCACAAAGACAACAAATATAGTATAATTGGACGACAATTCAGTGTCAGAATTAATTTCAATTTTGAACATGTGTCGACCAATATGATGCTATAACCAATATTATTTCAAATTTATCTACTCACAGTTCTTGCTTCAATACAACTTCTGGCCCTGTACAGCTTACCTGGAATACAAAAATTATTACAAAGCAACATATTACAAAAGATATATGCACACAGGCAAAGGTTAAGTTTACTTATCTGATATTTCTTGCGCCTCGAATGAAAATCCATCAGCTGCACACGATAAAGCTCCAAACCTGCTGGAGAACACACTGTTGTAAATAAGCAATGTCTACCTGATGAGTACACATCACATGTCTAACTAAACATGGTGTTTACAAACGACGCTTATGGTAACCTGCAGCGCAGTACCTGTGTTACCGACTCTGCGCTGCAGGTTACCATAGGCCTCGTTTGTAAACACAGTCAGTTAGACATGTGATGTGTACTCATCAAGTAGACATTGCTTGCTCACAACAGTTTGAGTAATTGTAATGAAAGTTTATAGATCAATTTCTTTCATAGTTTTCTCCAGCAGGTTTGGAGCTTCATCGTGTGCAGCAGATGGATTTTCATTTAAGGTGCAAGAAATATCAGATGAGTAAACTTAACCTAGTGCTTGGATACATGTTATTATTGCTTCAGTACCCAAGCACAGAGTGAAAAGTCGATAATCGTTGATTTTTCCATAAATTTCATGTTTTACTCTATGTGAGTAAGACATGAAAGTAAGATTTGTTGAATGTACGCATTATTTACTCCTTCTATATGTTTTTTAGGATAGAATCTGATGTGGTGTTCAAGTGAGAACAGTTAAAGTGCAGTGCAGTGAGGGAAATACGTCTCAGATGACATATTGTCATTTGGTACGAGAACAACGTCTCCACCCAGGATACACAAATTAATATCTGGGAAGTTTGGAAGCTTTGGATCCTAAAATTCTGGATTCTCTCTACTATGGCCACCAGGAAACAGGAAAAAAATGTTGGTCAAGATTGGTGACCCGAATCCCAAGCGGTCTCCTAGTTAGTTGTCCCCGTTTTCACTAGGAAACCTAGTAAAAATCTAGTAACCATTACTAATCGTTTCTCTCAGTGTATCACGTTTAATTGAGTTAGAATAGTTTTATTTGAATTATCTTTGTTACTTAAGATTAGGAGGTAAGGGTCGGCTAGCTGACACCAGCTGCACATTCGAGCAGTTCTCAGCGTTACATATGGGTACATTGAATGGGTCGACAAGTTAAAGATAAGTATGTTGACCTTTGCTATTCAAAATAAGTCAAATATTCAGAAAAAAAGTATTTCAAGGTAAAAAGATCGCAACTTTTTTTGCAAAAATTATTATTTTTCAGCAAAAAATCGCATTTTATAGAACCAACTGTTGACGTAATATGTAAGGCAATGATCCTGTTATCGCTAGTACCTTCGTATGTATATACACTGAAAAAAACCGCTGCCAAGTGCCTTAGCAGTATGCTTTCTCAAAGAGGCTTCAACATCACCCACAAACGCATCCCAAACCTGTATTTTCACCATTCCACTAGCGTAGATACTATCATTTATTTTTCAAGAATTACAAAAATATTATTTAATCAGTTCAATTCGTATCTTTGTACTGTGTAAAGTGTCGTTCTTTTTCAATTGACCAAACTTTGTCGCGACTGTTGATGTCTGCCCGGGCTCTCTTATTATTTGATCAAATGCAACAAAGCAAACGGTTCTAGGTTCTACACGATGCGAGACATTTAGACCTGCTTAATTTTTCGATCATACGATAATTCGGTCATACGGTTTAATGGTGGTTAAAATCGATCCGTCCTGCCCTTAAGTCCGTATTTAGCAAACTCGAAGACTCATTTTGATCATTTTCGACGGCTGAGGTTGGAAATGATCAATTCAAAATCTATTTTGATCATTTTCGACGGCAAAAGACACCAAATTTTCCCAATTTTCTCTATAGCTCGTTGAAAATACTGGAAACGAAACTTACATGAATTTTTCTTTCCCTTAGCAACGGTTGCTAGGGCGGTAAACAACGGTTGCTAAGGAGCTAATTGAGAAGATATTGTGTCCTTTGCCGTCGAAAATGATGGAAATGGGTCATAAATTAATGATTTCCAACCTTCGTAACTGTTGCTAGGGACGTAAACAACCGTTGCTATGGAGCAAATACAACAATTCAGTGTCCTTGGCCATCGAGTGTGACTTAAAACTGATTTTCCGGCTTGCCCCAATGAGCCCTCATAAGGATTTGTGAGAAAACACGTTAGGAACGGTTGCTAGGGAAATAACCAACGGATTTTGCTGAAAATTCAACTCGGACTAGATCGTGTCACAACGAACCGGTGTGCAAAATTTCAAGACGATCGGATCATTCCTTCGGGAGTTATCGTGGACGAAAGAAACGAAAAAATAGACACCTTAACAACGGTTGCTAAGGAAATAAACAACGGATTTCGCTGAAAATTGAACTCGCCCGAGATTTTGCCGCGATTAACCTGTGTGCAAAATTTCAAGACGATCGGACCATTCCTTCGAGAGTTATCGTGGACGAAAAAAAAACGGGACGCACACACACACACACACACACACACATACATACATACAGACACTTTTGGATTTCCATGTTTTGCTTTCTCAAAGAGAAAGCTTTGTAACGGGGTAAAAATCGACCCACCGAATCGGACTTCGGGACCTCGATTTTCGTAATCTACGGGTCGAAAAACATGGAAATCCGAAAATGTCTGTATGTATGTACGTACGTACGTACGTACGTACGTGCACTTTTTTTTGTCGTACGATAACTCTCGAAGGAATTGTCCGATCGTCCTGAAATTTTGCACACAGGTTAGTCGCCGCAAAATCTCGGTCGAGTTCAATTTTCAGCCAATTCCGTTGTTTATTTCTCTAGCAACCGTTGCTAACGTGTTTTTGATAAAAGCTCCAAAAATCATCATCAATGCACGATGGGTCTCCAATTCTTTCGACGACGATCGATGAGAATCGATAAGACATTCATTTTGGAACAACCATTGTTTATTCTCCTAGCAACCGTTGCTATGGAGATACAAAATTCAGCTTCAGACTGACTTTTTTTGTCGTACGTTAATTTTCGAAGGAATGGTCCGATCGTCCTGAAATTTTGCACACAGGTCGGTCTCCGGCAGATGTGAACCGAGTTCGGTGTTCAGCAACATCCATTGTTTGATTCCATGGCAACCGTTGCTAGCGTGTTCTCGATAAGTTCCCATATAATTCATGATAAATGATCATTTGGGTTTGTATATTTATGGGATTCTATAACAATCAAAGAGACCTTTCCCGTATAAACCATTGTTGATGTCTCTAGCAACCGGTGTTTATATCGCTTGCAACCGTAACTAGGGAATGGGAAAAGTCAGTTGGAGGTCCATTTTCGGAACTGTTGATGACTAAGAAGTAATAACGTCGAAGCTCCGACATTTACCATAGCAACCATTGTTTACGTCCTTAGCAACCGTTACTATGGAGTGGGAAAAGTCAGTTGGAGGTCCATTTTCGGAACTGTTGATGACTAAGAAGTAATAACGTCGAAGCTCCGATATTTACCATAGCAACCGTTGTTTACGTCCTTAGCAACCGTTACTATGGAGTGGGAAAAGTCAGTTAGAGGTCCATTTTCGGAACTGTTGACGACTAAGAAGTAAGAACACCGAAGCTCGGATATTTACCATAGCAACCGTTACTATGGAGTGGAGGAAATAAGTTAGAGGTTCATTTTGCTTTCTCAAAGAGTGGTGATTAATGCAAATTGAGGTTCAATTGCAATACTTTGAGAAAGCATACTGCTGAGGCACTTGGCAGCGGTTTTGTATAGTGATAACGTTCACTGAATTCAACTATAAATGGATAGTATAATTTCCTATAAGATAGTGAATTTCATGTATAAATATAGTATGGTTTACTATATTTTTCTTTACTATACGGTATAGTAGGATTTACAAACCAAATTTTTCTCAGTGTATTTGACAGTGGTAGCGGAAGTCGTGCTTCGTCTCCGCTTCCGAATATCATAATGCGAATCATCGGAAATTTAAACAACTGGCGAGAAATTATAGTCCTTTTGCGTTGATAATTTGTAGACTATTAAAATTATTCATTTCGTGTTTCTTTTATGTGACCTGTACCCAATGTTCAATGTGCAATGTGCTTTTTCCATCACTCTTCCCATGTATACTGAACTCCGATAATTGCATCAATGAACATTATTATATCTTATTCACCATGCAATTAACCACGCAAGACAATCGAACTATTTTCATATTCAATGTGGAAAGTTTAGAGGTCGAGTTCATAGAACAAATAAGAAACTACGATGATATAATTGATGAAAATATCTTCCAGATTATCGGAATTGCTTCATATCGAAGTAGAACCTGAAAATTAGCATCATAATGCACGGAATCTCCCCTCCCCCTGCCCCTCCTCTTCGGCGAGCGACCCAATGAATCTCGATGTCCGGTATAAAAGCAACCAGTACGACCGGTCTATTTCACTAAGGCTAACAGGTACAACTGGCATTCATTGTGACAATACGTATTATTGAGCGCATCAATCAGAGACAGTGACTAACATCGTAAGTTGAAATGATTTTTATCGCTTATAAGTACATACTTCGGCATACAAATAAATTATTTCTGTTGTTTCGTAGTTGTGATTCGATTGCTTTACTTTTTGCATTTTCTATATTAATTCAAGATCTCTTTCCTAACCACTAGAGACCTCAGATCTCATATTTTTAGGTCTCTGGTTTTAAAGAAAGTTTCGAAGGTAGTTTTTTGATATCGAAAAAAATATTTATACACTTTTTTAAGAAGATGAGTGATCATTTTGAAGAAATCAGAACTTTAGCTGATGAATAAATGCAGATCAATTGGTTATCTATTTGGGTGGAAATAAACTGCATTCGAAAGTTTCAGCAAGATCCAAGACCCCATATTACTTGTGGCTTTCCGGTATGGGTAAATCGAAAGTTGCATGCTTTGCACACTACTTTCTTGAAACCTTACAGTAAAAAAATCAGTTCATGAGAGTGAAAAATCAATGTGCAAAGGTGGATGAATAATTGAGTGGAACTGCATGCAGTTAATTTCTGATATTCTTAAAGTGATTCTTCACTCTCATACACTGGTTTTTCACTGTAAAGTTTCAAGAGAGTATCAAACCTCAAACACAGGCACGTGATTGGCAGGATTTTTTGACTAAAGACTAAAATTATAGGGGTCGTGTCGAGTAACAACTCGTTTGATCTGATTAACTTCATGAGACAATACTGTAATAGAAATCTTGGATGAAATCAGAAAAAATTTTGTGTAGAAGGTATTTGAATTTGATTTTGTATGGATTTACATTTTATACTTGATCTACGAGGTGTAACATTAAGGGGTAATATACCTTTGTGATCACCAAATTCGAGGTCATTTTCAAAGACTTATCAGAAGCGCAGAAACATTTTTAAAGATATGGGGTTTGGTACACATGAAAGAACTAATCTTTAACAACAAAAAATACAGTTTATTTATTTCAAGAAATACAAAATGGTGGCATCCCACCGTATCAGAAAAAAAGAATTTCAATTGGTCCCCTCGGCCGTACTGCTACAGGTCACAATTATAAACCTAGAACAAAAAATCGAACGGCGTCTTGAAGTAAGATGAGAAATTCAAGGAACATCGTAGGAATTTTTTGAAGTTCGAATTGGGGAAGAAATGGCGTCAAGTTGAATTCTTTTTTTTTCGTGAAAAAATCGTTGGAAAATAGGCTATGAAATCGGTAAAATTCAGTATATCGAAAAAACCCTACGATGTTCCCTGAAAAATTATATTTCCAAGCTACAGTTTCAAGTCAATCGGTTTAAAATTGACGGAGCTATCAGTACGGCCATACAATACGGCCATACAAGGCACAGAGAAGGCATGGAATTTTTATAAAATTACACTTTGACGCGCTACGCGCGATCTATATTCATGTGTTTCGAAATTTTGTATCAATTATTCACACGATAATCTTTTCCATGTACTTATCAATTCATTCAAATTTTCGAATTTTTTAAAACTACATTCACATTTTATTTAACTTTTATCTTTATATCACGCACCTCTATCTCATCATGCACTATTTGAGAATCTACCTTCACTTTACCTTCACGTTTGTGTGGATCTGTTCGAACTCTCAAATCAGAGATACATTAAGAAGTCCCCCGATAATTAAAGATAATTCATATGCTTCGTAAAGTCATACCAAAATAGCTACTATCAAACTGTATTTGTTCACGTATCTGGTGATGTTTTTGAAAGTATCGATACGAAAAATATATATACATTTAGAATATTCTCAGAATATTCTGAGTGGTCGCTAAATTAACACTCAATATTTTTTCTTTAGTTGAAAAAAATCGGTTAAGCTCCTTGTTATTGATGAGGTGGGACCGACTAGTTGAAGCAGAATCAGTTGCTAAACATAGATTCACAATTTGATTCATCTCATTGTATCAATAACAAAATGCTTTACTGATTGTTTTTCAAGTGACGATAAATATATTGATCAGTAATTCCAGCTATACGTTTGTCGAGTCGAGATTTCGGAGAATACTATGTAGATGAGGGAAGTCGGTGGATAAAAATAATTTGAAAATACAAATATGAAAACTTGATGACATGTCTATTTTTATTTTCACATCACAAAAGACGTTTCATAGTCTTCCCATGGAATCATCAAAGTTAAGCATTCGCAGGAATCTCTTCGCTCATTTTCGTTTCCTTGTTTAGATGATGCTAGCACGGAGTATGTGGAAGCACACGATGGTGATGTTGCTGGGGCTGGTGTGGCTCGCTTGCGAGTCTGTCAGCTCGAGCGGGCAGCCGTTGCGCGAGTACTTGGTGAGCTTGCCAAACAGCGCTTCCAAGACGCGAGGGGCGTTCGAAGGGTGCAACGTGACAGTGACCGGCATTCAGATCCATGAGAACCGGGCGTTCGTGGCGCTATCACGCGCCAAGTCCAGCGTGCCGTTCACCCTCGGGGTTGTGCCGCTGGGCCAGAACCGCTTGCCCGAAATCTCAGCCTACTCCAGCCAGGAGCTGAACGAGCTGGGCAACTGCCAAGCCATCCAGAGTGCCATCAACATCCATCTCGACCCGGTGCACCGGCTCTGGGTGCTCGACGACGGTCTTACCGATAGCCCCAAACGATGCACACCCAAACTCCTCGCCATCGATGTCAACACTAAAAAGGTCACGCTTATTTTCTCGTCCTCGACGCATCATCGCCCTGCTGACTCAATTTTATTCCCTCTAAATTCCTTACAGTAAAAATTCCACTGTAAGCTCCAGTGAAACATTTTTCACTGTACTTACAGTAACATTTTATTGTGACTACAGTGAATTTTAAGTTATAAATATAAAATTATCGATTTCACTGTGAATTACAGTGACTTTTCACTGTAATACAGTGAGCGACATTTGACTCAAACTTACACTGAATATTCACCTTCGTTCATCACGCGTTTAACAGTAGTTTCCTCAAAATTTCATAAAATTCCATATGGTTTCTTGTATGCTTCATCTGAGAAAATGATTCTATAGAATCTTTATAAAATTCATATTCTATTTAAAATTTATTCGATTCAATATAATTATATATACGTACAATATATTCTTCTTCTTTTCGCTGATGACGGTGGGCTCGTGACTCCTGGCTAGATCTACTATACGATTCTGAATCGAACCAACATATTTTGTTATTGACGCAGGTGATAGGTACGGCAGACCTGAGCCGACATATTCTAAACAAATCTCAGTTGGCGAACCTCGTCGTGGACTTTAAAGCGGACGGTGAGAACTTCGTGTACATTTCTGACGCCCCCCACCGGAGTGTGATTGTGTTCGATGTGCTTGACTGGGCCGCTCGACGGGTCGCTCTGCCGAAGGAGTTTCCCTCGAGCTCCATCCTGAACATTGCCCTGGTGCGTAAAACCGTCGCCGACTCCTACCTCTACTTCACCTACGAGGGTTCGGACAGGCTGTTCAGCATTAACGCTGAATACCTGCGCCAGAAGAACAACGCCAAAGTAAAGGCCGCCGTCCAATTCGTATCCACGAACCCTGACATTGTCTTACTAGGTAGCAACAAAGATGTCGTCTACTTCAACTACAAAAGTGAGCTGAATTTTTTTTTCTTTTCTATACATTCACTCGCCAGAAGAAAATTAGACGGATATCCATAAGATATCCATAGATATAATCTGTTGCTACAACTGGTATTAATATTCTCAACCAGCCAAAACGTTTTCGCTTGTAGTTATTATTCGATATTTATTACCAGTTAATACCCATATTCGTTATGCTAACATTATATTTTAAAGCAGCTCCACGTCACGGACCGCGTCCCATCCCAACCTTATTTAAAATTTGGAAATTACCTATATACTTGGAATCTCAGGGTAAATATTAATGAAAAATTACTTAACTTTCAGATGGTTATGATGTGTATAAGTGGAACGTTGAGACTAATTTCAACCAGAAAACCGTCCAACTCGTGGAAACAGGTAATAGTTCCAGTATACCGACTGCAGTTGCACTGGGTGACGACAAGGAGATTTGGGTCTTGCGGACTAACTCCTTCGGAAATAATAACCGTGGATGTTCCGAACTACGAATCAAATTATTGTAAATTCCGTGGATATTATTGATTTTATATACTATGAGTGGTTTAAAAATTGGTGATGGGTCATTATATTATATGATTGGGTGAACATAGTTATAATTATATTTTTAAAATATCTATCAATAAAATTATTGTTAATAAAGCATATTCATTTTTGAATCATTGGCAAGTGGAGGTTGATAATTCCATCCACTAATATTCTTATTCGTCAACTCGCAACAGAGTCAAGAGTATGAGGGAGAAAAAAAAAGTAATAGTTACACTTCAACAATTGCGAAAACGAAAGTTTCAATGGTAAATATCATGATGCACCAAATGCAAGAATGACCATCGATCGGTCAGTTCATTTTTACATTTTACATTTGTAACGTGCTGAATTTCAATGTTAATTCATTGCGACAATTACTAAACAAACCCTAAGACAAGTTGTGGAATAAATTGTAAAATTAGAGAAATTCGAAATGAGACTATAAAGATAAAATATATGAGTTATTTATTTTCCAATTTCAACAGGGTGATAGGCGATACATTTGGAGGAAGCTTTTGGACAATTTATTGGAATTAGTTCATATACGGGACATTTTTATGAAGGTTTTTTTCTAACTACCTACTCCGAGCACTTAAAGGATCACAAGAGAGCATAATTTGTTCTCTCTGCAGTAGTGCAGTGCAAATGATAATAACGTTGTATTCAACTATCTCAAATGTTTTTGCTTCAACTTGTATGGAAATAAGGGAACTTTGAAGCACGTACGAGAAGGTAAATTGTCTGACTTTATACGGACTTATTAACTTATATATGAGTTATTTCCAATTAACTAGTTTTGTTTGCGGCTTTGAAAAGTTCGAGGCAGTACGCGGCCGCGTGTAATATAACAAGTAACGTCGAACCAGAACCGATGTATTTCTCTAACACGTAGAGAAACATTTTAAAATGTTATTCATTCTTTCGTTTCTTCGTCTATTTATTGACAGCCATAAACAGGAAGTATTGTAATGGGGTGAAAATTGAACTTTCGATTCGAACTTCTGGACCTCGATTTTCGTGATCTATACGTGTCGATTTTTCCCAAGATGGCCTAGCTAATGAAAACTCAACTATTTCAACATATTTTGACATTATGCCATTTATCCCTTGCAATTTAGACTTTGGGAAATCAGATCCAGGTCGATATTTTGTCGATAGCAAAAGACACAGAATATTTATTTCTTCATAGCAATCGTTGTTTCACACAAAGCCTCTTCTGGAAAGCATATTATTAAAGCAAATGGCAGCGGTTATTATCGATTTTTTCAATGATACAGTTTTTTTCTGGTCAAGTGGACCATAACGCGTCACTATCTCAACCAATGATTTTTCTCTAGTCGATTTCGTGAGTCTGATGACTGAATAAATGTTTGAAAAAACTATTACTCGGATTAAAAGAATTCAAGCCAAATGCGATCTGGCTCATTCCAAAGGCATTGAGTAGATTCAACACGATACAGTGATTGTTCACGTCCAAGCGATATGCACATCGGGCACACGAACCTACTTCATTTTTATCGTGGAGGGAACTTACTCGCAAAGTTCCAAATGCCGGACTGCGATTGGCTCCCATCTACAGCGAGTCTCGATTTTTTAATACCGACCAAAAAATGAAATTCCGCTGGCAGATACTGAGTTCCGGTTATGCGGATAGACTTGGCCACTTCTTTCAGAAGCGTCGAATCATGAAGTGGTGCAAATCGGGTAAGGTAGCCTGGATAAAAGGGTGGCAAGCTGCTCGTTCCGAGCAAAAGCAATTTTCACTCACTGCCGAAAGTTCCACTCGCGTTATGCGTCCGTCTACTCTCGAACCAAGATCGACCACAGTTCGTCAAACACACACGCACACACACACGCACAAGTGCGAGCGCGGGCAAATGCCTCCCGAATCGATCTTTTTTTTCATCTTCGACCGAGCAAATTCTTTCCCGACAATATCGCCAGCTATATAGCCGCGGCTATCGGGCCAAGGAATTTGCGCGTAACATTTTTCCCCCTGAAAAAGTTTCGAGAGTGGAAGAGAAATCTCGAACGAGATTGATGAGACTATGAGCTCAACAGTCAATGAAATACTCAATTCAAATCTGAAATGTTGTTCAATACTATTGTTTGGTGTATACTTGGTGTTGTTATGGTGGGCTAGGCAGCGATGAACAACAATTGAACACAAGTATTTAGCAAACTAGAATTTTCTAAATATTTGTATTACGAATGAAATACGAATGAAATTACTGTATTTAAATACAATTTTGCAAATACTTCAATCAAATACGAATATTTAGTATTTTATATTGAATGAAGTGTATGGTTAGTGAATTTGGCCATTCAATTTTTTGCAGTTCTCTCCCAATGTAGTTCCGGATGTGATGAAAAACTGCAACGACTGTGGCTTCTCAAAATGCACCATGGATGAAACTGATTGCTTAGCCCGAATCGAATTGAAGCGGACTATTATTGGAGTGTCGAGCCGCGAGATATTTTCAATTCACGTGTTCAGGCCACCGAGTGCCGTGGTGCAAAAGTGTAGCCGCGGCCTAGTCGAATATTGAAATTGCCAAAGCAGCTCATACTGCGTATAATTCCCAGAAGCGCCAGGGTAATCTCGCGGGAAGCAGCCTTGCCGCACCGCGGCCGCAACGCTAAACTAATCCGCGACGGACTGTCGCTGATCCCATACCACATCGCCCAGCCCTCGAGTCAGCTTTGCCATGCCACAGCCCTTATACTTCGTTTCCGCTTCTTTTCCCTACACACGATTTCCTCTCAACTGCTGCAATTATTCTACGCCCAAGTGCAAATCACGTTTGCCCTCGTCGTTCAGAAGCTTTATTAATATCAGCTTTTGACTGTAATTCTGCAGGATAATTGTACATTAATTGCATATGAAATGCTAATGAATTGTCATATTTCAAAAGTATCATAACGAATCGATACACTTTTACCTGCGAAATCTTACACGAAACGTAGATAGTTTCATGATCATTCAGATTATGGGACTATTGGCCCGAAGACATGGGTATGAACAACGATTGCTAGGGATATCATCAATTGTTGCTATGGGAAAAACGAAGTTTCTGTGTTATTTGTTCTCTAAAGTACTGGAAATGAACTTCGACTCAATATTCGTTCCTTTAGCAACGGTTGATAGGGGAGTATAAATCAATTCGTATGTAGAAATATGGAGATTATGTGTCTATTGTCAGTGACAAAGGGATTTGGAACTGATTTTTCAAACTACCAACCAACGGTTCCTAGAAATATCAACAACAATCGCTATACATCGCAAAACACAAGAGTGCAGTGCCACATTGTCTACTGCAGTCAAGTTAATAATGATTCGATTCGAGTGAATTAAATGTTTGACCGATACATTGAAAAGTCTAGGGGAATTATTTTGAAATATTTAGATCTTCGGTGAATGGAGACTGCAAAAATATTTTATTTCCTGAGACATTCTTTTTTTTCAACATTATTCGCAGGTCCAGGGAAAAAACTTCTGGGCGATTGCCTATAGTTCTGCTAAAATTGGTAATTTCCTCGAACAACTGCCGCCTACTAGCCAATGCATGTTAAGCCTAGGTGTCGTGACGGGACGCATATTGGTTGTGAGCATACCTCATCTGTATCTCCATTTCAATTTGCCATTAGTAGTTGTAACCATTTGCCAATAGTTACAACTCCTCTCCCACTCGCTGTGTGTGTACGCCCCTGAGAAAACAGGCAGTATTTAACGAAGAATCCCACGTTTGCCCAGTAAATACCGCACAACGACACCTCGTGTCTATGTATTCGATCCATCTATGATGAATCAATCAATCCTGTCGGTATAATCATTCGACGCACATAACATTTTGCTGTTTGTTGAAGGTCCATGGAAGAACGTAGAGGAGTATAAACAGGGAAGTATCAAAGATCAATAATAAGTTGATGTAGTCAGATTGATGCAAACTCACACACACACACACACACACGCACGCACACAAACACACACATGCGATATATATCATCTCTTGAACGTTTGTTTGATGGATTTGTTGTAAAAATATTAAGAGAGCGTAATCCTTTGTTCGATTAGAATTCTATTAACAATTCATGAAAGTTTTGAACATAAATTCATGTGAATCAGAGCGAGGGATTTTGTGAGGAGTCAAATCTGACTTGAAATGCGTGAACTGATACTATTTTTTATACATAAGCTTATAATGAAACACTAGCATATTGATGAAAAACAAGAAATGTAAAATCCATGAAACTGGATAAACATGTGATGTTCGTTTTTTCACAAATATTTTGAGTTTTCTTCAATCCAATCATGGTAATAGGCGACGTTTTGGTCGAGTCCTGGATGCCGAGGATCAGCGTAGCCGTGGCCCCTGAACACAATTCCGACCTGAACATATCCTTCGACAACCAGTGAACTACCAGAATCGCTAGTGCACGTGTCCCTGTGTATACCATAGGTACAGATCAGATGTTTCAATTGCATCCACCTGCCTGTTTCATCTTCATGACCTCTGGCGCACTCACCTCTCTCAGTGATGTGTAGACTGCTGCTCCGAAGTTCGTATAGGTTGTTGGTCCTCAATCTGATGTCGATCCCCAACCAACGACGCTCAAATTTGTACTAGTTGATTTTTCGATCAGTTTTTTCTCCGATTGTATCGAAAACGGACTAATAGGAAACAATGAGAACTAGAAACACTCATACAGAACTTTGTGGGACATACTTTGAAACTCTATTTTGTGTACCCTTCAGTTATCAGTATTCAAGATGATACTTGTCACGAGCAGTTTTCCATTTTCTACGAGATGTCCTTACGGAATGAAGTTTTTATTCTACATAACTTATTACTGTCTCAGAGAGAAAGCTTTGTAATGAATCGAAAATCGATCTTTCGAATTGGTCTTCAGGGTCCTTATATTCGTGATCTACGGGTCGAAAAATGTAGAATTCCAGAAATGGTCGTTTTTTCTGACACGATAACTCTCGAAAGAATCGCCCGATCTTCCTACAATTTCGCATACATTGTATATTAGGTGTCGCATACATTGTCTGTTCAAATTGCTGACTTAGTGACCGAGGAAAATAAAGTAAAAATTCATAGTATTTTCAGTAATCATCAGAAAACAAAACTTCGTAACTTGTCTCGGACGGATAAGAGTCCAATGAGTAAAATCAGAAAAAAATGTGAGAAAAAGAGTGTAGACTTATTATGGGGACAAAAGCACTTGATGAGTTCTTCAGAAGAGTCATGCAAGATTGCTGTTGAAAAATTCAGACGTTTGCGTAGTCTGCAAGATGAGGGGTCGACACTTTGCACCTATACAGAAGAATATTCTCAATGGGGTGGGTTTATTTGCTTGGGCGGGTGTTTGAAAGTCGTTGGTTGAGAAACGTAAGAGTATTTACTAGTCTCCTTCCCAATGTGCCGCATCAACCAACTATGGAAGCCATAGTTCTCACACTGAAAACCGGAATTTGATTTTTCTGACTGCATCCAGGAAAATTGTTGTCAAATTCCCAATCACGGAATGTTTGCGAATATATTCACAACTTTTAGAGGGTTAAGAATTTCGAATAGGAGTTTGTGGACCTTTTCTATCTAAAACTGGTTCAATCTTTAGGAGAAATATATTCGGAGGTAAAAAACTGTCTTTTCGGAATTTCACATGTTTCACGGGGTTCAAAGGGAAAAATACATAAGAACTAATGTTATTTAGTTTGAGTAATTGGGCTGCAAACGAAGAGGAAGACAGCTCCGGTCCAGAGTAATTGTGTATACAAACTTTGGTAGGCATCCATTCAAACTCAATAAAATTTCGAGTAAAAAATTGAAGCCTTTGCTTTTTGGACTAGTAAAGTTTCCTTTTCAACTTTGCTAGAATAATTCATATTTTCGCTACTGTATGAACGCCTATAGGCGTTATACATAGCGTATTCTTCTGGGCCATACAAGATTCTTCTTCGATAAAGATTATATTTTTGTGAGTGTATAGTTTACTCTCTGAATAGAGACGGGTTTACATCTATTTTATAGCTAACTAGTGCATTTTCAACGCGCTTCGCGCGCCTTGAATTTGGTGCCGCATCATAAGCTTCATGAAATTCGAAATATATAAATATACATTTAGATATCTGGCGTATACGAGCGTGTCATTTTTATCCAGCTTCTGATGTCATTTCAAAAAGGAGATCCAAAATCTCGAATTTGCAGTTTAGCGTGGATGCAAATGAGTGAGCCTGCACGATGCACTTGATCCTTCTCTAATGCAATGTCTATTACCTTAACCTAACCATACCATAGAGACATCTCTGTAGACTGTACTCTACCTATATAGTCTCTATATTGACTCTATACACTACATGTCTCATGGTTTGGTCTTAGCCAATCAAATCATCGGAAGCGAGGCTTCATATCACTTTTTTAAGGAAGGATGTAACTAATACATATTTTGTAATGCAGAAATATACGTGCTATTTCTATACTAAGCACTGGGGTGTTCCTAATGGTTGGGAGTGATTGGTTCAGTCGCTTTAGAGGTTATTGGCTAAAATACAAACAAACGTTTTTCCTATATATAATAGTAAGATAAGATGAGTTATATGAAAAGAGATTAAGGAAACGAAATCGTGTAGAATGTTCTTCAAAATCGGACGATTTTTTTCTAAAGAAACGTGTCCAGAGAAATAAATGAACTGTGCTTTTTGGAAAGCTGCGTGCACGCACTAGCATGCGACGTACATAGATCGAAAGGATTATTCTCATTTCTCATTGGTGATAACTATCAGGGAAAAATGTGCCACCATATACTCTATGTACGGTTCCTGTTTGTATTTTCAAGCGTCAGGCTAGAAAATGTGCACACTACAGATGTGAAATTCGACTACATGTACTCGGAAAGCGCAAGACTACCTTGCCTGCAGTTGGAGAAATATTCACAAGCGATCGCGAAACAGTCGCGTAGTGTATGTATTACAACAGCTGCTTTTTTTTTACTTTGCTTACTCGTAGACCAAAAAAATCTTTGTTTTTATTTTTACTCTTGGTGCTAATGTGAATTAGAGGGATCAACAGCAGGCTCGCTTGAAGTATTTCGCTCGTTCCATTACGGCTCTTTCGGACGCACGAGACAAACGTAATGTACGAGACAAAGAAAGCAAAAGAGAGTGAGTGAGTGAGTGAGAGGCTGAATCAGAGGGGAATGGCGACAGAGAACGATGTATTGTTGCACTCAGCATATAGCTTGACTATTTCAATACTTCACAGCCGGAATCCAACGGAATGAATACATTCCACTCGGCCGTCTCTTTTAAAAAGCACTTTCGACATGAATAATTTTGACCAATCACTCGAGAAAATTCGTATTCGCTCACACGAGATTTGGCTTGAATGAACAAATGAAGGGTGATTTTTGATGAGTTATTTGTAGTGTTGGTTTTGACGGGCGTCGTATCGGTGGTTAAGTATACACTGCCAACATTTTCAAATCTGCGAATTTATTCGAAAATTTTTCTCTCTCGTCTGCTCTACAATTTGAATAATTTTTGACGAATATAGTAATGATGATAGTTCTCATAGTAAGTATTTGTTAACTAGACTAACACTGATCATTACACGAAGAACAATAATTGTGCAAGATCCGTCCTGTCCGCCGTATATTAGGTGTTTTTGTTTTATTATATCAAATTTGAACTTGTTACAGAGGTTGTTTGTTATTTTTTTACAGAAATAATGTAAAATTATCATTGCAATAAGTTATAATTCAGGTAATACTATAACTATTATTGATATTCGCAAAGCTATCTATGACTCGTTGAAGATCGTCAATTATCTGTTCAATTGAAATCGTGTACGTGCGTGTAAAAGTATGAATAAAAGCTTGAACGTCACAAGAAAGCCAGTAGTTTTCTCGTCCCTACACACAGTAGCAATGTAATTTATTATGATGTCGAAGCAGTTTTTCCCCTTGCCCAAGGGCGGGACATCCACTCGGATAAGTGTTTATCCGGCAAAACAGCTCGGACAAACAGCATCAAACTCCACATTAATCTCGCTGTTCAACACACGTTTATGATTTTGTCGAGCTGCATTTGACGTTTACTCGTCGAGCCGTTTCACGCTGCAATTGAATCCGCCCACAGTATAAAATTCGAAAGCGGAGTGTGTGTGTATATAGCATCGAGCAGCGGGTAAACACGAGTATGAGCCAAACTCGTCTAGGCAAAACAGTCGAGTCTCGAGGAAAATCTCCGGCACCACGTTTAAGCTGTTTGCGGCGAGAGAGCCTGATCGCCGCCGCCGCCGCGCCGCCGCCGCCACGCGGTATATGTATATTCGTGCGCGTGATGCAGGGAGCCACGCTAAAGTTTGGCCAATGTCGTTAAAGATTGCCAGCCATTCGCCTCGCCAGATTCGCGCGCTCACTTTTTTCTTACACCCTCGTCGCGATGTATATAAAGCGCGCGCTGGTAATAACCCTCGCTCCACTACTGTCCCAAGTCCCAAGACATTAGATAACACCCACACGACTTGCTCGTCGCTTTTTCAACGCCGAGCGCATTATCCCGCGCTGATTATCTCATTCGAGTTTTTGAAGAAAAAATAAACACCTCGTTCTCCCCTGGATGTACTTATTCGTGTAGTCAATTTTATTTTCAGCTTCTCCATTCATTTCAGATTAGCGCAGGGTAAACGATCGCCAGTGCTGCAGTCTCGGCTGACACGTCTTTGTTCCTATCTAATTGATTCTCTTGAATTTATCAGTCTCATTTTATCTAATTCTCACTTGTACTCATTAGCGGGGACTGTGTCGCATACCAAGTTCACAATATGTTAACAAAAAAAATCGCAAGGGACTGATGATTTTTGAATTAATGATTTCCAATTAATGACGTATTCATTGAAAGTCTAGAAGTTGAGATGATAATTGATAAAGAACGAAGAGATTGTTTTCAATTAAAACAAAAGCGTCACTGAGAAACTGATTCGCTCTCCATTTCCTGAGTATTCCATTCCTAGTTGACTCTCAATAATCAATAAAACTTGCACAACTGTCTGAATACACTTGATATCAAGACAAAGTAAAAATTTTAAAATACTTCTTTTTTATATTTCTACTGAATATTGCATTTGCACTCAAAAATTTCAACAATATTTATAAAGTGATTTTCCTGTCAGTACTGATATCCATCAATAATATCAGTTGAAAGAGAACGATATCCAAGAGCGATTTTTA
This sequence comes from Aphelinus atriplicis, assembly GCA_020882685.1. Taxonomy (NCBI): domain Eukaryota; kingdom Metazoa; phylum Arthropoda; class Insecta; order Hymenoptera; family Aphelinidae; genus Aphelinus; species Aphelinus atriplicis. The sequence goes on along the minus strand of CM037073.1, from coordinate 52,394,078 downwards.
CATATTATGTAAAATGATTTGTTAGAATGGTGAATTTTGTGAGTATAATATGTACTTTTATGATAATAGTATAATGGTAAGATTAATGTGCATATTGCTAAAAAATCTGATGGAACTCAAGTGAATATCCTCTTGTATTACATGGAAAACTGTTCATTCAGCGTCGTCCAGTGATTTTTCACTTTCAGTAAGTTTTCACGCAGTAAGGGTTTGAGAAAGAGCGGGTTTGTGCAGCTCGCCCGTAATGACAGTAATAGCTTCGGCCACTCGGTTCAATAACTTTGCAACAAAAACCACACTGGTGCGTGGTGAAAATACGCTTGGGAGGAGGGCGAGTGGAGAGAGCGACGGCAAGTTGAACGCTTAAACTTGCAGCTTCTCGCCTCGCGCGACGTGCTTTAAGGAGGCAAACGAGCGAAATGGAGCTTGTAAAAATGATACCCGCCCCCTGCTCTCCGCCCAACTTGAGTTATATGTTTGCGCGAAAGCCGCTAGTGCGCGCGCGAGCAGCGTGTCGCCGGGATCCGAATCTCGAGACCAGGGCGCCGGCAACTCGTCAAAAATCAAATTCAAACGAACAAGCTATATACCAATTCGCATATACAAGAGTGAATTTCATCGTCAAGGTAGATGAATGTGGGGTAGACACGCGTGGTGTCTTGGATTTCATTAAAAACAAAAAAAAAAACATGTCACGAATTTGATGGGTCCATCGAGAGACGAGGCAATTCAAAGCCTTTTGCGTAGCTCTTTTTGGATTCTGGCAGAATCAAACTGAACCCTTGGTTAATTCACTCCAACGCGAAGCTCGAGCTCACAATGGCACAATTTGAACAGAAACTCGCGGAGTGTATTGCACTACCATGTTAAAACGCAATGAATATTCAGATGTCAATTGCCCGGAGAGTTCGCGGCCGGTTTAATTAATTTTATCATAACCTCTCTTGCTTTCTTCCCAAGACCCAATAATTTCGTTTGAACAAGGTTCATATGTATATATTCACTTGAGCGTGAAACATATATAATGAACCAGAATACCTAATACAATTATAATTTGCGTGCTTGAGAATCTGGCACTGTCCTCACTCTTTATCCTACAGATTCTCGATAACAATCGTGTCTCGTCCTTTCATTTTACAAAAACTGACGCAACTTGTTTTTATTGAATTTCCTTGAACGACTATTAGCGACAAAGAAAATTAATAGTCAAAATTATGTTTCATATTCTCGTATTCAAGTGACTGTAGTGTCGTAATCCTGATGACGAGATTGACAGAAAAGGTAAATTGAATTCCAATATCATATATTTTATTGGAAAAAACAGATGAAACTTTACTCTACATTCACCTCTCATATGAATACACAATTAATAATAATCTGATTGGTGCGGTTTGAAAGCTTTCATTTATCGCACATATTTGGACAAGCCCTTGATGCTTGTTACTACTGATTACCATAATATACCTTGACACTGTAACTCATGAATATTCACACGCAATGTATCGACAATTCCAAGCTACGCTTGTATTGGGAGCAGCAGCAATCACTGTCCGTAGGTGCTCATCTTTCATTGTCGGTCCATTAAATGTTCACTCGACCGTCCAATAGATTCTCCAATCGCTCATCCGTAGCTCAAAGATTTTTGCAGGTTTTCGTCATTCCGCCATTCTTCTTTCCAAATCTCGTGCACCTTTGCCTCCACCTCTCTTTATATCGGAAAACAAAAGTTTGGCTGTACGAAAACTCCGGAGGAGAAAAAGAGTTCGACAAAGCGTTGAGTTCTTCAACTCTGTTTCTTTTTTCTCTCTTCTTCTTCTATTCGTTTTTATTCTCGAGTTAGTATGGGAGGTTATAAATAAATTTACGGTACTTTTGGCTCGCTTCCCTAGTCTTTTTTTGCCAGGATATTCGAGATGATGCAGTACAGTATACGAGGAAGGTGTCACGCAACACCAGGGCAAACCCAGCGAGTACAATCCAATTGCGGCTAGATACAGACTCGAAACTTTTGCTCGACATAACGAAGTTCCATTCAATTCTTGAGATTTTGAAATTGATCATTTCTCGTTTTATGATCCATATGCCCCCCTTTTCCATCTTTGTTGTACAATGCTCATCGCTTTACAGCAGGCGTTATTACTTTTATATAGTGTAGAATGTAAGCCCCCTGCTCGCTGCTCTCGCCAACCCCCGACTCTCCTGAAGTATTGTGAGAAAAATGAAAAACGCGTTTCAGGTGATAATCATTCAAATTTTTGATAAATGAATGAGCTTTGCAAGAATTGTTGCGCTTGCTTTTTGTCTGTTCAATTGAAAGGTATTAAAAATAGTTTTTCATTGGCGACTTTTAAATGTACTGTGGTGAATGAATCTAGATCAGGTATTTATAATTTTAAAATTCAAGGCCAAGTGTACCATATTGGGCCTAGTTCTATTCGAAATATTGATAACTCATATCGTGGTCAAATTTATACATACGATGACATAGATGCTACAAACATACGTCTGGAAAAAAAAATAGTGAAAGTACATCAAAATAACAACTGAACTGATAAAAATAATCGATGCACAAAAAAAATTTAAACTCATTGGAATTAATATAAAGTGGTGATATGAATAATTATTGGTTATATTTTACAAAAAATTATAAACATGGAGATACAATAAACCATCAACTGCTAAGTGTGCAGCTTTAATAATTTCTAAGCTTGGTAAATACCAAGTAACAATGATTTATGCGTTTATTCTAAAGATCTAACGGAAAGTTTACATAAAAAATATATAATGAACAAACCATCGTTTCATCTATATCCAAAGATATTCCCTTTGATGTTTCCGTTGGGTGATTTTGGTTGGAGTACAAACTTTACACAAAATGTTCAAGTAAAAAAATACTCCGCTGGAATATTATTCATGTAGATGATCATATAGACATACGAATCTTTACATAAATACGTGATTTTGTCAAATTTCGAAGAATCCGGAAATAAAGGAGTCTGATTTTTCAAATTCAATGATTCCGTGATGCAAAAAACTTTACTCCGAACAGTTTCTTATTGGGCAAATGCGCTTCAAACTCTATAATGGAGATAAAGGTACAACGGACCAGGGAATAGATAAACTAAGAATGAAAATGAAACGCAGCTAGGACGTGTGATACAGAATTCTCCACTGCTAATGTGTCAATTTGTCATTTCCACCCATTCGCGCGCGTTCACTTCTCTCTCAGCTGGTTCCTCTCTCATTTCCTCTTATTTCTCTCTGGATACATGCCCCTTTTCTATCTCCCATTCCCTTCAAGCATATCTACTCGTTTCATCTTCCCCGTCCAATTGTTTCCTCCGACTTTGTCTGAGTAACTGTATATTTTTGTCTCACTTTCTTCAAGTCTGGAACAACACATCCATCGTCCATCTTGACTTGGTCTCGAAACATAACTTTCTGCTTTGGAAGCCAGAGATTTGTTTCGTTTACGACAGTAAAGACTACACACGGGGTGTTGGTGATCTATCGTCTTCCTCGGTAACTTTTCAAATTAAATGATTTCCAGTTTTTAAGTTGCCGATGGTTCTGGAATTTCATGATCTTGAAATTATATGATCGATCAGCTGCTCAAATTGAGAAATTTCACCAGAAAGATTTGATTTGCGTTTGTTCAGTCAGTTAATGGACCTATCGAGGATCAACATCATCAATTTTATCTTCATGATTTTATGCATCGTTTCCTCCTTGATAGGGTTATGTAGACGTTCTTCATAGACATAAATACTGCGCTTTTATACAAGTTCCTTATCGATTCGACTAAAAACATAAGAAAACACTCGAGACTCATTTTTTGGATCTCACTCCGTTGATTCATGAGAGTTATGGATAAAAGATAAAATAATTTCTCGTAAATATTGATTTATATTTATTTGAAGATATCCATGAGAAATTCAAGAGGAAAATCTGTGCCAATGTAGTGGCAGCGGTTAGAAGCACATTCAATAAAAATCATTCCTGCAGAAATGTTCGGCACTGATTCATATTTTATAACGTTCGGAAAGGACAGGTACTTGAGATTGATTTTACACTGGAATAGCGAATGAAAGAGGCGAGGGGAGAAATGATATCATATCGGAAAGATTTCCTGGTAGCGGATAACTTTGAAGTCTCTTCAAGTTAGTTCCACAAGGATGGGCGTTCAAATTGAATCATATTGATCCTTTTGATAAAAATATATGGGTAAATTTGTGATAAGATTCGGCGGAAAGTTGCTTCATATGTATGCTTGAGATATTATTATCCAAAAATGAAGCTGGAAAATATATTCCATGATTTTTCTGAATTTTGGTCGTAATCATGAATGTTCCTGTGTACATCGGTTCATACAAGATATACACACTAAAAATGATATAAGGTAACTGTACCCAATGTGCCCCCCCCCCTAAGGGTTTTTCGCCAATTTGACTATGATAGACTTCGAATTTTAAAATTCTGTGAACGGCATCTCAAAGCTTAGCTCAATACCTATTAGAAACCATCTTCATAATCATCATTCGACTTTAACCCATTGAAAATTGCAATTTAAAAAAAAACGTAAATGAGCCAAATTGGCTACACCTGTACTCAATTTGGCACAATTTTTTAATCATTAGCTACAGCCTATATAGGCCTACAGGGACGATCCAATTGGCATTGAAATAAACTCTCAATTATGTTCCCAGTGATATTTATACAAAATTTTTAACATACAACTCAAAAATACGCGTCTAAATCATCGTAATATGTCTATACAAATATTCAATGATTTCACTCAGTCTTCCCATTTAAAAACGCGTAGAGGGGCACATTGGGTTCACTTTTTCTTGATGCGAAAAACAGCAATTTGAGTAGGATAAAAAATAATTTTAGGAAAACTGATGAGACCAATCGAAAGCTGAGATGTTTTTACATAAAAAAGAGTAATGACACTTTGAGAGATGAAAATTATTGACACCTGATTTTTGAGGTTGAGTGTGAAAAGTGAAATAAGAAAATGGTGAAAAAATCAGTAAGTGAAACTTCAAAGTGTTGTAGGAGAGTGGTTTTAAGGGCTAAATGGGCGGGGAAGATACCGAAAATTTTCTTTTAATTCCCCCAACATAACCCAAGAGCGACTGATGTTCAGAGAGCACCGGAAATACGAAATCTGACGATTGTGCCAAATTGGGTACAGTGCCAAATTGGGTACAGTTACCTTATAAATGTTACAGAATTTGGAATCGATTGAACTTAACACTAGTACGAAAAGGACAAATTATTCTTACTTATGCATTCTTATTTCATTATAATCCATATTAATATTCAAATGAAAGATAAACGCATATAGTACTACGATCGATGTATCAAAAATGAATCATCTTATTTATTTTGTTAAGGAACTATCGTAATCAAAATAGAATAAGATGAAAAATGATGTAATTGTTGGTGTGTAATCGTACTATCCGAATATATCTGTTATTTTGCTTTCTCAAAGAGAAAGCTTTGTAATGGGGCAAAAATCGACCCAACGAATCAGACCTCGGGACCTCGATTTTCGTGATCTACGGGTCGAAAAACATGGAAATTCAAAAGTGTCTGTATGTATGTATGTATGTGTGTGTGTGTGTGTGTGTGTGTGTGTGTGTGTGTGTGTGTGTGTGTGTGTGTGTGTGTGTGTTGCGTCCCGTTTTTTTTTCGTCCACGATAACTCTCGAAGGAATGGTCCGATCGTCTTGAAATTTCGCACACAGGTTAATCGCTGCAAAATCTCGGGCGAGTTCAATTTTCAGCGAAATCCGTTGTTTATTTCCTTAGCAACCGTTGTTAAGGTGTCTATTTTTTCGTTTCTTTCGTCCACGATAACTCCCGAAGGAATGATCCGATCGTCTTGGAATTTTGCACACAGGTTAATCGCGGCAAGATCTAGTCCGAGTTGAATTTTCAGCAAAATCCGTTGGTTATTTCCCTAGCAACCGTTCCTAACGTGTTTTCTCACAAATCCTTATGAGTGCTCATTGGGGCAAGCCGGAAAATCAGTTTTAAGTCACACTCGATGGCCAAGGACACTGAATTGTTGTATTTGCTCCATAGCAACGGTTGTTTACCTCCCTAGCAACAGTTACGAAGGTTGGAAATCATTAATTTATGACCCATTCCCATCATTTTCGACGGCAAAGGATACAAAATCTTCCCAATTAGCTCCTTAGCAACCGTTGTTCACCGCCCTAGCAACCGTTGCTAAGGGGGAAAAAAATTGATGTAAGTTTCGTTTCCAGTATTTTCAACGTACTATAGAGAAGGTTGGGAAAATTTTGTGTCTTTTGCCGTCGAAAATGATCAAAATGAGTCTTCAAGTGTGCTAAATACGGACTTGAGGGCAGTGCGGATCGATTTTGACCGCCATTTAACCGTATGACAGTCACAAGATGAACTGATCGAAAAATTATGCAGGTCCAAATGTCTCGCATCGTGTAGAACCTAGAACAGTTTGCTTTGTTGCATTTGATCAAATAATAAGAGAGCCCGGTCAGACATCAACACTCGCAACATAGTTTGGTCAATTGAAAAAGAACGACACTTTACACAGTCACAAAGATACGAATTGAATTGATTAAATAATTTTTTTGTAATTTTTGAAAAATAGATGATAGTATCTACGCTAGTGGAAAGGTGAAAATACAGGTTTGGGACGCGTTTGTGGGTGATGTTGAAGCCTCTTTGAGAAAGCATACTGCTAAGGCACTTGGCAGCGGTTTTTTGTTTTGCAACGTGCGTGGCTATCTACTGAGGAAAGCTAATCAAATTCTTCAGACCCGCATCACAATACTTTGTAGGATAAAATTGAAGAATAGTCTTGATCATAATACTTCGAGCTCTATTTAAAATTCAACTGAATCGATTCCGAGGAAGTCAAAGAAACAAGAAGAAGATAAAGAAGAAGAAGAAGAAGAAGAAGAAGAAGAAGAAGAAGGTTTGCGGAGGTTTGCGCGCCATGGTATCATTGAGAGTGGAAAGAAAAACGGAAAAATTCATGGACATTATAAAAGCAAGGTTCGATTGTCCCAAAGCCGACGTGACGCAAATTCAAATTGGTTGTGTTGCAAACTAGGTGAGCTTCCCGTCTGCTCTACCCCCAAGCTTTTAAGGATGCATTGGTCGTGCAGTTACGAGCAAGAGTCGCTTGTACGTGAAATTTTCCTTGAATATGGATAGCGCTGATTGTATTGCCATGAATAATTTTAAGTCTCCGGTATCGCTGTGCCTCCTCTTTGTTCTGAATAAGGAAATTGCATAGAGAATGCATTCACACGAATAGATTTCAAATTGCTTCCTAAATTTAATCCTCTGGCGATTTCCATCTCAAAGTGCTTTTATAAAATAACTAGTCTATCTCTCCGGCTGCTTAATTAATGTACTCTCTCAATTTCATTCTTGGATTAACTTTCAAGATCAATGAGAGGACACTTATGAAAAACGTTTTTCATGTTAATCGCTGCGTGGAATGCTACTTGAAGCACCGAGTGCGATTTCAAAGTCGCTGTAACTTCGCCGGGAACTCGGAGTGTTGCATAATTTACAATTTTTAATTTCACACACATACACACCCTTCCCCCCTCCCCCCTCACGCACACGAACATTTGTATACACACTGACTAATAAACATTCTTGGAAAACGCGATTTCGTGACATGAGAAGGTGTTAGAGAATCCGACATAAGGAAGTTTGATTTTGACGATAGCCGTGCATGAAAAATGTTATTTAGTGAACTTTGTTGAAGGGTTGTCATACCAGAGGGGTAGCATAAATAATAGTCAAGACTTCAGGACAATTGGAAACTTTGATGCTTGGCACAATCGGTATGATCCGATTGGAACTAATCGAACTGTAGTTAGTGGATTTGTCCGAGCGTCAAGGAGACGGAGATCGTTTGAATCATGTCGATAACATTGCTTTCAGAGGAAAATCCATTTTCATCGTTGCATATTCCACTTGCTCCCAAGGCAGGCCTTGGAATGATCCAAGGAGTTCAAATATTGTGAAATAATTATTAAAAAATGTTGTCATTCACGAAAGTTTTTATATGAGCTATTATACATGAAATGGCTCTCACGTTCCTACAGTGGAGTGGACAAAATGAAATCAATGACTAATTTGCGTATATATATGAAAATAGACGATTGGGTTAAATTATCGATGAAATCCTCCACCAATGTCAAACGACTTTGTGAAAGTATTATCGGGCGATGTTGTCGAATACTCATATTATGTACGAATAAAATTTGTTAAAAGTCATCTCAAGTTGATTTTCATTCAAACAACGTATCCTTGTTTTCTTCGAAAGTATAACTGTTAATGGAATATGATAAATCGACCGGCTTTCAGCGAAAAACCGATTGAATCAAACGTGTTTTTCCACTAGCCCTGAGATGAAATTCCGATAGGCACCAAATCAATAGGAATTTCCGATAGTACCAAGCATCAAAGTTCTTCGGTGTACACTCAAGAAGAGCAAATAATATGGAGTGGGTCGTGACATTGCCATCGAAACGACAGATATATATGTATTTACTTGTATCTGGCTGGAACCTTAGGGCAGAATAGAGCTTTACGTATATCAGGAGAATGTATATGTATATAAAATATCGCAAGTACATCTGAAATATATGAAAAGGTGTAGAAGAAGAAGGCCGTACGAGCCGCGAAGCCGACGCCGAGGAAGACTCCCGAGCGGCTTTTCCGCGCAGACGAGCTTGTTTAGATATGAGGGGAACCACCCGCGTGTTGTCCTGGGGCTGACTCGTCGAGAGAATGTGTGCAATGGAAGTTGGTGAAATATCGACGGCACTCGACAGCACAGACTGCGGAGGTATTACGATGTGCCGAGCGTGACATTTTCTCTAGTGCAACGAAGCCCACGGGAGTAAATTTTTTGTTCTTCAAGTAATCGATGGATCCTATAAATTAGCTCCGCGCTCAACGAACTTTCGGGCTGAGATTATAGAGCGCGCGTTGGGCCAAAAGGGTTATGACGTGGTTTGTCGAGGTGCTAGTTCGTGAAAACAAGAGACCCGCGAAAGTCAATATCGTTGCGCCCAACTCTCACTCTCTCTTTCTCTCGTGTATGTGCCTTCTCGTATCGCAGCTTGGTATAATGGCCATAACCAGCGACTGGCACCGATAGCTACGTGAACTTTATTTATTTAGCTCGGGCTTAGCCAATCCGGCCCACATGGCTCGACCGCTTCGTCCCACCTCATACACAAAGCAACGTTGCCCGCGACGTGTATATCTATACGAGTCGTTGTTGTCCGGCGCGTCGACAATGCCGCAATGATCTCGTATCCCTCTATTATCGCTCTCTCGTTTCGCGTCGCTATTGCGACCATTTCTTCGGGGATCCGATCGATACTTCCTACATCGCAATAAGACGCGCAGAACTACGTTTCCCGAGATACTCATCGCCACCACTCGATTACAAGGCTCGATTACAATACTCGTACAAATCAACATTTAGATGAAATAAGTGACCAAATATACTCATTAACCAGGAGACCACTTAGGATTTGGGCAGCTACAATTTCCCTGACACTTCTGGGGGCAGATTTGTCATTCATCCATATAGCTGCGATATAACTGCATTCGTTTGTCAGCTTGATTTTCCGGACATATAACTGACAGTTTGTTCGGTAAATTGGAACGTTAGACTGCCAATGACTGAAAAAATTATTTGGGTACAAAAGCACCTCCAAAAGTTTCGTGATACGTTGCGTCGTCTGGTAGTAAATGTTGGCATTTGTAATTAATCGGCATTGACAATGGAGAAAAAAAATTGGTGAATACTGAGGGTTAGCGTACGGAAAGAAAAATATTACCAGGCATGGATGATTTTGGTCACACACTAACCTTCATTTTGAACAAAATTTCCGCTTCGTGTATACCTGCTATTCGAAAGCTTAGGATACAAAGAGAAGCGTGGCGGAAAATGGAATATATCTGCTTACAATATACTCATGTATACACTCTCAACAGCTGCATACTCGAAGCAGTTGACTGCAGCACGCTCTTGAGCTTCACGGCTTCAAAGACCTGTGCGAATAAGATGAGGCGAAATTATTCCCGACTCCCTACTACTAAAGACTAGCGAAATCCTGTTGCCACATGACGCTTACACGCGATCGTCATTTCCCTCCTGCAAGACTTTACCTTCTCTTCCTACATACACGTGTGTCTCAATTTTCTTCCTTTGTTTCATTTGCGTGATCCTCTTTCAAAAGCTTCCATATGCAATGCAATCAAGAACATAAGTTTTTATCTTATTATTCAGAATTAAGTGAAAAAAATCTAACCAGTTATCTATACATGGTGTATGAGAATTGAGGGCAGACATCGAACGTTGACTTTGCATATACTCATATGATATACATTTAGTAATAGAATAAATTTGATGTAGACTTAAGCCAAAGAAAATCAATAGAAATTAGCATACCAATTTGCGAGCAATACTTTTTCCGAGAATCGAATTGTCTATTCATTTTGTCTGTAAACTTTGCTTTTCTCGAGAATTTTGTAATAATTCACATTCCTATGGTATATAGATTCGAATGATAAATATACATTGTATGTACTGCAGATTCTCTGATATTATATGGTATTCGTAAAAGTATTTCATCAGATAATAGTGATCGATATAATTCTTTATGTATAACGGATAAAATGATATATTGAATCGGATTGGAATGAAATGAAACACAATCGAAAAATTGATTCATTTCTCGTTGTATTTCGTCCGAAAAATAGAATGAAATTTTCAACCGTGGCGGATGGATTCTACTTGCCACGAGTGACCAATTTTCTCAGTGAAGAAGTGCGAAAGAACGTCTGTACCAATGACCCTTAGTCACACGTGCCACGCTTTAGTTCCAATAAACCCAGGAAAATCATTGTCGGCATGTAGGACGGTTATGGAATATAATGATGCTTGTAATATACATTGTCCGCGCGAGATAGCACATGAAGATCAAAATGACAAATGGAAGAAGGATGGCCGTCATCCGATTAGGAGACTGAATAGATGCGGTGAGACGGGGGGCCGGGGCAGGCTCAACGCGAATGGAAAAAGAAAGACGAGCAGAAGTGACGCGCGCGAGTGGTCCCAAGCCGGTGCTTTCCTTCCGGCAAGTTTGTAAAAGCTGCTGGCTCTCACTGGATAAATATCTCTATTCTATTTCCCTGCCGCCGCGTCGCTCAGCTGCGTTCCTTACCACATTTTCCCATTTCACCGAAATTGCGATGATGAAGCTACGGTGTAGCTGGACAGTCCAAGGTATTCCATGACCCATGAAACTCTACAGCCACTAAGCTCGTGAATCAATTCATCGGGCGCAGATTATATACGATATTATACCGAAAATATTGCATATCCGCATTTTCTTCGCCTGATAAATCCACACTTGGAAAGTCTATTGCATGAGTGAACCATGTAGTTTATCAGTAAAATACTCACGATCGAAATGAGGAAAGCCTTATTACACAGCGTAAGAAGTTTCAAACTGGAGTACGTGCATTAATCCAATTTTCCGGATTTAATAATTCCCGCGTAGTGAATCCTAAGTAGAAATACTGTAATAGCAATAGACAAAAGTCTGTAATTTTAAGTCTGCAAATGTTTAACTTTCACCCACACTTGCAAAGTGGATTCACATAAACAGCTGATTCTAAAGCTCATGAAAATAAGAGGAGAATATTTCAAATTTTGGAGAACCTGAATTCATTCGCGGTAGAGAAGTAATTTTTTCCTTATTTTTCACTTTATTATAATCTACATCATTATTTAAATTAAAATCGAATCACAAGAAGATTACTCTCTTCGTTACATTTGTAAAAGAGTTGTCGCCGGCCGGGTATTTCTCAAAATAGAAATAGAACATAACTTCGCGCATGTGGTCATGATTGCAGTATTCGTTGCATCTTAAATTGAGTAATATTTCATACTTGAATCGAAGAATCGTTTTTACAGTGTATAGGCGGGTGTGGCCTACATCGGGTAGACCTATTTCACTCGAAGACACTGATGCAGAATCATGTGAAAATGCGTATGCAGAAGCAGAGCACTCGGCGAGCGGATCGAGGTACAGCGCAGACTCTGTCTCGAAGTGAAACCGCGCAAGTGCGCACTGGTATATAGAATAATAATTTATAGCCAAGTGCTTGGTGGGCGTAAACAAGAAATGATTAATTGCGCAGCAGCGCTTTTGAACCGCGTACCTCCCACTTCCGGCAAAAGCAAAACCCAAGCGTCATTAGAATTAATAACCACTGGGAGCGTACGACCTGCAGAGTAATAGGCAGCAAATAATGCGTGTCTCCGTGCAAGTACTCTGGAAAATTGGTTTCCCACAATCGAATCTGAAAAGTAACTAAATGTACAAGTATCTCCCTCCGTAGGATTGACGACAATACGACGAGTGTAGCGTAATTAATGCAAACGTATCAGCAATTAAAATATGCTCTCTCGAATTTTTCATCTAGAATAACTGTACCGATTCGACCAATACAATGAAAACAGGTGGAAGAAATGAGACAAGAGAGAGAATCGAGAAAAGCCCATGGATTGCATTTCTCGTTCCTAATGTGTCGTAGTTTCATTTCAACAAATACCAATAATATAATGAGATAGACCGAAGAGTACATTTCACTTGCAAGTGGAACAGACACGAAAAAGTCAGACAGAGCGTGGAACACGAGTAAGGTTGTTATTGATTGGGATAATGCTATGAAGCAAAGCGAAAAGTCAAATGGACGATCGCGATAACAAATTGGTGGAGGGGGCGCGGATGGGATGAGAAGTGGAATCGGGTTGAAAGGGGCCGGCCCGAGTAAGTGAAAGGTGAATAAGTAAAAAAGAGGGCGAGGGGAGGGAGAAACAGTGGGAGAAGTCATGGAAGCTGTTCGCAGCGCCGCTTATTCTCCTCATTACCGCCCACTGAAGAAGTTAATCGCACTATGAAATGGCTCTAGAATCGTTAATTATGCTCATCAACTTTGCATTCTTAACGAGTTTTACCGCTCTCGACTGTCCCGGCGCGCTCTCCCTCCTGCAGCTGCGCTCGTTACTTCTTCTTCGCGGCGCTCCGCATTTGCCCTGTCGCTTTTCATCCTCCGTGGATCACTGACGTTTCATACTCTGTCTCGAGTTTGCTCGAATTCAGTCCAAGGGATCATTTGATTCGGGGCGTCGATAAATTTAACTTGAACCTTTTCGATTTGTTCGTCGTATATGGTTGTTTTTAATGTCTCACGATTTGCGTGGTTTCTCCGTTCTTTGCAGCATTTAAAATAACTATACAGTCAATTGGCACGTGATCTGACTGTTATGTCACGATCGATAGATATACCCGCATTACTTATATCCAATTCATTATATTTATGAACTTACTCCAATAAGTTTTTCCAATAGCGATCCTGGGGAAACCCGCATCAAACGTGCTTTTCTTTGCCTTTAGATTCTGGGATGGGCTTCTCTTCGCTCTGATATTTGGAGTGTCCCTCTCGTCGCCGTGGGAGATTCAGAAATTATATGCTTTTCTTCGTTGGAGGTGTCGAAATAATATCTGTCACAGTCTCTCTTTCGATTATATATCGAAAGAGAGACTTCCTATCAGCTCGCTTGCTCGGCGGGTATTCGGGGTAGCGGAATTGAGCCGCGCGCGTACGTATCCAATTCCCCATTAAAATTCAATTACGGCCACAATGAGTTTTTGCTCGACGACATACCCAATTCATTCCGGCCAACATTTGCTTGCATTTCCAGTTGGAATTTCGCACGGTACGCATCGACGCGGCTGTACGGGTTTGGCGCGGATTTTGAACGAAGTGGCGCCTGGAAAACGAGTAGTAACGCGCGAAAGTACACCCTAAACAAGGCTGGCGGGCGCACTTGTGGCGCGTTATTTCGAATGGGTCGCTCGTCGAGCGCGCAATTGGCCCCATCCCATGTCTCGACGATACAAACTAGTCAAGTTCACGCGATTGTAAAATAATCATGCCAACTTGGCTGAGTGCGTTACGCAGCGCCTGTCGTCGCTCTGTATCTACACCTGCGACCCAACTCGAGGCCGCAATCACGCAATTGAATATATTAATCTATTGCACGATCGATATATCAATTAAATTTCATCGCGTCGATTGCACAACTCGAGCCTCCGCTCGCCACTAGCTTTTCGTGCATATACCTGCATACGTTGAATATTGTCCCGCACTCGGATGTTTGGTTCGTCAACGAAACCGCGTACGGCTGTGGCAGATGTGGCCTGTCACATTTCGATTCGGATCTCGAATAACGATTGCAGCTCACTGCGACCAGTTTTTGTTTCCACCACTATCTGCAGGGTGAACAATTTTTGGACTCATTATTCAACTATTCCCTTGAATAACTCCTGTCTTTTACAGTTACGGTTAAATCACTTTCTATCAACTCTTTTTTGGAATAAAACCCGACTCCAAATAAGCACTTTTCTATTTTTCACAATAATGTTATAAGTTTGGCATATTTGGGGAGAATTATGCGAAATTGCTTTACGCAACTCGTGTGCACGTAGGTGAAGTCAGCTCTAATCACGTAATGTACTATTGTGTGTTTCGCAATCGACAGATGGACCTCAAATTTAAACAACGGTTGCTAGAGATAACAACAACAGTTTGTATAAAATATATCTGAGACTATTTGAATTTTTTTTTCAATTTTCAAATTCAGAAATGATAGTAGTAACATATGTGGCCAAAACTATCTTCATCGATAAAAATAATCGATTGACTATGAGAGTCGAATGATCAAAATTCATCTTACCAAAAGTCGATCAGTTAAATATGTATATTTTTTTTTCTTCACAAGCTCTTTCTATTACTCTTTTAGTCAGTTCATACAAGCTAAGCTTTGTAACCTTATTACTAGCTCGTACCATTAGCGTGACCTTAAGGTATGATCCTTCAAGGATCATACATTCGATCATTTGTTTACCCCGAATAAGTAAATATCCCAATTTCGATTGATTGAACATAATAATTTACGGTCGATGGAATATATCTCAGTCGAATTTGAATATTTCGTCGTTCATCCGTCGAATCTTCCGAGGTATTTCTACGAGGCTTGTCATCGTAGAAACGGCATCTCCACATCGTTTCACGTCAGGATTGAGAAATCGGAAGGAAGGGGCGATACTAACGATCCCGCCGGAAATAGAACAGTCGAAGGGATGGTGAGCAATTTTTTACAAGCTCACGCGATTTTTTACAAGTCATGATGTGGATTTTTTCATTAACCAAGCTAGCCTTCGGATGACCGTTCGAGCCAAACTCTACACCCAAGTTTCTGTTACATATGCGCATTTGATCACTGCTTCGCATAGATCCAATGCACTTCGAGCACGGAGTACAAAGCTCCTCGTCACTGAATGACGCTGACGAATTTGTTATGCAATTTAAACCACATTCGGGAAATTTGTGAGCTGCTTCAGTCGACCCCTGACCCCCACCGGGACATGACCATCGGGACAGTGGTTCAAATTTCGCTCGCCACTCCAAAAACAAAGATAAGTCCGAATTTGTTTAAACTTCTCCGATCCCCTATTGCCTTTTCCTCGGATCGGACTAACAATAGATAAGTGAGTTTTTCTGGGATAAAGTTAGTAAATGAACATCTAATGAAAAATGGGTATCTGGGTGGATTTGTCTGTATTCTGTTTGTTTGCGGATAATTTTCTGCTGGCAATGGGTTCAGCATTCTTGGTGCAGCCTGACTCCGGTCAGCCAGCAAGACGGATAAGAGGTCGTTCCCGTCGGTGGGAGTTGTTCGTGGATGAGTGGAGTATGGACATTTTTTTGTATCGCGTCAAGTAATTGGGAAGGGGTTTAGTACTTGAGATGTCAAATAATCATTTCTCCGAAACTGAATTTTCGCCAGGTAAGAGGGTTTGTGTGAACGGCACAAATTTGTGGATTCTAATCTACGTATCCAGAACATTCCCGTGATTCTGATCCCAAAAACGGTAAATAACGCATGGGATTATTTTAGACCAGTATTAGTATACCAGTATAGTATCCCCACCCCACTTTCTTGGGTAGAGGGCGCGGACTTGACCACATTCGGGAAATTTGTGAGCTGCTTCAGTCGGCCCCTGAACCCGTACCGGGACACGACTATCGGGACATTGTTTCAAATTTCGCTCGCCACTCCAAAAACAAAGATGAGTCCGAATTCGTTTAATAATTGTAATTGTTATATGACTCTGCATGGGAATCGTCCAAAGCTGAGAGAACAATTATAATACAAACTGATTATCCAGCGGCATTAAACGTTCCATCTGTGTCTACACGGATACTAGTCAATTTGAATTCTATATCTAGATATATATATTTTGTACTAACAACTAATTCACTGTATCAAATAATACTACGGGAATCTTCATAGATAAGATTGGTATAATATGTGTATCGTAGCTCTAGATCAAAATAATTATTGCCGTAATGGTCACTACGCGGCCTGCATTCATCTACAAAACGTGCGCACTGATCCTTTCGCAAGATATTGATGTACGGATATCTACTTATAAGTTTATAAACTGATCAATTGTTCTGGCGCATCGCATTGTAGCATCAGCAGCAGCATCATTCAATAGCTGATGAAGCTGAAACATCTATGTTTTCCCGAGTATACAAAGAAAAGTGATAGCGAGCATACACAGGATGATATTAGCTCGCGACCCGAGTTTCTCATTCAAATTTAGCGATCTAAGAGATGTGCAGGGAGAAATAAATCGATCGTCTCATCCTCTGCCTCGCATCAAAGAGGGGGGGGGGGAGGAGGCTCGAGAACACTGCGCCGTTTGTAAAAACGTGCGGAGAAGAAGGGGTTGGGGGGGGGGGCGGGGCGCCTCGCGATCGGATCGCCCGGAGGAGGAAAAAAGCCAGAGTCGAGCGCGCTCGGCTCCGCTCGGGCGAATCGCGAAATTGCTTTATCGAGCTGGTTCGCCGGGGGGTTGGGCGCGACTTATACGGCGCGCAGTCGCGCGATTCATTTAGGCGCGTCATGAAAGATTTTTCGAATGTTTACCGGGCCGGAAAAACCGGGTCTGACGGGCTAGCCCCGACGAGCTGCTCGTTTCATTTCTTTTGTCGGTGCGCGCGGGTATTAAAACCGGCCCTGGTGGCTGCTAGGCGACTTCATGAAAGTAAAACACGGCACGTTATGAAAGCCGCTCGCGCGACCGACCGACCGACTCATATTAGCATATACCCACGTGGCCCATCTGCATGATGCAACCAGCGGAGAATGCGTATACCTCTATAGCGCGCCAGCCCGCAGCGACGTTTAATCCGGCCCGCTCCGCCAAGACAACCACCTATATGTATACATCGCGCCCCCCCCCCCGCCGAATAACTGCACCCGCTCGAGAATTAATGTTTCATCTTGGGGATTCTTCGTTTGATTCACGCGGCTCGAGAATTCGTGAAAACTTCCCCGCGCCGCTGCATCGCGTCGTTCCGTCTCCGCTAGGGCTCCAATTTTTATTGTCTTATTTCAATTGAGTACGACTATTTCATAATCAAATTTGCCATGAAATATAGACATTATCTAAAATTCTCTAGGGATATTTTGATTGTTCCACTAGAAATGGATTATTCTCTGAAAGCGATATATTCGATGTGATCGAAGCGATCTCCGTCTACTGCCCTTGCGGGTTGCGGAACTCCACTAGATGCAACATCGGATTCGCTTCAATCGCATTATCGAGAATAGGGGTACTATGTGAATTCTTTACAGTGAAATCTCACTTTACTACAGTGCAAAGTTACTGTAATTCACTGTGAAAAATCGGTAAATATTTAGAGTAACGAATTTACTGTAGTTACTGTGAAATTTCACTATAACTACATTTAAAGTATTTGAACTGGATGTTACAATGAAATTTCACTGTTGAACAGTAAACTATCCCTTGTTCGTACACTGAAGAACGTTTCACTGAAGTTAACAGGAAGAATTTCACTGTAAGAAATTTGGAGATTAGAACACATTTTTCTCAGTGTACGCTTCATAATTATTGAATAGCTCATTTGAAGAGCATTTTTCATCACTGAGCGCGGAGAAGTTGATCTTCGAACGTTGTTTTATCACATACGCGATGGAAAATATAGTTCGATGCGGAAACGGGTCAGTTTTGAATGAGTGGGTGATTTTCAAAATGATTTTATTATTATTCATTCATGGGAATAATTTTCATAATGAATTTTCTCAGCATTTATGAGTGAACATTTTTCAAAATATGAAACCGACTATCCATTAGCATGAAAAGAAATTGGGATTTATTTTGAGTAGAAACTCTGTCATTAATATAGGTGCAAAATAATACTGTTATATTCAATATAAACTTTGTTACCGAGGGATGATTAAAGAGCAGTGATGGCTAGTGATTGATTACAATTATTTTGAATAATTCATCAAATAAAAATAATTTGTACTCCGTATTTAATGAATTAAATACTGAATTTGCCCATCTTTGTACATTCCATCAGCCGCGTACATCCGAGATCTAGCAACCATCTATTCAACGGCCAAACAGTCAGGTGAATATTAAGATGAAGGGGAGACTGTGCGGAGCTGCTGGTGTAAGGGGCTCGTCTGGGCGCGGGTGAAAAGAGGTGAGTACATGACGAACGACAAGTGACAGATGAGCTCGTTTGTTCCGCTCGTTTGTTTCTGCTCCACGCGGCTTAGTAGTATACGGGACATAACGAGCTACACACCTAAACTTCGCCGGAGGTCAATTGCTTTCTTTCCCCTGCATCTTCAACTTGCTCAAGCGCCTATTGGCAGATGTGAACAAATTCAGTATTCAATTTATTAAATACAACAATACCAAATATATATATTTGATTGAAGTATTTCGACAAATAAGATTTGAATACACATATTTTATTGTATGTATTAAAAATGTATATAAAATAAAATATAGGTATGTATTATATTTGAAAAATATGTATGCACTGAATATTTGTATTTAATTACTGCCCGACACTGTTACCAAAGATAGGAAATTTAGTATTTAATTTATTAAATTTAATAAATATAAAACAAAAAAAAAAATAAATATAAAACAAAACATTTTTTATTTAATACAAAACACAAAATAAAATTTCCACTTTCGTAATTTCTGATAATTAAAAATTCCTTTTCATTTTCTGTGATGGATGTATAGCAGTAACGGAGCTTGTGTTTTATCCCAAGAGGTTATTATTTGAGATTTTCTCGGCTACCACCTTGGGCAGAATAGACCCGCAAGCGTGTGCTGGATCTCGTTCGGCTCATCCCCGGCCTCGGCCAACTCATGCTAATACATTCACTCGACGAAGCCTACAAGTTCATCGCTTGTCCAGATAAGCTCAACTATAGAGCGACGATTGGTCAACGAAATGGAATCATATCTTGAATTCAATTATGTCACGGCTCACGTAAGCCCGCGTAACGAGAAGATATCAAATAATATATGTATCGTCTGATGATGTTAAAAGTACTTCACGACAGTCCACATTTTTCTCGTAGTAAAATGCCAAATTTGATTGTCGATTGGGTACACCAAATATGCTTGTTATACGAAATAATTGATTTGAAAATGATTAAGAATACTGATATTTTGCCCACACGCATGGTTGTTGATTTGAATACCATGAAATAAAAATTTCCTTGAAATTTCACCTTTTACGAAGTTGAATATGAAATTAATGAAGTTTATTTGGAAATAGAAACTTTTTCCTCCCACTCAACGTTCTAATGATCATTATTTTTAGAATTTTTTAGAAAACTAAAAATTACAGGTTCCCATTAGAATCTTTTAGCTACAAATTGGATACAAGAAATTTTTTGCATTTTGGTCGTGAGATGGTGCTTCGCGTTCGTAGTAGGATCTGACTATCCAAGTATATCCTGTTATGGTTAAAATATAATTTCAGAAAGTGTGAATGTAAATCACCAGTCTGAATATATACGTATAGCTAGCTTATTCAATTCACGTTTCAGGCTGTAATTGGAGAGATGATGCACAAACTCATATTTAGCTCTCGCGCAGAGAGAGACTTGCAATTAAACTACAATGATACGCACCCTGACACCAACAACGAGTGGCATGTTTTTGGATGGAAAACTCCTCGTGAATATACTCTTGCTTCGCAACAAAGACGCCTCAGCTTACTTCTCAAGCATTTTTCGAGCATTGTACTCTTCTGTTATTCCACACCTCAAGAACTCCCTAATTTGCACGAGAAAATGTTGATTGCCAGAGAAATCCTCACGAAAACAAGCTAGACAATTAAATTGGTTCGTATACGACATTATTAGCGCCCAAACGGCCGCTCGACGGCCGTGTTTTTGAGCGATAGTTATAATGGTTCAAAAAATTTGGGAAGAACATTTTCTTGTGCAAAATTTTGTCAGCTTTTCGATTCCGTTACTTTTATCTCGATTAAATGAACGCCCTCATTGTTATAAACAATTGATTGCAAAAAAACACAAAATTTCGAGTCAAAATTTTGTTTTGTGTCAACCGTAAAACATAGAAACCGGTCGCAACGAACCCCGGGAAGTAAATTTCGAGCGTCCATGGACTTTAAACTAAAAGTTGGCATAGTTGTAATTGTTCAAATTTATTTTTGGAAGACCCAAAATGGCGGCCGACCAAAAAAATTGTAGCTTTCAACTTGGAATTGTTTTTCTCGAAAACTATGGGTCAAATCAAAAAATTCTTAGGAACAAAAAAGTCTTAGAATTACCTGAAGAACACTCTTGAATTTTTTCAGAATTTTTTGATGAAATTTTTCAAAATTTTGATTCTTCAAATTTTCAAAAAAACGCAAATTGCTTAAAAACTTCTGAAAAAATTTTAGAATGTTATTTGAGTAATTTTAAGACTTTTTGTTCTTATAATTTTTTTGATTTGATCTATAGTTTTTGAGAAAAAAAATAATAAAATAATTTTTTAGAAATTTTTCCGTGAGTTTCTTAGCCGGCAAATCGAAAAATTTAAATTTTCGGTACCTTTCCCACCCAATTAGCCCTTAAAACCACTCTCTTACAACACTTTGAAGTTTCACTTACTCATTTTTTCACCCTTTTCTTATTTCACTTTTCACACTGAACCTCAAAAATCAATGTATTGAGCTAAGCTTTGAGATGCCGTTTGTAGAATTTTAAAATTCGAAGTCTATCATAGTCAAATTCGCAAATAACCCTTAGGGGGGGGGGGGCGCATTGGGTACAGTTACCTTAGTTTCTAAAAATATTCGATTCAAATTCTACTGTGGCAGAGCTTCGAACATTTATAGGTCCGGAAACGTTATAGCATGCATAAAAAAACCCTAAACTAGCCAGAGTTATTTCAGACAATGCACCTGCATTGATCATTGTGATTAAAAGATAAGTTATAATATATTTAAAATTATACTCATGATATAAGTAAATTTTCAATCCGTATCTTTTGAGCAAGGAAAAAATGTACGATGCAAATAGGCGACGTTTGCCCGAAGGCTTACCTATAGGGAGCTCGTCATTGAAGCGTGAATAAATTTCACGATATTTCGGATATGTCAGGAGATGTACCGAGTCACTGGAGATCTAGCATGTGTGTATATGAGTGCCTCCGTTCTCAAACGAATCCGGGAGGAAAAACCTTTTCGTTCGATTCGGCACGAGTAGTTCTCTACTTGTCCCGATTTCGGCATGTCAAAACTAAATTAGGTTTGCCATGAGTACGTTCTCCTCAAGATATACCGATGCGACGTGAAACGTAAAATTTGAGAGGGAGAAATTTCTAACCGATACAATGTGATAATATTCGGTGACAAGTATGATATGACTTTTACACCAGAGTACCTTTCCAGTGCCTTTCATGGAAAAATTTCACGGAAGAAATTCAGATTGCGCCTCTGGTGCGTAGCCGGTGCGGGAGCAGATCACAAAAATAATGATAATGTCATGAGATTTTTTAATTTCTTGACGACTGAGACTACTCGGTGTTCGTCGTGTGGTTCAATCCTCTGGGAAACGGCAGATTTACGACTTTCACTATTTCAGGTGATTCTTCTTTCTGCAAATGAATTTCAAATCATACACGGAGGCAAAAACAATCATATCTATCATTTCTGAATCCAGTTGATAATATAATTGAAGTAATTACAGTTTAAGGAATTCCAAATTTTTATTTGTAAAATGAGTAACGTTGAATCAGATTCGAATACAATAAAATGACTAAATTTCATATGGCTATCTATAAGCCGTGAACCATTCGTAATATCTCTTGTATGATAATTAGTATCGGTTATGTAATTTTTTTCAAATTGAACGTTACAACAAGCGTAAGAGGCAAGAAGTAGAATGAGTTGACACACAAGAAAAATCCGCTACATACACGTCAAGCTGATATACCAAGAGTTTCCGTGTGGCTCGTTCACCCACTGGTCCAAGTGTCGTTTACTGCTCTTCGTCTTCGTCCCTCGTTACCTCAGCTCTCGTTCGCCTACGAAAATTTATCGAGAGGATTGGAAGAGGACGTGTTACTCGCTCGTCGTAATTTTTCTTTCACTGTTCGCCCCCTGAAATGGATCACTCTGCGCGGTCAGAGATTTTTCAAGTCGAGCTTACGTTGTCTGCTCTGACTGTTTGCTGTTTCTGTTCTCGCTTGTACCCATTGCACAGTTTATTACAACATTACATTTCCCATTCTTCTTCCGTTGATTGATCTCCTTTGCTTTCCTTTCGAGAAAACATTGTAATGTCGAGAGGACTGAACTTTTTAATTAGAACACCGTACCTTTCGTTTTGTAATCCACCTGCCGAATCATATTAAAAATATGGAACTCATTTTAAAGCTACCAATGTTATCATTACATACCGATGAATTCATTATTTTTGATGGATTTTTATTATATACATTTCCATCACACGTTATTGAACATTTTCTGACGAATTTCTTACCCACTTTGTCTCATGCTGGTTAATTACTTTTTAATTGCCTATACTCATGACGCCAACTTGGTGATCTTGACCTGCTTGCAGTTATGCATTCCATGATTCAAACGGTCAGAGAGAGAGAGAGAGAGAGAGAGAGAGAGAGAGAGAGAGAGAGAGAACACTGCGTAACATCAACATAATTCACCAGGACCATGAGGTCATATTTCTATAACGCAATGGATGGAAGGTTATGGAAGATGGAAAAGGTACACGATGAACTATTTTTTTTTTTCTCTCTCTCTTGTCCACTTATTCCTCTCTGTTTTCTGTCTCTGATCCCACTCTCTCGTGGGCTCTTCTTCCTTCAATACTTTTCTCCAAAGTGCTAGATGAAAGTGATATATCAAAGTTCATTGGTACAGTGGTATTTTTCAAAATTTGGATATAAACAGAGAACTTCCCGTACAATCTGTCCTTCAGTATTAAGTATTTCATCCGATGGCCAGCTGATAGTGTAATGGGATGACTCTCTCAAGAGACGTCACACAGTCCGGACGTGGAACACGGGAATATATGGTATGAGGCAGGTGCCAATGCGGACGGGTTGAAATTTTGACAAGTGCGCGGGTGGCGGCAACAAAAGTGCGCGTGTAAAAATGTCTAGTCGACCGCAGTGCATGTGCCTGCCGAACACGACTTGGCCTGGCGGCATTAGGCGGAGTGACGCATATTTGCGCGGATTTATATTCCGTTTCGCGAGAGCGGCGGCCGTCCGACGGTGAAAAGCACTTAACGTCACGTATATAGCCGCCTGGCGCGCTGCAGCAAGCCCCGAGATGGAAATCCCCGTTGCTTCGCGCTTATACGCATCGCCAGCCCCTCTCCGGCCCGTCGCGACGTCACGCCTCATGCCACTCGACAGCTCCGTAGCTTACCTGCCGCCCTGTGCCCGCTGCCCTGTTTCTTTATTCAACTTGATCTATCGTGAGACTATTCAACGTATCATCACATATTGCATCGCTCTATGTCACTGTTAGCTCTACCCTCTCGGATACATACATAAGTCGATTTCACTATATACTGATTGTTTTAGGAAGGAAAATATTCCAATGGTTATTACATTTTTACTTTGCTTTTCAGTACAATATTGTTACGGCTGAGTAATACATTAGTAAACTTTACTATCCAAATTATGATAATCATAATTCGAAAAATATAACATGCATTATTGTATCCATACCATATTCTACAGACGTAAAAAGTATTACAGTATAATAATAGTTTGAATTCATTTGAAGAGTTGATATTGTATGGTACAGACAACTTACGAATACACAAATACATGTTATTCATATTTTCAATTTTATCAATTTACTACTCACTTCCATAAACTAGATTTTACGATGTTTTTTTTTTATTTAAGTTTAATATCTCTAGGAAGATATTATTTAGCTTTTACGTAAAGATTGATATGCGAATAATAAAATCAATGACTATACTTGAGATACTAAAACCTAAGAGTAATACAATAATTTGTGTGGCATTTTAGTCGCAACCAGATGTGCAATGTAATAAATTTTGTTCAAAGTTGTGGTTGAATGGTGACGAATCGCATACATCAAGAATTTTCGAGTGGCACATTCGTCACGAACTGATTATTATTTCCCGATCGAAATAGATCAGCCTATGCGAGTGGATATATTACCCGCAGCGAGTTGGCGGAAGGCTCGAAGTTGTCAATAAATCAGTTGGAAATAGTTGTTTTGCCTTTGGACATTCCCTAACCAAGTCTCGGCTGCGAAGTACGAGGCGTGTTCTCCTTGTTTTCTGTGCGATCACGTTACTCCCCTAAATTACTGTCCAGCGACGTGCTATTTTCATTCACGTGGACTCAGCTGTTTCCAGCTTCGAGCCGTGCTTCATTCGTTTAGTGCGTCTCCGTGCAACTTCCCAAGGATTTCTCGACTGTACGTAAGCGCAAGTAAAGTGCCGCTCGCTGGTCACCAACAAGAACTTCCCGGCAGCAGCTTCCCCCAGAATACGTTGAGAAACTGCTTCGCCGAACTGCTACTCGTGCATACTTTATCTCGCTGCAAAATGCAAAATCGACTTCCTCTCCAACTTTTTCAACTGGTCGCCCCGAATTTTGCAGGTTTTGTCTTGTGCCATATCACTGCAGCGCGTTTATCAAGTGAAAAATCACATGCACGCGTGTTTTACATTGATATTCTTCGCCGGTTTGGACTACGATCACAATAATATCCTCTTGAGGAAAAATGAATCCAGGCCACTTCTAGCGAGGCTGAGATGATTGTGCATAAGTCGGAGTAGAATTTCCACCGAAAGCTCTCATTGAATAATGCTATCCCACTCATTTTGAATACTGCGAACTGGGGTTACTTCAGATTCAGGCGGTAACTTTGGACAATACGTTCGGCAATTTATTGAACTTTAAAATTGCTTCAATTTTGAAAAACCGCTGCCAAGTGCCTCAGCAGTATGCTTTCTCAAAGTATTGCAATTGAGCCTTAACTTGAAAATAAACAACGGATGTTGCTGAACACCGAACTTGGTTCACATTTTCCGGAGACCGACCTGTGTGCAAAATTTCAGGACGATCGGACCAATCCTTCGAAAGTTATCGTATGACTAAAAAAATGCACGTACGTACGTACGTACGTACATACAGACATTTATGAATTTCCATGTTTTTCGACCCGTAGAACACGAAAATCGAGGTCCCGGAGTCTGATTCAATGGTTCGATTTTTACCCCATTACAAAGCTTTCTCTTTGAGAAAGCAAAAAGGACCTCGCCCAAAAGTGCAACGGGTGTCTCACGAGCAGTGTCTGTAGCTCAGCTGTTCCGCATCTCCGGAAAACAATCAACTGACAGACAAAAAAAAAGAATCGAATGTCGCTTTTTCACGAGCACGGGCGCCCGTCTTATCGCAATTGGTATCAAAGGAGAAAATAACAGGCATGGAGTGCTCGGGGAGTAATGCGTCGCGAGTGAAAAAAACCAACGAAGAAGAGGAGCAGATTCGCCACTTGCGTGAAATGCGCGACAGATTTGATGACTATTGGTGGCAGCCGCGTCGCAATGTTCTAGATATGTATGATTTAAGATATCTGTTCGAGGACGAAGAAATCCAAATTGAATTAGAATGCCTTCGGGAAGCGAACGACTTTTGGTTGGCAATAAGAATTACAATTTTGAAAATTATAATTTATATTTTCTTTTATCTGCTCACAAACCTACAGGACAATATTGTTTTGGTTGATTTTTGCGATATTCCAAGAGCATCAAATTTCACAAAGTTTGCAACACCGAAAACTTTACTTCGCTAAATCTCCGTTCCACGTTCAGCTTACTATTGATATTACGGGTATATATCTTTACAGTGATAAAATTAAAATGATACAATGATGAGTCTGACAGTTCTTATTTTCCATTATTTCAGTGAATATATTGTTCAGTATTATTATATTATGTACCTATAATATAATACTACGTTACTATATCGTCGCCTGGGGGGGAAAAACCAACGATCTCAGAAACGCGCTAAAGAAAGATCTATTTCGATTTAAGCGAAATAAAAAGATCTATTTCAAATTGAGCGAAATAAAAAGATCTATCTCGAATCGAGCGGAATAAAAAGATCTATTCCGAATCGAGCAGTATAGAAAGATCGTTTTCAAATCGACTTTTAAAGAAAGATCTAACTCAGATTTTACATTATAGAAAAATCTATCTCAGGTTTAATTTTATTTTGCGGCGTTTTTTCCAGTTCGGAGTTGATGCGGTACGCGCGCACTTGAGTGCGATTGCTTATGTGCGTGTGTGTGTATGTAAATATGTGTGTATGTGTGTGTGTAAGGACACATCTGAATGCAATATGCCAAGTTAACTATTTACGTTAAACAGTTTTTGCCTCGATGGTTTCTCGTAGAAATTTGTATACATGTGTTTTTGAGGTCGGTGATAACGAATCCCGCCTCAAATTTTGAAAATTCAAATTAGAGCCTCTAAGATTACCTGACAAAATTTTGGAAAAAAAATTGAATTTTTTTAAAAATCGGTATTCATGGGTTTTTGAGGTCGCTGATTACGAATCCGACCTCAGATTTTGAAAATTCCAATTAGAGCCTTTTAGATAATTTGTCAAAAATTTGGAAAAAAACTGAATTTTGTTGAAAATTGGTATGCATGGGTTTTTTAGGTCGCTGATCACGAATCCGGCCTCAAATTTTGAAAATTCAAATTAGAGCTTCTAAGATTGCAGGCCAAAAATTTGGAAAAAAATTGAATTTAATTGAAAATTGGTATACATGAGTTTTTGAGGTCACTGATTACGAATCTGGCCTCAGACTGAAATCAGCCTCAACCTTGAGCACGTAGATACGAGAGTTATATTAAATGTATAACCAACATAATGTTTTCAACAATTTGAATTGCGATTTTCAACACAATTCAGTTTTTTTCCAAATTTTTGACAAGTGATCTAAGAGGCTCTAATTTGAATTTTCAAAATCTGAGGCCGGATTCGTGATCAGCGACCTCAACAACCCATGTATACCAATTTTCAACATAGTTCAATTTTTCCAAATATCAAGTGATCTTAGAGGCTCTAATTTGAATTTTCAAAATTTGAGGCGGGATTCGTTATCACCGACCTCAAAAACACATGTATACAAATTTCTACGAGAAACCATCGAGGCAAAAACTGTTTAACGTAAATAGTTAACTTGGCATATTGCATTCAGATGTGTCCTTACACACACACATACACACATATTTACATACACACACACGCACATAAGCAATCGCACTCAAGTGCGCGCGTACCGCATCAACTCTGAACTCGAAAAAATGCCGCAAAATAAAATTAAACCTGAGATAGATTTTTCTATAATGTAAAATCTGAGTTAGATCTTTCTTTAAAACATTGCTTATTTTTTTTCTCGAAAACTATGGACTTCATCAAAAAATTCAAAAGAACAAAAATGTCTTATAATTAGTCAAGGAATACTTCCAAATTTTTTCAAATGTTTTTGACACGTTTTGGAAAAATTTAATTCTCCGAATTTTCAAAAAAATCTAGATTGTCTCTAAAAATTCTACAAAAATTTGTGAGCGTTCCTTGACTAATTCTAAGACACTTTTGTTCTTATAAAATTTTTGATAAAATCTAGTTTGCCAACTGTTTTTTCATTTTTTTCTAGCTTTTTGAAAATTCTATTTTTTCCTATGAATCTCAAACTATGTATATTTGTTATCTTTCTAATTTGGGCTTTTGTAAAAATATTTTTAAGTAATTTTTAATGATTGTTATCAAAACAAGTTTTACAATAATACAAAGTACATGTATTACAATATTTAGAGGTTCTAATCGGACATTTTTCCGATGAGCAGTTTTTCTTAGGAGTGACATAAGAAACCTCGTGCGATTTTCTTCTATATCTTTTACCGTTTCCAAGATATCGTCTGGCGATACTCATTGCAAAATCTTTTGATCCCTTTTTTTTCTCCTTCATTACATGAATTGTACAACACTAGTGCGTTTACAATCGCAGATTGTACGAGTCGTATAAATACTACCCACGTCCACTTTTTAGACCGTATACACGGCAGAAGATTGTTGCAATGATTGTCGTGCAAATCAACACCCCCCATAAACTTGTTGTAAGCATGAAAAGCATATGGAAAAAATATGACAGTTTTTGCTCTCTCCTCTGCGTTATATCTTTTAGATGGTGATTGGGGAGTTACACCAGCGGCAGTTGAAGCTATTGATACTTGCTTAGAGTCCTTGATAGAGATATAATTTATTCCACTGTTTTGGTCATGCTGTGCTATACAAGTACCTCTCGGAGCGTTCTTATCAATTATTTGTCTTACTTCTTTAGGTACACGATTTTCTCTTATTGTACCTGTGGATCTTAGGCCTAGTTTTTGTAAATGTAATATAAGATCGAAAGAAGTAAAATAATTATCGAAATATAGATGATATTGAGGAATTTCTAAACCTGACGTTTTCTTGAAAAATGGATCCAATAAATTCATTACTACTCTTGAACCAAGAGCACATTTATTTAGAATATTCACACTTGAAGATTTGCCGCAGTACAAATCTAAATCTAATAAAAATCCATCTGATGTACAAAGCCCCCAAAACTTCAAACCAAATCGAATAGGCTTACCGCGAATAAATTGTTTTAGGGAAGTTCTGGCATATGATTTGGCCATCATTTCATCTATGGAAAGTGCTGTACTTATATATCCAAATTCTTGAATATTTTTTCTAAACTCATTCAACAGAACTCGGACTCTCCATGCTTTGTCACCAGAATTATTATCTTTAGCTTTAGAGTATTTTAGATGAGATTTGATTTCTTCAAAAGTGGATCGTGACATGGCTTGTTGAACTATATCACAAGATAATAGTACATCAGATGACCAGTAATCTCGTTGGGATTTCCTACTATTGAAAGAAGATAGAATAATTATTCCCAAAAAAGTTTCTAGTTCCATTCTTGAAAGATCGTAGCCATTTTCATTCGTAGCTTCTGAAATGTAACTTTTCATATTATCTGAAAAGAATAGCTCAAATAATTCAACAGGACTAGATCCACAAATTTTGGTCTTCTGAATATTATTTAGCAATAATTCATTTTGAAGAATCGCATTATTTATTTTTTCACCGGTTACCCACTTACAAATGTGATCATTTTCTAGTTTACTTTGACTGTCTGAATAAGTTTTAGAAATAGTTCTGTATGAATACTGTGATACGATATTTTCAGTATTTTCATGATCAAACTGGTCCCCTTCGGATCCGGAATCAGAATCTCCAGAATCATCTGGATTTGGCAAATCAATAATTTCGTCGTAGTTATTATTAGAATCATCAAATTCGCGAAGGATCTGACTATTAGCAGAATTTCGTGCTCGTTTTGGAGGCATTTTACAAAATTAAAAATTAGAAAATTATTTTATTTTTACACTATTTTTTCAGTCAAAGACCAGAGAATAACAAACAAACTGTTTTTTTTTACAAATTTAGCGTAAAATTAGAAAATGAAAAGGAAATAGCTTTTTTTCACAAAAATTTTATAATTCTTTCATGTTTTATTTATTACACTACAATTGAAGTCTGGAAACGAACACTTTTTGATAAAACTATAATTTTTTGTCTTTGTCCTGAAAGTCGTATGAGAAAAACTTAACGTAGCGAAATTTCTCTGGTGACTCGAATCAAGTATAAAGGTTCCACTCTTCATGAATGAAAAATTTGACATTCAACTATTCTTTTTCCCTAGATTTCATTTAGTCAGAAAAAATTATGTGAAAACTAGATTTTATCAAAAATTTTATAAGAACAAAAGTGTCTTAGAATTAGTCAAGGAACGCTCACAAATTTTTGTAGAATTTTTTGAGACAATTTAGATTTTTTTGAAAATTCGGAGAATTAAATTTTTCCAAAACGTGTCAAAAACATTTAAAAAAATTTGGGAGTATTTCTAGACTAATTATAAGACATTTTTGTTCCCTTGAATTTTTTGATTAAGTCCATAGTTTTCGAGAAAAAAAATAAGCAATGTTTTTTATAAAATTTTCACGTTATTGCCGCCATTTTGTAAAAAAAGCGATTTTACTTTGATAAAAAAAATTTCCTCTTAAACCTGAAGCATTTTGTCCACCTTTGTCCATAATTAGAGCACAAATGATTGGCGATAACATTATGAAAAAAAATCGAGAAAATTTTTTTTTTTTAAATTTTCGCATTTTTTGAGTTTAAATCGGCCATATCTTTTTTTCTAGGAGTTTTATCATAATTTTGACCACGGATTCTGAAAGAGCATAAAATTTCACGCCAGAATAAGTGGAAACTGAATCCTTTCAAAGACGGTAACATGCCAAATAATCGCGTCGAAAAGTTGACAGAAAATCGAGGCGTTTGGTCGTTAATGGGTTAAATCGAAATAAATCTTTCTTTAGCGCGTTTCTGAGATCGTTGCTTTTTCCCCCCAGGCGACGATATACTGTACTAGCATCCCCCGTCGCGGCTTCGCCCGCTCTCCGAATTTATAGAATTCGAATGATAATTATTAACTGTGCATAGGAATAAAATCGTAACATTCAAGTGTTTAAAGTTTCAAATCCCTAAAGTACTCCAGAATAAACAACTGTTTTAGTTTTAGAATTGGTTTTCCGATTTGCCTATCCTAAAAAGTCCAACATACAACTACTATACCCGTGTGAAAAATATGGAACTCAATTTTAAAGCTACCAATGTTATCATTACATACCGAGAGAGAGAGAGAGAGAGAGAGAGAGAGAGAGAGAGAGAGAGAGAGAGAGAGAGAGAGAGAGAGAGAGAGAGAGAGAGAGAGAGAGAACACTGCGTAACATCAACATAATTCACCAGGACCATGAGGTCATATTTCTATAACGCAATGGATGGAAGGTTATGGAAGATGGAAAAGGTACACGATGAACTATTTTTTTTTTCTCTCTCTCTTGTCCACTTATTCCTCTCTGTTTTCTGTCTCTGATCCCACTCTCTCGTGGGCTCTTCTTCCTTCAATACTTTTCTCCAAAGTGCTAGATGAAAGTGATATATCAAAGTTCATTGGTACAGTGGTATTTTTTCAAAATTTGGATATAAACAGAGAACTTCCCGTACAATCTGTCCTTCAGTATTAAGTATTTCATCCGATGGCCAGCTGATAGTGTAATGGGATGACTCTCTCAAGAGACGTCACACAGTCCGGACGTGGAACACGGGAATATATGGTATGAGGCAGGTGCCATTGCGGACGGGTTGAAATTTTGACAAGTGCGCGGGTGGCGGCAACAAAAGTGCGCGTGTAAAAATGTCTAGTCGACCGCAGTGCATGTGCCTGCCGAACACGACTTGGCCTGGCGGCATTAGGCGGAGTGACGCATATTTGCGCGGATTT
Source organism: Aphelinus atriplicis (assembly GCA_020882685.1). Lineage (NCBI taxonomy): Eukaryota > Metazoa > Arthropoda > Insecta > Hymenoptera > Aphelinidae > Aphelinus > Aphelinus atriplicis. Next base: position 52,362,116 of record CM037073.1, on the reverse strand, counting down.
ATATTCCGTTTCGCGAGAGCGGCGGCCGTCCGACGGTGAAAAGCACTTAACGTCACGTATATAGCCGCCTGGCGCGCTGCAGCAAGCCCCGAGATGGAAATCCCCGTTGCTTCGCGCTTATACGCATCGCCAGCCCCTCTCCGGCCCGTCGCGACGTCACGCCTCATGCCACTCGACAGCTCCGTAGCTTACCTGCCGCCCTGTGCCCGCTGCCCTGTTTCTTTATTCAACTTGATCTATCGTGAGACTATTCAACGTATCATCACATATTGCATCGCTCTATGTCACTGTTAGCTCTACCCTCTCGGATACATACATAAGTCGATTTCACTATATACTGATTGTTTTAGGAAGGAAAATATTCCAATGGTTATTACATTTTTACTTTGCTTTTCAGTACAATATTGTTACGGCTGAGTAATACATTAGTAAACTTTACTATCCAAATTATGATAATCATAATTCGAAAAATATAACATGCATTATTGTATCCATACCATATTCTACAGACGTAAAAAGTATTACAGTATAATAATAGTTTGAATTCATTTGAAGAGTTGATATTGTATGGTACAGACAACTTACGAATACACAAATACATGTTATTCATATTTTCAATTTTATCAATTTACTACTCACTTCCATAAACTAGATTTTACGATGTTTTTTTTTATTTAAGTTTAATATCTCTAGGAAGATATTATTTAGCTTTTACGTAAAGATTGATATGCGAATAATAAAATCAATGACTATACTTGAGATACTAAAACCTAAGAGTAATACAATAATTTGTGTGGCATTTTAGTCGCAACCAGATGTGCAATGTAATAAATTTTGTTCAAAGTTGTGGTTGAATGGTGACGAATCGCATACATCAAGAATTTTCGAGTGGCACATTCGTCACGAACTGATTATTATTTCCCGATCGAAATAGATCAGCCTATGCGAGTGGATATATTACCCGCAGCGAGTTGGCGGAAGGCTCGAAGTTGTCAATAAATCAGTTGGAAATAGTTGTTTTGCCTTTGGACATTACCTAACCAAGTCTCGGCTGCGAAGTACGAGGCGTGTTCTCCTTGTTTTCTGTGCGATCACGTTACTCCCCTAAATTACTGTCCAGCGACGTGCTATTTTCATTCACGTGGACTCAGCTGTTTCCAGCTTCGAGCCGTGCTTCATTCGTTTAGTGCGTCTCCGTGCAACTTCCCAAGGATTTCTCGACTGTACGTAAGCGCAAGTAAAGTGCCGCTCGCTGGTCACCAACAAGAACTTCCCGGCAGCAGCTTCCCCCAGAATACGTTGAGAAACTGCTTCGCCGAACTGCTACTCGTGCATACTTTAACTCGCTGCAAAATGCAAAATCGCTCCGACTTCCTCTCCAACTTTTTCAACTGGTCGCCCCGAATTTTGCAGGTTTTGTCTTGTGCCATATCACTGCAGCGCGTTTATCAAGTGAAAAATCACATGCACGCGTGTTTTACATTGATATTCTTCGCCGGTTTGGACTACGATCACAATAATATCCTCTTGAGGAAAAATGAATCCAGGCCACTTCTAGCGAGGCTGAGATGATTGTGCATAAGTGGAGTAGAATTTCCACCGAAAGCTCTAGTAGTATAGCTATGGGGGTTCTAATGCATGGGGGTTCTAATGCAAGCGGATTCTAATGCAGTGCATTAGAACCCTCTGGGGGTTCTAATGCACTGCATTAGAATCCGCTTGCATTAGAACCCCCATGCATTAGAACCCCCATAGCAAGTTTGACTGTGCACGGAAACCACATACACGGTGAATTCTGGTGGATTTGAATGCATTAGCCGTTACACTTTCACCTCTTGAAGACTCCCTAGAAGAGGTGTCACAGTTCAAGAGCGGTGCGTAAGCGAGTGGACAACACGTGCGCGGTAGCCGTTGGGGTCGATGCCGACTTTTACCTCCTCCGCATGCAACCGTTTTTTTTTTTTTTTTTTGTTTGCTCTTGTCTCGCAGCCGACGGGGAAGCGGCGCCGTGTACCGACCCCCCACGCAAGAGGTGTCGCAGTTCAAGAGCGGTGCGTAAGCGAGTGGTCAACACGTGCGCGGTAGCGATTAGAGATCGATGTCGACTTTCACTTCCTTCCTATGCATCCGTTTTTTCTGTTTGCTCTTGTGTCGCAGCCGACGGGAAGCGACACAGTGTACCCCCCGCGCAAGAGGTGTCGCAGTTCAAGAGCGGTGCGTAAGCGAGTGGTCAACACGTGCGCGGTAGCCGTTGGAGGGTCGATGCCGGCTTTGACCTCCTTCCTATGCATCCTTTTTGTGTCGCAGCCGACGGAGAAGCGGCGTCGTGTACTAATGCTACGCTTCCCATGTGCATGTAGATGCGTGTATGTGTGTTTGGCGGGAAAACTCGCTACACGCGTGATTATCGTTGCATACATGATCGTCCGATATGTTTCATCCAACATAATCATAATTATTATCAATTTTTCTATCAAAACTGCTGATTTTGAAAAAGAGAAAGTTTTCTCGGAAAACCCTACCCTTTCCAGTGAAACGTCGGGAGATGATACTTAAAGTGGAGGGTTGCTGGGTGCAAGGTATCAGTCTGAAGCAGAAGCTGAAAGGAGCAGAACCGTACTAGCTGCACACGCAGATTTGTCGACTACAACTTGTCACGTCATTTCTCTTTACTCAGTAGAGTATGGCCCAATTGAGTTAAAAAATTCAACTTTTCCTGATAATGTTATCTTCCGGATTTAAATGAGAAAATTCGGTTGAATTGACGAAATTCGCATTTCGAAACACTGTAAATTTCACGCATCTTTACACGATAACTTCACTCCAAATCATTATTTCCCGTTGAAACTGAGTAGAAAGTTACCTTGTAAGATTAGAAATGTGAAAAAGCCTGAGACGCTTCCCAAATATTTTATCTTCCGGATTTAAATGAGAAAAATCGGTTGAATTGACGAAATTCGCATTTCAAAACACTGTAAATTTCACGCATCATTACACGATAACTTCACTCCAAATCATTATTTCCCGTTGAAACTGAGTAGAAAGTTACCTTGTAAGATTAGAAATGTGAAAAAGCCTGAGACGCTTCCCAAATATTTTATCTTCCGGATTTAAATGAGAAAAATCGGTTGAATTGACGAAATTCGCATTTCGAAACACTGTAAATTTCACGCATCTTTACACGATAACTTTACTCCAAATCATTATTTCCCGTTGAAACTGAGTAGAAAGCTACCTTGTAAGATTAGAAATGTGATAAAGCCTGAGACGCTTCCCAAATATTTTATCTTCCGGATTTAAATGAGAAAATTCGGTTGAATTGACGAAATTCGCATTTCGAAACACTGTAAATTTCACGCATCTTTACACGATAACTTTACTCCAAATCATTATTTCCCGTTGAAACTGAGTAGAAAGTTACCTTGTAAGATTAGAAATGTGATAAAGCCTGAGACGCTTCCCAAATATTTGATCATGCTGCATTATGTATAACAAATTTCTTTATGCTATACGTGGTCATAAACGTTCATTTTACGCATCGATTTGCGTGTCGTAAATGTGATTTTACGCACCAGTGTTTTTCCCTCATTATTATAGTATTAGTGCGTAAAATCGCATTAAACGCACTAGTTGCATAATATACTATTATGTTAACTGTTGATTATTTTACATTTCTAACTGATTATAAAACATTACGAAAATTTTTTGACCTCAATGATTCATATATTCAGTGTATGTACGATTCAATGTATATATATATATATATATATATATATATATATATATATATATATATATATATATATATATATATATACACACACACACATACATATAGTAGTTAGTTATAGAGTTTTGTCAGCATTGATATCACTTCATGAGCGTGTTACTGTTTTACCGACCCAACATTCAAAAAAAATATGAACTATTAATTTCAAGTTTTATAATATATTATCTTATTGACAACAGGATTCAATGAACTTCAAGTAAATTTTTCATTCAATCTTTATTTCAAAATTCTAACAATAAGTACTTAGAATATTATCAATTTTAACTATTTCATGGGTTAGGGTATTTTGATGAGAGTCATCTACAGTATCTTCGAAGATGATATCATGCTGTTGCTGACGTCGTTTAATCAGCCAATTTTTTAGTGCAAATGCGTTTTTTACGGCACATTCGGCTTTCAAACGCAGAGGATGATTATCGCAGTTCATTCTCTTGAATGTAGTGATTTCCCCGATGGAAGGACAGCGCATATCTTCCATATTCACGATGATTCTGTAATATACAGCAACGATTAATTAGTATATATATATATATATATATATATATAAGAGCTTTCTATGTTGAAAAAGAATCTTCATACTTACTTTCCTGGTAAAATCTCCTTCAGTAAATTTTTCTTTTCTAATCCTTTTGTGTAAATTCTAGTAGCATCTTTCAAACTGTCCTGAATTATCCGAATCAAGCAACTATGTGGAACCATTCCTGACCTCCAGGGAATCCCATGGAATTTAGATTCGAGCCAACGGTTGATATCTCTCTCTTTTTCTAGTAGTCGATTCCATTTACATGGAGGTTTGAAAAGACAGATTGTTGGTAATGATTCGTCATTCAAAGGAAGTATGGCCAACTCTTTTGGTAAAAGGATGTTCGACGATCTTCGAAATCCTTGGAATTCGACTATATACTCCATTTTGTCGTGCGTAGAACTTTTACTAGATCATAAAGAGTTCTTTCTCGACCAAACGACTAGCGTCGAATGAGCTGACCGTGGAAGTTGGAACTCATTTTATCTTATTTCACAAACCTTTCTATGAATTTCGACTGTTTTTCTCCCTACAAGAAACAGTTTTCTTAGAATTTCAAAAAAATTACCAAGAATTCATCCCGATCGTGAACATAAGAGAGAACTGTTTTCAGCCTTTGCTCAGTCGCTCACGTCCCTTCGTCCAGGAATGAGCTGCTCGGAGACTACGTTAGGCTTGGGTTTCAAGCTTTTCAGTTTTACATGGATAGTGTTAGAGATTCATACACAGCCTCATCAGTGTGGTGTTGAAAGTCGTTCAAAAGCAGTAAGTTGAATGATTCAACACTTTTGTTGGGAGAACTGATTCTCAGAAATTTATTTTTTTCTAGCGATTTTCTCGCAACTGTTGGAAACCTTCATCAATATGGAATCGTTGAAATATTTTGAACTCAACGTAAGGTTCCTTCAACGAACTTTGAGACTACATGTAGTAGATGCTGACGATGACGATCTTCAGAGATGGTTGCAAATAGCATTGGATATGTATAAAGAACTGGAAAATCTTACGAATTCAGCGATTTTTGACAGACATAAGAAACAGAAAATCCAGACATGGATGACTCATCTGATTAGAATAAAAAACCAGTTACAAGTGTTGCTTCAAAAAACTGGTGGAGAACTCAATCAAGATCTGACATCAGCAGCGGATAAATCAAGAGTTTGCTGGGATGATATGGCTTCTGCGTTCGAGAAACGCATTCAGTCTGGAGTTATAACAAATCTGGGTCATCGAGATGTTGGAGGTTTCTTGGATGATGCTCAAGTGCTGTTCAAAGAAAAAATAGCTGCTGCACTGAAAAAATTTGACGCATTGAAAGTTGGAGCAGAACTTTCAGCTGAATACATCATTCATAAGAATAATTCTGAAACAGGGGACATGAAGTATTTCAATACGGCTGCAGGTTCAATTTTTCGAACGATAGATTTACAAGAATGGTACAATATGTATGTTCGAGAGCCTATATTGAAACAGATTGAAGAGTTTGAGGAATGCGGCTCTGGATGGACTCTTCAACAAGTTCTGAGTTTAACCATCAATATTAATCAATTCGAACCAATGCGAGGTAGTTCGTATATTCCTCTGCCAGAATTTATTCAAAAGAAAAAAGCTTGTGTAAATGTATGTAACAAGAGTGATAACGAGTGCTTCAAATGGTCAGTATTATCAGCTCTGTATCCTGCTCCATATAATCCAGAACGCATTAATTGGTACACACCCTATGAGAATAAAATAAATTTCGAGGGAATAAGTTTCCCAGTTTCCTTGAAACAGATAAAAAAATTTGAAAAATTGAACAGAATTTCATTAAATGTGTTTATCCTTAAAAAATATGGAGGAATGTTCAAGATCTCTACTGCTCATGTAACATCAATGTACGGTGATAAGCATATAAACTTGCTTCTTATCCAAGATTATTACGTTGATGAAAACAAAGAAGAAATAATTCAAGATTTGACTGAATCAATCCCCAAATTCCATTATGTGTGGATCAAAGATCTATCACGATTAGTTAGAACACAGTTAACTAATCATAAAACCAAAGTACACATTTGTGATCGATGTCTACATTACTTTCATAAACCAGATCAATTGAAAAAGCATATGATAGACTGTTTACAATTAAACAAATGTCGAATAAACTTACCAGCTGAAGGAGACGATACACTCAAATTTAAAAATTTCAAGAACAAAGAAAAAGTACCATTCATCATCTATGCAGATTTTGAAAGTGTATTGAAGCCTGTAGAGGATGTAAGAGCATTCCAGCAGCATACACCATTCAGTATCGGTTACTATTTCAAGTGTAGCTTTGATGATACGAAATCAAGATATAAAAGCTATAGACAGGAAAGAGAAGATGTGGGTATAATAACACCAGCTGAATGGTTTATAAAAGAGCTGAAAGAAATTGCTCAGGAATTGGAAAAGTTGTACAAAAATCCAGTACCAATGAATCTTACTCGAGATGAGAAAAAGGATTTTTCAGAAACCAAAATCTGTTACATCTGCAGGAAAGATTTCAAAAAAGATCACGTGAGAGTAGCTGATCATTGTCACTTGACTGGAAAGTAAGTAGCATTCAAATTATATTATCATAAAATATTTGATAACAATTCATTTCATCAATTATTCATTTTTGTTCTAGATATCGAGGTGCTGCACATCAAGGATGTAATCTCAATTATAAGGATTCAAGAGTCATCCCCATAGTTTTTCACAATCTCACAGGATATGATGCTCATTTCTTGATAAAAGAAATTGCAACGACTGAAAATTTGAAGGGAAGAGTCACAGTAATAGCAGAGAACAAAGATAGATACATTTCTTTCACAAAATATATCGAAGATAGCTGTATCAATTTCCGATTCATAGATTCGTTCAGGTTTATGTCATCATCTTTAGAAAAGTTAGCCTCGTACCTTGATGAGCATCAAATTACTACGAAGGTGTTTTTAGAAGATGGATACACTTTAGACATGATCCAATTGCTCACGAGAAAAGGAGTGTTTCCATATGATTACGTAGATTCGTTCGAAAAATTGAAGAGATCATCACTTCCATTAAGAGAAGAGTTTCGAAGCAAGCTCAACGAATGTGAAATCTATGTTGAGGATATTCATTCAGAAAAATCACTTCTAACAGAAGACGAACAAGTGGAAAAACTCGAAAGATGTGACATCAAAGAAGAAGATTATATTCATGCACAAAATGTGTGGAATACATTTCAAATTAAGAATCTGGGCGAATACAGTGATCTTTATCTAAAAGTGGATGTTCTACTGCAGGCTGACATTTATGAAAATTTCCGAGCCACATGTTTAGCAGCATATGGTGTAGATCCTCCGCATTATTTCACTACACCTGGATTGGCTTGGGATGCCATGCTTCATCACAGTGATGTTAAACTTCAACTTCTAAGAGATATCGACATGGTATTGTTCATTCAGCGAGGAATTAGAGGCGGTATAAGTATGTGCTCTAATCGGTACGCTATTGCAAACAACAAATACATGGCAGTTGGATACAATCCTAATGCAGAGCAGAAGTATTTGATTTATCTAGATGCAAATAATCTCTACGGTCTAGCCATGAATCAGCATCTTCCAGAAGGAAATTTTGAGTGGATTGATGATATACCTTGTGCAGACTTTTTTCTGAATATTCCCGACGACGGTGACATTGGTTATCTCTTAGAGGCAAGCTTCGAATATCCTGAAAATTTGCATAACGCACACAAGGATTTACCTCTTCTCCCAGAACATGAAGCTCCTCCAGGTTCCAAGCAAAAGAAGCTATTGACTACTTTGAACGGAAAAGAACGATATGTTTTGCACTATCGTTTGTTTAAACAAGCAGTTCAGTTAGGCTTAAAAGTCAAGGAAATACATCGAGTACTAAAATTCAAACAGAGTCCTTGGTTAAAGTCATACATTGACTACAATACAAAGAAAAGACAGGAAGCTGCGAATGAATTTGAAAAGAATTTCTTTAAACTCATGAACAATGCTGTGTATGGTAAAACGATGGAGAATGAGAGAAAATATTTAAATATAAAAATAGTATCTCATTGGGAAGGACGATATGGGGCATCTAGATATATTGCGAGTCCAAATTTCCAAAGCTGTTCTGTCATTGACGAAAATCTAGTTATAATACAACTGAGTCAGTCAGAAATTACTATTCGAAAACCAATTTATATTGGACTTTCAGTTCTTGATTTGTCAAAAGTTCATATGTACGACTTTCATTATATGAAAATGAGAGCATGGTTAGGTGACAAGTGTAAAATGTTGTATACTGACACTGATAGTTTCATATATGAAATTAAGGACGTGGACATTTACAAGATTATGGCTGATCATTCTGAGTACTTCGATACATCAGATTATCCAAAAAATAATCAATTCGGCTTAGAACTGCTGAATAAGAAGAAATTGGGACTCTTCAAGGACGAGTGTAATGGAAAAATTATGACAGAGTTCTTTGGACTCAGAAGTAAAATGTATAGTATAATCATCGACGACGACATCCCTGTGAAGAAAGCAAAAGGTGTTAAAACTCTCGTTGTCAAGAGGGCGATCACTCCCGCACATTACCGAGAATGTTTGTTTGATGGAAAAACAATAAAATGTCAACAAAACATCATTCGTTCTCGGAAACATAATGTTTGTACGGAGAAACAGACAAAAGTCGCTCTCAGTTCTCGGGATGACAAACGTTTCTTGTTACCAGACGGAACGGATACTCTTCCTTGGGGACATAAGGATATTCCAAGAATTTTGAGAGAGACTGTTGAGAGAGAGGGGGCAGTTGAATATAAGGAGTCCGAGTCGAGAGCAGAGCTCAGTCGTGCTGCAGACGAGCCAGAGATCACTCAGCCTCTACAAAAGAGAGCTAGACTCGAAGAGTACAGTCTAGCTGACGAAAATTTTCCAGAAATTTATGACGAAAAGTCAGAGTCGAAAGCAGAACTCAGTCGTGCTGCAGACGAGTCAGAGATCCACCAACCTTTACAAAAAAGTGCTAGACTCGAAGAGTACAGTGTAGTCGATGAAGATTTCTTTGAAATTCATGACGAAAATCTCATCCAAGAATTTCAACACGAATTCGAGATATAGCCACGAGAGAGGAGAAGAATAAGTCCCGTAAAAAGAACCATCTCCAAGTCAGCTCTATTCGACTAAAAGACAACACCACAGCAGAGTTTGTCAAAAGGTAGTATGAATATCATACTCGTGACAATATTTAACTCTAACAAGATTTTCTGCTTCTAGTTGTGAAAATGAATTTCGCTGAACTCAACCAAATTGCTGCCAATGCCTATCTTTCACGAAAAAACTGGCCTGACTTGGAAATTGGTCAGAAATACATGATTACTGAAATGAAAAAGGTCAATACTAGATTTGGGAAGAAAATGGTTTTTACCATAAATGCCGAGTTCCAGATATTCATCCCATCGAGAGTCTCAAACAAGCTATACGAAAATGATGATTTGTTTGAGTATATGGCAGCCAAGGCAAACAAAATGGAGTTATTCCTCATGTATTTGGGAAATACTCGATTCGAGTTTGTTGCCTGATGACTAAGTGAATAGAAGAGAGAGAGAGAGAAAAAGAAGGAGGAGGGGAAAATTCAGCACGATTTTAGCCTACACTTTGTGTTCTGAGAAGTATAAGGCTTGTGAGTGTTGATTATTGGTTGTTCCTCACTGGAAGAGAGCGAAGGTTGGGGCTCTTTTCCCTTTTTCTCTCTCTCTAAAACTTAGTATATAAGACTCCTCGCTCAGCACTATTTGGTTCAGTTGACACTAGCAGTCCTTTCTGTAAGAATTGTCTTCTGCAGCTATGGCATCATCTCCAGAAGCAGAAGAAGGAGCAGCAGGAGTAGTATCAATAGCACAACCTACTCTCAGAGATTATCGGTAATAATCTATTCTCTTTGAATTACATGTTAGTGTATAATTCAATATTCGAACATGGAATCTATCATTTACAGATTCGAGGAAGTTCGATTACAGAGTTACGTCGATTGGCCCTGCTCTTATATAAATCCTTCTCAACTAGCAGCTGCTGGCTTTTACTACACTGGTCGAATTGATCGAGTGTGCTGTTTCGAGTGTTGTACAGAGATATGTCGCTGGGAGATAGGCGATGATCCAATGGTAGAACACCAACGTTGGGGTGGTCGATGTCGCTTCATTCGTAAATTACCTTGTGGTAATGTACCAATTGGAGTCGATCCATCCACCATCTGTACTTCTACAAGGAGTGTCAATTATGGGCTTGATTATCGACTGACTGCTGTTCCTGATTCACATCAAGGAGACGTGGAGAAATCTATTCGAAGTTTACGATACAGTCTGAGACTACTATGGAAGGAACTGAATCAAATCAGTCTGGATATTATAGTGAAAAAGTGTCAAGAAGTTAAGATCAAAGACGAACTCACTTGTAAAATTTGTTTTGATCAAGAACTGAGAATTGTATTTTTACCATGTGGACATTTTGCGACTTGTAACAACTGTGCTGAAAAAGTGACAAGTGAGGAAACTCCAAAATGTATCATCTGTCGTAGACTTATCGGATCGACAGTTTCTGCTTATTTATCTTAATATCTCATATATGTATGTTTTGATAGGATTAATAAATAAAGAAATAGTCAAAAATATATTCATAGTTCTGATTTATTTATCCAACTGTTATGTGAATTATCAAATCCTAACCATTTTACATAAACTTTATTTCCTTGTTTTTTCAAAACTTTCTCAATCAAATAGACATCTGGATATTTAACTTTCAAAAGCTCTTGCTCGTAAAAGCCACCGGAAACCGGTTGATCTTGATAATCTTTCAAATGATAAGTTACAGGATTTGTTTTACAAACTTTTGTTATAGTAAATATTTCTGTAGACCAATTAGGTGTATATCCTTTGTCAAAGACTTGTTTTACTCTACTCACTCGAACTTTATCGTTTATTTTAAATTTCGATCGATTTTTAGTATTCAGAGTTTTCAAAGAAAATCTTTTTAGAACTTGAGCTTCATTAACTGGAGTAACATCTTTTGGTTTCATATTGACTGTTCTATGTTTTGTGTTATTGTAACTTTTTATTAAAACTGGTAAAATGTCAAGCCATTTATAATTCCCTTGCAGACTAAATTGCTTCCACATTTTGTTTTTCAATGTGCGATTGAATCGTTCACATATTGATGCTTTCATATTACTATACGTTGAATATAGATTAATTTTATATTTTTTCATGAGTGATTGAAAGTGTTTATTATAAAATTCTTTTCCCATGTCGACGTGTAGATTTTTAGGCACTCTACCTTGTTGAAGAATAGATTTCATAGCTGCAGCAACATCTTCACCACTCTTTGTCTTCGTTGGAATGGCCCATGCAAACTTGGAAAAAATATCGATGACTGTGAGCATGTATCGATAACCTTTATTTTCTCGAGAATAACGTTGCATTTCGACCAGATCTGCTTGCCACGTCTCATTCAAACCACGAACATCAAACTTTCGACGTGGATAATTACGACGAGCAGGCTTATGCAACTCCTCAACTACTGTTTGTTTTTGGTACATTTCTAATAACACCAGTGTGTGCAAAATCCAATCCTGCTTTAATATTAATCAACTCTTGATCAATCTCGTCTCTATGAGCCTCAACAAAATCTGTGAATTGTTTGATATTTGTTAAAAGTTCAGCTTTATGCGCTTTTAAGATTGTCTCCAAATCATCAACTTCACTTCTCAATCTTTTTATAAGGTCGTACAAATTTCGAACTTCGGATTGCATAAGCTGCTTCAATGTATTCAAATTCACTGCATCTCCTGATTGAGTTGGTGCTGCAAGATTACACAATCTCTTGTTTTCTAGATCGAATTGTCCATCAACTGTGAACTTATATCCAACACCTGAAGGACCAGGAGCTCCTATTGATTTCTGTTTCGAAGTACGTCCAAACACGTCGACACTCATTTTGATACTGACGTGAATCTGTACGATTAGTTTAATATATAGCCTGCTTCTCGAAGTTCTTCAATAATCGAATGAATCTCATTTTCGTGATTCAGATTACCAGCTGATCGTTCTGCTATGAGAAGACGAAAACGTTCCACCAACTCATTGGGATCATCCCAGTAAACATAGTTCATTCTCATACCAGTTCGAGCATATTTGTATTTCGGTAGCAGGCCAGATCCAGTATAGTTTTTGAACATAGGCCTGATGATTTCTTTAAATTTATTGCTATTAACAGCTCGAAGTGGTCCATATGGATCATGACGTCTCCTGTGAGCACTCGTCACTTCTAGAATTTCACGATAAGTTTCTAAATCTTTTTGATCATATACGTTAGCATCAGGATATTTTTTAGATATTAATTCTAACAACCCTGGTGTACCAACATACTTCACACCTTTCACCACTAATTTATCATCTTCAAAGGTGATCTGACAATTACCAAGCTTATACGCACCCGAATATTCTCGTTTTATTCCGTATACTTTATCTCCTTCATCTGATTTTGTATTTGAAGAAAGTGTCTCTTTCACAACGTCATTTGTTGAATCTTTGAACATCTCAGATACTGGTGTTGTAATCCTCTTCCTCTTTTTTGGTAGAGGTGTCAAAGAAGATGTGTATAATGATATGTCTTGCTTAGTAATAATTTTTCGCTCATTCTGTGGTGTAATTTTCTGTTCATTCTGAGAGATAATTTTTTCTAGTGGGTCAATAATAGGTTTGAATGTATCGCCCAATGTCTTCTCAACTTCTGCTTTCTCATACTTTAATAAGTTATATTTACGTTTGACAGCTTCTCGTGCTTTGACAAGTTGCTGAAGCGTATTTTTCTCTTTTGCTAAATCAGACATGTTTATGGTTCAACGTCTAATGATAAACTGATAGTGCTCTTTCCTAACGGGTTACATTTATAGCAAAACTGTCGAACCCTTTACGATAGCGACCATTATTGATTGGTTTATCCTTATCGATTACAACAAACCCATGTTCATCTTTCCAACAAACTGAACATAAATTTCTAAAATTCGTGTAAGGCATATCTGTATTTACATGATCATCATACACATGTTTCAAATTTACATCATCTTGTCGAAATAATACAAGTAAATTGACATTATCTCGAACGAGATGTTTCGGTACTTGAGCATATGACTGACAAAGGTAGAAACAATCTACATTTTTGTGACGTCCCATACAGAAGAAAGCTTTAACGTTGTCTTGCTTCTCGCAAGCTACATCATCAAATATCATCACTGAATTAGGTAATGCATTGTTTGGCGTTATTACTTCTTCATGCTCACTAAATGGAAAATATTGTATACCATCTATCTCTTCCAATAGTTCTTTGAGAAATTTATATTTCGGTTGATTGAGTGACTTTGAATACAGATAAACATTTTCAAATCTCAATCCATTTGGATGAGTTATGAGAGTCAACAAACTGTTTGTTTTACCACAATTTGACGGACCACAAAATACTGCTCTTATACTATCAGGAAGCAGGTCTCCATGTCTCTTAGTCTTTTTCTCTTCATCCACTATTCCATCAAAATTAATTACTGGAAGTTTTGTGGAGTGTTCGGCAAAATCCATGTTTGCTGCTCGCAATCTCGAACAAGACTGATGGTGAGAGTATAAATAGGGTTCATTTTATATCCTAGAATCCATTTGTATCTAGACTGTCGGAGAGTGATGATCGTCTACAGAAGGAAGCAAAAAAAGCAAGGTCGAGGACTGTTGAATAAAGTTATAGATAAACTTCCTCTCGAACTTCATATACCTGGCTATCAATTCTGCGGACCTGGGACAAAATTAGCTAAACGTTTAGCTCGTGGAGATCCCGGAATTAACCCATTGGACGCAGCTTGTAAGGAGCACGATATATCTTATTCACAGAATCGAGAAAATAACGAGGCTAGGAATCTTGCCGATAGAGTTCTTGCCAACAAAGCTTGGGAAAGAGTTTGTTCTGACGACGCAGGATTAGGTGAGAAGTCAGCAGCTTGGATAGTTACAAACGCGATGAAATTAAAAAGTAGATTTGGGATGGGTATCAAGAGGAAGTCTTGTAGGAAGAAAAGAGTTAGCAAGAAGAAGAGAGTAATTCGAAAGAAAAGAGTACTGAAAAGTCATATCGGTATGGGTATCAGGAAAAAGTTATCATCTGGGAGGAAGAAAAGAGTTTCTAGGAAACGAAAAACAGCCACATTGAGCAGTATCATCAAGGCTGCTTCAAAAACATTAATTCCTGGAAAAAGTGCAAAAGCAGCCATCAGTTCAGCTCTCAGAGGTGCTCGAGCAGCAATCAAGGAAGTAGGAGGTAAGAATCGTATAAAAATTCCACGAATTTTACCAGTTTCTTCGAAAATTGGTGGAATTCTACCTCTTCTTCCTATTTTTGCTGGTTTGAGTGCAACTGGTGCATTAGCGAGTGGAGCAGCAGGAATTGCAAAAGCAATCAATGAAGCTAAAATAGCCAAGCGTCAACTAGAAGAGAGTCAGAGACATAATAAGACTATGGAAGCTATTGCTCTAGGTAAAGGACTCTATTTGAAACCGTATAAAAAAGGTTATGGTTTATATTTGAAACCATACAAAGGCAGTGGTTTAAAAAAAAAAAGACCGATGTAAGTCTACCTGATAGAGCATTATCTAACTTCGATATATTGGAGTATGCTCGGAAAATGAAGATTCCAAATTTTCGAGGTGTATTCATGAGAAATGCTCTACCAGCGGATGGTCCACGATATAGAGAATCAGCAGTAGTAAATTTAGATGACGCGAGTGGGCCTGGAACTCACTGGGTAGCATATCGAAAGAGGGGGGCTGATGTTGTTTATTTCGATAGTTTTGGTGATCTACAACCTCCACTAGATCTGTTGCTTTACTTAGGTGTTAATCGAGTAAAGTATAATCCACAAAGATATCAAGACTTTGGGACTTATAACTGCGGCCATTTGTGTTTAGAATTTTTGAGTGGTAAGATAAAAGGTATATAAACAGCACTCAACACAACATTGCTTCATTATACTTTGAGTTGTCATGGAGTCAATAACTATAACATTATCTGATACTTCATCCATTCTTGAAGCGCAGTTTTTCCCATCAATTGAACTCTTGTCGGATAAAAAATACGTTCTTGGTTTAGTTGAATTCTTATCGTTCAATTCCATTCCAAATATTGACGAGCACAATAATAAATTCCACGTTGGAAAGAAAAAAATTATTATTCCACCAGGAAGTTATGAGATCCAAGATATTGAAAAATATTTACATAAGCAGCTTCTTGGAAGTGACATATCTTTGAGTTTGAAAGCTAATAATAATACACTCCGCAGTGAGATAAAGTGTAGCGAAAAGATCAACTTCGAATCTGAAAATACAATCGGGAATTTGTTAGGATTTACTCAACGCACATTAGAAGCTAATCAGACTCATCAGTCAGACTTGCCTGTGAAAATTCTTCAAATAAATTCGTTGAGAATTGAATGTAACATTACTGCTGGTGCATACGTAAATAGTCAGAGAGCACATACAATTCATGAATTCTTTCCTGCTGTAGAACCAGGATTCAAGATTATTGAAGTTCCATCGCCAGTTATTTACTTACCAATCAACGTAAACTACATAGATCACATTCAACTCAGGATAGTTGACCAGGACGGACGTTTAGTCAATTTTCGCGGAGAAACCATCACAATCAGATTGCATATAAAATCAGGTTGATAATGGGAATCGTTTATCACGGGCAAGGATATAAAAGCAGTGCATCATGTCAACCAAGCATCAGTCGTCCACAAGCTCTCAGAGCATTAACACGACAAAACCTTCAGTTTCTGAAAAGTCTCGGTTTCAAGGTCGCCGCTGGTGGAAAATAAATTGCATATTCTCGTGTTGTTTCAAAAAAGATGGAAGACATTCTAAACATTCAAACACCAATCACGTTTGATGAGAGTATCTCACACTATGAGGTACACGCTCATCAACCGTATACTGGATTGAACTTCAACAACAACGATGAGATACGCATAGCGATTCAGCATCAGGACTTGTGTCTCCTACCATCGAGAAGTTCGCTGCGTATTTGTGGACGATTATGTAAATCAAATGATACACCTTTGACACATACAAAGTTTGTCAATAATGGCATTTGTCATTTAATCGAAGAAATTCGGTATGAAATGAACGCTATAGAAATTGATCGATGCAAAAATGTTGGTCTAACCAGTCTCATGAAAGGATGTGTTTCCTTCAATCCTAGGCAAAACATTGAGAACGCTGGTTGGATAGGTGTTGATGAAAACAAAAGTTTCGTAAATGAACAAGGCTACTTCGATATTCTCATTCCACTTAGTATGATTTTTGGATTTGCTGAAGATTATCGAAAGATTGTAGTCAATACCAAACATGAGTTGGTGCTTCGAAGATCAAACACAAATTACAATTCTATCATACAAAGATCATACAAAGAGGCTAATGAAGATAAATGGGATGATGCAAAACTTTCCATAACAAAAATTGAGTGGCTCATGCCTTATGTGCTTCTTTCCAACGAGTATAAAATTCGTTTACTAGGTCAATTACAAAGAGGTAAGCCTGTTCCTATGAGTTTTCGCTCATGGGAGCTCCACGAATACCCAACTCTTCCCGCTGCAAGAAATCATGTCTGGACAGTAAAAACTTCGAATCAGTTGGAAAAACCACGCTTCATTATTCTCGGTTTTCAAACCATGAAGAAAAATTATAGAGATACTGATGCCAGTCACTTTGATCATTGTCAAATTAGAAATGTGAAGTTGTTCCTCAATTCTCAGTACTATCCATACGGTAGTCTCAATTTAGACATTAATCAAAATCAATATTCCATTCTCTACGATATGTACACAAATTTCCAGAATTCATATTACGGTAAAGATTCAGAACCTCTTTTGAGCAGGCAGGACTTTATCTCGAAAATACCGTTGATTGTTATCGATTGTTCAAAACAAAACGAATCTCTCAAGAACGCTCCAGTCGATGTGCGCTTAGAATTTGAAGCTAAAGAAAATTTCCCCGAAAACACCGCCGCTTATTGTCTAATTATTCATGATCGAATCGTTGAATATAACCCAATAAGTGGGGATGTGAGGAAAGTTATATAAATGATCTAGTTTACACTCTCAACACTCATTCTCTCTTAAGATGGCGTACGTTGTGGATATGCAAGGCTTTAAGCAGCCAGGCAACGATTATGTTCTCAAAGAGTTGGCTATTCTTTCACTCAGTGGAAATACTGAACCTATCGTATTCCTATTCAAAGCACCGTTTTCTTGGAAACGTCTCACTGACAAATACAAGAGATATAATACTTGGCTTCAACATCATCATCATGGAATACCCTGGACTGCTGGTGATCGAGAATACAACACGATAGGAGCAATCCTCCGAGAACAATTACATGACGCTGAAAAAATATATGTATCAGGCTCGATACAAAAGAAATGGTTGGAGCGCTTTAGATTCAATGTTCACGACCTTGCAGAAATGGGCTATCCCCCATTGGATAGGATTAAACTTGCCACAGTCTGCCCTCATCACAACGGAGCATACAAGGCCTGTTGCGCTCATCACAATGTTAGACTTTTCAAAGAATTCATCAAAATATCAGAACTTTCATTTCCCGAATCTATGGATTGCTCATAATCAATCATTTTAAGTAGGCGCAGGAGTTCTCATGCACTATCGTTAGGACTAAGTAGATACTAATGCATTCAAATCCATCAAAATTCATCATGGATGGGGTTTCCATGCATGCGGATTCTAATGCAGTGCATTAGAACACGTTGCAGATTCTAATGCAGATATAGATTTAAGTAGACAATAATGCATTCAAATCCACCAGAATTCACCGTGTATGTGGTTTCCGTGCACAGTCAAACTTGCTATGGGGGTTCTAATGCATGGGGGTTCTAATGCAAGCAGATTCTAATGCAGTGCATTAGAACCCCCAGGGGGTTCTAATGCACTGCATTAGAATCCGCTTGCATTAGAACCCCCATGCATTAGAACCCCCATAGCTATACTACTAGCTCTCATTGAATAATGCTATCCCACTCATTTTGAATACTGCGAACTGGGGTTACTTCAGATTCAGGCGGTAACTTTGGACAATACGTTCGGCAATTTATTGAACTTTAAAATTGCTTCAATTTTGAAAAACCGCTGCCAAGTGCCTCAGCAGTATGCTTTCTCAAAGTATTGCAATTGAGCCTTAACTTGAAAATAAACAACGGATGTTGCTGAACACCGAACTTGGTTCACATTTTCCGGAGACCGACCTGTGTGCAAAATTTCAGGACGATCGGACCAATCCTTCGAAAGTTATCGTATGACTAAAAAAATGCACGTACGTACGTACGTACGTACATACAGACATTTATGAATTTCCATGTTTTTCGACCCGTAGAACACGAAAATCGAGGTCCCGGAGTCTGATTCGATGGTTCGATTTTTACCCCATTACAAAGCTTTCTCTTTGAGAAAGCAAAAAGGACCTCGCCCAAAAGTGCAACGGGTGTCTCACGAGCAGTGTCTGTAGCTCAGCTGTTCCGCATCTCCGGAAAACAATCAACTGACAGACAAAAAAAAAGAATCGAATGTCGCTTTTTCACGAGCACGGGCGCCCGTCTTATCGCAATTGGTATCAAAGGAGAAAATAACAGGCATGGAGTGCTCGGGGAGTAATGCGTCGCGAGTGAAAAAAACCAACGAAGAAGAGGAGCAGATTCGCCACTTGCGTGAAATGCGCGACAGATTTGATGACTATTGGTGGCAGCCGCGTCGCAATGTTCTAGATATGTATGATTTAAGATATCTGTTCGAGGACGAAGAAATCCAAATTGAATTAGAATGCCTTCGGGAAGCGAACGACTTTTGGTTGGCAATAAGAATTACAATTTTGAAAATTACTAGGGGGGTACCCCCCTGCTCGCTTCGCTCGCCAACCCCCCGTGTGTTCTTTAGAAATCAATAATTTCAATAATAAGTGTAGTAATAATTAAAAGAAAATTACATTCAAAACAATAAAACTTTAAACTTGAACTTTCGATTTTATTCGATTGAAAAGAATACTGAATGAACGATTCGAATCAAAATAAAAGATTAATGTCAGCTATATTCATGTTAAACGTTTGTTTTTGCTTTCTCAAAGAGAAAGCTTTGTGATGGGGCAAAAATCGACCCACCGAATCAGACCTCGGGACCTCGATTTTCGTAATCTACGGGTCGAAAAACATGGAAATCCGAAAGTGTATGTATGTGTGTATATATGTATGTATGTATGCATGTGTGTAACGTTTTTTTTCGTCTACGATCACTCTCGAAGAAATGGTCCGATCTTCTTGAAATTTTGCACAGGTTAGTCGCGGCAAAATCTCGGCCGAGTTCAATTTTCAGCAAAATCCGTTGTTTATTTCTCTAGCAACCGTTGCTAAGGTGTAAAATTTTTCGTTTCTTTTGTCTAGGATAACTTTCGAAGAAATCGTCCGATCTTGCTGAAACCGTTCCTAACGTGTTTTCTCACAAATCCTTATGAGTGCTCATTGGAGCAAGCCGGAAAATCAGTTTTAAGTCACACTCGATGGCCAAGGACACTGAATTGTTCTATTTTCTTCATAGCAACCGTTGTTTACTTCCCTAGCAACCGTTCTGAAGGTTGGAAACTAATAATTTAAGACCTATTTCCATTATTTTTGACGGCAAAGAACAAAATCTTCCCAATTAGCTCCTTAGCAACCGTTGTTCACCGCCCTAGCAACCGTTGCTAACGGGGAAAAAAATTGATGTAAGTTTCGTTTCCAGTATTTTCAACGTACTATAGAGAAGATTGGGAAAATTTGGTGTCTTTTGCCGTCGAAAATGATCAAAATGAGTCTTCAAGTGTGCTAAATACGGACTTAAGGGCAGTGCGGATCGATTTTGACCGCCATTTAACCGTATGACAGTCACAAGATGAACTGATCGAAAAATTATGCAGGTCCAAATGTCTCGCATCGTGTAGAACCTAGAACAGTTTGCTTTGTTGCATTTGATCAAATAATAAGAGAGCCCGGTCAGACATCAACACTCGCAACATAGTTTGGTCAATTGAAAAAAAACGACACTTTACACAGTCACAAAGATACGAATTGAATTGATTAAATAATTTTTTTGTAATTTTTGAAAAATAGATGATAGTATCTACGCTAGTGGAAAGGTGAAAATACAGGTTTGGGACGCGTTTGTGGGTGATGTTGAAGCCTCTTTGAGAAAGCATACTGCTAAGGCACTTGGCAGCGGTTTTCAGATTAATAGTGGGTTTAACTTTAGGTTAATAGTGATATGTGCTAGAGCATCATATTTTTTGGTTTGGGTATTCCGCGTGTTCCATTTCAGATTTTCAGCAGCAGATTTTGAGTAAGATTGCAATGGTTGCTAGACACGTAAACAATAGTTGCTATGGGTAAAATGGAGATTTTGTATCCTGTGCAGTTGAAAATACTGGAAACGAAACTTACGTGAATTTTTCTTTCCCTTAGCAACGGTTGCTAGGGCGGTAAACAACGGTTACTGAAAAGCTAATTGGGAAGATTTTGTGTCCTTTGCCGTAGAGAATAATGGAAATAGGTCATAAATTAATAATTTCCAACCTTCGTAATGGTTGCTAGGGAGGTAAAAAACGATTGCTATGGAACAAATATAATAATTTAGTGCCTCTGGCCATCGAGTGTGACTTAAAACTGTTTTTCCAGCTTCCAAAACAACGGTTGCTAGGGATGTAAATAAACGGTAATTTCGACGAATAAGTGGATTTATATTGGAAAAAACTTGTTCAAAATAATATTTAGTCCTTTCCTTCTACTGCAGCAACGGTTTCTAGACACGTAAACAATGTTTGCTATGGGTAAAACGGAGTGTTTGTATCCTGTGCAGTTGAAAACACTGGAAACGAAACTTACTTTTTCTTTCCCTTGGCAACGGTTGCTAGGGCGTTTAACAACGGTTACTGAGGAGCTAAGTGGGAAAATTTTGTGTCCTTTGCAATCGAAAATTATGGACATGGGTCATAGATTCATCATTTCCAACCTTCGCAATGGTTGCTAGGGAGGTAAACAACGGTTGCTATGGAGCAAATATAACAATTCAGTTTTCTTGGTCATCGAGTGTAACTTAAAATTGAGTTTCCAACTTTCGAAGCAACGGTTGCTAAGGATATCAACAGTGGTTGCTATGGGAAATATCTCATCGATTCTCTTCGATTCTCATTGAAGGGTGAAAAAAGAGGTGAAAAAAGGGGTGAAAAAAGAGGTGGAAAAAAGGTGGAAAAAAGGGTGGAAAAAAGGGGTGGAAAGAGGGATAAAAAAAGGGTGAAAAAAGGGGGGTGAAAAAAAGAGAGAGGAAAAAGAGGTGAAAAAAACCGCTGCCAAGTGCCTCAGCAGTATGCTTTCTCAAAGTATTGCAATTGAACCTCAATTTGCATTAATCACCACTCTTTGAGAAAGCAAAATGAACCTCTAACTTATTTCCTCCACTCCATAGTAACGGTTGCTATGGTAAATATCCGAGCTTCGGTGTTCTTACTTCTTAGTCGTCAACAGTTCCGAAAATGGACCTCTAACTGACTTTTCCCACTCCATAGTAACGGTTGCTAAGGACGTAAACAACGGTTGCTATGGTGAATATCGGAGCTTCGACGTTATTACTTCTTAGTCATCAACAGTTCCGAAAATGGACCTCCAACTGACTTTTCCCACTCCATAGTAACGGTTGCTAAGGACGTAAACAATGGTTGCTATGGTAAATGTCGGACCTTCGATGTTCTTATTTCTTAGTCATCAACAGTTCCGAAAATGGACCTCCAACAGACTTTTCCCACTCCATAGTAACGGTTGCTAAGGACGTAAACAATGGTTGCTATGGTAAATGTCGGAGCTTCGACGTTATTACTTCTTAGTCATCAACAGTTCCGAAAATGGACCTCCAACTGACTTTTCCCACTCCATAGTAACGGTTGCTAAGGACGTAAACAATGGTTGCTATGGTAAATGTCGGAGCTTCGATGTTCTTACTTCTTAGTCATCAACAGTTCCAAAAATGAACCTCCAACTGACTTTTCCCATTCCCTAGTTACGGTTGCAAGGGATATAAACAACGGTTGCTAAAGACATCAACAATGGTTTCTACGGGAAATCTCTCTTTGATTCTTATAGAATCCCATAAATATACGAACCCAAATGATCATTTATCATGAATTATATGGGAACTTATCAAAAACACGATAGCAACGGTTGCCATGGAAATAAACAACGGATGCTGCTAAACACGTTTACATCTTTCGGAGACCGACCTGTGTGCAAAATTTCAGGACGATCGGACTATTCCTTCCAAAGTCATCGTACGACAAAAAAAAAGTCAGTCTGAAGCTGAATTTTGTATCTCCATAGCAACGGTTGCTAGGAGAATAAACAATGGTTGTTCCAAAATGAATGTCTTATCGATTCTCATCGATCGTCGAAAAAATTGGAGACCCATCGTGCATTGATGATGATTTTTGGAGCTTTTATCAAAAACACGTTAGCAACGGTTGCTAGAGAAATAAACAATGGAATTGGCTGAAAATTGAACTCGACCGAGATTTTGCGGCGACTAACCTGTGTGCAAAATTTCAGGACGATCGGACAATTCCTTCGAGAGTTATCGTACGACAAAAAAGTGCACGTACGTACGTACGTGCACTTTTTTCGAGGTCCCGAAGTCCGATTCGGTGGGTCGATTTTTACCCCGTTACAAAGCTTTCTCTTTGAGAAAGCAAAAGGTGAAAAAATGGGTGGAAAAAGAGGGTGAAAAATGGGGTGAAAAAAAGGTGAAAAAAAGGGTGGAAAAAGAGAGTGAAAAAAGGTGAAAAAATGGGTGGAAAAAGAGGGTGAAAAATGGGGTGAAAAAAAGGTGAAAAAATGGGTGGAAAAAGAGGGTAAAAAATCGATTCTCTTCGATTCTCATTGATTCTAGGGCGTTTAACAACGGTTACTGAGGAGCTAAGTGGGAAGAGTTTGTGTCAATTGCAATCGAAAATTATGGACATGGGTCATAGATTGATCATTTCCAACCTTCGCAATGGTTGCTAAGGAGATAAACAACGGTTGCTATGGAGCAAATATAACAATTCGATTTTCTTGGTCATTGAGTGTAACTTAAAATTGATTTTCAAACTTTCGAAGCAACGGTTGCTAAGAATATCAACAGTGGTTGCTATGGGAAATGTCTCATCGATTCTCTTCGATTCTCATTGATTCAACTCTCATAGTCCCAATGAGCACTAATGAAGATTCGTGAGATAACACGTTAGGGACGGTTGCTAGGCAAATAAACAACGGATTTTATTGAACTCGGCCTAGATTTTGCCACGACTAACCTATGTGCAAAATTTCCAGGAGATCGGACCATTACATATTTATTGGAAATAGATAATTTATTCGAAGACGCGGGTGGAGAATGGGTGAAAAAAAAGATGGAAAAAAGGGTGAAAAAAAAGTGAAAAAATGGGTGGAAAAAGAGGGTGAAAAATGGGGTGAAAAGAGGGTGGAAAAAGGGTGAAAAATGGGGGGCAACTTGGGGGAGCAACTTGGGGGAGCAACTTGGGGGAGCAACTTGGGGGAGCAACTTGGGGGAGCAACTTGGGGGAGCAACTTGGGGGAGCAACTTGGGGGAGCAACTTGGGGGAGCAACTTGGGGGCGCAACTTGGGGGAGCAACTTGGGGGAGCAAACTTGGGGGACAGAATTTCCCACGGCGGCGGCGGCGGCGGCGGCGGTCTGGCTTTTAATATAGAGAGATATAATTTATATTTTCTTCTCTATCTGCTCACAAACCTACAGGACAATATTGTTTTGGTTGATTTTTGCGATATTCCAAGAGCATCAAATTTCACAAAGTTTGCAACACCGAAAACTTTACTTCGCTAAATCTCCGTTCCACGTTCAGCTTACTATTGATATTACGGGTATATATCTTTACAGTGATAAAATTAAAATGATACAATGATGAGTCTGACAGTTCTTATTTTCCATTATTTCAGTGAATATATTGTTCAGTATTATTATATTATGTACCTATAATATAATACTACGTTACTATATCGTCGCCTGGGGGGGAAAAAGCAACGATCTCAGAAACGCGCTAAAGAAAGATCTATTTCGATTTAAGCGAAATAAAAAGATCTATTTCAAATTGAGCGAAATAAAAAGATCTATCTCAAATCGAGCGGAATAAAAAGATCTATTCCGAATCGAGCAGTATAGAAAGATCGTTTTCAAATCGACTTTTAAAGAAAGATCTAACTCAGATTTTACATTATAGAAAAATCTATCTCAGGTTTAATTTTATTTTGCGGCGTTTTTTCGAGTTCGGAGTTGATGCGGTACGCGCGCACTTGAGTGCGATTGCTTATGTGCGTGTGTGTGTATGTAAATATGTGTGTATGTGTGTGTGTGTAAGGACACATCTGAATGCAATATGCCAAGTTAACTATTTACGTTAAACAGTTTTTGCCTCGATGGTTTCTCGTAGAAATTTGTATACATGTGTTTTTGAGGTCGGTGATAACGAATCCCGCCTCAAATTTTGAAAATTCAAATTAGAGCCTCTAAGATTACCTGACAAAATTTTGGAAAAAAATTGAATTTTTTTAAAAATCGGTATTCATGGGTATTTGAGGTCGCTGATTACGAATCCGACCTCAGATTTTGAAAATTCCAATTAGAGCCTTTTAGATAATTTGTCAAAAATTTGGAAAAAAACTGAATTTTGTTGAAAATTGGTATGCATGGGTTTTTTAGGTCGCTGATCACGAATCCGGCCTCAAATTTTGAAAATTCAAATTAGAGCTTCTAAGATTGCAGGCCAAAAATTTGGAAAAAAATTGAATTTATTTGAAAATTGGTATACATGAGTTTTTCAGGTCACTGATTACGAATCTGGCCTCAGACTGAAATCAGCCTCAACCTTGAGCACGTAGATACGAGAGTTATATTAAATGTATAACCAACATAATGTTTTCAACAATTTGAATTGCGATTTTCAACACAATTCAGTTTTTTTCCAAATTTTTGACAAGTGATCTAAGAGGCTCTAATTTGAATTTTCAAAATCTGAGGCCGGATTCGTGATCAGCGACCTCAACAACCCATGTATACCAATTTCCAACAAAGTCCAATTTTTCCAAATATCAAGTGATCTTAGAGGCTCTAATTTGAATTTTCAAAATTTGAGGCGGGATTCGTTATCACCGACCTCAAAAACACATGTATACAAATTTCTACGAGAAACCATCGAGGCAAAAACTGTTTAACGTAAATAGTTAACTTGGCATATTGCATTCAGATGTGTCCTTACACACACACATACACACATATTTACATACACACACACGCACATAAGCAATCGCACTCAAGTGCGCGCGTACCGCATCAACTCTGAACTCGAAAAAATGCCGCAAAATAAAATTAAACCTGAGATAGATTTTTCTATAATGTAAAATCTGAGTTAGATCTTTCTTTAAAAGTCGATTTGAAAACGATCTTTCTATACTGCTCGATTCGGATTAGATCTTTTTATTCCGCTCGATTCGAGATAGATCTTTTTACTCCGCCTGATTCGAGATAGATCTTTTTATTTCGCTCAATTTGAAATAGATCTTATTATTTCGCTTAAATCGAAATAAATCTTTCTTTAGCGCGTTTCTGAGATCGTTGCTTTTTCCCCCCAGGCGACGATATACTGTACTAGCATCCCCCGTCGCGGCTTCGCCCGCTCTCCGAATTTATAGAATTCGAATGATAATTATTAACTGTGCATAGGAATAAAATCGTAACATTCAAGTGTTTAAAGTTTCAAATCCCTAAAGTACTCCAGAATAAACAACTGTTTTAGTTTTAGAATTGGTTTTCCGATTTGCCTATCCTAAAAAGTCCAACATACAACTACTATACCCGTGTGAAAAACAATCTGAGCGTAATTCAATTCCGATATATTTGAATGTCTGACCTTGAACCTTGTTTATTGTAGCAAAAGAAACCGCGTGAACAGCTGCAGGTACAGCGGTTCGGCACCTATAGTGGTCAAAGAGAGAAGCCGGAGTTTCCAATTATGGCATATTTCAACCGTTAAAAATAATTCCTTAAAAATATATATGCGAGTTCGATTATTTAGATAATCGATTACATCGCTATAGTATCGGGAGTCACAAGAGGACGACCAATTTAAAGTTTTCGATAAGAGAATCGAGGACTCCAACACTCATTGCCTTATACTTATAGGCCAGACCGCGCCATTTCAGCCGCGTCAACGGCTAAAACAGCGTCTCGCCACCTAGCGGCCAAAGAGAGAAGCCGGAGCTGATTTGCATGTTATTTCTACATTTTGCATAGAAACGTTCCTAATTAATTAATGCATAATCTTAATAGCCTATGACACTTCAGGGTACAGTAAAGCTACTGTCAAAATTTGGAGGCGATTGGTTCAGTAGCTTTAGAGATTTTTTCGAACATACAAACAAACGTTTCTTCTTTATATAATAGTAAGAAGATTATATTGTAGCAAGGGATTATTGTATAACGTTGTCCAAAACAGCCCCATCAGAGAGGAGGGGAGCAGGACTCCAAGACAGATGTTTCTGAAATGAAGTGTAGATACAATGATTGAGGGTGAATCCAATGGGATACGGAGAACAAAAATGAAAACTCCAAATCTTAATTTTGGTGACGATTCGCAAGTTATAGTTTATCAGCTAAGAACGAAAATCCAAAATGAATGACAAAAGTAGTGTAAAAGATATAGGCAAAATTCCTAATCATATCTCACTGTAGTTATTTAAATTTACGACGATTCATATTATGATATTCGGAAGTGAAAGCAACGACTTCCACGGCCACTGTCGAATATTATATCGACGTGTCTTACGAAGAAAGACACATCTCAAACTGTCCGCGAAGAAAGACACATCTCAATTTGTCCGCGAAGAAAGACACAACTCGCAATCTAGCTACGAAAAAAGACACAACTCGCAATCTAGCCGCGAAGAAAGACACAACTCGCAATCTAGCCACGAAGAAAGACACAACTCGTGTCTGTCTGCGGAAAAGACAGTTGGTGCACATCCCACAATTTTCCGAGGTAAAAAAATATATGGAATGAAAGCTTAGAATGAGTAGGTTATACTTGACAAAAAAAACAAGCCTTTTCTACAGTTTAAACTCTTTTTTCGTTAATATTCGCGGGAGATTAATTCCGACATTTGTCTTTCTTCGTGGACAGATTGCGAGTTGTGTCTTTCTTCGTGGCTAGATTGCGAGTTGTGTCTTTCTTCGCGGACAGATTCAGTTATGTGTCTTTCTTCGCAAGACACGTCGATATACTGAGGAACTGGCGCCAACAGCCGTTGTCTTACGTACCACTAACAACGTTGGTAAGTTTATTTTGAAGAATGATATATTGTGAAAATTGTTTGCAGTCCAAAATAACATTCGATAGGATATGATGATTGCAGGATACGATTATAGCAACATTCTAATGGTCTAACCAGTTTTTGTAAATGCGAATGAGCCAATTTCTGGCTGATTCGCACTTATAAAATTTCAGGCAGGAGAAGAAATGTAGGTAGCGCAACCGACACTATTGTTTCATGATTGAAAGTACTTGATGACGTTTTGTTTATCTACCGCGAGCGTTTCGCTTTTTCGAACAGCGACAGTTTTGCGCCGACGCGCTAAATGAGATTGACCAAAATGACTTGCGTGTGTGTGTGTGTGTGTGTGTGTGTGTGTGTGTGTGTGTGTTGTGGATGTGTGGATGTGTTTAATCGCTTGTCACTCGCATAGCTCGCAGTAAGCATTTTCGTCAGCGATAGATTGATTTTTACCGCTCCCTACCTATTTCCTCGCCATCGGTCTGAATTAATAATAAGCAAAACTCGTTCATTCTTTTTAACGACTTCTTCATATTATGAAATGTTAGTGACTGTTCCGTGCGGTCAACTGTTGTCATTTAGTCGTGATATTCTATACATCATTTTCCCCCCAAGTTTCATCAAATCTCGTTATCCATATGAATTGTCCTGTCGGCTATACGCGTGCAAAGTATTCACCCGAACGGGACTGAGAGAACGTCGCAGTCGCGCGTGAAGCATCGAATATCAAACGTGATGTGTTCGTAGGCTCGCTCCCAATAACAATGCTCAGCTCGAACTATTGGTAATCATCAAAATCGAGAACGAGTGGCTGGAACTCGCGAGAGCCCGGACGTGGTTATTCACCGGGTCTGATTCGATTATTATCCGGGAGGCGGAGCCGCCGCGCGCCACACGTATGACGAAATCACCGAGGTACATCCACGCGGTGTTCGCGCTATTGCGAATTCGCGATTCGCTATTGTGCGGCTTGTGAAGCCAGCCGCAAAGTGGGATTAGAATGTTGCTTTACGCTCCGCCAATTGCGGATATCAAATCAATAAGCGCCAATGTTCTCGTCTTTGATTGAATGAATACTATACAATTATTGATTGGTCAATCCAATGTTTATGCGCGCGTCAAAGTTATTGGACCGATGACGAATTGTAGATCAATAACACCCAACGCGTATATATACCCCCGTGATTTTCATTAGTGACAAGAGAATTTATCCGTCTGCCGGTCGCGGCCCCCTAAATTGGAACTCGCCTTATCGAGGTGCTGGCTGCAATTATACAGTATATATGTATGTGTATATATATATATATATATATATATATATATATACCGGGGCGTAGAGCAAGAGAGAGATAGGGAGAGAAAGGCGCGAAATAACCTGTCGCTTCTCTCGACGCGTCTCGTTTTCTTTTGCCGCGCTCGCGATAAATTGGAGCCTGCCCACCGCAATGCGACGCGGCTCGAACTTTAATTCGGCCCGTACGGCAGCTCGTTCGAGCGTGGCCCGATACTCCCGCGGAGCAGCCAGTCCCGAATCCGTGATTGCACGTGCCCAACGGCTATAGCTACTCTCTCCCACATTTTCCCAACATGATAAATGGACCAACTTTGATCGGGCTAATCTCGATTGGCTATATTCGTTCCACCATGAATAATTAAACTGTCTCGCCGGATGCGAGTCTCCCTTTTTTTCGTTTTCAGTCGTTCGAATGTTCTCCCGTATGCGCCAAGTATACACGAGTTAGTGTATTGCCGTCTCAATGGGAGAAAGCCGCGCGACGGGGCAAGAATCGAACCGTCGAATCGAACTTCGGGGTCTTCGTGAAACGCCATTTTTCGAACCCGATAACTCGGAGGAGGAGTGCTCCGATCTTCCTGATGTTTTGAACACCAGATGTTATTGGCAAGGTGTGAGAATCAAGTTTGTTTTCAGGACAAACGACACAGAATCTTTGCAATTTCCTGTAGCAACCGCTGTTTGCATCTCTAGTAACTATTGATGAGGGAGAAAACTATATAGTTATGGTGGTTTTTGAACTTATGCAAATGAAATGAAATCAAAATTATCATTCATCGATCAATTGAAATTCTTTCAGAAGATCAGAAATATCTCACATAATCTTTTTTTTTACCCATAAAGCCTCTTGGAGAAAGCATACTCTGCCTATGAACTTGGCAGCGGTTGTTTCTTCCTTTTTTTTCTTCTTTGAAAAGGAAGGAAGACCAAATAGGTATATACGTATTGGAAATGGCGGATGCTCAAATCTCTCTTAACTCTCGTCGATATCTAGTCGTGCGACATGAAAATGTCTTGACATTCATGAGCAGATCACCCAGTGATTCCACGAGGCTTGGGCTAAACCCCACGGGATGCAGCTTCGCCGCTGTTACCGCGCGTTGCTCAACTAATCCCTGACGGACGGCCACTGATCCCCAGAGCTCTGATCCTCCGCTGCTATACCCTATACCGCAACTCTTATGCCCTTCCTCCTCATTCCGTACCTCTGTGTTCTTATGGCTGATTTCCGAAGTAATTTTTTGAGGTATTCGAAGTTATGTAAGTACAGGACGTAAGAACTTTTTGTATATAGTTTTTTTCTGTCTCCAGTCATCTAGCGCTACTTTTCCCCCTTTTTTTCCTAGGAAAAAAAAGCCTGTTATCGTCCACTAGACATGTACAGGTACTTTCCCCCTTCAAATGTGTTATTGAATGGTTCTGAACGGATGATTTTTTCTAAGCTCGTCTTAAAATCCCATTTATTTTTGATACGAAATATCTCTTAAAGGATCAGTCAGATAATCTTGAAATTTTGCATCCAAGTCTGTAATGGTAAGATAAGGATCAAGTTCAGTAGCAGCCGTTGCTGAGATGTGGAGAAAGGAGTAATTTCCAGAACTTTCGATAGGGAAGGACACAGAGTATTCATCATTTCCCGTCGTAACCATTGTTCACTTGTCTAGCAAACGTTGCTTGTTTACTTTGAGAAAGCTGACTGCTAATCAGCAGTGGTTCTTCAGGTGGATCTAACAGGATCTAAAAGACGGAATACACATTTCAGAATGAATACTAATCGTTCATCCCTGTAATGGTAGTCTTGCATAAAAATGAAAACTATAAAAATATATTGATTATTATAAAAAGTAACTGCAGATTAAACTGGAAGCTATGGGTGGCATGGATGTATTTTCTTTGCTATCTCATCAGATCAAAGAAGCTTCTGAACTTTTTATTCTCGCTGAATAACAAATTATTACTTTAATCACTCTCTAAATTCTTTCATTAATATGAAAGAAAATTGATAAAAGAAGAAAATACGAGAAGAGAAATGTTTGTTTTCGTAGATAAAAAAGTTGTCTCTCGAGCTAAAAGAAAAACACGTGAGTAACGTTTGTTTTTCCAATAATCATAGTTTAAGATGACAGCAAGATTAAATGTATAATAAAATATATTTTTGATTTAAATGATTAGGCTCACAACTGATGGCATTGGGACTGTTCGATACGGATGTGTATCGATAGGGTCGAATGAAGATTCACGAAGTTGAATGCTTCGAAATTTCCGCGATTGGGGTAATTTAAAAAGAGCAAACGAGTGGGCAGGAACGCGAACGTAATAAACATTTATAAACACTGTTGCCGGTTCGAGGCCAGCTAAATTATTCAATCTCTCGGCTATATACCGTTGAATTTGAGTCAATGCGGGAGAAGAGTTGTCGATTATTCATGAGGATAAAACCTCAAATAATCCGCATGATTATTGCCGACAATCCGCACAAGCGCGCGCTCGCGTTACGTGGCTCTGCGCCGCGGTCAGATAAATATTTCAACGTTACCGGGTTGGCTGCGATAAATCAGAGCACACCTGGGAATCGATGCGTCCCAATACTAATTAATTGTTTGCGACAAGGGCGCGAGTGCCGCTCGCAATATTATCGCTCTCGGCCCACTAAGTGGATATAATTCAATATTCATCATGGATTTGGGTGACGTCGCTTTTTCGGAATACACTTGCCGATCGGGAGCGAGACCACTTGTACCTCTCGAGCCTAGTAGAACCTGTGTATTTGTTTATATTTCTGAGTTCATCTTTGTGGTCGTGCGGCTGATTGAAATCTGTTAATTAGCCCAAATATTGCGCATACTACTATTGTTCAAACAAGTTCGATTTTATCCACGAGTCGATCGTGAGAGTGACTTACTAGGAGACCACTTGGGATGTGGGTCACCAATCTTGACCAAAATTTTTTTGGTGTTTACTTATGGCAAGAATAGAGTGTATCCAAAGTTTTAGGGTCCAACGCTCCCAAACATGAAATATATGAAAAAATCAACGCTAATCGACTTTTCACTCTGTGCTTGGATACTGAAGCAATAACAATATGTGTGTGTTATAGTATGATTTTGGTCGGCACATGTTCAGAATTGAAGTTTCCATGAATAAAAATCAAGTCTGTCACTGAATTGTTGTCTTATGATACTACATTTGTGGTCTTTGTGCTTATATACATGTTGTTATTGCTTCAGTGTCCAAGCACAGCATGAAAAGTCGATTAGCGTTGATTTTTTTCACATATTTCATGTTTCACTCTATGTGAGTAGGACATGGAATTCAGATTTGTTGAGTATACACGTTATTTACTCCTTTTATATGTTATTCAGGATAAAATGTGATGTAGTGTTCAGTGAGAACAATGAAAGTGTAGTGCAGTGAGGAAAATACGTCTCAGATGACATATTGTCATTTGGGACGAGACCAGCGTTTTTAACTAAAATACATAAATTAATATCTTGGAAGTTTGGGAGCGTTGGACCCTAAAACTTTGGATACACTCTATTCTTGCCACAAGTAAACACCAAAAAAATTTTGGTCAAGATTGGTGACCCACATCCCAAGTGGTCTCCTAGTTAGTATACGGGTCTTCTTACGAGTCAGCAAGCGAAGCGCGCAGGAAAATAATTCTTTGCGCTCACGCATCGTAATATTTCGTATGATGGCCCAACGCACACGTGTGTGTATTTTTTCCGAGATTAATATTTCATTTCATGATTTTCAAACGGGATTTACATATTTTCAAATGGATTACAGGCTCATTTTATTTTGCAGAGTTTCTCTCGGGAAAATACACAGTTGTTTCGTCAGTTCGGTGTATCATCTTTAATACATCGGCCATGTGATATTAGCTGTCATCCAGCTCTGAAAAGATCCGCGTGCCCGCATCCCTTCCGTAAAGACTGCACAAGTAGGTATGAATTTTAAATTATCAATCTCACGCCGCTTGGCAAAGGCGGCTACAATTTTTGTCTGCTTTCTTTTGAACCCGAAATTTTCACTTGTCCATCTTTCTTGCATTAAGAATCTACTCGTGCGAGATCTCTTTTCTGTTTCACCTCGATCTCGAGAATGATTCAATGCTCACAGTCATATAAAATGTAAGAGCTTTATAGAACGAAGCAACAGGAACTTAGAACCAAGACGTTCTGAGTGATATATGAGTCAATGACTTGATGGTCATTTAGTGTCGCGTGCTGGAATAAAGTCTAATCGAATTTGGTGGAAATGTACAGGAATTGTTGACATCAGAGGATCAAACTTAGTTTTTAATGAACAGGTTGACATACATTGAATCACGCTGATAATAAATAGGGAAACTCTGCGCTAACTTTAATAGTGAAATTCCAGCACGTGTCTAGGGAAGTTGAGGCCAACATAGAAACGCAGTAATCAACACGTGAAAGAATTTGTGCGAGGAATGCGCCGTAAAATTGACAAAGTCTCCTTTATTTAGCCGCCAAAATGATTATCATTCTGTGAACTAACAACGAGAAGGGAATTATTTGCAGAAGCATGTAGGGATGTCCTTATAATTCCCAATATAATACCGGTAAACATCGCGAGAGTTCACGAAACAGCGAACTTTATAATAAACAGAATTGTTATGGACATGTGGGATATTCCATATTTTGTTTATCGATTTGACAAAAATGAAAGAAGAACCAGAAAGTTGAAATATTGTCTATATTGTGAGAAATGGCGACGTCATGGGTGCATTTGTGCTAGCTGATGATGTCACGGCGGATTTTCAACCCGAACTGTATTTCCTGTCATTCTCGTCAAACCGATAAACAAAAAAATACGAGTCGATTTTTTTTAAAAGCTTAATGAAAACATCCAAACAGAATTGGTTTCGTGCAAGACACGGATACGAGGATTATTGATGAGACGAAACGTCCCTGCTGGATTCATCGAATGGCCCAAGGGTTTTGGGTATCTTGTAAACACTTGGTAAATATTGCAGTACTTAGTATCGATTTTACTCGATTGAAGTATAAGAAAAGCCAAATTTCTGCTAGCTTCGGTAATTTCCGTACATAATTTCCAATCCTCACATGTAAGAAATAAGGTCTTCATAGCCGACGTGACTCGAGGGATGGTTCATGGTAATCACGCAGCTGCGTATCATCGACGCATTATACTCGATCTCGCATCAGCAGTGCAGAGGCAACGACGACGACAACGGCGACTTATCGGGGTTGTATTGTCTGCTGCGACCGGCCGAGAGGGCAGTTGCGCCGCGGCAAATTGGCTCAGTCGCGCTGTAAATAAATACAACTTTATGTATCGGAGCCGTTGTCGCGGGCGTTATGCGCCCAACCACCCGGAATATGAGACCAGTCAACGAATATACATTCCGGCGTTATTGACTTTTGCACGACTTGTCCCTTTTTTTCTCGCCATACTCGGATGGCTTTGTGCTTGCCACTCGAAACTATAACCATAATGATAACAGTTACGCGAGCGAGACGTGCTTCCGGATACGTATGTACGTAGCATGGGAACTCTGTGATGCAGTCGTGCCGATCCAACGCGGTAATACCACACGCAGTCAAAGGGTAGTGGCAAGGGTGCAGTCTTCGCTCGATTAGCTTCTGTATATGATTGCAGTGCGCGCGCTTCCTTGGAACGACCTGTGCGTACAAGCCGCGACTCAATCGATAGTTCGCAATCGAATCGTTACCTTCGACACCCACATAAATATATGCTGATATTCCTCAAAATATGCTTTCAGTTAGTACCAGCTAGCTATAATTAATTTATAGTAGATTTACGTGTCAAGAATATTATTATCTTCAATATAAGAAAAAAATTGTTGCTCTACAATTTGTTTAGTGTCTTTTACCAAATTTGTACCATGCTTCACACCAGTCATCGACCATCCTCAATACTAGCTACATTCAAACGCGCTGCGTCACATTCGTGCGTTTCAAAATTATGATCCAATCATTTACCTACGATAATCTTTTCCATTTTCTTATCAATTCACTCACAATACTCGCATTTTTAAACCCTTCATTCATATTTCATTCAACTTTTATTTTATTTTCATTATCCGCAATTTTAAAACCTACATTTGGATTTTGGAAGCATCTGGCGAGAAGGATTTGGCTGTTACAACCTCAAAACTTACTCATTGTTCTTATGTTTCTTGCTTGCCTGCATTCACTATCTATATCTATATTTTATGCGACTCGTCACGTGGTTAGGTCTACAACAATCAAATCACGAGTTAAGACGCTTCACTTTAACCCCCATCACTTTTTGTATAAGGAATATCGAATAAAAATCTCTCGAAGAATTATTTTTTGGTCTCCGCTACCCCATCTCAAGCTTGGATCCTGCTTCTCCTCCATCATTGAGCCTCGTTGTGCATTCGTCAACGTGGATCAACGTGGCTGACGGTAAGAGCTTGAATCGACGAGACCAATAAATAATCGTCCGAGAATTCGGCCATACGCTGTACGCTGAGATGAATAGAGCTTGTCGAGCAGATACAGACATCGGCGCATTTGGTAAGTGAATTCGTTGGAGCCTCGCTGGTACGTATACAGAGAGCTGACGATGTACTGGCAAAGGAGCAGCGCGCAACGGGAACGCCGGAAACACTTGGCACCCGCGGACGAGCTATACACGTCGATTCAATTTTGTCGTCTCGCGCAAGCTGGCGGAATTTGTAGTTTGCCCAAACGCCGAGCAGCCCCGGCAAATTCCATCCTGCGAAGGGAGATCATCAACCGAAGCCCTGAGAGAATATAAGTCCTTTGACTATTTCGCCGGCAGACGCGCGCGCGGCTGAAGCCGAGCGTTTTCCCCCGCGCCGGCTCTCGCCCGAGCAGTTAGTGTCTCTTGACGAGACACACCCAAAGCCGAGATTGCGAATGCGTAAACGCTTAATCCAAACTGCTTATCAGAGTTAAACGAGTTGAGATTTGGGTGCTTCCTCCAATCGTCAATTGCAACCCCGCCCTCAGAGAGCGTCTTATCATGTATATACATACGTATTCATGCACTCGTAAACAAACCTCAGGCTACATATATATCAAAGGGACGTAATATGAACTATAAAAAATGAAGAATATCGCCCAATCATTAACCTGACGGGAATCAAACAATCAACAATTCCTCATGTTGTCTCTTTCGTATGAGCCGTCCTCAACTCGTTGAGTATTAGAACATTTCCCATTGGGTTTCGTATTTTTTCCTGGGTTCTTGAAGACAGCAGATGTCTTGCGTATAGGTTGCAATAATGCCAATTCGAGATTCATCAATGCAATTCAAGTAACATGTGCAACTTGAGAATATTTCTTCATGTGAAAATCAAAATAATCATCATCGGGAACACTTCACTCTTTTTAAATATGTAATAATCTTAATCTCAAGTAATACGATGTCGATGAGGAATATTTGTTGCACGAAAGATCGAAGGTGGAAAAATGTTTAACTATAAAGAAATGCAAAAAGAAAGGAGATACAATGCTAGAGGAGAGCGATTAAGAATGAACAAGTGGATTGAAAGAGTATACAGTGAGAAGAGGCCAACTCTCTCCCTGTCTCACGGTAAAATGTCTTCGAGTGCATGGCTCTCGACTTCCAGCGCTCTTACTCTTTTTGCTTTCCCGGACAAATATCTACGAACTCACGAACATACCACGTGAGAGATTCTCTACACCACTCTGCACTCTTTTCTTCCTCAGCCATTGATAATAATATACATCTTATGACAATAGTCGGATTTTTTCTCTCTCAATGAGAAATCTGTGTGACTGTGCGAAAATCAACCTCTCGAAATAGACATCTAGACAGCTTCATTTTCACTTCCTTAACGGGTTGAGAAACGTCGAAACCCAAAAGTTTCTGTGCATGTACGTACGTATGTATATGGCGTTATTTTTGGAGACCAGTGGATCTTCCACTAGCCGCGAGAAGGAATCCGATAGGCAATCGGAACAATGGGATTCCGATGTATACCAAGCATCACAGTTCCTCGGTGTATAACTCACGATGATTTTCTAACGCACGAAAACATGACGAGAGTCCAGTTTCCGATGAGTCTAACTTGTTCAACAAACCACCGTGAGTTTGAAAACGAGATCAGTTGACATATGCTGGCAAAGCTCGTATTTAATCGGCTCTCTCGATTGGACATGTACATAGTTTGTTGCTAAAGTATTTGTGTTAATTTCGCGAGAGTTAACCTTATGGCTGCTGCTGACAAAGCAATTCTGTTCTTCCTCATACAGTGCTGCAAAGGCAGGCCGCCCACTAAGTGGCTTATTCAAGGAGGAAACATATTCATATTTGAGGTAAGACCTGTATCGAACCAGCCCAAAATCAGCTTGTAGCAGGGTTGAATCGGTATCTTCTTAAATAAGCCACTTAGCGGGCCTGCCTTTGCAGCACCAACAACGTTTGCGTTAGGTGCTCTCGTGTAATCCGTGATGCGCATCACGCTAGACGCGCGTCTCTGCTTCGCCGTCCAGATTTGCATCAAGTGTGTGCCATGTCAAAATATACTGATGCACCTGTTCGCGATCAATTGTAATTTATCAAACGATGACAATATAGATTGGACATACATCGAAATTTAGATAAGGAGTCTCGTGTGCTCAATCCGAAAATACCACTGGCAGTAATAAATCTTCTGATTCACGAGGGTTTGCGCGCATATGTATACATATAACCGTATATTGTGTCTGAGGCTTTGTCGAATTCAATCAATTGCATGGATAGCTCTGGAAAAGCCCTGTTAAATTACCACTGGAGACGTGGCTCAAGACGAAGTTCCAAGGTAATCTCCTTAAAATACCCAAAAAGCTTCGTTCCACTAGACAATCTCAGTCTCATAGTCATCTTCATAGATATACCAAGAGAGAAAAAGATGGTAATGGTTACTATATTATTACTACGCTTTTCTGCAGTACGGATAAAGTTGTATAATTTTATTTTACTTTCCTGATCATAATAATCATTACTCGAAAAAATTATATGCATTATTATATTCATGCGATATTCTACACGTTTCGCAGTTAATCGTTATAGTATAATTCACTCTATGTTTCTAGAAAAAAAGTTTGGTCAAGTTAGTGCGAATTGAATTGATGGACCAACTCTATTGGAATTTGTTCAAAGTGTGATGAATATAAATTTCTTCTTGGCAAGTATGATATTATTCAATTCTATGTATTTGATACTTTCAAACTCGTTGTTTTTTGGATAAAGAATTTTGGGATGAACAGATGGTTCAAGTTAAATCAAATGATGTCGCTGTTACACAAACGCTTGTACGATTATTATGAAAGGAATGAAATTTATTGATGCGTAAAAATGTTTGATCAATAATCCAGTAACGTTCCATAAGCAATTATTAAACAAGTAACTAGAATTATAATGAAAAGCTGATGAAATAGTCAACTCTCATTATCGGATTTTTCTCTACCAATAGTATCGCCCCAATCACTGTATCCTAGATCAGTTTTGATTTATTCATGTATTCCCTATTTTACTTCGAAAACTCTTCGGAGCAATACCTCCTCCGGGAGAAAAGAATAGCCTTGTGGTTCACAATATACCTGTATACATACCTTCGTGTTTTTCCCCCTTGGTGATTTTCTATCGAGTTGTCGTCACCACCATTAGATCAAAAATCAAATTCTAATGTAAAAACACCTTTTTCATATCAGTAAGCTGGCTTCGTTTTATCCCAGTATTTTTCATTTTCATCGATCCTTTGGAAGTCCAAGTGCAGTATAGGTGAATACGTAATTTTGTTTCGTATACAATTAATTGATTGGTACTCGAAGGGAGAAAAAGTGATGTAGTTTTTCTATTTAAATTGATATACTTTACATCGAAACCTTACATTCACGTGTGCTGAATATGTTCTAAAATATACCAAAGTTATTAAATGAGAATAAATATCATATACACATCGGAGGTATGGAGATGCAATTCAATGCGTAATGCTGTGAGGGTATGCCAGAAAGAAAAAATTGCACGATAACATAACAATTAAGAATGGGAAATGAAATGAATTCGGAAATTCGACGAGATGAAAGACCCTTCCGTTATGCAGCTATTCGGGATCTTGGAGAAACGTTGTAGATACCTGTATCTCGTCGGCTGAGAGGGAAAAAGTTGTATTCAAAATTTGCCTAAAGAATAAAGAGCCTTGCCAGATTTAACATGCCTTGAAAAATATTTGGTTCTTCATATTTAATGAATTAAATACTAAATTTGCTCATCTCTGATAGAAAGTAGCTGAATATTACATGGCAAGTCATATAGTAAATTTCGATGAAAAGAGATTTTTATGTGAGCAGTTTGATAGTATAAGAAATTATGTAAAGAACTTGTGTGAGCTTCAACGTGACTGCACATCAAAACTGCTGCTTTATGAGGTTGGCGGTTTTGCCGGTGGCGCAACGCGGAAGAAAATGAGAGTAGGCGAGCGTGAGAAAATGAAAACTAAGCAGGATTGAGGTTGCGAGTCAAAAGCAGAATATGTAAAGGAGTGCAATTTTTAATGGAGAAACTGGATAAATAGTGCCCGAGAGCCGTCGAGAGGGCGGAAAAAAATTAAAAAGAAAAATAAACGCGGAAGAGAATAAAGAGTAATTACGTCGGTGGAAAATTCGTGGCTGTTTGTACTTACCAACTATGTGGAATTAAAAATCAGTTGAAAATAATCGAGAGAAAACCATTGCTCGTTATGATCAAACTGAAGTGGCGAGACATCATTAACCGAGGCTATACAAGCAATATGTTCCCGCATATTATACATTCAGAGTGAGAATGCGATTGTTTTTGAGAAGTGCACGTGTCTCGCTTGTCAGCTGGAAATTGAAAGAGCTTGCAAAATTATGATGTTTTGAAATGATCATACAGCTGGTAAGTAGCTCGACACCGACAAACTCTTTTGGCCATTGTTCGCTCGTGCACGGCTTGGCGCTTCGGACCTCCAGAGTGCATAGCAGTGTATCGGGAAGAGCAGGTCAGGTCGGCAGTGGAGGTAAGTTTAGTCTTTTTATTATGAAGTTTTTCTATCTTCAGTATTATATTTTTTTCACATTGTTGTCTATGTTATCATTGTCAATAGTTTATTATGTTATTTATACCTTATTATTTTCATTCTAGTGTAAATACTTTGTTAACCGTGATACTATGTTACATTGTATAACCGAATACATCCTTTTCGATCGAAATAATTTGTTCAAAATAAATCAAAAGTTATGTCACAAAGCATAAAGCTGGCAGTAGCTGGAATTTTGCATTACAATGACGTGAGATCGAGACGGCTCGTATCTTGTGATCTCGGTGCAGTTGTGACACAGTTTTAGGAAAATGAGTTTGTACGATAACGACAGACTCCTGTGGCTGACGACTGACGCAGCTAGTGTGGGGCTGATGAAGGTGCTCGTGTCATGGCGCAGCCGATTCACGCATAATTAGGAGTGAGGATAAGGTAGAAATTGATTATCGTATTAGTTATCGAGTTATTTATTTTACTTGGGTAAATCTAAGATGTGGATCAGCGTAGACTCTCCGGAAACTGTAAGGAAACTAAGCAAAACCTAGTTTGTCCACATTAACGATTATCAAAATAATTTGCATGATTCTGAATTCATTCAAAAAACAAACTAGCAAAAACTAGTCATGAATAACATTGATCTTACCCTCAAAATATAACATAACCAATTTGTTAACGTGAAACATTAGATCACACATACAAAACATACCAACTCCCATCTCACCCACTATAACTGGATGAATTCATTTCGTGAATAAATACTCTCAATGAGCGAAAATTGATATTAGTTTCTATGCGTGAGCTAACGGCAAAACATTCAACAACTCAACAAATTTTTCATATTTTCATCAATCCAATCACGGTAATAAGAAACGTTTTGGTAGACTCCTGGATACCGATAATCACCGCAGTCGGTTCTGCCAAATACAATTCCGATCTGAATACCATCTTCACTAACAAGCGGACTACCAGAATCGCCTTTGCAGAAGCCACTCCGGAACCCATAAGCACAGATCTGATGTTGCGATGCAATCCGCGTGCCTGTATGATCTCCGTAAGCTCTAGCGCACTCGCCACTATCTACGATACGCAACTTGACGCTTCTGAGCTCATAGCTTGGCCAGCCTCCATATGACGTCGACCCCCAACCAGCGATGTTCACAGTTGTACCCACGGGGACAGAGTAGTCTTTGTCGGCCAACTGGATCTGAGTCGTGTTTGTGTCAAATTTGATTGGCGGCGACACTTTCATCAAGGCCACATCGTTTATGATTTCGTGAACTAAGCGTCCAGTCATGTTGAAGTTTTTGTGTTGTCTTATCGCGACAACGTTATGCCACGTGCCTCCGGAGTCGGTTCTCGAACTGCCTACCCGTACAACGTACGACGTTATTGGATGCCTGGCACAGTGAGCCGCCGTCAGGATTATGGTGCTGGCTATGATGCTGCCACCACATTTGTGCCGATCCTCTCTTTGTATTGAGGCGAGCCATGGGTGCCTATGAATTTTTTGGAAATGGCCCCCGGCTATGGGTTCTCCTGCAATACAAACAAAACGAACTACTTATTCAGCAGTTGGGTTGGTGTAAAAATGATTTTCTTTATACCGATGGCTCATACGGAGAAAGACACGCATCCCGCGAAGAAAGACACATCTCACACATCCCAGAATCATCCAACGAAGGAAAACACATTTCATAGTTCGATGCTTCACCAAAAGAAAGACATTCGTTTCTCATATACAAATAGATCTGACGAATTATGATTAGTTGATTACTGTAGACCCATTATGATTAACACATACCGACAAGACCTATTATTATAAGGTCCGTATTTCGAGGATCAGAATAAAATCACCGTTAACAATCATGGCAACCGTTGTTTCCGTTTCTAGTAACCGCTGTTACGAGAAAGGGAAAATCAGTTCGAAGTAAGTGGCCGTAAAACAAGCCCTGACGACATCATAGTATATCATGTAACTAGTGCGTAAAGTTTTCAAGACACTTGTGGATGGACGTCCATCGTCAGCTTCCCCGAGCAAAACTACCAGCACTTTTAAAACGCCGTAATCGGTGACCACAACCACCTAGATATTGTTCGGGCCCAGGGGCAGCTCCTCAAATTTCAATCATCCCAGAAGCGCACCTTAAACAGCTCATCATCGGAAACCCAACGACCTGGGTATTATCCGGGATGCTTTTTCCCGATATAGCGAACGACCGGAGAGAAAAAATGGAATGAATGAGAATTTTATTTACGATAAGATATATTTATGATCTTTTTGAAATCTCAAATTCATCGTCAAATATATAAAAAATCGTCTCAAAAGTCGAAGTAAATAATGCCTCAGAGATCTCAAAACAAGCTGATACCTTCATGCGCTCTTTTTCTCGTCTCGGAAGCTATTAAAAAGCATGCAGGTAAGCGAGTGCTGGAAATACGCTGGGACATAAAACTGAACTGGCCGACGTGCTGTAGCAAAACCGTCATAGATATTTTGTAATACTAACTACATTCAGACGCGCTGCGCGCGATTCAAGCTTTACTTCATTATGCGCAATTTCAAAACCTGTATTTAGATTTTATTCAACATCGCTATGCAAGAAGATTTGGTTGTTTCAACCTCAAAACTCTTTATTTTCTTTTTAAAACTACAGTAAATGCCTAAACCTCAAAATTTATTGTTCTTTTCTTTTCGCTTGCCTGCATTCACTATCTATATCTATATACTCGACTCGTCACGTGGTTAGGTCTACACCAATCAAATCACGAGTTAACTGGCTTCACTTTGACCCCCATCACTTTTTTATGTAAGGAATATAACTTTTCAAATATTAATATTAATATAACTTTTCATTCGTCA
The DNA here is from genome assembly GCA_020882685.1 of Aphelinus atriplicis. Taxonomy (NCBI): domain Eukaryota; kingdom Metazoa; phylum Arthropoda; class Insecta; order Hymenoptera; family Aphelinidae; genus Aphelinus; species Aphelinus atriplicis. Next base: position 52,319,069 of record CM037073.1, on the reverse strand, counting down.
CTATATTGTAACGTCACCATTTCGCCTGGATTAATTTCTGAGCTAAGCGATTCGACTGAGAGAAATTGTGTGAAGTAAGATGAGAATTTATATAGTCTCAATATAGATAGTAGAAGAATCGCGGATCGAGCCCAACACATTTTACTATATCAGAAAATGGGTGGCCGTATCAGCCGCAATTTCACCTTATTTGTTGGACGATAACACTCACCGAGAACTTGGCAAAAGAATAATGAGATGACCACGGAGAGTATCATGTCTGGTTGATTCTAAAACACTTGGAGAACTGTTACTCATTGCTTGAAATCACCATACAGCTAGAATGAAATTGTAGATTATTATTTTTTTTCTATCGGCACATATTTGAGTAGATAAATTTGAATTCAAATTGTTAACCAAATCTATACACACAATGAAATTCTGTGTGTGGCACGTGCTGTACTTCAAGCTTATTTTTAATTACGTTATGGATACAGAGACGGAATCGGAACGTGGAATAATAATGCGAAGTGCAAACGTGCTTGACGTCAAAGAATTATTAATTCTCCTTCTTTTTACATTTTCTCAAACTAAACTAGTCTTAGCTCAATCATATTCATTTGTAAATTGAACTACAAATTCATTCGATATTCTAAATCTACCTTGAAGCAGTTTTTATAATCGATATTTTTTAGAAAATTTGATTTATCGGTTCTCGATGAATTTGAGAAAAAATCGGGGGAACTATTTTTAACCCTCGTTTGTTCAAAAATCTTTTTTTCTTCATATTTCCTATGCCATGTCTGTTTTAATTCTTTTTATTCGTCTAAGAACAAATGAAACATTGAAAAATTTGTATTGACGTAGATCTGTTATACTAGATGTTTAAACAACTGTTGCCATGGGAAATATCTCGTCGGTTCCCCTCGATCTTCGCACTGAGAGACCTTTACGTCAATGATTAGTGTGCATTGCTATAAAAATTACCGTTCTATCGGTAAGCACTCATCCGGTTGACATAACCCGGCTATTTGCAGGTGACGTCTGAAAAAATATCGGTGACACGATAATTCTTAAGGTTTTACGGTAAATTTGATAGAGACCACGTGACCTTTTAGAACTGTCTTTGTTGTGTCTGCTGCAGTTGAGTTGTAGGTTAGGCTGATTGAATGCGTGAAAAGGAACTAATATTCTGCACAAAGACTAAAAATGATAGATTAGGTGATATTATGCAGTACCATATTGCTCTTGATTTGCCGATAAAGCCACGCAAATACAATTTTGAATGCATGTTTTGAACCGCGTTGACAGCTAGGTTAATCAGATGTAAACAATGTAGGACACGTGGTCACTAACAAATTTACCGTAGAAACCTTAAAAATTATCGTGCGCCGATAATATTTCTGCGCCACCTGGAAATAGTCGGATTATGTCAAACGGATATGCGTTTACCGATAGAACGGTAATTTTCATAGGTGTTCCGGATATCTTCACGGATTCAAGATTAGCTCGCGAGAGAACAGTCAACGGCAAAATACAATGAAATGCGCGAGGGTGAGGATACGATGTGGATATTGCGGACGCACAAAAAAAGGGTCGCGGGCAGCACTAATCCGGGAGAGCGGTCGAGCGCTCGGGTCCGGTCCGGGAACATGTGGCGCGCAGCGTGAGGCGCGAGCGAAAGATGAGTGGTGAGCCGGAGTCCGCCAGCAACGGCTTGCGCATGTCTGGAATGGCTCAACATCTTTGTTTGGACCGAACCTCGCGATTGACAGGCAATATTTTAAAGGCGCGGCTATAAATTTGGAAAGCACATTAATTTTTTTTGTGGGAAAGTCCCAAAGCGTGCAGCATGCGTTATCTCCGGAAGTTTCGGGTGGCTAAATAACGCTCGCGGGCAACTCAGTCGTGAGAGAGAGTATGAAAAAGGACACGCTTAGGGCTATGTGCTCGCTCTGTGTAAATTCAAGTAAAAAGATTGTGATTACGTTAAGAAATGGTTTGTACTGCGATAACGATATGTATCTGTATATGTATGTATGTGTATGTATGTGTGTGTATGTATAAATGTATATGTACATATAGGTATTCGAAAATAGTTTGTATGTAGCAAATAAGCAAACAGAAATCGATGATGTTCGCACGCGCGTATATAATGATGTAGCGGCAGATAATCAAAATATCAGTTCATGATCAAACCCCATTGAAAATGCCTTGTCGGATCTCGCTTTGGTAGATATCGCATGAGATGTCTAGCCGCGCCGATGCTCAGTGGAGAGCTTGAATCCCCAAATAGAACGCGTGCACCAATGAGGGTGCGTAAATGTGGGACACGGTTCGCGGAGGGCAGGGCCCTTGTGCGAGAGGCAGCCGGAGCGGGGTCGGCAACGGGGGGAGTGGGCTGCAGTAGGGCCCATGCAGATCCCCACTCGCGTTGACTAGGGACGTAGAGGGAGGGCGCGGCGACGAGTCGCGTGCGCATGAGTGGTGCGCTCGGAAAAGCGGCCCTTCCCTCGCCCCGTGGAAAAGCGTGGGGGCGGGACCGGGGAGCCCGCCTGACTTGGAGGACGGAAGAGTCCGGATTTTTGGGCACTGTTGCACGAGCATCTTGACAGAAAAGTTGAGTGCATCTCGAAATTTCTGTTTGGCTATCGTGCTTTCTTTGTCTTTTCATAAGTTCGAGTGAATTTTGTGTACGGGTTTTGGTGCTTGTCTGGTTTTTGATTAAAGTGTGATCTATGTATGTGTGGTTGAGAATAATTATAGCTAATTGTTATTCGTGTAAGTCGTTTTAGAGAGTTCTGAATTTAAGTTACTATTATAATTTATGTCGGTAGTAAAAATAAAATAGTATAATTTTCACTTAATATTTCAAGCTTATTTTGCAATTTTTCTTTCAAAGATATATTTAATTTAAGTAAAGTATTGTTGATGTTAATAGTATTTTTTCATTGTATTTTATACTTCGTATTTCAATAAGAGTTAACTTTAGTAGAATTTAATTTTAAATTTCTCTAACAATAAATTGATGTGTTACGTCTAAGTAGATTTTTTATGAATGTAGATGGACTAGGTTTCACTGGGTTCCCTAGTCCTCGAACAGCGAATGCTGGTCTACATTTCTTTGAGTTAGCCCCAGTTTCAATAAATAGCTTCTGATTTTAAATCAAGTGTGTTTGAATTCCTTTTTAATCTCTCCTCAACCCGAACAATAGGTGTATACACTAATCATTACTGTAAAGGTCTCTCAGTGCGTGAGTACTCGAGCCCCGATGAACGTTCACGAAGAATCATAGGAGGCTTTCCAAAAACACTTTAACAGGGTGATAGGGTGCTGCTAGCGTGATAAACAACGGATTTTATACCTGACCTTGTCATGACTAATCTGTGAGCAAAATTTCAGGAAGATCGGACTATTTCAGTAACGATTGCTTACGTCCCTAGCAACTGTTGCTAAAGCAATGAAACATCGAGTAAACGTTCGATTACAGTAGTTTCGAGATCATACGACACAGTATCTCCGTTTTTTCCACAGCGATTAAATTGAATAGTGAATTTCCAGCCCACTCCTGGTTGCTGCATCTCGAGACATGCGGCGTTGCGGAACAATGGATGGACGTTAAAATAGATGCCGGGGCGCGTTAAATTTTCCCTCGCGCACCCCGTTGTATATGTATACGTGGCTCGATGTTGCGCGGCATTTAATCAAAAGAACGAACAATCGTTTGGAGCACCCGCCCGACAAACTTGGCTGGTGGAACAAGCGAGAGGAAATGCATGTCTCGCTCTCGCGCGACATTAATAATTTGACTGCTGGTGAAAGTTGGGGGGCGCTCGTCGTGAACTATCTTCCGCCGGTAACGAGCTCATTGTCGCGCGCGTGTGTGTGCGCGCGCCCCGCCTCTGATTAATGTACCGCGAGTACATGCGAAGTGTGCGTGCTGGCGAAACTCGCGTTCGCCTTGTGCCGCGGTTACTTTTATCCGCGTCTTCGCTCGCTCGAGTTTCCAAAGCTACGAGATGTGCGATCCGATCGGGGTCAAAATTTACTCAGCTGATGACAGCACCTTTCACACGAAAATTATCACTCCTAATCTTTCTAGTCCGAAAAAAAAATCGTAACCACGGTGTCTTCGTTGAGTATATTTACTAGAGTGTGTATAATTGACGGGGCATATCGGTGACTCATCGAAGATAAGGTACATTTCAGTATCCTGACCGACCAATAATTATTGGTGAAAAAAGGCACCAATAATCGCTAAGCTCGACATGCAAGTAGTTAACTTGTGATCAATTCGTCCCCAGCCAGTCGCATGAGTTCTCGGGCAGTTTTTACTCTGGAGTTCGAGTATGTGTGGTAAAAACTTGTTAAAAGTCGTAAGTTCTCCGGAAAATGCGATTTTCCGCCAAAAAAATACATAAGACGGTTTTTGCCATATTATAATATTTTTCTGGAAAATTGAAGAATTATTTATAGAGAACATCGGCATATTAATCTCTAAATTCTCGACCCTGTAACGGGTCAGATTTGCACGTTATTATTTTAAGTTCTTTTTCTCCTTCCAATGGTGGCCAATATGAGTAGATAGACTTGTTTCCAAGAAGTGCAATACGACCCAGACAACAAATTCTATCAATGATAGTCGTTACCAAGAAGCGCACTGCGACCCGGTCTCAGACTTGAATGAATATAATGAATTTTGGGTTATTGAGAATGATACTCCAAAAGCGTACTGCAGTCAGAGCTATCAATCTCGGTTAATATAGTAGGAATCCAACGATGCGATTATCGAAAAGTACAATACAGTTCAATCTCTCACAGTCATTGGTCCGGATGATAATGAGCATATGTCGATGCTATGAGTAGATCTCCGTAATCTTCCAAGAAGCGCACTGCAACCCACTAGATACTTTGAATCAATGATATCTTTACCAAGAAGCGCAATGCGACCCAGTCTCAGATTAGATGAATGTTTGCAATGTGTGATGGTTTGTGTAATATTGAATTGTCTTAATTTTATATATAGAAAATTAAGATGAAATTCAAATATTAAGATTTTGTGAGTTTACTATAAAACTTGTTTAAGAGAGAATTTATAAGTATAATAAATTTCTCGGTTGATTGGTATTGATCATTAATAAATAGAATCAAATGAAGTGAAATATTCTTTTCTATTGTATTTTCGTTAATTTGAATTATTTCTAAGTTCAGCTATGAAGAGATTCTTAGGCACTTTTAAGTGTATTAAAAGTCACTACAAATAGATTCAAATGGAAATACAATGCAATGAAAAGAGATTGATTTCAAATTCTAAATGGCATTTATTAGGTTATATACATAGATATACCCATGCCAATCCCAGTTCGGGCAGAGCTTTCGCTCGTCTGATCGCTACCAGTGTAATGATAAATGTTGCTCGCTTGCAGGGCTATTTATACTGGAGATTGGCATAGGGTGACAATGAGTTGGAGAGAGAGGTATCTCTTCTCTCACTCGCACTTATTAGCTATATACAAAAGCGCGCGAATGCGCTGTTACGGCGCGGGAGATTTTCCCGCACAATCAATGATTTGCGCGCGCATCGGATATTCGTCATATGACGCTGATCCGCCGGGAGCGCGATCTATTGTTCTATGCGCTATACATTTTCTCTATCGATCGATGCATCACCCAGTCGGTAACCAAATCTATTTTATAAGCATGGTTCCGACCTGGCCCTCACAACCCTTTCAATGTTATGATTGTTTAAACATTACGATTTTTTAAAAAACGTGCTCTTCTTCGTTGGGTGATTTGGAATGGAAATGGTAAAACCCTTATAAGCTTTATTTTAATATTTACATAGGCTTATCTCGAGATAAAGTCTGATCAGCTATTCATTTATTCGTTTACTCACAATGTCGAAACAATTTCCTAAGCATATACAACGGAATAAATATTTGAGAGGAATAAATATATTCGCAACTACCAGATAAAGAAAAATTAATCCAGATCGCTTTGAATATTTTCAATGCCATGAAATAATAATACAATAATTGTGGATTGAACCCACGAGCGTTGAGAGTCCAGCTTCAAATTCGACGATGGAATTAATAAAATTTAACGAGGTAAATGAGGTGTATTTTAAAAATTTAATCAAACTCGTTCCCCCTAGATGTGTTGTCCACGATGAAAACGCGACCGACGAAAAACATTTGGCCGGACATAAATCTCCGCGACAATAGCCGGTTTTTCAAACGAAAAAGTTGCGCTTATCCGGTGGAATTATGATTCATCATCGTGCGCTCGCATATAACTCCGCGACTCGGCCACCAGCTGAATTTCCCCGGCTATCGGCTGAAAATCTTCGCACGCAAAATGTTGGAAAATGTTTTCGCGATCCAGAGCGTATCTTTGCAGTTTCATCCCCGAGGCTTTTCATTCATTGCTTCCATTCGTCGAGCTTATACATCGTTGATATATTTAATGCGCGCTGATAGATGATCATTTTTGAGGACTCGCAATGGTAATTATGAGAGTCCAGCGTTAAAAGAGAGTTGGGGGCGAGCATTGACATATTAATCTGTCACTCTTTCATTGATACCGCGGTGGACGCATCGATGACGCGCATGTATATGTTCGCGACTCCGCATTGATGTTTGGAAACTCGAATTATTGAAACGACGTTGCACTGATTGCCATGTTATTATAGCTAAACAACAATCATCTGAATCTGACACCTGAATCCATACCTCGTAGCCCAAAACCCTATGTCAAGTGACATGTGGAGGTATACCAATGTGGCGCACAGAGTGTAGCGTTACAGCTAGTACGCGAGTGCGATAATTTTCAATTAAATATGTTATGGTTGCAAAGCATTTGGACATGTGAGTATGTGGGAAAATTGACACTCCCTATACCGCTCAGGAGATTATCCGAATGCATACAATGAGAAAAATTTGATTGAAAACATAAGAGTTTACCATTTCTATATCTATATAAGTCATAGTACTTTATTCCCAGTAAAGCTTACAATCATCCCATAGTAAAATGTAATTATACCATTCACTACGCCAATTATTATAAAGTTGACTATTTTATCAGATTTTGCTTTCTCAAAGAGAAAGAATTGTGTTTGGACAAAAATCGAACTTTCAGATTAGACTATGGGACCTCGATTTTCGTATCTTACGTACGGAACGAAAAACGTCGAATCCCAAAAATGCCGGTATGTACGTACTGTGTCTTATAATTCTAGTCCATTATACAATAATCGCTGATGAAACGTTACTGAATTATTCATGCAATATTAACGTGGATCAATATACTTCGTTTCCTCCAAAATCGTGCAGGTTTTTGTGCAGTAGCGAAATTATTTTACTTGACTCGAACCATCCAGTGACACAAATTTTTATTGCTACCCAACAATTGTAACATTCGTGAATTTTGATTCTTCTCTTGCTGCGAAAACGCAAGCGAAAGGAAGTGGGAGGCTTTAAATTTTCAATCAAAGTGTCTAGATGACCTATGCCAAACTGTGCTGGACATGGGCGACAGCGACGAATACGTCACTATTCCCAATACGTAAGATGGATCGCTGTTGCGTTAGCGCGCGTCAGCCAGTTTGATTCTGCGCCAACTCGCGCGTATTTCATACTCGCTTTTGCTCGCTCCGCAATTCGCTCAGGAACAATTATTGACACGCAGCGTGCGAGAATCACAACTTCGCCATTTCACCGACAACTTGGAAGCTCGATTATCGCTCGCTAATGAAAAAAAAAGTTGCGCCCAGAGATATATCACGCGCTTTTCAATGCATCATCGCGCCGCCGTGCAACGTATACATAGGCGGACACGCGGGGAAAATGCGCCGTGAAAAACAAGGGATATTTGTCGGAACTTAGCAGTTGCGTATCCGAAATTTATACTGGCTACGTGTTCGGACTTTAACGCGTCGAGAATTTCCTGCTGATTTATATGACGACTTGGCGCTTGTTACGCGTCTTCTTCTTTATCTCCTTCACATTCCGGCAGCGAGGGACAATTCTTCTGCAGGAGAAAATTATTATTTCCAATATGATGTGATTCTTTTCTCGAAAGACCAACTTCATATTCCACCGCCAAAATCAATTGCACGCTTTAATTAATTCTGTCACATTCATTATGACAATCGATGACGCGATGAGTGAGAACTAGAGAATATTAATTGTTCATTTCGAATTCCACCAACTCGAATGTAATTGATTGACAAAAGATGGATTTGATGCAGCAATAATCGGGAACAAACCGAACGATGATTGCGATGGAATTTGATTATCGTGGTGTGCGCAAATCGCAAATTTGATGAGTATAAGTTTTCCAGGGAATGATAATGAACGGCTTTGAAACTGATTGGTTTCCTCAAATTCGCAGTTCGAATGTATCAATTCATATCCATCGTTTCATATTTAACATCAATTTCATACCAAACATTCATATCAAAATCATTTGCAAACCTAATAAATAATAATAAATCGAAACTATAAAAGTTTTGGTTGAAGGATATTTGTCGACAAAATATTGACAAACTTACAGTTCATGAGATGATTATTAGTTCGAATCATAGCTCTTACTCTCAGCAGCGTTGATCCAGCGAATTGATCCAGCTAAATCTACTTGAGTAAACGCGAAACATGATTTCTTCTCTTTGGAGATGGAATATCAATGATCCCATAAAGTTCGCGACTGCTTAGAATAACCGTAACGGTGGACGCGGAGTCGTTAAATACATCTCTCTCTCTCTCTCTCTCTCTCTCTCTCTCAATCTTAAAGTAGGAGGGCAAGAGTCAGTTTAACGCTCGCGCGCCGCGGATTTTTCCCTCTTTTTCCACTTTCTTCTCTTTTATCTCCGCGGCTTTTAGATTGGATTCTCGCACGATCGGTTTGCTAACCGGGAGCGATACTCCCCATCGGACATCTCCGGTTGTTTGAATTGCCGAATAGCTGATCGTAAATCCATTTCGACCTAACCAACCAACTCGATCTTAGCTGCTTGAATAAATATCTCTGCACTGGTGGGTGAATCTCTTGTTTGCAAATGTCTTCTTCTCCATTAAACAAGTATAGGAGCTACAGAACACGTATTTGGTCTCATTGTTACTTAACCGTTGTCGCAATTTGGGAGTAACTGCTTGTATCCAATTTGGGGCATATTGTGGGTCACATCATGCGGCTATATGCCTGACCCCTTCGGATTTGTTCGAAGCATTTTTTTGTCTCTCTTCGGTCTAACTCGGAGCTTGCATTTTGTTTTTAAATTCTTGATCTGGCTCTAATAGAGATTTAAGATTATTCCAATGGGCGTTTATTATATCAGTTTCACAAATTTTGAGTAAGTAAGACTCAATCGAAACGTTTGCAATTAAAAGAATATTGTATATGTACGTAATGTATTTCTCACTTGTTCTCAAAGTGAAATTGAGTTGGAATGATGGACTACATTCAATTCTAAGATGCAATGTTGAACACGTCGTCAGAATACGTGCTTGAAGAATCGATTCCGTACATTTTTCAATAGACTGTCGGTAACGTAATTTCACAAAGCTGACTCGATCAAAGACATCTCTCGATTAAGCCAATTTGTCTCGGTTCCGTCCAGTCAAAGAATTTATAGCGCGGTAGTTGAGAGAAAGAGGAAGCGATCAGTTTGTTTGCTTAGTTCTTCGAGTAGTGAAGCTGGTACGATTCTCGTTACTTCATTACCAATACGATGGCTTCTGTAATCGAATTGGCAGTAAATACTTGATATAACTCAACTTCAATTAGTCAGTGTCACGTCCTCTTTGGGAATCATTCCCATTCAACTTTTCTGCTCTCCATATTAGTCCCTCGGACTCGCAACAGAGTCAAGAGAACAAGTGTACAATCCAGACCATCAGTATTACAGGATTATTCCGCTGATGATGCGTCTGAGCAAGTGAATTACATACTGAAAAATCAAGTTGGCAAATTACATGAAGCCAAGTCACTTTGAGGAAAGTGAAACAAAAGTATCGAAGATATAAAAGAGAGTATGTCGCGACCATCCCAACTACGAGCCCAACGACGAGCCCATAATTATATTATACTAAAAACATACTGAAAATATGGTAGCCATTACAATATTTTTCTCTCAGTGTAACTCGCGATAACGACGCCATACTGATTACAAGTATACCTGACATACGCCATACATGCGGCATATAGTGCACCAGGCTCATACCTGGCCCGCCCGACCCTTGCTCGCACTCCCCATAAAAAGGGGACTAGATGAAGTTAATCAAGTTAGGATTAAAAAGTGCAATAAAGCCATTAAGCTGGGGAAACCCAACATCGTTCCCCCAGATGTATGTGATTGCACTTCCATTTCCTTTTCCACATCAAAATTGCAATAAAGCCATTAGGCTGGGGAAACTCGACATCGTTTCCCCAGATGTGGTTTATTGCACCCCCCCCCATCCCCTCCCGCAACGCGACGGGCGCGCCACGCTCGGCGCGCCGTCCCGTATAAAAATGGCCAGTTTTGAGGACTCGGGGCTCAGAGTGTCGCTGAGAGTCGAGTTCATTGCTCACCCCCAGATCACCTAGCTCCGTCGCCTCCTGACGCCCGAACTCCTGACGATTGCCCCCCAGGACTGCGGTTACTCCTTGCACGCTCTCTCATCCGAGGTTTCCCCCTTCCAGCGTTACGTGAGAGAAGTACGCAGGGCATCCCCAGCCTGCGTGGGCCCGTCGGACTCCGGCTCGGCACCGGCGCCTCCGCACCTCCATTTGTTCTTTTTCCCCCTTAGCCATTGTACAGCCGTGCTACGTGCTCCTCCAGAGCATACAGCCGACTACACGCGGCCGTCTCACTTTCCCCTCTGCCCGACCGTTGCACAGTCGCGTTACGTGTCCCCCGGGGCACCCAGCCGGTTCCGCGCGGTCGCCCGCACTCCTCAATCGTACCCGTTGCACGGTCGAGCTACGCGGTCTTTAGAGATCGCACAGCCGGCTCCGCACGGCACCACACCCCCGCGCCCGCGCCCTCGCTCAGTTGAACGGCCGTGTCTCGCGCTCCCTCTGGGACGCCCGACCGGCTCTTCGCCGCTGCGCCTAGCCCTAGCTAATATAAGTTAGGTTGTAAGGCATAGTTAGAGTGTTTGGTACAACTCGGGAATCTCGCCTTGTGTAAACAAAACACCTCGCGTGCTTATTTCAAACCACCTGCTCCTCCAACCGACCTTCCCCGCCCGCCTTGTCGCCCTCGGATCGGTCGTTATCACGGCTCGCAAGTCAAGCCGGCGACAATTTTCCGTACCTGTACGCTCAAATACTTCGTTGCATTCTTGTAGGAATGCGTTGGGGTTCTCGTGGTCGAGGCCGTAGAACTCAGGCCTCGCGACAGCGGAGGTGGTGAAACTCTTAAAGGAGCTTTTCCAATCTTCGGGCGTCGATAAGAAAATTTGAGGTTGAGACGGGGTTGGGGAATGCTCTTGGCTAAGTTGATGCGAAGGCCCTGTCGCGGCCAATGTTGGCGGTGTGTCGTGGCTTGCTTGACTTGCAAGCTCTGCGTGGTTCGGTGCGGGCTCTCGCCAGGTGTTGCGAACTGTGGAGGTGATTTCCCGCGGTCCGATCCGGTCTTCTGCATCTGCTTGGGCGAGCTCGGGCCGTGTCGTTGTCCCCGCTCGTGATGCGCTGTCCACGTTGTCGAGCGCTTTGAATTTTTTGAGAGCTGAGCTTAGTGCTTTCTCCCGGGTTGTTTCGCCCCGTGAGTCGTCCCGCGTTGTTCCATGTTTTGACATAGTTTTTGCAAATTCGGGTAACTGAACGGTCATGTGCTCGTTTGTTTGGGCGCCACTAGTAGATAGCACCAGAATGTAGTCCAAGCGGCAAGTGAGAGAAACGCAAGCGCGATGCAAAGATACCCAATCGCGAGTTTTTGGAATGCCGGCATACCCGTGAGATCTTATCTTTTGAGGTCGTGTAGAAGAAGAAAACAATTTTTTCTCTTCTCTTGTCACACACGTTGAGCATCAAATTGTCGCCGGCTGGACTTACGTGCCGTGATAACTCAAAACTGGCCTCTTTTATACGGGACGGCGCGCCGAGCGTAGCGCGCATGTCGCGTTACGGAAGGGGATGGGGGGGGGGTGCAATAAACCACATCTGGGGAAACGATGTCGGGTTTCCCCAGCCTAATGGCTTTATTGCAATTTTGATGTGGAAGAGGAAATGGAAGTGCAATAAACCACATCTGGGGGAACGATGTTGGGTTTCACCAGCTTAATGGCTTTATTGCACTTTTTAATTCTTTACTTAATTCACTTAATCTAGTCCCCTTTTTATGGAGAGTGCGAGCAAGGGTCGGGCGGGCCAGGTGTGAGCCTGGTGCACTATATGCCGCATGTGTGGCGTATGTCAGGTATACTTATAATCAGTATAGCGTCGTTATCGCGACTTACACTGAGAGAAAAATATTGTAATGGCTACCATATTTTCAGTGTGTTTTTAGTATAATATAATCACGGCTAGGTGATATTAGTATAAACATTACTATCCGAATCATTGTAATCAATACTTGGAATAAATCGCATACATTATTATATTTGTAAGATATTTGACATAAATAATATCAATATACACCTGACTGGAATGTCGTAAAAATTCGATAAAATAGTAAACTTTATAATTATTCACATGACAAAGACAGGGTATTCTCAATTTAAACTGTATGGGATATTTGTGAGCTTTACTGAAGAAGAGCACTTTAACTGAAAGATGTAGTAACGACTATGTTTTTATATACTAAGTTGAGATAGTACTAATTCTCATAATCCAATTTTTCTCAATATATAACATTGAAGATCTCGCTTTGAGCTGGTGCACCGAGCCAGCGACGAGGCAGGGGAGGTAAAGCCGTGTATTCATCGGCACTTCTCTCGTTTCGCCTCTATAACACTGTCGGGGGGTGGAATGAATATAGTTCGAGGTGTCGATCGAGACGTGCACTTGAAATCCTGCGGCTCAAAGCTCCCTCTCGAATACGAGATGCTACTCAATTTCTTATCAGGTCGAAGCGTCAACGGAATGGCGGTGAACGTACTGTTTCAAGCTGTACTTATCTTAAACCGAACGTCGTGTTGTAGATAGATATATACGTGCAGCCTACTTCATTTTTATATTTCGTGCATAATACTTTGCAACCGAATTCTGCATTAGTTTTTGGGTTAATCTCTGGTGACAATTAGATTAAAAATGGTCAAATATCGGTAATTATCCCATGAAAAGTGAGCCTGGTTTAGTTCCCATACACATTCCACGCGTGACATACACGTCTCATACTTACTATGAGAAATCGAATTGTTTCAGTTGGACTTTTCTTTCTTAGAGTTTTTTTCCTCCTTGATACGTTGAGAAAATGAGTCCAAGTAAAATCTACTCTATCTACAATAGTAAAATATACCATATGGTAAATTATAATGACTTATAGTTTTAGTGCACATTGACAAGGCTTCCTGTAAAATTCACTACATTCACAGTGAATTCAACTCTGTCTCGATCCTCCAATATTTCAATCAATGTACAGGAATGTTTGATTGGTTTGGAGGAGAAACTTCACTGATTTTTTTTCTTGAGTCAATATTCGATTTTTGTGAGTGTAGCTTAACTGTTAGTTTGTGGAAGGATCTTTCGGCTATTTTTCTGCCAATCTTTCACAAATTTGCCAACCTTCCAAAAACTTAAGAAAGAAAACTTAGGAAGGAAAACTTTACAGAAGGTTCATGTGCCCATCGACCCTCTACTCTTTCGAAAGGATAGACAACTCTGATTTTCGACACCGACTAGGCGTCTACCCGAGTCCTGACCCTCTGGGCGAGAGTCAATCCGCAGAGCCACCGTGGCTCCGGTTATTCCTAGGGATGTAAACAACCGTTTATATGGAAGAAAAACACATTAGGTCACTGTGGGAATACCTACAAGCTTGTATCAAGATTTTATCATCTAGAAATGACTGCTACTGAAAATTGAACTTGGTTCACATCTTGCCACGCTGTCTCTTGTGCAAAAGGCTTTGAGAAGATTGAATCATTCCTTCGAGAGTTATCGGGTGCCAAAAAAGCGGTATATACAGCGGCATTTTTGGGATTCGACGTTTTTGAGCGGTAGATTACAAACACGAAGGTTCGGAAGTCCAATTCAAAAGGTCGATTTTGCCACGTTATTGTGAACTTACCTTGGGTATTTCGACTTTGTGCATAAGTGATCGACCCATACATATATAATACAACTCGAAGCTCGTCAATCGGCGTGATATTGAAAAATGTGCGTCAAATATGAAAGACGCAGGCATTCGGCCCGATAGCGAGCCTGGTGCATGCAAAAACGTGATAGATGTCTTGATCCCCTCCTCCCACTCTCGGCTCCGTGATCTATTACTTCCGCCGATGCGCAAAAGGCCCATTTGGAGAATATGGTAATTGAGACTTGAGCCGAGCCGATAAGGATTTGGAAAAAGAGATGAAGTATGGTGAGCCGAGCGCGTTGGAAGAAGGCGAAGAAATTGAAGGGAACAAAAGATATCATTGAAAGAGATGGATTTCAAACTCTGCCTCCTCGTTTTCCTTCACCCAACACTCAACGGCTCAATGGCCGCTAACTGCCAATTTGACAGTTTCTCTCATCCCACCTTCTCAGATTCTCATGGATTATCAATACCGCCGACCGACCGTATCTCCAATCCTCATATCTGTGCTGGCCAAGACGCTCACTACCGAAATCATCTCAAAAAACGTGCAACCTTTGTCTGATGGAACCGAAGCTGATTCACACAAATGGCAATTTGAGATTGGAGCAACGAATAGGATAGAAAAATGTTTACTCTTTTTATTATGTGCATCACATAAAAAATATAAGAACATAATTAGTTCGCATTTTCTTTATTTTCATCCCAACTCAATGATTCGCGGTAATTTGAACGTGTACTATACTGATTTTTAAGATGAAAAAATTCACGTGTTTTTTCTCATTGCAATTCAAGACTTGAAATAGAGAAAAATGAGAAGTGCATGCACATACACATAACTTTACTACAATGAAACTTTTTTCTAAACGTGGATTTTTTCTCAGGATCAAAGATTTGATTTGCTTTTTCAAAATATACAATTTCTTGTTTGTTTTTCTAAAAAGTCCAAAGCGAAACATTTCAATTCTTGTAAAGTAGATGCAGATATATAATGAATAAATTAACAGATTTGTGATAAGGGGCACTCTTTTAAAATAGCTCAAATTATATTCGATGATTGTTGAAATTTATAAAAATAAACGTTTCCATGAGTGGCCGGCGACGAGTGTTACACTGCATTCACACGAGTAATTAAAATTCAGCGCATTAGCTGGATACAATATTTTATGTTATATGACAGCTCGTAGAATAGCCTTTTGAGAAATCCATGTGGTGTGTGAAATTCCGTTTTATGCATCGAGTAACATAAAGTAATTATTTCAATTCTCCACAGCAATGAAGGCCAACAGAGATAATCTCGGCAATATCTTTTTATGTTGAAAATAGAGAGTTCTCAATATAATTTTCATTCAGATATGTTGATATTGAGAAAATGAATTTCTTTCGTTTCAAATAATACAGATAGCAGATCAATGGGATAGAAATGTACTCGGTATCCCACCAATTAGCTTGCATCTATGATGAATAACCAAATTTCGCATGTTGGTTACCGAAATTTCCATATCTGTAAGTAAATTAATTTTTTGCTATTACAAGTGTTCATGTGTGCAATCGTTAGACATTAGAAAAATAATTCGATCGTATTTTTGTTATTTTCATTAGAATCAATTGTTTTTTAAAAGATAATAACGTTGTAGTAATTAGTGTTTTCGAAATATATGGATACACTTTTTAAAAATGCAAAGCTTTATGATTTTTATACGATCAGGTAGAATAGACTCCGGATATCAGGTCTCTGATCTTCCTGAAACTATGTCAGATGGTTTTTGGGCACACAAATTGTTCAAGTATACAGCAGTTCGGCAACTAGTGTTTCGTTTCCCTCGAGATATTGGCGAATCACTATGGATCTCATGCACGTACAATAGATCCTAAATATATATAGGCGTGTGGTATATACAGATACACTGTTCATACACAAAATCAATAGAAATTTGTGAATGTGTCTGGGGAAACGAGACGTTAGCGGCCGAACGGCTGTGGAATATGTAACACAGAATTGCAGAGTATTTTTACTTCTGACATAACATGGAAAATATCTTTCTTTTTCCAATATACTTGGTAGAATCTACTGAAGACGTAACGAAACTACACTTTATCTATGGTTTAGTGATGAATATATTAGCTACTTACAACCAGAAAAATTTATAGTGATTTTAACTGTAAATCAACTATCGATTCCGTTTCAGTTTATCTCAAATATATATTTGTTGTAGTCGATTCAATCAGACGATTATTGTAATGTTGAATATGAAAAATAATAGTTTTTACTGTGTGTTTAATGTTGCCCACTGTATTTTTAGCTTATGTTTCTATACTTTTAGGGCGCGGTATCAATCATATATTTATGCCAACTGACTAAAGACAACGATATACAGTTTTTAATATTGACTATTCCAATATTTTTTCAACTTCTCAACTTGTAACTACTAGCCTAAGCGGTAGCGTCGGTACAAATGTGACAACGTTCATCTTCAATTAAAATCGATCGACAACTCGGATTGACGCGCTTATTGTATAGAAATGCAAGAAATATTGGAGAATTGAGTGAGAGTATGGGTAAACTCATTACCGATACAATCAATTTTACTAAGAATATAGCTGAAATAACTACAACTACAACTAACTGTTGATTTTACTACAAAAGGATGTTGATGTTATAATAAAATTAATCTTCCCAACAAAAAAATTGTTATATTCACCATATTATACATTATGGTGAATATCACTTCGGAGATTTTTTCAGTGTAATTTGCCAAAATCAATATAGCTAATTTGTCAATAAAATGGTGATATTTTGATAATAAAATATATTGTGCAATTTAGCGTGTTTTTCTTCGTGAATTCAGTAACGTAGGATTGGCAAACGACTTTTTGCCAGTGTGTACATACGAATTTCCGGATGATCAATGGAAAACTACTTCTGTTACATACAGATACGTATACGCGTAATGGGAAGGTATATATCAGCCTGCAAAGAAATGTACATATATATATTAGGGTGTATGATGGAGAGTCAGCATATCGGTCTGGTGAGAAACGAAAGACGAAATGAGGTTGGGTATTCCACGAGGGGGAATATAAGCGGCGGAAGATTAAGTAGCGGAGCGAGAGAGCGAGTAATACCCGAGCTGCTGATTTTAGGCGCGGATGAAGTGGAAAATGGACTCGACTCAGCAGGAATTGCGAACGAGAACTCGGCAGGGGTTAGTACGTGTGGGTGTGTGTATGTATATATATATAAAGATACCGAGCGATAGGTTCTTTAATAAATGTAGCGTAAAATGTGCTGGCCGCGAGTAAAAAGCTTGATGGGTGGCGGAGGCCGAAGGAAAATCCAAACTGCGCGAGGGAAGGACGTGTTTCCACCGGCGCGCGCGCGTCTTATCTCGGCGCCGCACCGTATCCATATAAGTTACTTTGTTCTTCCTTTTTCTCTCAAGACTATATCTCGCTTTTCAGCCCTGATCTTTAAGAGCTGCCATGTCATAATAGACATTGGGCTTTTCCCCGGGGGATCCGTCTGCGCTTCTTTCTCCTATGCGCGCAAAGTCGTTGAATCAAACAACTCGCGGTCGTTTCTTGTCGTATCGTCGCCCGAGTTGTCAAACGATTGCATCGTATTATCATGTTCTCCACTGTTTAAATTCATCAAGCAGCCAGAGAAAGGCTTTTTTGGTTACAATATATATTACTGAGTTTTTACTACCTACAACATAGCAGCTTGATACGGAAATAGACATTCTAATTCATTGGAATAGATCTAACAAAAGCTTTTAGTTATTTGTTCTTGTGAGAGCTGTACATTTTCATAAAAGGGCCAACATCCTGATGATCTCTTCAATGACAGCAGAATCTTCAATTGGAATAAAATTGTCTGTGTCGATGACGTTCAAGAACGAGAACGATTTTTGAAGAAACGAACTACATTGGTTAATAATAATGTTCGACTAATGAATTCAGTAACATTTTATAATTGATGTTGCAATTAATGTATAATTGAGTAGAATTACGGTGCAAAGCTGGTATAAACTTCAAAATATTTTGAATAGTAAACAGTGTTATAAAAATATACGAAATAATTGTAACATTCATTGGAAAAGTGCTCTACGTTGAAATAGTAAACCCTCATGATCCAATTTTTTCGGGTGCACTGCAATGCGTAATACGTAGTGGTCGAGGGACTGATTCGTTCTGATGCTCTACAGATAGAATACATTCATTTTTAGTATTTCATTCTGAACAACCTCCATTATTATTTGAATTTATGACGATTCACATGGTATTTAGAAGTCGAAGCAGTAGTTTTCACTGTCACTGTCAAACTCATATATCTAGCGCTAACAGCCGCTGTCTTATATACCGTCAGCAGCGTTGGTGTGCTTATTCTGAAAAGCTCAATAATGATTTTAGTTTACATTCTGTTGATTAATTATCAGTATTATTTATTTTGTGTTTTATTTTTCTTTGTAATAAAAGCAGTCGGATAAGCTAAGTAAACTTCGTCGGCAAAACGGTTTAAAAATCAAAATATGGAGTTTACAGTCAGTGAATCAAAATCATTTTTAATTTACCGTAGCATTGATTGGAAAATGATTTTAGCTGTAATTGCTGATTTATAAATACTGCGTAGCGGGACGTGAGTCATAATCTCGTTAATTCACCCAGCCATCATTGTTGATTACAATAACGTATTGTATATTTAATTTTATTAAAAATTATCATTTCCCTGACAACATTGAAATTTTGAGACTATATTGTTACCAACAACAAATCAAATCATTCAAAGAAAGGTTGATCATTAAATCTTAGTTTTCTACACTCGTGATGAAAGATAGGGCAAAAGATGATTTCTAGGCTCGAGAGATTACCAGCCTCGCTTCGCTCAGGCGCCAAACCTCCCGCGTGCCTACAATTCGTCTTTTGCTCTAGTGTCAAAATGTACTATTTCTTGCGTTGGCAAAGTTCCGAGGAATGAAAATGTTTTTATACACGTGGAAATGTATATGTTGATCAGCGGTTCCTATTGAAATGGGAAGAAAAAGTAATTGATGAGGATATTTTTTGGAAAAAATATCCAAATTATCTTGTCGATGTATCGTATTAATCATAACCATCAATGCATATCCAGTTTCATTTCAATTTTATTATAAAATATATTAATACTCATAACATTCACATAATGTCGAACATACATTATTATATACAAATTTCCGCACACAACATTGTGCGTTGTTTTACAGACTTTTCATCATCTATTTATAATCTTCATCGGTGAATTGTCCTCGAGCAGCTCTGTTGGAATATCGTGAAATATAATTGAGCAAGTCCTCAGTCAATTTTGTATGGCGCTCTTGGAGACTTTCCAAAATTGAATCAACTTTTGATTTTTCTTGAAAATAACGATAACATGGTCTCGAATTGGGGCGTTGCCATTTTTCGTTTATTCATTATTTTGATTACTCGATTAAATATTACTAGATACTTCCATTCAATCGCATTTCTCGTACATAGTAACACAACTCATGAATCTCATTACTCATCTAATACAATTTCAACTGAATCAGAAAGAATTTCTTTCCATCATTGTCATTTTATCGAAATGTCTTTCAAGAATGTTGTACAATTCGCTATCGAGCGATCCGCACGTGTGGGTATGAAAAAGTATGTTAAAAAGGCTTACAAAGTGATCTCGGATCTACTTCATGTTGGTAATAAAAGTAAAATATATGCATATATATTTTGCTGTGTAATAAGTTGTTCGTTGCACCATATTGTATATAATAGATTCTAATTCGAATTATACCCCACATATTCGTGAACAAATTTTCTACATGTAAACATTTTTGACCTCGAATATTCATTTTCCTCACATGCTGTAGTAAAGAATATTGCTATGGATGTGTCATATACTCATACTTCTATCTGAATTAATCTATCTGAATGATGTACAAAAAGTGAAAAGACGAGATAGTATCATTGAACTCGTCAGTGCTGTATGCTTTGTACGATTTCTGAATCGTGCTAAAATGAAAATCCCGAAATTTGATTTTTTTGCAAGAACTCAAAGTACAGTCGATATGAATTTCTTCTTCAAAAATCTAGTGTTGAATGCGGCATTCTACACAGAGAGAAATCTTCCAGTCAAATGTACAAGAAGAGATAGTAGGTCTAGAACATTTGCAGTTTTAGTCACAGTCTTAGATTCAAATATTTTTACTAGAGTTTTCTTCTACTTGCTATTTTCACTGGAATAAAGTTGCAGCCCGTATTTGAATAAATTAATCGTTTTTGCAGCGTATGTGCAAAGAACGACTCGATTCAAATTGACGGTCAAACTAGAATCGCTAACAAATGGACAGAATAGTGGGAATAGGAATTTATGTTTGTGTCAACTTTCTATTATTTTTTTTCTAAAAGTTTCAATAGATTGGTTCTGCCAGTCAGCGATCACGTTACCGTAAACCATATCAATGTTTTTTCTAGAGTTTTTCTCTCCGTGTATAGATTCCCGAGTACTGTTATCACTCGAACAGTCAGGAAACGCATCATCGCAAACACTTGGTCAATTGCAAATTGCTGAATTGCTTCTCAAGCCAAAAGTCGGATGGCTCGGAGTCATAAAGAGTGGGTGAGGCTGGAGTGGAAGATTGTCGCGAGCGCAGCACAATCGAGCGTGGATGTGGTGTGTATAAGACAGACAGAGGAGTAAAATGATGCTGCTGCAGCATCATAAAATCGACGTTGTAGGCGTTGGGAGCTTTAGTGTATAGGTAGAGGCACGTGGCGCAATCGTAAACGTCGCACTTTGGCAGTATGTGTGACTGTGTGTATGTGTCATTTGGGTACTGTGTGCCAGAGGGCGTAGTGATTTACGAGTAGATATGAAACGGCGCGAGAAGAGCAAGCTGCCACTCGAAATATCCCTCGTAAGCTGTGTATAATGCTCCTTGCGCTTTTTGCCGAGTATAGTCAATCGGGGGCAAAAAATTCCTCGTTATATATTGGGGCGATTTGGATGTATGGCACTGCTGCCGCCGCGCCGAGAGACTCGTTCGCTGGGCAGATTGGATTTTCGGACAGCTGCCACGTGCGCGAAATGTCGAATATTTCATCCCAAGCACATCAAGCTTGGCCCCGGGTATCGTCAGATTTTTTTAATGCAAATTGAGGGGAGAACCGGGTGGGTTGGCGTTGCAAGAAAGTTGGACAACTATGAATTCACGCGAGGGACGCAAAGATGTCACTATATATAACTGCAATGATACATATTATTTGTCCCGTGTACAAGTCCTACATGACCAGCGTTATTTATAAAGAAAACAGTTTCACAATCTCTATAATTTTCTATGATAGAAATTTTCTAAGGGGGCAAGTAGTTTTTTTCAAACATCATCTATTCTCATACAAAACTGAACGAGATTGGTTTTCATCGTTTTTGAAAAGAGATAAAGAACGAATTTTTATAAAAACTCCAGAAGCTGCCAGTTTGGGCAGGGCGTGATCTTTCGACCCTAACGTATCCCTTTTTCGAAAATTTAAATATAATCTATCAAATTGTTTTAAGACCTGATTGCCAACTTACTTCTACTGGGGGCCCATTGGCAGTAATTTCTTGTCCCAACGTAATTGTTTATACAACGAAATTAGGAAATGTTTTGCAAAAATGGCTGTGTACACGTCAGACCGAGTGCTAACTTCAACATTGGCTCAATTCTAGTTTTCACGCGAAAAAAGTTAAACTTCGCAAAATCTCTGCCAACCCATCTCGCTCTCCCCCATAAGTCGCATCACAAATCTATCCGTTCCCGTCTGGCCCGAGTTGTTTTCTGCCCCAGCTGCTGCTTGCCAATTGGGGCCACAGTCTGATCTAGTCCGGGCCGTCCCGTCGAGAGCAATCGGCTGGCGGTGCCGGGGGGATGGCTGCAGTCGCGCGAGAGCCTCTCGTTATATATACATACCCGGAGAGAGGCTCTGATGAATTCGTGCTGGCGCAAGCTAATTACCGCGCGGCGACAAAGCAAAGCGTGTGGCTCCCGTCTCGAGCACCCTTTCTTTCTCCCTCAACCCACCCTCTTTAGCCCTTTAGCTCACACAATCGTCGGATATCTTGCTCCTTTTGCCTGACCCACTTTCTCGTCCGTTGACTCGCCGCAGAGTTTCTTCACCCTCCCGCCGTTCTCTCCCACTCAACATCTCCCCGGCCGACTCAACGATATTCAACACTATGCGTGTGTTAAAGTCCTCCCCAAAACTCGATTCGGGAAAGAAAATCTGTTGAAAATCTTGACTTTGTATATGATATGTCGATGTGAAATATGTCAGCTGTATATGTATCCTAAATCCGAGGACTTCCCGTGTAAAAAAAAAAGTCTGGCAGAAGTCTGGCAGAAGTCTAGCAGAAGTCTGGCACTAGAAGTCTGGCAGAAGTCTTGCAATAGTCTGGCGTAGTCCACTATGCCAGACTTTTTTTTGTCCACGAAAGTTTGCCAGATATTATGCCAGACATTATGCCAGACATTATGGTGAATATTACAAACTCATCAAGCTACCTATAGCCTCTTCCACGAAGCTCCTATCAAGTATAGCGTATCCCTATTGAGTCTAGAATAAAGTCTGGCGTAAAGTCTGGGCTCTTGTTTTGTCAGACTTTTTCAGTACGGATTAAAAATCCTGGCATAAAGTCTACCAAAAAGTCTGGGATAAATTCTGGAGTTGAGCAAGACTTTTTCGATAGACTAAATAGTCTGGCATAATGTCTGGCATAATATCTGGCAAACTTTCGTGGACAAAAAAAAGTCTGGCATAGTGGACTACGCCAGACTATTGCAAGACTTCTGCCAGACTTCTAGTGCCAGACTTCTGCTAGACTTCTGCCAGACTTCTGCCAGACTTTTTTTTTTACACGGGTTTCGTCATTGCCCGACTGCGGCCCACCAGTGTCACGCTCTCGCGATCAATCGGCTGCTTGTGGACAATCACATTCTCAACGACTCGATCACAAATGCCGTCTCGGGCGCTGCTTACATTCTCTCTACTCGAAGTACCTCCGATGAGACGTACCCTCTTGCGAACGGGATAAAATCATTTTGAGCGAACGTTGTCAATAACAGAAAAACGAGCTGTTCCGAGATATAACTTTTTTTCTCTCGTCAACTCCAATGTCAGTTAGCGCGACTTTGTCGTCGAAATTCATATCATACAGTGTCTCGATCAATATTCCATACCAGCAGTGAGGAATTTGATTCGAAAGAAAGCTCTGGAATACCAGAAAAGCGGCAGGCGTCTTAACAAATGATTCATCATTGTTGATTCTGTGCTCAACGTATTTTTTTTGTCTTTTTCACCCTCCAAAAAATGCTCGACTTCTGATTTGACTATTGAAAATAGGCTAATATAAATTCACTACGTATTTCAATTATCCGTACCAGCCTTCAATCTTCTCCTTTCCTGCTTCGTTTTGATTTTTCTTCGTTTCATTCATTCCAAGCAGTTTAACAAATTGGATATATTCAATGGAGTAACACCGCTCGTCTCGTCTTCATACACACGTATTCTCACGATTATTATTATCCGCATTTATTCATAACAAGTTAACAAATGACCACTTTTCGTTTGTTCACATTTCATCTATACAAATTTCGTATATCCTCGTTTAGTCAATGACTTACCCTGAAGAGTCTCCCTTGCTCGTATCGCAGGGAGGCTCTGTCACTCAATCCATAGATGTCGAACCTCTTCAACGTTACATTTGGCTTCGAGAAACGAATCGCGATACTAATTGTCTGTTGTCTATTCGATGATTGATACAAGCATTGAAATCCTTGAGTACATGAGTAACGAGTTCGTAATGCATCAATGTGAAAATCTCTCCCTTCCAGTTCTTACTTGATATAAAAGAAAAAAAATACACGCAGCTAAAGAGCAAAAAAGTATTACATTATATAATTATAATCTAAGAGCAAAAGATGACTCGCATTATTTGCTAGCCATGAATGATAATCCAAGTATGTCATGAATAAGAGACTTATTAGCCAAGACAGCAGGGTTGCTTCGGTGTGGATATCTTGACAGCAACTATTTGTTACTTCAGACTTCTCGTACAATATCCATCGAGATTCGGTGAAATGAGATAACGATTGTATTTTGAGAAATCAATCCACAGAACGAAACTCGGTTTTAGAGTTGGTCGGCTACATACAAGACAAAGTCGAGGTAGGGGGCATCGGGAAATGATCGTTTGAATGAGCTTCCGACACATTTACTCTCTCACTCGACCTCGGCTTTAGTGCGTCATGAATCAAAGACTACGTGTACGCACGGTTAACCCTCTCACCTCCCTCTCCCCCCAGTTCGAGCGATCGCCGGATGATTTCGAGTTGCCCGGGCCACAGTGCGAGGCGTATAGATTTCACATGCGTTTACGCGTCGAGATGGAGTGAGATTGAATGCGAATGCAAGTTTCCAACCGCCTTAATTTGTTGTTGAAAGCTGCGGAATGGAAAAACGCGCGAAATGATGGAGAGCCATTACTTTTTTTGCCCCTCTTCTACTCCGTTGATTCGCTGCTGATGAATTCGCTGAACTCGCCGCTGGCGAGATTGAAATTGACTAAAAGTATGCCGCGAATAACTGATCTGACAGGCGGAGCTAATTAAAACAGCGGTGGGTGAAACCAGAGAAATATAGGGGTAAATCTGGCTTCAGTATAGATTCAACTAGAAAAAATATTGTGAATTTGAAAAATAATAGTTATTACAATGTGTTCAGTTTTGCCAACTATATTTTTAATATCTTTTTCTATACTTTTCGTGCGCGATACTGCCCTCGTGTCAACTGTCTGGACCGAAAGAAAAATATTACAATATTTACTATATTTTTGAAGTGTGTTTTAGTACAATATGGTTCAACGGCTAGGTGATATTAGTAAGCTTTACTTTCTAAATAACGTCGCAAAGCTTTCAACATTGACTACGTTTCGATCTTCTTTGAATTTCGCAAATATCTAGTAGCTCGAGGCAGCGGTCCAAATGTAAACAATTATCGTCGATTAGAACCAATCGATAACTTAAATTGAAACGTTTGGATATACATTGGGCGAAATGCACGACATATCGGAGAATTGAGCGAGAGTATAGTTAAACTCATTATAAATTATTTAATATAAATTCTACTGGATGTATAGTTGGAATAACTTTGATGAAATAGTTCATGTCACCATAGCAGGATGCTGATGTTACAATGAAATTATTCTTGCACACTTAAAATTGTCGTAATTACTGTATTTTATCATACCACGTGCGGCATAGCGAGCTCTACCGAAGCGTTTTATTCTTTTTCGTCGTGGGGAGGAATCGGAGCGTGGCCGGCTCTGTTTGCACCTGCTACCTCGAGGCTCTCTCCCTCTCGTGCTGTAATCCTCTCGACTTCCATCCGCGAAGCTGTCAGTTCGGCTCGTGGGATTTATTAAAATCCTACGTGACCGCACGGTGGCACTATACCACGGGCAAATTGGCCCAGCGGTTCTATTTGGGCACTCGCGCGTCATCGACGAATTATTTCCTGCTCGTGATATTCTTTCGGCTCTTTTACGGGAAAAAAGTTGGGGGGAAATATTTTGGTTGGTTGTTTAATGGGCCGATGTTACTCTAGGCCATCTAGTTTTTCTTCTTCTATCGCGACGAACGAACGAAATTGGTTAGCGGACAAAAGCCAAGAACGAATGGGAAAACTCGCGGAGCAAATATTCTACTGCCTCTCTCTCTCTCTCTCTCTCTCTCTTTCTGTTTCTGGTCGGCTTTCGCCCTTTCAACGTAACGGCCCTCGCGTAAAGGTAGAAATAGCACACCGTGCGCGGGAAATTCATTGAACATCGGCAGGAGTTTTTTCAACTCGTAAATGTTCGGGGTCGAGAGGGGGTCGGAAAAAAAACGCGCGGCACAAAGAAAGAGGACCAGTGGGAAACAAAATGGATGCCTTTGACTCTGGCCCGATTAAAGCGGAAGCCCCGGTGCGGGAATCGTTGAATCTCTCGCCGAAGCCTCTGATTACACTCATTTTAATTTGTCCAATCCTCGGATGCATATTCGCAGATCAACGCCGACGCAAGATTGCGTCACGTGCGTTGATCCCGTCCGATCTCTTCACCGTTATCAAGTCGGCTTGATCGTCCTGGATCCTTTGTGACGTTCTTCGGATAATGAGTCCCGGGAGACCAGCCCCTTGGAGCGTCTCTCGTAATT
The DNA here is from genome assembly GCA_020882685.1 of Aphelinus atriplicis. Taxonomy (NCBI): domain Eukaryota; kingdom Metazoa; phylum Arthropoda; class Insecta; order Hymenoptera; family Aphelinidae; genus Aphelinus; species Aphelinus atriplicis. The sequence goes on along the minus strand of CM037073.1, from coordinate 52,292,626 downwards.
AAGATATTATATATATTTTTGTTCTGCAGCTGGAGAAGCATCACAAGTTCATCTGCATCGTTATTTTGAAGTGAACTCGTATAACCTCTGAAAAATTAATGCCCCAACAATTATTCCCGGAGCGACATTTTTATTTCATCCACTTTATCTCGTGTATTGCAATGCTCGAAAAATTCTCTCACTCAAATCGATGGATCTTGTACAGTTCTTGTTTGCAAATGCATTTGTATTTCAGCCAATAATAATGCAGATTTTTTTTCTTCAATAAGATATCCCACCGAAGCACCTGGTATAAGATAGTCAAACGCATTCACCTTTCAAATTCGTATCATATAAAATCAGGATAAATTAAAGGTTAGACACAGCGATAAAAGATAAAAGTAAAAAATTAACTTGTACTTATGAACTAGGATGTGTTAGTTTCTTCGCGTAAGGATGAAGTCACATCGAACCAAATACAAAAAATAGCCGATGCATCAGTCGTACGTGTTGCCTTGTGGTCAGAAGGAAATCGGCTCGCGGGGTGCTAAGGAAAAGTCGAATCTGGTAGTCGACGAGCGCAAGAGGGCGCCACACAAGCGAGCTGTAGCTTGTGGTGGGTATGTTGGGCGCCAAAGCCGGTGCATCCAAAGGTGGCGGTGGCGTCAACAAACCGTGACAATGGACAGCTTTGTCGCGCTGTCGGATTCGGGCCTGCTCGCCGAGTACGCGTTGATCGACTTTCTTGATTGTCAAATGCGCAATGGGTCGTCGGGCGTGCTGCTCGGCTTGTGTCGCGCCGCGCAGAAACTCAGGCCAAAGCACAACATCAGTAGCACCACTGACCCCACCAGCAGGTACGAAGACCACGACACCGAACACCTCCCTGCCAACACACATAAATGACATGTCGTTATTAAACCTTACGAGGTATGTTGATGTTAACAATCTGTGATAGCTGCGTTCTCTTCATCAAAGTCTCACGAGCCAAATGATATTTCCTGTATATTAAAAGGTATAGCACCGCCACCGCGCCGCCTTGGACATTTTATCCCAATTTCTTCGCCCTACTTTTTTTCATCCTACTTTTACATGTCACATTTCCAAAGATCAAAAGTCGACAGTTATAAGTCATACCTCAAATATATAGGTCAAAAATCTATATGTCAAAGATCAAAGGTCATAAATCAATGGTGCAACAGTTATCAAAGGTCAAAGGTCATTGAGCAAAAATCGGAGGTCAGAGTTCAAAAGATCAATAGTCATAGGTCAAAGGTGACTTGTGAAAAGTTAGAGGTAAAAGGTTAGGTATAGGTTAACGCATAAGAATCCAATCACAACTGAAGAACTTATTCACTCGCTCATGATTTATGTGCGGTATCTGAATCATAATTCAACTGAGTTTTTTCTTCTACTCATAGCTGAAAATTTTCTTTGTTAAATAATTTGAAATGTCAGGCATAAAGCAATCAGAAGAATTACCTTGAAAACAATGCCTTGAAACATAAGGCTTACCATTGGGAAAAAAAATGGAAAAATCTACCAAAGTAAAATATGCAAATACAACTTTCTGTTTGAAATATTCAAATGTAAAAGGCTCGGAAATATTCTAGGAGGACTGAACGGAAGAGGATCAAACAATACAACTCTGTGCCAAAGAGACTATCTTATCGGCAGTGTTGCTCCATCTCAAGCATAATGTGACAGAAGGAGGAAACACTATAAGAAAGAAAAGAACGAGGGAAGAAATATCTTTGCTTTCTCAATCATAAAAATGTCGAGTCACGTCAATTACGCTCGTAAGAGTTTTAGTTTCACAAAGATTCCACGACATCACCCGAGAAACCATAATTGCCTCGTACAAAATTATTAAAACAATCGTTGAACCGAACAAAATACCGAACAACCGAATAGTAATAGAATAAAATTAGAATCCGTAAAGTCACCTTGACATTCAAGAGGATGAAATATAACGGAAAAAAACGTTGGTTCAGCTCTGATCCCTAATAAAGCCGTTGGAAAAAAGCTTAAGAGTCTGCAGAGGTATACGATGGGGTATAAAAAGCTAAATCGCCCGGTACACTATAGAATAAGATTCATTGATTCAATCATGAAATTTTACTTGATTTAAGATGCAACTAATTCAAGAACGACTGAAATGATTAAATTGAAACATGTCATTTTATCACATTGATTGATTATTCACCGTATTGCACCGTACAGGCAGACTGAAGTACTAACATTGAGTACTTGAGTCGTACGTTGTCACATCTTAAACTGTAAGAAATTTCTTATTGGAGCAGTAGAGAATCGTTTTTGCAGTGTTCAGATGTGAGTAATGGTATAGATTGTTCCACGGCTCCTGTCGTCACCGTCGCGCGTCTTCCCGATACCCACGTATGGCTCGCGCCTCATTAATCCGGCTTCACTCGCGTCTCGGCAGTTCCACACTTGTTCGATTGCGGACGTCTCCGTGAAAAGAAAATTTTTCACTAGAGCTCGACGTGGTCACGCGGCCGTTTAAACCGAGGCTCGGGAGAGCTCATACGTGCGGGGCCGGTTGATCGCGCCCATACGCCTGCAGTGTGGCCCATTAAATCTGTCACTCTGCGCATCTGTCCTGGCGTTCTTTCTCTCCCGTTCCTGCGGCTCCTCGCGCTTTCTTCCCTCCTCCTCCTCCTCCTCCTGCGCGTTTTCCTCCGCGCGTATAACGTCGCCGACAGGCATCGGACCGCTGGCCGCCGACGTGAAATATACGCCGAGGAATTTGTCCCGTGTTCTACGCCCGAGAAGCCTGTCAATTCTCCACGCCGACAGAACGACGGCAATTCCGTCATTTTATCCCACGGGACCGTCGCGTCGGCGGCGAGATTGCGGCCCGGGAATTTGCCCAATCATACTGTCAATAGTAACGCGCTACAGAGCAAATTTGTCTTTTATCGGCCATTTGTATATATGCGCAAGATGAATTGCCCGCGTCTCGCTCGGGTGATCGACTTCCTCGACCATCCTCTCGATCGCTCCGAGATATTGCGCCCGATATACTCGATAACTGCCTCATACGACAACTCCGTCCTCCATTTTCCCCGCGAATATATTATTGTAGCTGGGCCGAGTCCTGTCGATGGGAAAATGTCAAGCGCAAAGATAAATTCGCGTCCTAGCAAACCAATGGAAGCTCTTTTTTTTTCACTCGAATAAGTCACGATCTACTGAGGGAATTTCAAACCATTGCGGCGTAGTCGAATTCCCTAGTGCTAACTTTTTTCAAACACTTTTCACGATTCCAAAGTAGATTTCATTCGATTTAACTGGGTTCTCTCGTAATTTTATCATTCCCGCGTTACAGCCAGTGCGTTACAGCCAGTCCAAGTTCAGATCTGAATTGTTCACAGCATTTATCAATTTTTTCAGAAAATATCCTTAATTGAAGAAACTTTCAAGTGTATCTATACGACAGGGATGGGACGTTTTGTAATTAATTAATTATATGTCAATAATTAAAAAAATTAGTCTTCAATTATCAGTAGAATAATTAATGATTAAAAGAGTTTTATTTAATTATATTTGAAATGAATTATGATTAAAAATTTAATCATAATTGATTTCAAATATAATTGAATAAAACTCTTTTAATCATTAATTATTTTTAATATAATTAATGATTAAAAAATTAATCATAATTACGTTTTAAAATTAATTATATATTTTGGCACATTATTTATCAATTAATTAATGGCATGATTAATCAGATAATTAATGTTTAAATAACATAGATTTTTCAATTGTTTATGTCTTAGCCATTTTCCTCACTCGCATACACACACTGAGAGCAGTTTATAGTTGGGTGAACTATAAATCTACTATAAATATAGTTCCATTTTGACCCAGCTATGAGATATTGTGAAACCAAATATACAAATTTCACTAATGTATACCATGAAAAAGTATTAATTATACTATATTTAAAGTAGATTTTACTCTATATAGTACTTTTATTTATAGTAGATATGATTGAGTGGACACAGTTGACTTATAATTCTGGTTCATTAAACAATAATTATTGGTCGATGAACAATAATCAAATAGTAATTGAACATTGATGAAAAAACTATAAAACATGAGGGTTATTTACACAAATAAAGTTAATTTAACGATATTTATAGTAGATTCTTCTATAATTACGTTTACTATATCATATAGCAGATCCCGATGAGAGAATTTTTCTCAGTGCACACACACGCGCATGCACACGGACTAGGTATATATATATATATATGGAAAATTCTTTGTGGGATCGAACATGAAAAGTTCTAAGGCATCATGCCGAATTCCCAGAATTTTTCCAGATTTTTTCGAGCACTTTCACCCTGTTTAATAAATAGGTACAGTTGTTGATTTTTCTGTTTTTGCGATTTTAGAGGCATTTTCAACCTTAATTTACACCCTGAAAATGACCTCTGAGGCAAAAAATGAATAAGACACTTTTTTCTGCAAATTGCCTGAATTTTATAGAAAAATTATCTCCAAGGTCATTGGAGCACATTAAGTACTCCACATTAGCAATTGGAGCCTCTATTTTTGAACCATGGGAGTTCGCTCGTCAAGCCCCACCCCATGGGTACTGAAAGTTGTCCCAACTCATACCACATACAGCCTATACAGTAAAAAAATGGGCCTGGGCTCTGGAAGCTGCCAAAAAATTAATATATTAACTAAAATAGGAGTAAGGGGAGCCTCGTACCCCCAACACTTCCAAATTTTGTAAACACTTGTCTGTGGTATTATTACGTTATCCACTGTAAAAACTCACTTTCTTTCATACTAATACATATCCCGAGTTGTCAATATCATATTTATATAGATCAAGCATTACTATACAACTTAACGCCACCTAATTTTCAGTAGTTACACGTATTGATGGTCAATATATTGTCTCTATTGTGCTAAAATTGACAAGAAACTACTAATAAAGTACATGTGCCATGAATTGCATTCACTCGATAAAAAAGATTAATCCAAAAAGTAAATAATAAGCTGTGCATTACACGTACACCTTATAACACACTAGCAGTGCATAGATATCATATCATTTTTTTTAATATCAACAAGAAAATGTTGAAGTTCACTAAACATGGGTAATATTCATGAATATTGAACTCATAAAATGCAATTCATGACAATGTACTTTATTAGTAGTTTCTTGTCAATTTTAGCACAATAGAGACAATATATTGACCATCAATACATATAACTACTGAAAGTTAGGTGGCGTCAAGTAGTATAGTAATGGTTGATCTATATAAATATGATATTGACAACTCAGGATATGTATTAGTATGATATAATGTGAGTTTTTACAGTGGAAAATACCACAGACAAGTGTTTGCAAAATTTGGAAGTGTTGGCGGTACAAGGCTCCCCTTGAATAGTCATTTCAGCATATTTTTAGCCCTATTTTAGTTAATATATTAATTTTTTGGCAGCTTCCAGAGCCCAGGCCCATTTTTTTACTATATAGGCTGTATGTGGTATGAGTTGACAACTTTCAGTACCTATGGGGTGGGGCTTGACGAGCTCCAATGACCTTGGAGATAATTTTTCTATAAAATTCAGGCAATTTGCAGGAAAAAGTGTCTTATTCATTTTTTGCCTCAGAGGTCATTTTCAGGGTGTAAATTAAGGTTGAAAATGCCTCTAAAATCGCAAAAACAGAAAAATCCGCAACTTTGCCTATTTATTAAACAGGATGAAAGTGCTCGAAAAAATCTGAAAAAATTCTGGGAATTCGGCATGATGCCCTAGAACTTTTCATGTTCGATCCCACAAAGAATTTTCCATATATATATGTATATATATATATATATATATATACCTAGTCCGTGTGCATGCGCGTGTGTGTGTATGCGAGTGAGGAAAACGGCTAAGACATAAACAATTGAAAAATCTATGTTATTTAAACATTAATTATCTGATTAATCATGCCATTAATTAATTGATAATTAATGTGCCAAAATATATAATAAATTTTAAAACGTAATTATGATTAATTTTTTAATCATTAATTATATTTAAAATAATTAATGATTAAAAGAGTTTTATTCAATTATATTTGAAATCAATTATGATTAAATTTTTAATCATAATTCATTCCAAATATAATTGAATAAAACTCTTTTAATCATTAATTATTTCTAATATAATTAATGATTAAATTTTTCAATTCTAATTATATGACCAATTTAATTAAAATTTTAATTAATTAATCCCAACCCTGCTATACGATGATTGGTTTGATTCCAATTGGAATGTATTCGTAGAATGTCATGGTTTTTGATGGAAAAATTATGAATTCTCAAAAACACACGGAAGTAATGATTTCGTGCACACGAAAAGTAATCATTTAAAAAAAAAAAACTCATGAAAACTTTAAGTACAAATTTTAGGTGAAACTACATCTGAACTCTCTGCAAACCCAATTTCTAGTTCCTCATCAAATTGGATTGTCCATTTTGAATTTTGGAAATATAACGACAGGTCCGTAATCAGTGAACTTGGAGAACTTGCTTCATGGTCTTACCCAAAAATCAACTAAATTTGCGGTGAAAGATCGACGTGGAATAGTAGCTATTAATAATTATAAGTGATGAATCATTTTGAGCTGTTGTGTAGCATGAGCTGAGAAGCTGCATAAGATTACCGTGTAGTAGAAAATAAAGGAGCTATCGTTTACAGGATGAAGCTAACTATTCGAGACGATGCGCATCCTATAGTCATTAACTTGGAATTCCCTGAGCATCGTGGAGTGTTGGATCGGCTGGTCAGAGCAGCAGAGCTATTTCAGAGGGGTGGGTGAGAGGCGGAACGTTGAAGGATTGAAGGACGACGGGTGCACTTACCGAGGTTATAAACATTGGCGCCTCTGCCGCAAGACTCGCGCACTTCCCGGTTGTCCCAGCCGATGGGGTACATCACCAGGCCTCCACAGATCATCGCCGCTGTAAACATGAAAGAAAAGTCGACTGTATTTTATCGTGAATTACCGTGCACATATCGATGGCACCTACGAAGAAGAGCACATTTCAATCTCGGGTCGAGGAACAGCACATATATAAATCTTACAATTTCCCGGCGAAGAAAAACACATCTAGTGTAAAATCGTAATTCCGTAATGTTGAAGAACTCATAAAATTGAAAAGGTCGAGGATTTGAAGATTAATATAATGGACATATCCGAGAATGCGTGTGATTGGCTGGGGATAAATCGAGTAGAATTTATTACTGCGGAAGGCTTGAAACGTTTGCTTTCTTCGTGGTAAAACTCGATACAGAATATATTAGTTGATTCAAGATGTACAAATTGTCGAACGGAATATGCGAGCGAAATTGGTTCAAATGTCGCGTGAATACGATTGCGGGATCTCGGGTGGACGTTGAGTGGGATTTTGATGAAATGAGGCAGCCCGACCGAGGGACAAGTGGAGACAGAAGGGATCCAGCAGCAGCTGCAACGGTGTTGTGGGCATGATGGGTACGGCGGTGCAAAGAGCAGGACAGCTCGCGCGACGGGGACCATTTGACGGGAAGGTGGTACGCGTTCGGCACAAAGAGCCCTCGCTTACACACATATATATATATATATATGTGTATTCACCGCAGAGACTGGCTCGAGCAGCTCACAAAAACCCGGCTGAGCCGTACTTTGCGCGTCAAAGCAGACTCCATCGCGATATGCAGGCTGAGCGACGGAATGAAAGAGGAGCAAGCGCCGCAGCTCACGTCCACTCTCCCGTGGGCTGGCCGTATACCCACAGGCTCGATGAACCCGTCCCGCGCGTAAGACTCTATCACGCGTGGCTGCAAAGCTCTTTGTTTTTTCATCCGACTCGCTTCCCGATCGAATATCTGACAGTCGAGCCGAAGCGCGAGGTCAGTTGTGACTTCGGGAAAACTGTAATAAGCTGCTCGTGTCGCGAATGGACGATTGCCAAACGAAGGTTGGGGATGACTCACCGGCGAGGAGCTGAAAGGCGCCGAGCAGCCTGGCGTGCTTGGGCCTGTTGAGGACGTGGGGCAGGAAGGAAGAGGCTGCGGCGAAGAGGGTCAGCGCGCCAATCACCGCTATTGCCAGGCCGAGGCTGATGCTCACTGTGCTCGCCTGCCACCACACGCTCGGTATGTCCCAGAAGCTGAAATCAATAAGCATACATTTCACTTCGACCCACAAGCTCGCTTATCGAATTATCCTTCATCCCACGTCAATTAGCCCTGCGCGGACTCGGTTCTCGCGCCGACACGTCGGCGGATAAATGTGGAAGCGTGAGACGAGAACCAAAAAGTTCGCCACGTGTGTCTCTGGCATTGTGAACCAATGCTACACTTTTACTCATTGATTATAAATTCCACGCACCCACAGTTTCATTAATTCTTTTTTAGCATTTTCAGAGTCTGCCAATATGATTTTACCCCGAAAAATTAATGGGTTGTGCGATAGTACATTTCGATACTGGACCAAAATCCGAATTCTAGGCACGTGGGAGGTTTGCCGCCCGAGCAAAGCGAAAGTGGTAATCCCACGAGCCTAGAAATCGTCTTTTGATCGAGTATTGAATAATATTTTCCATCACGAGTGTAGAAAACTAAGGTTTAATGATCAACTTTTCAGTGATGAAAAATAACATACAACTGATTTCAATTTTTACTTTGGTTCTATTACCCACCGACAATTGTCTCCGCTTTTCAGGGTCTACCTTTAAATGAACGAGTGCCTCTACCGACTGAGTCATCGATGCCGGTTATTCTCATAGTTATCAGATGTGTTCATTTTCCCTGAAATCTATTTTTTACATTTCTAGTAACCATCGCCAAGGGAAAGAACAGGTTATTGTGAGTTTCATTTCCATTGCCTCGAATGACAACGGATAAAAAATGTTCGTGGTTTCCAACTTGAAATTAGTTGGATATTATTCAAGAATCCATTACTCGCCTGGATTGAACTATCCAGATATATGACCAGAGTTTCAAGATTCTAAAAAAAGTCTGATTGAAACTCGGGCATAGAGTCTGGGAAATAGTGTCATCAGACTTTTATTTCACGCGGGAGTATCCACAAGAGAATACAAATCAAAGTTTCGCCGCTGCTGCGCTTGTTATTCAACGCGTTTCGCATTTCAGCTGGGGTCCATACTTGTTTCATACTTGTTTCGCACCTATAGCGAATCGGCCATTACGAAAGTCGATAGACTCGTGCTCTCGCGGATCGGACAAACCTCAGACGGGTCGTTCCGACCACTTCCAGCTTGACCTTCGTCATTTGTTGCAATGTTGTTCGATACGCTTTTGCTCGTTTCTAGTTTGACCGGAAAGGTATAACATCGGATGTCCAAAGTTATGAGCGAAGTTGTCGATGGGGAAATCAGAGAGCCCTTGCGAGTTATATATGTATCGGGAAGGTTAAAGTTACGAGTCGCATTGCAACGAATAGAACTCGATCGCGACGAGGGATTGCCCGATTATAATTAGGGGAAATAATTAACCAGTCGGCGGCGGCACTCGGCAGTTGCACTCGGCGAAAGAGCAGCGGTTACATCCGCGGTATCAATCGCGCAAAGTTGCCGAGTGGAGAACATCATGGGTATCGAGTGGATCGCGATCCTCTCGTCGAACGTCGAATACTTGCAAGATGCGCACTCGTGAAATATTAATGACGGCCGGGGGGGGGGGTAATGGCCACGTCGTGGGAGGGGGATAGGATGGCGCAGAGACGCATCGAACTTTTCGAGGGAGACTTATTGAGTGACGCGTCACGGCCGCGAGCAGCGCTCGAGAATTTTCATGAAATTTTCTCGAATTAGGAGGGACACACGGATAGCGAACAAACTTTCAACGCGGGTGTATAACTCTTCTCATTATACCCCTCGCTCCCCCCCCCCTCTCGCTACAAAACTTGGCCACTCGACCCGAGTAATCTAGCTCCAGTCGGCGAAATTGGAGACGCGATCACGCGAAACACTGGATGCAGTCGCATACCAAGGAAAATCTGATTACGGGAGTTTACTATTTAGCATAGTAGATAAAAGGTAATAGTCGTTGCTGTATTTTATAACTCAAACCACTGCATATTCCCAGTAAAGCTTACAATTATCCAATTGTAACATTTGATAATACCGGTCAGTATGTGAATCATTGTGAGTTCACAATGATTCACAGTAAACTTAAGTTCACTGTTTTATAAGCTTTAGCAATTAAAATGGGATAATCATTGAACTACATCGACGCAGACAGTTTCATGGGCATTCAAATTTTGAATATCAAGAGACGTATTATGAGACTGTTGGCGTTGATCAACATTTTCAGCTGTCACGAGTACGAGAACAGGAGAATTTTAATGAATTACAATGTTATATAAAAATTGTTTTGTATACACATTCAGGGATAAAAATTACGATATTGTGTAGAATATCTTATAGACATCAGTGTATGTTATTGTTCTGGAGTATTAGAGATTATTGTATGATTTGGATAGTAAAATTTACTGATATCACTTGGTCGAACGACTGTATTATTACTAAAGAATATGGTAAAAATGTAGTAAGGTATCCAGGGCATTCGGATCCGAGCGGCTCTTAGCTTCGGCCGCGGAATCATGTCTATGAACACTCATTATTGGAGCAATGGGGACGTCTGTAGCTATATAGAAATTTGAAATGATAGGAGACAAAATCCTCGACTCGATGCTGGAAAAGAAAGTGTTGAATGCAGGCCATGTGTGATAGCGGGAACGATTCGAGAATAGAGCGGCGCGAGCGAAAAATGGATCGACTGGATTGTCGCAGGTTATGGTTATATAGCTCGGTCGCGGCGAATGCCAAGTCTCATTTTCGTGCATGGCAATTTACGGGTATATAGGTGGGACAGCTTATGGGTCCGCGGAGAGTAATAACGGAGAGGCACGGGCGAGGACGGCGGACAAAGGCGCGCCGAATGATTGGAGGAAAAGTGTCGCGGCATTGTTTCGTCCGACAGCCAGGCAGGCGCAGTCGAATTTATCCGGCTCGCTGCTCTTTTCATTCTCCGACTGTGTGGCGAAGCTGCGCAGGCCGCCCAGTGGTATATAGTATTGGCCCCATTTAGCTCTGGCTCCGCCTGTCAGCGAAGGCTATTTGTCCGATTTTATCTGGGTCTCGGTGCGCGCTCCGCGGGATATACACGACCGCCCCCCCCCCCTCGGCTCGAGCCTGGTCATTCATTTGTCCGGCAGAGGCTATCTATCTATCAGGAGCTTTGATTCCTAGAGCCCGATTTAGCGACTGCGGTGAATACGACGAAATTGAAAAAAACCGATCCTTCCGCTACGGCTACAAGCTCAATCCCGTCATTCAATACTGCCCACGTCACGTATCGAGCTCTAATGCGTTGACATTATTATACGTATATACGTATCGTCACTGGGAGAGAGACAGAATCGATTCGTGATTCACGCTTCAGTTAGGGATTATTAACACATTTGCTTCGATTAACGCTTAGTTCATGCGTCGCTGTATATAATCGACGATACAAGTGTTCAATTCCTTGAATTCAAAACACCAAATTTCTGTATTTGACTAAAAGATTTTGATGAATCGTATTTGACCTAATTGATTTTAGTGAAATATCTCTCTATATTAGAAGCCAGACCGCCGCCGCCGCCGCCGTGAAAGTTTTCGACCGCTTTTTGGCTCCCCTTTTTGGCTCCCCTGTTTGGCTCCCCTTTTTGGCTCCCCTTTTTTGCTCCCCTTTCTTGCTCCCCTTTTCTCACCCCTTTTTTTACCCCTTTTTCCACACCATTTTCTGCCTCTTTTTCCACCCCTTTTCCCCCCTTTTTTCACCCCCTTTTCCACCCCCTTTTTTCACCTTTTATTCCACCCCTTCCACCGCTCAGTTGGAGGTCCATTTTTGGAACTGTTGATGACTAAGAAGAAAGAACATCGAAGCTCCGACATTTACCATAGCAACCATTGTTTACGTCCTTAGCAACCGTTACTATGGAGTGGGAAAGTCAGTTAGAGGTCCATTTTCGGAAATGTTGATGACGAAGTAAGAACATCGAAGCTCGGATATTTACCATAGCAACCGTTGTTTACGTCCTTAGCAACCGTTACTATGGAGTGGGAAAAGTCAGTTAGAGGTCCATTTTCGGAACTGCTGATGACGAAGAAGTAAGAACATCGCAGCTCGGATATTTATCATAGCAACCGTTGTTTACGTCCTGAGCAACCGTTACTAAGGAGTGGGAAAAGTCAGTTAGAGGTCCATTTTCGCAACTGGTTGATGACTAAGAAGTTAGAACATCGAAGCTCGGATCTCTCTCTATATTAAAAGCCAGACCGCCGCCGCTGCCGTGGGAAATTTTGCCCCCCCCAAGTTGCCCCCTTAGTTGCCCACCCTTAGTTGCCCCCCCTTAGTACCCTTTTTTTCCACCCTTTTTTCACCCCATTTTTCACCCTCTTTTTCCACCCATTTTTTCACCTTTTTTTCACCCATTTTTTTCACCTCTTTTTCCACCCATTTTTTCACCTTTTTTTCACCCATTTTTTTCACCTCTTTTTCCACCCCCTTTTTTTCACCCCCCTTTTTCACCCTTTTTTATCCCTCTTTCCACTCCTTTTTTCCACCCTTTTTTCCACCTCTTTTTTCACCCCTTTTTTCACCTCTTTTTTCACCCCTTTCTCCACCCATTTTTTCACCTTTTTTTCACCCATTTTTTTCCACCTTTTTTTCGCCCCCCTTTTTTCACCCTTTTTTTCACCCTTTTTTTATCCCTCTTTCCACCCCTTTTTTCCACCCTTTTTTCCACCTCTTTTTTCACCCCTTTTTCCATCCTCTTTTTCCACCCGTGTCTTCGAATGAATTATTTATTTCCAATAAATATGCAATGGTCCGATCTCCTGGAAATGTTGCACACAGGTTAGTCGCGGCAAAATCTAGGCCGAGTTCAATTTTCAATAAAATCCGTTGTTTATTTGCCTAGCAACCGTTCTTAACGTGTTATCTCACGAATCTTCATAAGTGCTCATTGGGACTATGAGAGTTGATGAGAATCAATGAGAATCGAAGAGAATCGATGAGATATTTCCCATAGCAACCACTGTTGATATCCTTAGCAACCGTTGCTTCGAAAGTTGGAAAATCAATTTTAAGTTACACTCGATGACCAAGAAAACTGAATTGTTATTTTTGCTCCATAGCAACCGTTGTTTACCTCCCTAGCAACCATTGCGAAGGTTGGAAATGATCAATCTATGACCCATGTCCATAATTTTCGATTGCAAAGGACACAAAATCTTCCCACTTAGCTCCTCAGTAACCGTTGTTAAACGCCCTAGCAACCGTTGCCAAGGGAAAGAAAAAGTAAGTTTCGTTTCCAGTATTTTCAACTGCACAGGATACAAAATCTCCGTTTTACCCATAGCAACTATTGTTTACGTGTCTAGCAACCATTGCAATCTTACTCAAAATCTGCTGCTGAAAATCTGAAATGGAACACGCGGAATACCCAAACCAAAAAATATGATCTAGCACATGTCACTATTAACCTAAAGTTAAACCCACTATTAATCTAAAAAAACAAACGTTTAACATGAATATAGCTGACATTAATCTTTTATTTTGATTCGAATCGTTCGTTCAGTATTCTTTTCAATCGAACAAAATCGAAAGTTCAAGTTTAAAGATTTATTGTTTTGAATGTAACCTCTTTTAATTATTACTACACTTATTATTGAAATTATTGATTTCTAAAGAACACACGGGGGGTTGGCGAGCGAAGCGAGCAGGGGGGGTACCCCCCTAGTATGAATAATTTCGGGTAGTCAGATTTTTCAACAGTTGAGGAAGCTGAAGATGAGGAGTTTTGAGGTTCTCTTGAGCGAATTTCATTTTTTTCAATTAGTATTGAAAATGCAAAAATTGAAATAAAATGATTGATATATGCGAAAAAGATAATCGGTATTTGATTAGTTGCTGGAACATTTATCCGTAAAATTTGAATATATTTGGTTGTTGTTTTTTTTCAATTTGGTATTTATCGACAGGCAGTTATATGATTCTCCTGTGGATGCATCAAATGTTTATTTGTTCCATTCTATCGATACTATACTTTGAAAAGAGAATCATGCATGAACTAAAAATATAAAATACTTAATGGAGCAGAAATGTACGTAGTGATAATGAAAAAAAAGATGAAATTGTCGATAAATCCATCACCTCGTAAATAAGAGTATACGTGCGCAGTAGAGCAAGTCGAGTTTGGTCAGACTAATGGACGAATTACTTCGACTCCTTTCGAAATGGAGAATACTACGCAGGTTTTTCTCCGGTTAGTCTTTCAAAAAATGGTGGTTTCTCAGTATATCAGCTGATTTGTTTTCAAAGTGTTCTGTAATTTCATTTCACGTGTGTGAAGTTTCTTTTGTGAGATTTGAGCTAAATTAAAAAAGGCCTTTTCAATTAACATATCAAGTTAACGAAAGTTAGTATACACTAACGGAGTATACAAAAATATAATAAAAAACATTGAAGAGAACCCATTAAATTAAATCCTAAAACTTGAAGAAAAATTGAATATATAGATTTTAAAACGGATAGTTATACTTTTCCGAATAGTTCCATGGATTTTGAAGATTTTTACCAATTATATTATCCGCAACGAAGATTACACACAATCAAAATATTTTTCTAATTCAAGTAAATTTTCTTATATAATCTTATTTGAAAATATTTTTGTACAATATAACATTTCCTATTTAACGGGTGGAAACCAACGAAGGTTACCTTTCTGGTGTTTGTCAATTTGTCTAGGATAGATTTTTTACATATTTACAAGTGTTTAACCGTGATCTAACATATTGTCAAGTATCTGCAGGCTCTATCGACCACACAAGTGAAATATCTTTATCAAAGAACGTAATCGGCCGGTACTTTGGGAAATCAGCATACGTACCATTGGGAATAATTCGCCGCGGCTTTTCAAAGTAATACTCGGATGCGCGAATCATTCGAGCGATTCTTCTCCATTAGCGCGTTATTCAAAAGGTCTCGGGTGGGCCTATCCGGCGGGAGTGAAAAAAAGGCGGCCTGCAGCACAAGGGGATTGGCGAGAGAAAAATGCAGAGAGCATAAATAGGGCAGGGGCGGGGGCTGGAGGGCTGACAGGGATAAACGATTTATCGGCGAGGAATCTCGAGTGGAATGCTCTCTCGGGCCCCGGCAAAAATGAGCCGACAGATTTATGATCGCGGATGGGAAATTCGTGGCTGCAGCGAGGATATGCCCTACCGGGCGGGGAGGAGGTGGCGCTTAATTGAATATGTCCCTCTTACTCGAGTAATCACTGTTGCGTCGCTCGGTGGCCCGTTTTAACGCGCGGGGGCATTTTGTGGGTTTACCCAGCGGTGGTATGATCGACACACGCTGCACAGCCTTTCAACCGCTGGACTTTTTCCTCGCCCCCGCTTGATTACTGCAGCGCCGGTGGCCACGCCCCCCCCCCGCTTCTAAAGAGCTTTTACGCGACGCGTAATTGTTAAATGTAACGTGCGTTTGAATAATTCGGCGGATGAAACACACGCCGTGTCGGGCGCAATATGGACCCCGACTACATATTTCCAGCTCGTCCATATAGCCGCGGCCGTGATGATGGCTTTTTTGTATTGTTCGTGACGTGCGCGCGCACGCACAACCAGGGAGGCAACGTTTTTACCCCCGTTTCCGAGCGACGATTCGTGTGGATAATTGTATCGAGTGAATTCGCAGTGGAGAGGCAATTCTCGTCGGGTTTTTTTTCTCTTAGTCTCGGTGAAAAGTTGTGGCAGCTGCCCGCGCGAAAATGTTAAATTTTGACGAATGAATGTTAAAGTGTGACAGATGAAAGTTTGGCCGAACAACTTCCGTAAGACAGTCTGAAATCGTCGAATTTTCGAAAAAAATTGGCGAAAGTTTCTTCTATGAATCCTCGGAAGCTTGACGAGATCAGGCTGAAGTTTAGCGAAAGTTCGGCATTGTCCAACGGAAATGGTTTGGCCAAGCTTTCTTCTCACACACTCTTTCCAAGATGCGAAATTCTCATGCGGGATGTCAAGTGGAGCCAGTAGAAGTCTGATAGACAACCGAGTTGGATAGAGAGCTCGAAAAACAATTGAATTGGGGGATAAACACTTTTTCAAACATTCAACGAAACCGAGAATCATGAACTTTGACATTCTAACGATCGAATTTCATTTACCGAAAGCCGAATGAAATAAATGAGCCGAGCTCCACTCGTATTTTATTCATAACATATTTTATTCAACTCATTTAAAAAACTTCGTTTGGAAAATGCCCATACGTCCATATCGAAACAAATTATAAAAAACGGGACGTAGCTATATTTAAAATACATATTTATGTATGTGTAGCCGGAGCACTTTGAATGGTTATAGCCGGCCGGAGTCGTACCCATGATTTCGTATGCTAATATTTTGAAGGATCACGAGAGCTTTCGAATTCACGTGATTGTACATGAAATTCGGATCCGTGCGGACGTGTGAATTTACGCGATTCAGTTTGGCAAGTGGCCGAGGCGACGAGTGGGCTCGTGACATTTCATGCGCCGTTGGATTTTCGTTCGCGCTCAACCCCTGTATATTTTTTCTACCACTGGTTGACGTGAATTTGTCGTTTTTCAAACTGCGAAAAGAGCGAGAGAGAGCCGCCGGCACCGACAAAGGCACGTTTTGGAACCAACCATCTCCCCCCGCGAGGCTCGGGCATATTTTTCCATTTTACCTTTCCCGATTGAACTGACAGATTAGAGCCTTTTTCGCGTGGTGCCACAACGACCGAACACGCGTGCTCGAAGAGCCGCAATAAGCCGGGGAAAAATTGAATTTCGTCCTCCGACCGACTGAGCAATATTGATGGGGTGCACTCGTCGTAGCGTCCAGCTGTACGCGAGAGCCATATCCAACACTGCATTTCACCCCCTCGAGCTACGCACGCATGATCACTCGGAACTAATGAGCTTCAACTGCTCGTCTCGGGTCTCAAAGCTATATAGCTTTGACATTCGAGCTTTGGTGTGTATGTCTGTGAACAGATATATAAACCTAGGGGGGTAAACTGGAGTGAGCTGCATCTGCAATAAACTCAACTTCCACCTGGCATCGCGACTCTCGAAAATAAAGTATCCGTTTTCACAATACTCTCGATATGCCTTGAAAAGTCTGAGTCATAATTTTATCATTTTCACCCACTCTCAAGGCACTTTACAATCTATGAATTGTATCCTCTACGATTGAGATAGTAGGAATTGTATGACTGGGAAGAACAGTGAATATTTAACTGAAAATTAATACATTAATGAAATTTTGCAAATTGTTCAGTTGAATATTTTCTATTTTCATCAGTTATGCAATTCCTACTGCAGATCAATAGTAGTTTTTTACTATTTTATAGATTTAGGTTGTATAACTAACAGAAACGTGAGTACGTAGCCTTTTACATGGGAAATCAAAACAATGTTCGATGAGTTTACGAAAGATAACCCGTTCAATATCTCTTCACTTTTTACACTGGGTAACCTGGCCCATTGGCATACTTGGGAACGAAGAGTCAGATAAACTCGGCAAGCTCTCAACTACATCCAATACTCCGGATTTCCAAGGCTTACCCTATATATACACATATCTCTTGACCTCCCGGAACAGATCATTCCTCTCACAATGAACGAACTCGGTTCGACCGAAAGTTTTCTTTGCTTCGAAAATTTTCATAAAAATAGAAATGAACTATATGGTTCCAGGGTGAAGAATTATTCATGAATGTTCTAACGAAGGAGACACAAACTATCGCGGTACTTTAGGTTTCAGGGTGGATCATCGATGTTTTCATGAAAAGTTAAAATATAAGACAGATTTAAAAAATCAATAGTTTTGTAAAACGCCAAGGTATACCACAATAACTAAGCTTCTATAAAATGAGATGAACATTTTCATTCGATCAAAATATCTGGAAATGGCTATACCCCGCAGACTGTTTGACTTCTCGAAAAAGAGACGCTCTTGATTGACTCGCTGTCACGATGATACTTTGATATTCAACTCAACCCTAACAAGTCACGCTGGACAAGTTTCACTCGAGACATTTTTCTGCGATCCTCGGTTTCACCTAAAAATTTGCTAATGTTTTACAGTTGATTCAAACAATCAATTTTGGGTGTGAAAACCGAGGCACTTTTTCTGCGAGCTTTGATCAATACCTAGATATTCTTTACAGATTCTCAGCAATGCAGGATATGACTTTTAAAGGCCTGGACTAAATTTCACCCCAGTGTGGCCGTTTTGCGATAATCTACTGAATTACGATTAAAATAAGAGATATTTTTCCATGTTTCAAAACATGTTCAATAAACCCTGGAAACTTTATTTCAATCGCATTACCAGCCCTGGTAGAAACGTTAAGCATTAATTAGCTAAGAAATGCTTTAGGTTAGCCTTCTTAGCTGATTCTTAGCTAAGGTATTAGCTTAATATACTGCTAAGAAATAGTCGGATTCTTAGCTTAATTTACTGCTAAGAATCGGACAACGAAGAGACAACTCCGAATACATGGGGCGCAGCCGTGTGCGCAGGCCGCAGCGGTCAGCTGCAATCAGCTGCGGTCGCGAGAGGTTAGGAGTGAAACGAGTAAGCAAATTATGTTGAAATAACATTGCTGAAGGAATCCACTGGAGGAGCAATGAATTTATTTGGATCAGCTTACAAAATATTAGATAAGTATAACCTGTTAATATACTAGGTAGTTGGAATTTATTCAAATTCTTGTAATACAATTTCACTCAATATATTTAACTTGAATTTCATTTGTTAAAAAGAAAATGTTACTTTGTGTGTTTGTATTTGCAGGTCCTTCAAGATTCTCAACATAGATGAACAAGTTTTGAAGTGTCGCTTGTTCATTCTTCAATACATATGATGAGGTAGCAACAAAGCATTGACGTCCAACAGAATTTCTACACTGAAGTGAATAGTTTGTGAATAGTGTAAAAAGTGAAAAGTGAGAAGTAAATAGTGAATAGTTCAAGTAATGAAGTTTCAAAGTGTAGCCAGTCGGTAAGCCAACTAGTATATCTTTGCTTGTAGTGCGAATATTGATGAAGATATGGCACATTCAAGTAAGAATTTGTTTAACAAGGGATAAAATTGTATAAGCCATATGATCAGGACTCAGTAGTGTAATTTGACGTCAATCCTGCTTTGAATTGATTGTAGAATATTGTTGTATATTGTGGAATTGTCATTGATTGTAAAAAGCTTATGAGAATTCATGTAATTGCATCTATCAGCAATTAAGGAGACTGTAGTTGTCCATTGATTATGTTAATCAAAGAATGAAGTTCACACGTCTTTGACATTTCTAATTAATTTTTTTCGAAGAGCGACACTTTTCTTCGAAAACATATTTATAAACGTAATCATGTAAGTCTTCACTCATGGTTACAAGTTATATGGACAATATAACCTAAAAATAGCGCGCAGCTGACGCGCATGCCCCCTTAGGCATGGCCTTAGGCATTTCTTAGCTTAATTTAATGCTTAGTTTCGGGAAATATTTAGCTAATGAAATTAGCTAATTCTTACTTAACGGGTCTTGCGTTAACCGCGAGAAATGCTTAATTTTCTACCAGGGAGGAAGAAGAAAATACTCGAGAGGATCTCATCCCACAGCCCCTCAAAATCAACTAATCCGTTGATGAGAACAAATGTTGCTTGCGGGGGGCGAGAGTGGAAACTGCGGCCGCGCGTCCCTGTGGGCGAAATCATCGCGGGGGTCGCACTTTGATTATAAAAGAAATTCCATTCGCAGCGCGTCGGGGGAGGCGCGGAATGAAGGGGAAAAAAAGAGAGAGGCCTCTGCAAACTTACCTGGAGTACCTGGCGCACTCGTACACTATCTCCGGGGCGGCGTGGGCCGTCCGGATCCTCGGATAATTGCAGCGGCGAAACGAGCTGAAGTACGCGTCCGCCTTCCCAAGCAGCTTGCCCTGGGAAAAAAGATGAAAATTTTTTCAATCCACCGCCTACTGCTACTCGACGCCTCACACCTGTGTACACGTGTATACATATGTATGTGCTCCCGACCATCATAACGCGATTATACGCGCGCTCGAAAAATTTACCGCCCTCCCAAAGCCGCAGCTGAATTGCCCGTGTGCGCGCGCGTGTACTTGCCCCCCTCGTGGCCAATTGCTTTTCCCAATTCGCCCGAGCTTCACGCGGAAGAAACTCGAGTTAGTCCATGTGCGAATGGTAATACTACTTTTTCAATGCTACTCCTAGGCGCTCTTCACTTTGAGAGAAAAATATTACAATGGTTACTATGTTTCGATAGGTTTTCAGTACGATATGGTCAAATGGATAGGCCGTGGTTAGTAAACTTGAATATCCGAATCATACTAAACAGTACCCGAAAAAAATGGCATAAGTTATTATATTCATGCGATATCCTACACCTACATATAGTAAAATATTACAGTACAATTTACTATGTTTCTAGGAAAATGTATGGTGAAGATAGAATACAAATTAAAGTGATGGACCAATTGGAGTTCGAATTTATTTCAATCGTAGATATTGTATGTTATAGACAACTCATAGATACAGCGGTATGGTGAACATTCTATGCAAAAATTAATTAATAAAAATTGATTAGTAATAATGTTACAAAAATAATTCAGTATAGTTCCATATTCAACTATTGTACGATTCAGTAGAATTATATTAAAAATCTAATGGAATAATCAATTTGTGAATAAATTACTTACTAGGAGACCACTTGGGATGTGGGTTACCAATCTTGACCAAAATTTTTTTAGTTTTTACTTGTGGCAAAAATAGAGTGTATTCAAAGTTTCAGGGTCCAACGCTCCCAAACTTCCAATTTATGTATTTTAGTTAAAAACGCTGGTCTCGTCCTAAATGACAATATGTCATCTGAGACGTATTTCCCTCACTGTACTACACTTTCACTGTTCTCACTGAACACCACATCACATTTCATCCTGAATAACATGAAGAAGGAGTAAATAACGTGTATACTCAACAAATCTTACTTCCATGTCTTACTCACATAGAGTGAAACATGAAATATGTGAAAAAATCAACGCTAATCGACTTTTCATGCTGTGCTTGGATACTGAAGCAGTAACAACATGTGAATAAGCACAAAGACCACAAATGTAGTATCATAAGACAACAATTCAGTGTCAGGCTTGGTTTTTATCCATGGAAACTTCAATTCTGAACATGTTTCGACCAATATCATACTATAACATACACATATTGTTATTGCTTCAGTATCCAAGCACAGAGTAAAAAGTCGTTCATTTTTTCATATATTTCATGTTTTACTCCATGTGAGTAAGGCATGGAAGTAAGATTTGTTGAGCATACACGCAATTCACTCTTTCTATATGTTTTTCAGGATAAAATGTGATGGGGTGTTCAATGAGAACAGTAAAAGTGTAGTAGAGTGAGGGAAATACGTCTCCGATGACATATTGTCACACCAGCGCCTCTAACTAAAATACATAAATTTGTCGCCAGCTGGACTTGCGGGCCGTGATAACGGCCGATCCGAGGGCGACAAGGCGGGCGAGGGAGGTCATTTGGAGGAGCGGGTGGTTTGAAATAAACACGCGAGGTGTTTCGTTTACGCAGGGCAAGACTCCCGAGTTGCACCATACACTCTATCTATGCCTTACAACTAACTTATACTAGGGTTAGGCGCAGCGGCGAGGAGCCGGTCGGGTGTCCCAGAGGGAGCGCGTGACACGGCTGTTCAACCAAGCGAGGGGCGCGGACGCGGGAAGTGAGATGCCGTGCGGAGCCGGCTGTCCGATCTCTAGAGACCGCGTAGCTCGCAGGAACCTAACCTAGGACCGCTGAGGCTCGCGGCGCCGCCACCTGAAACCGCAGAGCAAGCGAACAGACGTTTCCACACCAGCACGCCCAGCCCAACATTGGATTTGAATTCTACGCACACCATGCTCGAGGAATTAGAACGAGCATTGGGATGAGTGGAACTAGGAGATGCACGTCATTTTACCTTCATTTTGCCTTCTTTTCGATTATAACTTACATAATACATATACATTATACTTTCAATTATAACGACATTTCTTGTTTCTTATATGCTCATTTATAACTTTTGGAAACTTTTTTTTATTTTTGTACTCACAACCCCTGCATCAAATTATTACTTCTATTTTGCATTTATTGTTTTTTTTTTCGATTTATAACTTTGAATTTCATTTTCTTACATAATTTAGCCTTTGTATTAGAATATAAGTTGAATTTAAATAAAAAGAGAGACAAACGAGCTGCATTGAGGAATATTTAGGATGGTGCGAACAACGGTCGAAGAAGCGGGGGGGGGGGCCTGACATACGCCGCACATGCGGCATATAGCGCACCAGGCCCATACCTGCCCCACCCGACCCTTGCTCGCACTCCCCATAAAAAGGGGACTAGATTAAGTAAATTAAGTTAGGTAAATTAAGTTAGGATTAAGAAGCGCAATGAAGCTATTAAGCTGGGGCAACCCGACATCGTTTCCCCTGATGTGGTTTATTGCACCCCCATTTCCTTTCCCACATTAAAATTGCAATAAAGCCATTAGGCTGGGAAAACCCGACATCGTTTCCCCAGATGTGGCTTATTGCACCCCCATCCCCTCCCGCAACGCGACGTGCGCGCCACGCTCGGCGCACCGTCCCGTGTAAGAGGCCAGTTTTGAGGACTCGGGGGTCTGCTGCATCTGCGTGGGCCAGCTCGGGCCTCGTCGTTGTTTCCGCTTGGGGTGCACTGTCCACGTTGTCGAGCGCTTTGAATTTTTCGAGAGTTGAGCTTAGTGCTTTCTCCCTGGTCGTCTCGTCCCGTGAGTTTTCCCGCGTTGTTCCTTGTTTTGACATCGTTGTTGCAAATTCGGGTAACTGAACGGTCGTATGCTCGTTTGTTTGGGCGCCACTACGATTTACGTTCGTAGAAACGTTGTCGAGTGTTGTCGATTTTCGACTCGACGGTGGGGTTCTTTGCATGCTACCACGTCTCGTTACAACCATAATTGATTGGCAATCATTTGTAGAGATGCTTTTCGTCTAAACTGTCTGGCTGCGGTTTCCTCTTCCTCTGTCGCTGGTCGTCTGGCTAGATAGCACCAGAATGTAGCCCAAGCGGCAAGTGAGAGTAACGCGAGCGCGATGCAAAGTTACCCAATCGCGGGTTCTTGGAATGCCGGCATACCCTTGAGATCTTATCTCTCGAGGTCGTGTAGAAGAAAGAAAAAAAAAATTTTCTTTTCTTCTCGTGTCACACACGTTGGGCGTCAAATTGTCGCCGGCTGGTCGTGCGGGCCGTGATAACGGCCGATCCGAGGGCGACAAGGCGGGCGAGGTAGGTCGATTGGAGGAGCGGGAGGTTTGAAATAAACACGCGAGGTGTTTCGTTTACGCAGGGCGAGACTCCCGAGTTGCACCATACACTCTAACTATACCTTACAACTAACTTATACTAGGGTTAGGCGCAGCGGCGAGGAGCCGGTCGGGTGTCCCAGAGGGAGCGCGTGACACGGCTGTTCAACCGAGCGAGGGGCGCGGACGCGGGAAGTGAGGTGCCGTGCGGAGCCGGCTGTGCGATCTCTAGAAACCGCGTAGCTCGACCGTGCAACGGGTACGGTTGAAGAGTGCGGGTGACCGAGCGTAGCCGGCTGGGTGCCCCGGGGGACACGTAGCGCGACTGTACAACAGTGTAGTCGGTTGTATGCTCCGGAGTAGCACGTAGCACGGCTGTACGACGGCTAAGGGAGAAAAAAAACGGGTGTGGGTCTCGGGACCCCCGACAGAAGTGAAACTTCAATTAACATGTTACCGTCAACGTAAATGCAGTTAACATGATTAAAAAAATAATTCATTCATTCATACAAAATGAAAGTGTTTAATAATAATTAAATTTTGTGATAGTTATTAAAAAATAAATAATAAATAACAATATCTATATATCAATATTGAATTGATTTATTTATACAAAATATTCTCAGAACATTTTCAAGAAATATTTAAAAAAATATGTACAGTCAATGATTCGTTATAAAATTAATTTGTCACAGCCAGGACATTTTCATCGCTTACATCATTGGTATTATCATTCAAAACTGTTACAATTAGTTTATGATAACTGAAAAATGAAATATATGGTTGTTCCTGATTTAGTCGTAAGCTCAGCAATATGAGTGAGAATATGTAAATGAAGTATTTTCATCTTAAAATTAATAAGTTGCTGTCCTTCATTTGTTGAAAAATTAACCTTAAAATCTCCAGATATTATCATTGGTATTTTATGAAAATTTTCTTCCAATATAATAGAACCTCTTTCCGTGTAAGGTAAAAGATCTTTGTGAATGAACTTCATGATATTTACTAGCTTGCTGTTCGGCGAAATATAAATAGCAACGATAATAATTTTTCCCCCATTCGACAACCAATGATAATATCTGGAGATTTTAACGTTAATTTTTCAACAAATGAAGGACAGCAACTTATTAATTTTATGAAGAAAATACTTAATTTAGATATTCTTACTCATATTGCTGAGCCTACGATTAAAGCAGGAACAACCATTGATGCTGTATTTGGAAGATTTATCAATCACTTAAGTTCTGATACATATATTTCATTTTTCAGTTATCATAAACTAATTGTGATAGTTTTGAATGATAATACCAATGATGTAAGCGATGAAAATGTCCTGGTTGTGACAAATTAATTTTATAACAAATCATTGACTGTACATATCTTTTTAAATATTTTTTGAAAATGTTCTGAGAATATTTTGAATAAATTAGCCCGCCAGCGCGTGTATACAGGACACGCGCATACTGCACGTATACGATGTATATATAGACGGAGAGCTGGTCCCCAGCCAGCTGCCCAAAAATATGTATGGCTGGAAAGGGTATTATTCGATAGATACGATGATTAGGATTGAAAAAGTCTAATGGTAAAAGTTCGAAAGCTGTTGCGTTCTAGGAGAAAAATGCGAAAAACTGGAAAACAATAGATTACAAAGGGTCTCATAAATGCAGTAGTAAAGTTGTAAATCGTAGTGTTTATGAACCTGAAATCGATCCTCCAAAAAAAGGGTCACCCGTGGAGGAGATAGAGGCTCTCTGCGAGGACTCATACACTCCCTCTCTCTCGGCCGGCCCAACATATGTCAACTACTGCACCGAGGCTCTCGCGTCCTTTTTTTCTTATACCTGGGAGATGCAGCTCATCCGCAACGCTTTCCCTCAACCATGTATTTCCATGTATAAGAAAAAAGGGACGCGAGAGCCTCGGTGCAGTAGTAGTTGACATATGTTGGGCCGGCCGAGAGAGAGGGAGTGTATGAGTCCTCGCAGAGAGCCTCTATCTCCTCCACGGGTGACCCTTTTTTTGGAGGATCGATTTCAGGTTCATAAACACTACGATTTACAACTTTACTACTTCACTTATGAGACCCTTTGTAATCTATTGTTTTCCAGTTTTTCGCATTTTTCTCCTAGAACGCAACAGCTTTCGAACTTTTACCATTAGACTTTTTCAATCCTAATCATCGTATCTATCGAATAATACCCTTTCCAGCCATACATATTTTTGGGCAGCTGGCTGGGGACCAGCTCTTAGACTAATACAGAGAGAGAGAGAGAGAGAGAGAGAGAGAGGAGACCGATTTTGACCGATGTCGACCGATATATATATATATATATATATATATATATATATATATACCGCCGCGCTGTCGCCAGCGCATGGAGAGAGGGCAGGCGCACGGGGAGAGGGGACACACGCATAGATCTACAGAGCAGAGAGACAGAGATAGAAAACAAGACCTTTGCCACGGCCAGCGCGTGGAGAGGGGCGTTCGTTGACTACACGGGGAGAGAGCAAAGACATGATTTATGTGTTTTCTCCTCCCTTCTCTTCCTCGAGAGGGGAAACTTTACGGATCGAGGGGAACCTCTCTCACGCACGGTTTTACTCTCCATGCGCCCGTCGCCCGTGTCGCCCGTCGAACGTCTTAATAGAAGTTTCACTTCAAAAGTACGAATTGAGGTGCGGAGACGCCGGTGCCGAGCCGGAGTCCGACGGGGCCCACGCATGCTGGGGGTGCCTTGCGTACTTCTCTCACGTAACGCTGGAAGGGGAAAACCTCGTGGCGTTGGATGAGAGGGCGTGCAAGGAGTAACCGCAGTCCTGAGAGGGCAATGGTCAGGAGTTCGGGCGTCGGGAGGCGACGGAGATAGGTGATCTGGGGGTGAGCAATGAACTCGACTCCCAGCAACACTCTGAGCCCCGAGTCCTCAAAACTGGCCTCTTTTATACGGGATGGCGCACGTCGCGTTGCGGGAGGGGGTGGGGGTGCAATAAACCACATCTGGGGAAACGATGTCGGGTTTCCCCAGCCTAATGGCTTTATTGCAATTTTGATGTGAGAAGGGAAAAAAATTTTGGTCAAGATCGGTGACCTACATCCCAAGTGGTCTCCTAGTTAGTGAAGGATATTATCATACTATTGGGATAATTGTAAGCTTCACTCGGAGTAGAGTAAATTGACTTCTATGTTTTACTCTACTATGTTTAAATACTATAAATTATCATAATCTTATATTCCTCAATGTAGCGAATTCGATAAAATTCGACTCCGCATAGAGTACGCTTACTTTAATATGATTAGCATCGTTATAATTTCACTGCTCATAAATAATTATGAAGAAAATAACTTTCATGGAAGGAAGTTTCACCTACAAATAAACAAGCTGCGCCAAATAAGTTCCTCCCAAATTATTACTCTGCATTTTTTTTTATTTAGGTATTTCGTATAACTACGAAATTCAACGTTTTTATGAAATATAATCTTACCCAATTATACATTGGGGATTATGTGAAAAAGGAACATCTCGAAGATTATGCAGTTTTAATTCTCTGCAGCTTTACCTATTAGCTGGTGAAATAGAATCATCCGCAATTCATAACTTGTCAAGATTTAATTAGCCATTTGTTGCGAACTGGGGTTTTAGAAGTGATCGTTGCATATCCAGAGACTTTGCGTTTCTCTAACTTGGAAAACAAATGGAAAAAGATTTTACCAAAGTATATTTTGCTGATTGAAATACACGAACTGAATGAATAATGAGAGTGGATGAAATGTAATTCTATTCTGATGTTTTTTTATGGATTGGCATGCGATATTATTCGTATTTGCTTTTTGCGTTAAATATTTACGTTGATTTTACTCATTTACCGTAAGCGTACGGAAGGTTATTAATACATTTTCAGATACATTTATAACATTTTCAGTTATTTTTTTTCCCTTGTTTCCATTTCCTCCACCGTTCGTCGGTTTATCATACGAAGTGCAATGATAATTGTACGTTACAAAAGATAATTTCCAGTGGAGCAAAGTCTTGTATTTCTAATGGAGAAGTTATATTAAAATTTCGTTACATGGAAACTGACGCTCACTCGAGCACTGCCGGGTTGATTTACCCAACCGTTATCCTGGAGACGTAATGAACTCGAGGCAAGAGTAAAATCAACAAACGCCGAGAGAGCGAAAGAGTGCGTATTTTCAATTAATATTCAAAATAGCTAAAAATGATCCTCACTGCACTCAACTTTGTCGATTTAAAAACGAAGAGACGCATGAAACTTTGTAATTTTATTTGGCGAAAGCTACGGCTTCCGGTTGGCAGTGAATGATAACGTGGGACTGTGGATGAAAGATTAACTGTCCTGCCCGTTAATCAATGCTTCAAGATGGGCTTTCGGGAAATTCATGAGTCGAGTTCGATTTGCGATAAAACACGCGAGGCGTAAGTGAGAAAGTTCTTTTGAAAAATGGCTGTGTGTGTGAATTCCAAAGTTTACCAAGCCCAAGAGATCTCTCGCTGACACGATCGTACCAATGGGATATCACGAAAAAAAAGAATAATAGTAATATGTATTGGGATTTTGGGATTCAATGGATAAGCGGGAAATGAGAGCACAACTTCACTTCTTGGCTGCATTTATCTCCCGCATTCTCGACCAAAGACACTCGGGAATGTTTCGATACCCACACGACCAAGCATAATTGGACTCACGGTAGATCATGTCGCTCCCCGATACGACATATATACCATGATTTACCGGAAAACATCGAATAGGTAGGTAGGAATGAGAAGAAATATTTGGAACGATTATACGGTATGCGATAAAAATCTTCGAGAGACGGATTGTATATCTATGAAAATATTACGCGCGCTGAATTTGCCTCACGCTGTGTGCGGGACACTGCAGTTAGTCCGATACGCGATCACTTTCTCCAAAAATCGTTTCATGTCTCCCAGATACCTACTTGTAGAATAGCCTCGATACCCGATTTCCCACTGTTCAAAAGACGACTGTTTTCCAAATTATTGACACCACACTACGGGTAAATTTTTATTGTCTATATCACGTACTTTTATTAGCTGTTCGATTCGTTATTAATTACGAATATTATTAATTATATTCGTTATTAGTAGCTGCTTCTTCAGCTACTTTATCGATCGTTGCGATTAGCCTATATTGATTAATCATCTCTCCGTTGATACTTAAATTCTTTTGATTTTCTTATAACTTTATTCAATTTCCGAGCAACAGTGTATAATCAACCATCCAACCCGATTCTGAATCTGTGCATAATCTCAAATGTATGCGCGGTTAATTCATGCATGACGAAAGCTGAATGTAGAACAAACATAACGTATATGCTCCGGAGTCGAGCTGCACAATACACAATCACACACATATACACACATGAAATTCGCGAAGACTGGATGGGAAGCGAGTCAGGTGGGAAAATGCAGTTTACCACATGGACAACCGAGCGGCGGACGCACACGAACACACCCACAGCGTTGATCTAGCCAATTAGACAAGTCGAAGCGGAGCAGCTGATGTGATTGGCACTCGGCTGTCGGATAGCGAGCCTACGAGGCTAACAAGACGATATTACGGAACAACAACGGAATTGAGGAGATGGCGTGGGCGAGGAGGCACGAATTAGCATGAACACCCCAGCTCCGGCAGCTCTAGCCCCCTACACTTGGCTTTTGTTCCAAAACAGATCTGCAGATTATCAAAAGATCCCATGCACGGGCTCGTTAGATACACTGAACGCCTCAGCTCAATACAATCAGAGTATAATGAAAGATCAAGGAAAAACCATATGTAATTCGGACATTACTTGAAAGATAATTCCAAGTCATGCTCATTTTATAACAAACATTTATCGAAAGAACTTATCACTAGTATCCCACGCGCTTTTTTTTTCTATTTTCCTATTTCTAGAACATTATTGTTAGCATATCAATCGATCAATTCAAATCTCATCACTATTTCATCTCGGAATCAGTGTATGAAATTTTTATCGGTGAATTCCCAGCAGTGACTCACGTGGACTATAAAATATTAATCATGTCGTATAGCAATATGAACGCAAATAACGATCACGGGCTAGTATACTTTTGGAAAAATTTTGAAATACTTGGCATGCAACTGCCACTGCGTACAGAAATGTTAATTGCGAAACCGCGTGTCGAATATGTTCTCAAGTTTATGGAAAAATGTGATTTTAGAATTAATTTCATGTGCAAGCTACAATCCTCTGCAATTGCTGCCCGAGCGCATAGCGAAAATGAACCCACTAGGTATATGCTTGATGAAGGAAAAAAAATCTTGATTTTTATTACTTACGTATGACACATTTACAAGCATATTCACACTTTTCGAAATTATACTTCCATTTGTGCGGATGTCACATTTTATTTTCGATCAGATTCTTTGTGTCCTCTCATGTGCAGCGCGATTCAATACTCACGATACCATTGAAAAAATGAGGGGTTTAAAATTTCGGAAAAATCGATCTTTTGCGTTTTACGGGAACATATATATATGTAGCTATTAAAGTTTATTTTGGCGCAAACGGAATTGAAAAATTCGTAGAATCTTAGTCAGGGGCAGATCGAATAAACGGTTTATAGCGTATAGGCAGTGACTACCCGAAACTTCAAACGCGTTTTTCTCAGAATACCGTTTTCGACTTTACGGCCAAGATATCTCAAAAATGGCTCGATATATCTGAATGCTTGGAAGCCTTCAACTGAAGGATTTACTGCAGATTGAATGTTCTCTAAACGTGAGGGACAAATCCGAATTATAGCAAAACTTTTCGGGTTTTTTTTATATCTTTTCGGTTCCTATCTTGAAATTAACCTTTTTGTTTTATATGCAATCGATTTAGAGGTATTTGTATAAACATTAATGAATGGACAATTATATGCAGTTTTACAAGCTATTTATATTTGTTCATTAGAGAGTTGTCAATTTTTTAAACCACAGTTCCTAATCTTAAAATATCACTTCTAAACTACTGTTCTCAAGCTACTATATATTTTTTACAAAAATTTTACTGAACCATTAGATATCCGGTATTTGTGAGCCATAAAATTTTTGATTGACAATGAGATTGCGAGAAAAAAAATATCAAAGCTGTCAGGACAGTTTTTAACCGCCAACCTCCCGATTGCCGGTTAGTCGCGCTGCCACTTGCACCACAGATATTAAAATTGGCTGCAGGGCGCACGGTAATAATAATTTCTACTATGGTGGAGAGCTGTGTAGGAGCCCAAGAGGATGAGGTATGTAGGCGACGTAACGATCTGTAATTAAAACGATCGAATCCATGATTGGGCGCGGATCGGGTGAAATTGCGAGAGACACGAGCTCACGCTTCGGAATATGTGGCGAGCTGTTAGCTCCCCGGTGGCGCCGTCGGCAATCACGAGGTTGCTGGTTCAAATCCATCCTGGTGCAGCATTGACGTTTTTCCTCTGGCACACTTAATTGTATGCCTTACAAAGACCGAATAATTGATTGCTTATTAAAATTATTATTAAAATTACGAAGTAATAGTATATGAAAATTTTACTCTTTGAAAATATCATTTTAACGATCAGTATGAGATATGTTGGATGTACACTCAACGGTAATATATTCTGAACCCCCGTTGAAATTTCCCCTAGGCTCAAACGTTGTGTGGAGTACCCTAAGCCAGCGCTCTTGCAGGTTGAGTAGAGGGGTATACCTCTTTGCAACGTGCATATCAAGAGCGCTGGCTTAGGGTACTCCACACAACATTTGAGCCTAGGGGAAATTTCAACGGGGGGTTCAGAATATATTACCGTTGAGTGTACATACACGTAGAAAAATTTGATTATGAGATTTTACTATTCCAACATAGTACAGAAGAACAGAACAGATGTCACTGTATTTATAAGTCAAAGACTCTATTTCCAGTAAAGCTTATACGTATTTTTGATTATGTAAATTATGCACTGAAAAAAATTTCTGGTAAACCCTACTATATTTTTACTATATTATATGAAGGAAAAATGCGACAGCCATACTTTTTTGGTGATCCTACTATATAAAATTTAGGACATCTTGCCAGATTAATATGGTTCAGATTACCTGAAAATATGTTAAAATTGACTTTACAAATGGCAAATTATTAAGAAAAAAAACGATTTTTTTCAGATTTTCGAACCCTTAATCCGTTAGAGCCCACTGAGAATGTGGGCGAGCTAAATTCAAAGTAATTTTCGGAAACAATGAAACCGTGGAAGATGTTAGATGACAAAACATTGGTAAACGACATAATTTCATAATTGTTTTAATAATAATTGTTTAAACAAATTATTAAAAAATGATTTTTTTCTAAATCTGAGGCCGACAATCGATTGTTCGAGAAATATCACTTACAGAACATACTTTGGAAAGTTCATTTTTTATTACTCGAAATGCTCATGAACAAATATATTTTTACTTCGGATTCATAGTTCATATATCAAAACTATCTTGTTAGTAGCTTTATAGTGCCGGTAACTATACATACATGGTTGTTTACTATATATTAGTAAGATGTACTATACACTAGTGAAATCTTAAAAATAGTATATTATGCACCTAGGGAATAAAGTGGGCTGTGGACGCTCTGCGTGTGATTGACGCCCGAGCGAAGCGAGGGCGACAAACACGCAGAGCATCCGGAACCCACTTTATTCCCGAGGGCAATATACGATTTTTTATCATGCCCGGCAGAAAGTTCGTGCATCTCTCCATCACAAAGCTGTGCAAATCACATAACCTCGCTGTTCGCTTCTAAGTCGACATCGTCTGCTTACTCCTACCCCGGCGGGTCTCTCTCTCTCTCTCGTTGCCCCATATCAATAGATTTCATCAAATTTGACAGATGAAACATCAACTCTTTTTGTAGATTAATTAAATAACTAAAATTTAATTCTCATTACATCACAAACATATTGAAATATCTAACATAATTTTGTGTAAAAATATACAAGTAACATTTGTAATATTCAAGTATTGTAATACTTAGCAAACTAAGATATTCATTGGTTTTCTTGACTTTTGTAATAATAATTGTTATGAACAACCAATCCATGTATTACACAATTCTGGAACATCGGTGTTGATGATTGATCTGCATTGTCATCTATCATTAATCTTCTTTTTTTTGATTTTGGTGTACTGAAATTCTTGTTCTGATTATTATCAACATTCTCATGTATTGGTTGATGAATAACAATTGGCGAGGACTGTATTTCTAGATCATTTTCAAAAAAATCATCTCCTGCCCAATCTAATATTACATTTGGATTCTGTTTGCTAGTTCATGGTATCGCTAACAAATTCGAATCATTTTTAGTTGAACAGGGTGTTTCATCTGCTATTACATTTGATTGCACTTTGTTGTCTGATTTTATCATTCGACTTGAGTCATCTTTACTAGCTGATGATATCGCATCCAATTTTTTATCAGTTGAATTGATTTTCTCGGTTTGATTAGAATTAATGATGTTTTTGAATATTTCTCTCCTATTTGTTAATGAATTTTCTATGTAGCGTTGAGCAACAGCATCTGATCGCCAACCTCCAAGTTGTTTTACCATGGTCAAATTTACGCCTGAATTAGAGAGAGCAGTTGCTGCACTGCGTCGCAAACAATGTCCAGTATAGTTATTGGGATTATCTAGATTCAAATATGAGGCAATAGTCCTTGGAGTTTCACTAATTTTGGTTTTGCCAATGAACTGGTGGGTGCATTTCCCATTTTGATATTGGACAAAAAATCTATTACTGGGCATGTTGTCTGGTCTCAAACACGAGTACTTCTTAACTGTATTATAGAATTCAGCACCAATAACAAAACTGCGTGGGTAGTCATTTTTAGTATCTCTAATAGAGACAATATATTGGTTATCAGTAACTTCAATATCTGTTGTATTGATACCAACGAATTCTTGGCATCTTAAAGCACCAAAAATGCCAAAAATCAGGATAACCTAAAATGCAAATACGCATTTAAAATAGAAAGTAAATACATCTTTAACGATAAAATATCAAAAAAATTTTTTCCATAAATACCTTTGTACTCAGATAAATTGAATCTTCACTACTATTGAGAAACTGTTTTATTTGAGACCAACTCAGAATAAGAGATTGTTTTGGTTTGAATCCTTTGGATTCATTTCTCAACATAGTCTTCAAATTATGAAATTCATTGATGTTAATACTATGTCGTAGACTCAATGTGGTTCTCAATTTTGACCAAACACTCCATAGACTAGATGGTTTCCATTTTTTAGACAACTCTTTGAAATACACCACCAGAACACTTTCAGTAATTTTAGTTGTTTTATTATCATGAATCCACTTGAGGAAAGCTGCATATGCTAGCTCATACTGAGCTCGTGACTTCTTTGGCAATAAGTCTCGCACAATCAGGTCCTTTTCAGCTTCAAAATCTCTCCCAACGATTCCATCTGAATCAAAACTTTCATCTTCAGACGAATCTGTTGAATCCATTTCCATGAATATTTTCAAATTTTGCGAGCAAATTCAAGAGCTGTCTGCATGAAACTGTCCGAGATCCCGAGGTTAGGAGCTGCGGCTAGCGCTATATATATAGAGAGACTCACGCATGCGCTAGACACTGGGAATAAAGTACGGAACAGGGCGTCCATGTAGCACTTTATTTCCACCTCGCGGAGATATAATGACGAACTTTATGCCAGGGTATGATAAAAAATATAGTTACAGACACTATATTTTGTATGGTGATAACGTTCTCTGAATTCAAATATAAATGGATAGTATAATTTCCTATAAGATAGTAAATTTCATGTATAAATATAGTATGGTTTACTATATTTTTCTTTACTATACGGTATAGTAGGATTTACAAACCAAATTTTTTTCAGTGTGATGAAGTTTTCTATTTTACCAAATTCTTGTTGATTGTACATCAAATACTGATGAAACGTCACTAAAGTATTCATGAAACATTATCAAGAATCAATATATTTTATTCCCTTCAGAATTGTTCAAATATTTATGGAGCAGCTACATCATTGACTTACAACATTTGTTGACTCTGGAATCCTTCATGTGTTATTGACTGAAAAACGAGTATTCAAAGAATTTTACTGTGGTCTATGAGTCTATAGACACGTGTATAAAAAAAACACAAGCACAAAAAAAGAAACACTCTACTTTGATTTATTTTAAGAAAAGAGAATTTAATAAATATGACAATACTGTCTCTAGCGTATCTAGTGTCTTGAGTAGCCATTGATTCTATGCTGTAATATCGACCATTGGATGGTGTTCGAGCCAATGACCTGGACCTTGAAAATTATCTAACAAAAACATTTCGACAAAATTGACAGTATGATTTTCAGTACGACACACTTGCAAGCGTCAACGGGTAGGCCTGAAACCTTTATGTCAGAGCAAGGGTATCAGTGGTTGTAGAAAATTGGTAGAGATTGATTGAAATTAACGTACTTGGCTGGAAAAATATTCGCGTTTGATTTTTAACTCATAACCAGGGCTTCCCAGTAAAATCAAGCCGAAACGCTTTTTAAATTCCCAAGTGAATGTTGACTCAACGGTTAATTCAATATCGCGGGAAAAAAATTCAAACAATTCTCGAATGGATCGAGTCGTATGGGAACTTTTCCCCTTTTTCCGCTTTTCGACGTACGGGCTATGGTTATTCCATGAATCGAAAACAATCAATCAAATATTTTTCACTTGAATTCCTCGCAGCATATCAAACTTGGAATCTCCCGACTCTCGATGCTGGCTGGGCCGAGAAATAATTTCAAAAGACAAACTCGGCAGTAGGGTATTTCTCTCAAAGTCCTCCAATCCTTTCTATCAATCATCGTGAGAGCGTTTGCTCGTGTGAGCCGGAGAGAGAAACAGAAAAGCTCTGCCAACTGCACCGCGCCAGTATATATACACTTCGCTACCGAAGTATCACTCCCAAAGCTATTGGTGTTGCTATTTTTATCAAAATTCAATTTATCGACGGGAAAAATACCTACATCAGCGAGGGACGTTAATAAGACCAAAACTTCTCGCGGCTGGCTGTATGACGAAATGATAAATTTATGACCCATTTCCATCATTTTCGACGGCAAAGAACACAAAATCTTCCCAATTAGCTCTTTAGCAACCGTTGCTAAGGAGAAGAAAAATTCACGGAAGTTTTGCTTCGTGGGTGATGTTGAAGCCTCTTTGAGAAAGCATACTGCTAAAGCACTTGGCTTTTTTACTTTCGGTTTTTTACTTTCGGGAGAAAAATAATTGTAAGTAACGTTAATTGATAGAAGCTAATGTACCATTTTGAAATGTTAATGTTAATGTTCGTGAATACTATATTAACTCTGAATTTTCTCGGAATATTTTCGTAAGCTGATTATTCGACCCTTTGTTCGTAATATTGGATTTTCAATGTGATATTAATCGATTTTTCTTTTTAAAAATATCAAAGCTCGTGACAGAGTACATAAAATTGATTGAATTTATTGATGAAATGAAAATTTACAACAGCGTGCTAGAAACGCTAAAAACGCTTGCTATTGATTTTCATCGCCTTGCCCATGATCATTTCTAAAGAAATCAAGCTAAAAATTAACCTAATATGGACTTATTCATGTGGACTACATTACGCTATCGCATTCATGCACTGAAACCATTAACAAGAGCGGAATCAGGTAAAACGATCAATCAGGCTCCAACCACGTGTGTATCATTCCACTAACGCGAATAAAAGTGTAACATACACGAATACGAAACTATGAATAGTCGGAAAGATTATTTCCAGGCCGAAACATCAAGACATGAAGATTTGCAGCTAGTTAAAATTCGTTACAGCATATCCTGGGACTAGGTGTACCATCCCGTATAAGCCCGGCGATGAGGTTCCCGGTAGATTAATAGTTAATCCTATATGTATTTTTTTTGGCCCGTACAATCTGAATTCGTTGGTTACGAGTCGATGAAAGCAATTTGTTTGGACAAAAAAGAAAATTGAATCTTGGTTCTTACAATTTTGTACCTCAAAATTTATAAATCATTTCGATAACACCACTTTTCGGCAGTTTTTGTTGCTTGGCCATGACAATAAAAATCGACTATTTATAATTATAAACGTGCTTCTTTTTTTCTAGCATAGCAAAATAAACGATTCTAGCATCAAATAAACGAATTTATATTTTTCTAATTAAAATAACTTGTAACTTTTGTTAGAAGCACTTTCTACGGATAATGCTTGGGAATTTTGCTTCTTAGAATTTAATCTGTTAGAAAAAAAAAATTCGCGACGTAACACGAATATCATCTTCTCGTAATAGTTCGAATTTCGATGGAATCGAAGAAATGAAAAAAAAAAGTACGACCCGATTATTTTCAGATAGCTCTCGTCAGTTTGACGGTATTGAACAAATGCCTCTGATGGGATATGTCATTTTCATCTAGCCGGTTTTTCTCCTCCAAAATGAAGATTCGATTTTCGTGAGTTTAGCAATAAACCGGCGGCCGATACTTTGCCATTGAAAATCGGTGGCTGCGCAGCGAGCCGGTAATCGTTGGAATAATTTGATTTGACTCGGCGAGGGGTATAGCCAGAAGCGACATCGGCTAATACTCTTTGGGCTTTGTTGCTGGCTCGGGGGTGGCTGACTGACAGCGTGTATATATATTCGCGTGCGGCTGCTTGTTAGTCGCGTGGCGCGCTGCGGTCGTAATGAGGGTAACAAGCCTGGCCCCTGCGACAGGCCACTTCCATAACGCTATAAAGACTTCATTATTCTATACGCGGCGATTCTTAGCCGGCGCGAGACGAACCTCCACTGCAGTATGTTTACCACATTATATCTGCCGACTCGTCGCTCCCATGTACATCGTTTGCCAGGTAATATGCGCTCGCTTCCAACCACAACGGAATTACAATAATTTTACATTCAAAAAAAAATCGAAAATTCTCGTGTATATAATATTGTCATCGACGTGCACGGGCAGCCGCAGCCTCTCGTCCACTCGATAATTATGAACCAAGCTGATTCTCGTAACCGAATCGAATCTGGGATGAAACAGAGGCTCGGAAAGTAGTCATTTATAAAGGGGGACCTTGTGATGACACGGGAAATTATATTGCGCGGTATTTTGATTTTTCTCATCGTACTAACTATTTCAATTTTAAACTCACTTGAAAACTACCATTGGATAGTGAGTATTTACTGATCGTTAACGCGGATGATATTTTTTCTAATTTAATGGCGCATTGCAAGTCATTAGGGGGAAAAAAATTCGGCCTGAGAAATAAAAAAAATGTTTACCAAGATGCACTTTTTACCTTATTTGGTTTCCTACTCACCTTGAGGTGTTCAAAATGTATCTGGATGTATAAGTTGAGTGTACACACTGAGTACAAAACCTTTGATATGAATGATGTACGAAACGGTAATTTTGGCGTCAACATTTCAGTGAAATTTTACTATTCACTGAATGGGAATCAATGCGATTGTCGAAAATAGTACCAATTCGATATTATTCATCGGTAAATTTTAGATAATTGAAAGCTATGTCAAATTTTTTTTTACATTAGAGTTTGGTTCTGATTTGGCATCAATCCATCGGATATAAGACGTAAAGACGGAAAAGCGAAGATTGTCGTGAACTATTTCAGGAACGCATCCAATTCAGGGACGAATATTATTCCGGCGTAGACGCATTGATTTCGATCGCGTGCCCCGACCAATTCCAGGGAAAATGGTACAAAAGCACATTATAATATTACTGTGGAAGACACGTCGAGAGGAAAGTTTGCCTCGAGTGCGCCAGTTGCCCTCCCCCGCGCCAGAATTCAAGTTTTCAATCCCGTTCTCACTCAATTTAATTACCGAATGCAAGTTTGGCCGAACTTCGGTGGAGAGGCTATATAATCGAGTTCTCCCGCGGCTCGGGTAAAAACTTGAAAATCTTATTGTCCACCAAGAGTTTATGAAAAGAATAGATGACTGGTATATTTGGCGCCAGTCCAGTGCCCATAAAAACCCGTGAAGAGGCTGTTGGAGCCGAGGGGTTATGGACCGGTGGACCAGTTACGCTAACCTTCCTATATATATATCCACCGCTACCCACCGCCACCGCCGCCGCCTGGTCATTCTCACCGAAATTATTATTACAACCAACAGCTACACCGCGGATTATCCCAATGATAATGTGTAAACTTCAAAAGCACGAAACGCCCACGGATTATCCACGCGATTTACAATGCTTGTTTCGGCGTCACGTTTCTCCGCGGTGGCGGGAATATACGGAATACGAGGAAAATATTTTTCCAAAGTCGAGAGATCGATCATTTCATCGAATACGCCAAAGTAATCCCGTCGATTTATCGGTACATGTAAAAACGGGGAAAAAAGATCAAATAATGCGTACATGATTCAGAACTTGTACAATACGGGGAATCGCTGGGAAAGCGTGTAAACAAGTCAAGCTTAACAGGGAATGAGCAGCGTTTCGGATTTTCCTCGTGTCAGTTTGACGCGCGACTGAAAATTCGTTCGACGCGCCATTGAAAAATGATATTCGAAAATTGATCAAACGCATGGGCGACAACTCGCGAAAGGGAATTACATTACGAAATATTCTTTAGCTCCGATGAATCACGTCAAAAACTCGAAAAGCGTATTTACAGATGTACCGATCGTGTCCGTTGATTTTAATTTTTCTCTTGGTAGAGATACTCTTCATTCCACACGGATGTAACTCGCGCGTTCGCTTTGAAATTCGTTCGTTCGTCATCGCTCTTCACAATTCCCAGATTCGTCGAAACAAGGGAACGATATTTTTCTCACCGCAGAAACAGTGTACTATTTTTCGTGCCCAAAATTACGATATTTTTCTGTTTGGTTCTGTTTTAGTATAGATTATGTGCAACCGAACGAGACCAAATTCATTATTGATCCACAATAGAATTCCTTCTAACAAGGGATGGGTTTTGGTCAGCAAAACAGGTGATGTGCACAGGCAGAAGGCCTTGAGTTTCCGTTTCTGGGAGATGATCATGAATTTCTCACGACTTTATGCATACATAGTGTATACAGATATACTGTGCGTGCCTAAAACCAATAACAACTCGTGAATATCTCCAGGAAAACGAACCGTTGGCTGCTCGACGGCTGTATACATCACTAGTTTCGCCGCCCAAAAATAAAGATAAAATATTGAAAACATTATAAATTCATCTGAAAATTATTAAATTTTTACTAATTTTTCGGTTGAATATTTTATCTTTTCATCAGTCACGCAATCACCATTGATAAATACTAGTGTTTTTACTACTTGACATTTATAATGTTGACAATGTACATTGCTCTCGGTGGCAGATGGAGTTTGGGTCGAGTTGATGAGAGAGGGAGAGAGAGAGAGAGAGAGAAGCAGCTCGAGCCCGAGAGAACTGAGGCGCGCGGTGGGTGATGAAGCTTTGGCGCAGGTAAGACGGTGCCGGGGGTGGCTGCGAGAGGCGAGAGAGGAAGCCTTTGGAGCCGCGGGGAAAAGCCAGCCCCGCGGCTAACAAATTCCATCTGCGGCCGCGCGCGCCCGAGTATACGGGGAAAATTACGGGCCCGAGTCACGGAGGACTTTTTCGAGCTAATGCAGACTCGCGCGCACGGCCCAGCAAACTCGTGTTTACAGCTAATTGCAAAACTCCGTTTTCCAGCCCCATACAAGCGCATTGTTGCGCGCGCCCATCCTTCCTCGTCCGCGCGTAGGAGCCAGGACCAATGCGATTCGAATATCGACGGGGCACGGGATTCGGGATTACACGATCGTCGGATTAAATATTCAATGCAGCGTGGTTATGGGGTCGTGGAACGGGACCCGAGCGATCCAGGCTCTTTCCCCGAAACCTAACGGTAAGTGGCTCGAGAGAATATATGCGCACGTGTATTTGTATATACGTATATGGGGATGTGCGCGAGGCAAGTTGGGTAGCCGGCGGCTAAGGGAATAGTTGGATAAATCGAGACGGGCTACGCGGAGGAGAATCAACAGGAGAGGGTTACCCGGAATTGGGGGTAATTCCGCGGGCCAGTATACGTACTATCAGTGCAGTACCCTAATGTGCATAAAATCGTCCAAGCCCAATGGTGAGTTCGCGGTACGCGGTCACGCGAGAGCTGCGCACACGCGATGGATATTCCCACGTGAATGTCGCTCTGTGCTCTTTATACACACTAGGGGGGTACCCCCCCTGCTCACTTCGCTCGCCAACCCCTCGTGTGTTCTTTAGAAATCAATAATTTCAATAATAAGTGTAGTAATAATTAAAAGAAAATTACATTCAAAACAATAAAACTTTAAACTTGAACTTTCGATTTTGTTCGATTGAAAAGAATACTGAACGAACGATTCGAATCAAAATAAAAGATTAATGTCAGCTATATTCATGTTAAACGTTTGTTTTTTTAGATTAATAGTGGGTTTAACTATTCATGTACACACTAGTGACCGCGTACCGCGAACTCACCGTTGGGCTTGGACGATTTCATTGTTCTCACGCAGGACTAACGAGAAATGAGATTTTACGTGAAATCGACAAAACTACAAGGTAAAAGCAAGCTTGGTTAAATATGTTGTGGCACTTGAAATCGACTGTACTTGAATAGATAAAGAAAAAATAAGCTATTTACTTTTCGGTGATTCAGAACAAACTCATAAGTACGGAATCATTCTACTGTTTCTATAATTGTACAGTTGTATGATGCGTTTAACATATATTTAATCCCGTCAAATACTTTATCTGTCAAACTGCATATATTCACATTAGTAGAATAAAGAAGAACCGATAATAAAGAGGAAATTACGAGTTCCAACTGAATCGTCTCATTCGTACGCTGATTTTGTTGCATCTGAAACCAAGTAACATTTTATACTTATTGCGTATAATATTTTCCAACGATTTGCCATATCGTGCCCGGAAGAACAGGGGCGGAATTCAATCGCGAACCAATCGAAATGACGAATCGTGTAAAACAAATCCATCGTTATCGTCGATGTTTGAACAGCCTGGCCGAAGGGCTCTTGGTTACTTCTCCACCGGAGATTCTCTGTCGTGTGTTTTGCCGTGGAAGCGCGACCAGATACTCGAGTTTGCCCCCCGTCTATATCCCGCGTAATTACGATGTAACGCGGACAAAAGCG
Organism: Aphelinus atriplicis; assembly: GCA_020882685.1. Lineage (NCBI taxonomy): Eukaryota > Metazoa > Arthropoda > Insecta > Hymenoptera > Aphelinidae > Aphelinus > Aphelinus atriplicis. The sequence continues at coordinate 52,250,928 of CM037073.1, read as the reverse complement.
AGTCGACGTAGCGCGCGTTGACCGTATTTTATTTGCCCTCCCACTTATCGTCCCTGTAACTTGGCTTGTCCTCGCCATGCAGCATCAGCTCACTCGGGGGACTTTTGCTCTCGCACCCGGTTTCTCCTATAATACGTATAATATTATTATCTCTCGCGCAACTGCCGTTTGTTTTGCTTCCCTCGGACGGCCATTGAAATTATTGTTGTACGCGTGCATATAATACCGAGAGCGTTTAGCAGCTCATTCTCCGCGTAATCCACCTCGTTGATTCGTTAGTTCGAATTCGCGCGCGCGAGTCTCGAGTTGTTTCGAACTATCCGGCTCGAGACAGTCCAAACTTGCCTGTATACCTAATTAACCCACATTATTTCCCTTTCGATGCGCTCGAGCGTGTCATTGCTCCCCCGAATTCCTCGCGCAGTCAAATCAAGCGACTGCACCGAGAACTGCCTCTATGAACTCGAAACAGTAGAAATTGCGTAAACCGCACGACAAGAGGCAAATTAGTCCTCCACTCTCGTTTGGTGCGGCTTTTCACCGCGATGGATTCGCAGAGTATATAATTTTTTGTATAGTATATTTTTTCGGAGAGCATATCGACGTGTCTTACGAAGAAAGACAAATGCAATCTGTCTGCGAAGAAAGACACAACTCGCAATCTGTCCGCGAAGAAAGACACAACTAGCAATCTGTCCACGAAGAAAGACACAACTCGCGCTTGTCTGCGGAAAAGACAATTGGTGCACACCCACAATTTTCCGAGGTAAAAAAATATATGGAATGAAAGCTTAGAATGAGTAGGTTATCATTGACAAAAAAACAAGCCTTTCCTACAGTTTAAACTCTTTTTTCGTTAATATTCGCGGGAGAATAATTCCGACATTTGTCTTTCTTCGCGGACAGATTGCGAGTTGTGTCTTTCTTCGCGGCCAGATTGTGAGTTGTGTCTTTCCTCGCGGACAGATTGTGAGTTGTGTCTTTCTTCGCGGACTGATTCAGTTATGTGTCTTTCTTCGTAAGACACGTCGATATAGTTTTGGCCGCGGCAAACTTCTCGAACTCACTCGATGCGAATCGCAAGAAAGCTCCGGTCGTGTTATAAATATCACCTTCCGCGTCTATTATTCGCGCGAGCTCGAGAGTAAACAGCTCGTCGGTGGGGTTGGGGCGGAGAAGCGATGTAAAATTTGAATAGATGCAGTATATAGGAGGCGGCACGCGTCGATATTCCGAGCGGGAGGTGGGAGAATGCAAACGCGAGTTTACGAGCGTTCTCTCACATTCATGTTTGTGCGCTTATATTCACCAAGCGCGCGCCGGGGTAAACAGCTGGTGTACTCGCTGCAGCTCCTCCCGTAGCAAACAGCCACCCGGGAGGACACACTTGAGAGAGGGATGCCACGATGCGCCGGGTGAAAGGATAGAGCGGGGATTTTACGTTTGAACAATCATTCGATCATAGTCGCGTGGACGTTGGGAGTATTCGGGAATCGAGTCGCCACCTCCGGGACAGGGAATAGCGCGTTTCAGAAGAGAAGTACGTTTCGCCGGGGTCTGGCTATGTGCAAGTGATAAACTTGCGCTCGATTTATGCTTGGTCAATCACACGTATTCCTGTACATTTTTCCTCGTATAATGCGTATACCCATACATGTAGCTCAAAAGTTTCCCGTATAATGCGGTTTTTCGCAAGAAAGGACGTTTTTTATCATGCAATAATTTTCAATAATTTTTAAATTTTTTAATAAAATATATGGTGGAGTTAGTGCGAATTAACTTATAAACCAATCAACAATGATTCGTGTGAAACTTAACTTAAAAATTGTGTATATAACGACTCAAATTCCACTTAATAGAATACTCTTTTACACGTGAATTCACGTTTCCTCTTCTGTGGTTTCAACAACCCTCACACGTACCGGACAAATTGAATGTTACTCATTTATGTCTATACACTCGGCTAGATAGACACAGCCGCTACAGTGAAATTCTTCGAATACTCGTCTTTCAGTAGATGAAGCATGAATTTTGGATTCATCAAAGGCTTCAATTCAGTTCAAGTCAAATTATGTCGCTGCTCCACAAATGCTTGTACGATTTTGAAACCAATGAAATATGTTGATTCGAACGTTTCACATGTAATTATCGTAGAATTGTGTAGTGATAAGCTGATAGAATAATAAAATTCACAACAGTTTACTCTGCAAACAGTATTATCAAATGTTACCGCGGGATAATCGTAAGCTTCACCGGAAACGGAGTAGATTTACTTATAAAACGCACGAGGCAACGACCAACTATGTTTTCCTCTGCACCATATTGCAAACCGTCAGAATCCGAATTTTTCACAGCGTAAGTCGAGCGAAAGGGGGGATGATCGTTGGGATGCGTTTGGGGGCCGCGGTTTAAATCATGTCGTCTCTCGCGCGCGGAGCCGAGGAAAATTCGCGAATTCTCGGCTCTGCTCCGTTCGTTAGGTTGAAATTCGTTGTGCGGCAGCTGCGACACACTTAAGCCGCAAATTCAGCGGCATTTGCTCGCTCGGTCGCGCCTTAGGCCGGAGAGAGTGAGAGAGAGACAGAGAGACAGAGATAGAGAGAGGACGTATTAATTACGAGTGATGTCGCGGGCTTTTCCCTCTCGCAAGCCTGCCGAAAATTTGCATAGCTTCAAGCTTGCGCGCCAAGCTCGTTTGTGTGCCCATGTGCCGTGGCTAATACCCGTTTGTCGGGGCGAGAGCCGCGGTGCCCTCGTCTCACCCCGTATACATGTATACGTATACATTCATATATATATATATATATATATATATATATATATATATATATATATATATATATATATATATATATAATATACCCATTCGGCGCGCGCACAACATCCAAATCCCTCGGTGATCTAATTACGCAAAACGAATTTAATTAATTCATATCCTGGACGAAATCCGATATGCACTACTCGAGCAGCGAGGATTCATCAGGTTGCGTGTGATCAAATGAGTGTGGCACCAGAGACGCAGGATGGAATTTTGTCTGCTCTTTGAGGGAACTCGGCGATGCTGCGCGCGCACGCGACACTGATGAAATATTTATCATGGATAACGTGACTCGTCGATCTTGTACACCGAGGGCGCGAGGTATATGGCGCGATGTCCTGAACGAATTTCAAGCGAGGACTATTTTTGACGCCAAGTGTTTCTGATGGATAGCATGTGAGCCTTGGAAATTCTAGATTTCCAACTAATCGTGGACCAACCATTTTGCATTTGGGTCTCCGATCTCGCTGGAATTTTGCTAGCAGCTGGTTTATGGTTATGAACAAATAGACAATTTAAGCAGTCATTCTTCCCAGAGATATTGAGTCATCTTATATATTATATATGTAAATTAAATGCGCACATAAAATCAGCAATGATCGGTAAAACGCCTGTTAAAGATAAAATCATGTTGGCTGGTGAAAAACTGCGAAAATCACCTTTTTGATTGTTGGACAACAGACTCCGAAAGTTTCATTAAAACTAGAGACTCACGTGTAAGATCTGTGGCGGCTCCTGGTGAATTGAAGTTCGTTAGCAAATTGTTTCTCATCCCATCACTACCAGTAGGCAGTCAGACAGTCGTTATGAAGATTATTCTATTCGTTCTTAAATAACAACGGATCGTTTGTGTTTTAGTTTTCCATAATGTTATTTCTATTTTCTTATTTTAGATTCTTTTTCATACAATTCAGATTTTCAAAGAGATTTTGTATAGATGTTGGTATAATTTAAATCAGGAAGCGCATCAACGTCGCGCGCCTCTGACACGCTATGATTATTTTGTTTTTATCATTCAGGTGCCTCTTTGGTCACCAAATATTCGCTGTCAACTTTTCATTGTCTATTATTGATACCGTTGACCACTTAATCCACTGTTATCTTTCGTGGATAATCAATAATTTTCGCTCATTAATCTTAAAGCAGGAGATATTACTTCCATTCATCTCTTCTATTTTCTCACATCATCTCTATGTTTGAATCGTGAGGAACATTGATATGCGGATGGAAAGTCCCGTTGTCCAAGCCTGGCATATCAAAATGGAAAAGCGTTAATTCAAATCCTTTTTCTCAAAGAACAATCGTTTTTGTTCGTCGTTGTATGTATTATCAATTTTTGCTTGATTTGATAGGATTCTTTGAAAAATGAATATCATTACTCAACACAACTCGCGCAGAGGCAAACTAAGCCGAGTTGATGGTGCGCGTGCCAAGACCAGTCATGTCATTTGCCACGTGATGATCAATCTAAGCCGTCTTCTGTGAGCTATAGGCGTCTCGCGAAGAAAAAAAATAAACGCAGAGACAGGTACTGAGGAAGGATATCGCATGTTGGTTGTTCTCGCGCGGATTCAGTTGAGTTCACTCCTCGACGGGGCACTTAGTCCGGATATCACTTCTGACCTACAATGTATAACGGTTTCTCAGCGCAAGTGTGAATCACTTTTACGAGGTAATTAAGAGGCATATCCGTTCTCGCCTTTGTTCAGCGTCTCTGATTCAAGAGTGCGCGCCCCGGTAATCTTTTCTCTCGCGATTTATACTAGCTTTTAATTCAATCCTCGCGAAATGATTATTCGAAGCGAAGGTGAAGCTCGACACTCTCACACTAGTCGAATGATATACACATATATGTGTGTGTGCGACTTGCGCATTCTCACCCATCACCGGTACGTTTTTTATGCCCTCGGCGTTTTAGAGCACTGAGAAGAATTGGTTCGCTGTCCCCAACTCATCCGTGTCCTCCGAGTTTAAACATTTATACCCGTACACAAATGTTATTGCGCTTGTTGAACAGCCCGCCAAAACAGTTACCCGTACGTCGTTCGGTCGACGCGACCCGAACCAAAATCGCCGCTACCCAACGGCAATAATATACGTGTTTACGACGGGGCAGACGCGTGTTTTTTTCAAATATTTGTTTACCATGTGTTGACCACCTCGGCTAGTGTCCGCCTGAGAAGTTAGAACAACATGTTCTCTTCATTGCTTCGCCCACGATAAACTGAGTATACTGGATAATTAATATTCTGGGACTCTACCTGTATTTTGAGATCATTACTTTGAGATTGGCATAATTCGCTGCATGATTGATTCCAAAAGCAGGTATCTCAGCATCATGATCAAACTAGGATTAAGGAAAAAGAAACCGTTTCAATCAGAATGCTACTCGTATATCCTATTATACGTCGCATATGACGCGCGGAATCTGTTGCTTTCTTTCCAAACTCTTTTGGGAAGATGTACGACGAGCCAATCTACACTGGCGAAATCACACATCGTCACCTTAGCAAACCACAAGTTATTAGTGCAGATTGGCAATTATCGAGTGAAATACGACGATCCATGGGTGCTCCGTATAATCAATCAGCTAATCCATCTCGGCGACCAAACCGCCCGGCTCACGGCAATTCAGCCAACGCATTGTGACGGTATTTCGAGTGTGTGTTTGGGTATGTGTATGTGTGTGTGTGGGTGTGGGTGTCGGCATGAAGGAACAAAGCGATTCGTTCGCGGCGCCAGCGGCTCTTCGCACTTTGGCCACTAATAATCCAATCAACTCGAGCACACACTTGAGCCACTTATATTCGCGCTCCGCGAGGCTTACTCATGTGTGCTTTAGGACGGGTTTCGAAATAACCGCTATATACAACTCAATTAATTTTGGCGTCGCGGCGGTTGGACGGTGCGGGCGAATTATTTTACTATTTCATAAACCGGAGCTGCGTCGCCGGACGGTAAATTGAAGGTCTATACTCGTTACGAATTGCGAAAGTTTGAAAATGGATAACTACAAATTAGAAGGCCGGATATGGCCGAATATGCCATTTTGAGGTGAAAAATAGAAATAGGAGTGAAACAAGAAAAACCTTGCAATCGGAACACAAGTTAGGCCTACGAATTCTAATGAGATGAACGTATTGGTAAGTGTGATATTAGTTTGAAGAACTACAACAAATCGTTCTTGGATATTTGGTGTACGCATGCAATATGTACTGGGAGAAAGCGACAAGTATATGATTCGACCGTGTAGAGTGCGAGTACTTCAATAGGATACTTTATTTAGTAGGTACGAGAAAGTAAATACACAACTTAATAATCTATTACAAAAGTGTATTGAGAGCAATAATAAACAAGACGAATACATTACATCTTAGATATCTGTCATAATAATAAAACAAAAGATAACAACGTATTCTCATACGAATACATTCAGTTTGAACAATCATTCGAATTATAGAACAGCAGAAAATACACTCTCAACAGACCGAATTCGAATAATTCTGATTATTGAGAGGGTATTGACGCTCGTCACCAAAATGTATATCAAGTAGCCTCTACAAATGTTATGTGGCTCTATCTTGCTCGAATAGCTTTATCATTCTTTAGACACGTAGTTTCGGCGAACCTCATACTCCTCTCGCGGCGTAAAGTTTGAGGTAGTTTTGACGGCGATCTAGACGCTGGGAAAAGTTGATGTATTCAATCAGTTCTCGAACTGTATAATGTCCCCAATAAAATGTAATACCTCACTTGACTTCTCGACTGGTTAATGTAAATCGCATTCAAAATCAATTGTATTTTTGAATCACAAGTTTCGGGAAAGCGCGTCTATTCGATGACGCTACAACGGAGGGAGCCGTAGAGGGAATGTCAATCGTGGCGCCGTCGCCGCTTGAGTCCAACGCAGTTTAGCATAGGCCAGCGTAGCCGACGCTGAGAATCGACACTTTGATTGGAAATTCAAAGGCCCCCGCAATTTCGCAGCGAGAGAAGCCACGGGTTTCACGGGTATTATATCCATTGTGCTGCAAATGGTTGCGACGATGAATGTATGTTTGATATGCGACAGTTTGATTTCTTCGATTACTTCCTGGGAACGAACGAATCGTTAACGTGACAGATTACTTTGATGTTAGAAGAAAACGAGTGGATGAATTAGAAGTTTGGGAAATCATCTTCGAAATTTTATTCATATCCTTAGGTGAGTGAAAGATCGAGGCTAACAATTCGCTATCCATCAGGCTTACACGAGAGCACTTGAAAGACGTAATTTCTCAATCAAAAGTGACTTTTCTCCTGTCGTTTGATGTTATCCATTTCTTGGAAACTGTTGATTTCATGCGCACACCGAGTTGCTGTACTGTTACGCTTCTCTTCCGAGATGCAAACTTATCGATCTTCGAGCAATCAGTCGCGTGAAAATAGCGTGGTTCTCAGAGGGTAGATGTTGCGACAAGTGCAAATCACTTTTCCCGCGGATATATTTTCATACTCACGTCTCGGGAAATACTCGGCAACCTCCGAACAGTTTTGATAAAACTGGTAATTACGGAGCGAAGCTTCCGTAAGAGCCAGCGTAGAAGTGTTACAACCGGTAGCCGACATCTTGGTCTGAGTACTCCTCCTCCATACAACCCGTTTCACAATTCTCAATAATAGGCTGCAATACACACGCACCAGGGTAATGTGCGAGCGAGTCACGGAGATGCAGTAGATGCGGATATATACTCGCGCTGGCGGGTGTGCGTGAATAGAAGCTACCCGGGCTATTCTGAATTTTAAGCTGTGGCGCACGTACGCGCGGGGCACTTTTTTATAATCACTTGTTCAAGAGTCTTTGGGGGCTATTGCGTTACACGCCGACTAGTTCCACTGCAGCTGGCGCCAACAGCTAATTGCCCAGGCCACATTTGCCTTTGCGTTTCCCTTTTTTTTCAACGTTCCTCCGGGGGTGGAGGCGGGGGAAAGGCGGGCAAAGTCGCGAGCTGTGCCGGGGACTTGTAAAAAGTTCCACCTCGACCTCACCGGAATACCTAATAGCGCACAGGCAGTTTTGTGCCACGATTTTGAATGGCACGACATAACCGTACAGCCGAGTTGTTTTTCTTCAAGTATACCAGCCGACGACTCGCCGATCTCGGTATGCATGCAGCGGCATTAGCGGCATCTTATAATTTGGACATTTTCATTATATACGTTGATCATACGTGGATCCTTGTCTTTGTTGTCGAAAGCAATTGAATGAGAACACTTTCCAAATTCAACACTTTTCCGGTCTGGTGAATCTTTCCTCAAAGGCAGGAAAATTAATTCCTTCTTTTCCTTCTTTTTTTTTTTCATTGTTCGGTCCACAAGATAATCATTTTGTATAATTACTAGGGATAAAAAATGTTGTTAGGGTACAAATTCGACGATCAAAATACATAAAGTCCATTTGACCCTATCAAAGGTATTCAAGGTCAAATCTGAGGAAAATGTTAAAATTGATGAAAATTATCACATATGAATAACTTCTTGACTCTGACTTGATAGGATCTAACAAACCTTGGAGTAAGGAGTTCAGTAAACCTAAAAACGCTAATGAATGATGATTTCATTGGTTTTAACAAATTTTCTCTAAACTTAACGTTAGAAGGACTTTGATACTAAACTGATAAGGTGAAGCAGACCTCGGATTCGGATTCCGTGAACTCAAAGACCCAAGAGCCAACTTCCATCTGATTTTCAACTTCATCAACTAATAGACCCGATATGTAGAAACGTGCGCGGATCCAAAATTCGATCTCACCAGTTAAGCGATTTCCAGAATTCGCCCTTCGCTAAGCTTGCAGTTCAACGAAGCTTTCGATCTCTCGAAATTAAATCGACAAAGCCTCGTCATCCAATGCGAACGGCGAATCACGAATTGTCTATTGATAAGCGCGAAAATAATTGATACGCCAATATGAAATGCCGTTTCACTCATGCGTGATCCGGTGTTCAGCCAAACAAAGAGAATTGTCAAATTTAATTTTGCTCATGGAATAATCACATCTTAAGAGCCGAGCACAGGGCACATAGGGAATATATTATGAACTCAAAACGCAAACACACCTCCCCGTCCGATGTATCAAGGCAAATTCAGTTTGACGTCTTATTCGAAAAGTTTCAATGGTGTACATCAAACTTTTCTCAGAGATAAGAGGATCAAACTTTCTTTTCCCTTTCTTCGTCTGCGAATTGCGCGTGAAACTTTTTTACACTGGGGCGCGAGTTCTTCATATCTACCCGGGAGTTATAAATGTGTAGATTGCACCGGTGTCCCGTTTCATAGACACGGGAGAAACAAACAATCCAATGACCCCCGGTAGAAATGTTGACGTAATCGAGCCATAGAAATACCGTTGATTACCTATCAGAAGGTGCGACTTTTCGTAATTTCCAATCTTGGATGGATTAGATAGACTGAGAAAAAATATTCCACTGGTTACTATATACATATTTTTACTGCAGCGCTTTTTGGTACAATATGCTCACATGGCTTGGTGATAATCGTAAAATTTACTATCGTACATCGGATAATGCGTTATTATATAGTGTTTCGGTTTAAGAGGTCCACATAGTTCCACAAATAACTCATGATATTCTTCTATGGTGAGCCTGAATAGATCGAGACAGTTATCATTCCAAATAGTTCCAAAAATCGTGAAGTTTACAATGATTTACATATAGTAAAGAGTATATTATCAAATTGTACTATGGGGTAATGGTTTTACTGGAAACGGAGTAATTTGACTCACGAAATGTAGTAACGACTACTATGTTAAATAGTCAACTCTCATAATCAGATTTTTCTCATTGTTCAAACGTATGTGGTATATCTATACACTGGTAAAATTGCTTCACTGGCCAGACGCGTAATCCACGAGGAACATATATATTTACAAGGCAACATATTGAATGAGTTCGGATTGGATTGAACTTGGGAAATATGGATATTGCAGATGCACAGCCCCAGTGTGTACTGCCCATTCGATTAATCTCATTATAATGAAAGCCTCGGCTACGCCGCGATGTTCGAGCGTTTTATTTCACGGCCCCGACCAATATTGGCAACAGTTGTTATCGCCGATGCGAAATCGGCTCACGGTCCGAACGGTGCATCGGAATACCCGGTAAACGCGGAGCCCGTGAAGTGCACATTCGATTCGCGGAGAGAGGCTCTTCCGCTCGTCGCCCACTCGGATCGCGGGGAAAAATTTGACGTGTGCGAAACGTAGCGAAATGAATATGAATGCTAGATGTATAGCCTTTTTCCCCTCTATCAATGAATTGGAAAAAAAAACGCGAGCCGGAACTGTCGGCAAGCCAACGTGTGAAAGGAGCTTGAGAAATGACGATTGAAAATTGAGATGGATTTTTGAAAACGAAAAGAAAATTCGATTCGAAAAAGTAGGTTCGACAAACCTATACTCGGTACATTAAAGCTGTCGTGTCGATTTCCCTTTTCGTTCCTGGCTGCGTTGCAACGGCCCTCCGCGCGTTAAAGCAGATGACTCGAAGCTTCTCTCGCGCGCGCTACTGAACTAAAATTGAGTTTTCCGCGTTTGATTCGGGAGTGGGTCATAGCCGAATATGGTCTCGCGTTGCGAGGGACACGTAACGGCACGAAAAAAATTGCACAAAGCTAAATTGCAAGAAAATGAACGAGGCAAATGAATATTGCCATTTGGGGTACCGAGATTCGAGTATGAAATATGATTGGAAATTCTCACGGAAAGGAGTTCGATGGATAAATTTAATTGCTCCGCGAACGAAATGGCAATTAATTGAAGATTGATTGTCTTTTTGCCCCAGTAGACGGGATATGATGGAATCGATTGTTTGGCCGACGCGCGAGATCGTATTTCGCCCTGGAGAAGCGCGAATGGGAGGATACACTGAGAAAAATCTTATCATGAGAATTGACTATTTCAATGTAGCAGAGAAAAACATAGTAGTCTTTGATATATGACTCAGTAAAATCACTCCGTTCCCAGTAAAGCTTACAATTATCCCGTTGAAACATTTGATAATACTTTTTGCATCAATTCATATTGAATTTTATGATTTTATCAGATTTTTAATATAATTCTACTTATAATTATAAATTAATTGCGCGCGAAACGTGGCCAACTCGTAATTATGTAACATTACCCCGAATCGATATATTGACAGCCCTGGTAGCACATCTCAGTTTCTCGGAAGAAGAAAAACACATCCCAATTTCTTGGACGGAGAAAAATATACTTCGCGAGAATAATAATACATTTCTCGTTATCGGGCGAAAAAAAGAATAATCACGCTGTCTAGCAAAAAAAATTCATTCATTTTTCCATACAGAAAAATCAAGATATGCCTTTCCTTCATCCGAGAAGCTGCGATGAGCTTTTCTTCGTAAGGGTCGTCGATATTTCGTTCCCTGCAAAATTTCTCAAGCATCTGTGAAGCATCTACATCATTTGACTTGACTCGAAACATTTGTTGGCTGCAAGAGCCTTCATGTGTTATTGACTGAAAGACTAGTATTCAAACAACTCCACTATATTCCATGTGTCTATACGTATACAAACAGCCAAGAATAATAAATGAAACGCTGTAGTTTGATTCATTTCAATGGGATAGAAGATCTTAAAAATTATTCTGTACACATACTAATGGATGAAAGTGGTATATTATTTCTGGTATGCAGTGTTTTAAGTAGCTATAATCATAATTTGCCTGTATACCATACAGTTTCCACACTTCAAATGAATTCAAACTGTAATTGGTCCATCAATTCAATTTGTATGTACTAACTACACCATACATTTCACTGGAATCAAACGTAAATTATTCTATAATTACGCGTAGAATGGATCGTATGAATATAATGATGTACATGCAATTTGTTAGCAGTGGATATACTGAAAAACATGGTAAAAACATGGAATATTTCCCTGTCGACGGGAGTAGTGAATTGAGTCGAGATCGCATAGAGTTAGAGGTAAATTGTGCATTGAGGCTGTTTGCAGGTGCGCGAGTAAAGTGCCATACGCTCTATGTGCATCAGCGTCTCGGCCAAGGCGACAACGACTCGACCTGGTGACGGGACGGAAGACGTGCGTATATCGGGGAAAATTCGCTCGATCGAGCGGACGGGTAACATGGGCAATTGTCAAGAGCCAATAATGATTCCCGTTAGCTGTTGTATCTGAATCGTTGGTTGAATCGTCGAGATGCGTAAGCAAAGTTAATTCGACGGCGGCTCTAATAATGATATACGATGAATTGCCGCGAATCGCATTGAATCGATGTTATTCCATTTTTCATGCCTAACTATATTTTGTTAGTGACAGTCGATGCATTCCAACGTGAATGCAGTTACAGAAAGACGTTTTTCACACCGCGTGTAGGGTGGGTCATGGAAATTTACATAAATCAGCCGGCTGATGCCTCAACGGTACAAGACAAAAACGGAACGGAAGTTTCTTACTCGATTGAAAGTGTTATAAGTTTGAACAATAGTTAGACGCAGGAAAAAGGAAACATGGGTATCGGGGGTTAGGTGGTCGCGAGCCCGGAAGTATGAGGGCAAGAGGGGTCGCTCACCTGTATCCAGTAGGGCAGGTAGAAGCCGGTGCAGGCGAGGAGCGAGGCGAGGGCGGAGAGGGCGACCCACGCGAGCCGGCACGGGCCGCTCATGTCTCGCTGGGCCCTGCAGGGCCGCCTCGCTCGCGGCGACACGCTTATCATCGCCGGCTCGCCGGGCTGGCCGGGCCCGAACACCCTCCGGAACTGCCCCCCGTCCGCCTCCCGCTGCTGCCCATTCTTCCTCGACGAAGCCTCTATCTTACCGGCTGCTGTCTCCCTGCGCCCCCGCACAGAAACTCACAACACACTGCTTTTACATCCGACTCCCGGACAACCGGCCCGCGGCGCGTCAAACGACAACGATCGACCCTCGCGTATATGCACACGCTGTGATTGCTGGACGGCGGACCCGCAAGTTCAAGGGACGATCCACGTATTGAATCAGCCGCGACGTGTTAAGTGTTCTTCGATTTACTCGAGCGAGATGGATCCCGGCGACGCGGTAAAAACGATCCTTCTGTTACTCGTTGCAAATCCATTCGAGTTTTACTTGGATTCAGTTGCAAAGTTTACTCGAATCGAAGGAGCGTTTTGCTATTGACGCCTTTTACGGCGTACAATCCAGTTCGAATTCTTGAGAAAAGCCCAGTCCCGACCGAATCACGAAAAGAAACACGTTTCGTACACACACACTAGCGGGTGGAAACCCAGTCTGATTTAAAAATTTGAACTTTTGATTGTTGGAAAACACACCATGAGGTCAATGACCTGATGAAAGATAAAAAGAAACTTTGAAAGTATTTTTTGGAATCACATGGGTTGTACAACGAGTCGCGCCTCAATCTGGGGTTTTCATTGAACCTTGAATCGTGTTACTTACCGTTAAATGCTACGAAACGGGCTTCTTTCCGTGAGGGGAGCGTCGCGATACAATATCGAATGGCGGAGTTGTCGGAAAATTGAATTGAACACGAGCGCTTGCATATCTAAATGATCAGTACACTCGAAATAAATCGAATCTCGCTATTGAAGAAGAAGAAGAAGAAGAAGAAGAATCTTGACGGTATACCAAGCGAATATTCACTCTAGGGTTAAGACCGTTTCGTCGATGCCGAAGCCGAGAATCTGATTCTCCTTCTCGATCGCCGAAATTCGATTTTCACGAGTGTACTCAATTCGCCACGGTGAATAAAGGCCACCGTGTATCGAAGTGCGAGACCAATTGACTTTGAGAAAAGTGAAATTTCCACTGTTAATACCAGTGTAGGTAATTCTTCACTGTATATTCACCATCGGAGAGACACTTGGCAAATGCACTTTTGTCAAGATGAATTAGCCTCCCGCTCTCACACGGTCGCTTGATTTCACTGCGAGGAGTCGAGATACACTGTCGAGTGTACTGTCGAAATCGATCGTTGTTGCGACGCGACGCGGGCCAGTTGAATTAAGAGGAGAGAGCAGCACACCTCGAGTTATCGATGTGTCTAACAGCAGCAGCAGCAGCAGCGGCGACTCACTGTCGAGGGTCGCGAGTTCACTTGGAGAGAAAGACGAGCGTCTGGAGCGGCTTCCGGCGCGCACCCGAAATAGCCCGTGGCGGAGGGGGAGAGACGCGAATAGCCGGCGGGTTGGCGCACGTGCGCGCGGCTCCCGAGTCGTTGTCTCGCGGAGGCTGCGGCCCAGCGACTGGAGGCGCGCGTGTGTTCACGAGCGGAGGAGACGCGCCGCCGACTGAGCACGAGGTGGCCCCCGAGAGAGTGACTGAGCCGGCGCCCGCCACACACGCTCGCGACGCGCAAGCGCACACCCCCGCCCCCGATCTCCGACACTACCGACTACTCTCTTTCAATTCGACACCTGTGGTACCCCCGATCCGACGCCATTCATATAACTCTGCGGACCAACCTCTAATCCTTCCGTTACTCACTTCTTCACACGCTCAAGACGATTTATCAATGATGCACAGTATCTACAACGTAAAAACGATTACTTAAGAGTGTTGCAGTACTGAAAATCTATTTTTCTTAAAACGAATTTCCTATGATACGAATCTTAATTTAAGTACTTTTTTTTTTTACTGAAATTCATTCCGTCCCATTTTAAGAGAAATTTTCTACTTAAATCGAGGAATCGTTTTTGCTGTGTACACGGAGTACGAATCAGCCGTACCCGTTTCACTATGCTTCCTACTTCATTTTCGTCGAAGAAATTGCTCGAATTTGCTCCGAAATTCAGGACGGATTCGCGAGTACTCAATATCCTAGTATTGCGATTTCATTGCGCGCATCTCGTTACTATTCCATGCCGACGCGCGGCGATCAAATTAATTCAGGAAACAAGTCGGACTGGCTGTTCGCTAATGACTTGGCTGATGCCTCGCACGTCAAGCTGCGAATCCTCCCTTGGCAGCAGTCGTCGAACCAAAGATATTCGATGTCACTTGCCACTCCGCTGTACGGCCCGAGTCAGTCTCCTAAGCTGGGCACAGGCGCGCACCAATTGCGCAGGATCAAACTCTGCCAGATTGCGGATGTTTCGCTTAGCTAATAACTGTCGTGTCCGTATTTACCGTCGTATAGTCCGAGTTTTTCATTTGCCCAACTTATCCGAAGAAACATACATAATCATTGATACGACTAGCTCGCCAAGGCCCATTTTCGTTTTGGCCTGATAGCATAAATTTTGATACATGAGTGTGTGCTCTCTATCTGTCATTTTGTGATGGCCTAACAAGGAAGTATATTACCAAGTAAATTCACTTGGTCTGTGCAATAGTTAAGACATATAATTTTCCAAAGTAGTAATTTTCCAGTTTTTCTTTTAAATTTTCATTTTGCTTATAGCTACACCGTGATAGTATTAGTAATAACATCTTAATCCTACAGATCTTGATTTTTGTTGATTGATATTTGAGAGTGGTGATTCTGAGCGCTGGATTAAAATTTCTCCTTCTCTTGCTGACTTCACTGTTGTTTATTATTACTCTATTTTCAGTTTCATGTATAACAAGAAAGGTGCTAGCCCTGGATCTCCTACGGATCCGATGATTCAGAGTTCAAAAAAGAAACCAAAGTTTAACGAACTTGTGAAGAACAGATATGAGGATTTTCATGAGCCACCATTCCTGGTTCACTTAATGGATAAACGTCCGAACCAACATATAGAAAATGCTCATCCCATGGTAATTGGCAGAAGCTTCAGGGTGGCTAAAGTATCATTGGCAAGTATTGGATCCCCTGATCCTGATTTCTATGTACTTATTTTCCATCGATTTGAGGAAGCCAACCTATTTATGGAACAGGGTTGTTCCTCCATCAACCCGGACTGGATTGCATTTATCCCTGACCAAGTCTTTTTGAATTGTGGCATAATCCGGGACATCCCTATTGAATTCTCGATTGAAGAAATCCTTGAGGGCTTTACGGATAAATCAATGCTTTCTGGTCTCGAAGACATTGTTAGAATCCAGAAAAGAACTATCAACGAGGGTGGAACATATGAATCGATCAATACTGGTTCAGTTAAATTATTTTTCAGAGGTCCGGCCTTCCTCCTAAGGTTTATATAAATTTTGTTCATAGGAAAGTTTATAAGTTCACTCCTCTCGTTAAACGTTGTTTTAACTGCCAACGATTTGGACCTATCTCAAAAAATTGTAAATCTGAATACAGATGCCCTGATTGCGGTCTTACCCACAATTCAAACCTAACATGCAATAATACTATTTGTTGTGTGAATTGCAAAGGAGACCACATTGCATCCGATAAATCTTGTCCTATTTTTGGAGTTTTACAGGAAGTGAACATTGTCAAGTCGGCATCTGGCAAAAGCTATGATGACGCCCTGGATATAGTGAAGGGACGTTATTTTTTGAGAGCCAAGGAAGGTAAAGATGTGGGTGTTACCTTTCGCAGAATCATGGCGTACTTTGATTGGGATCTTAACCTTACGTTTGTGGTTGAACCAACGTCCCCGGAGGACAATAGTACAGTGGTAAACCGTGAAAATTCTTCTACGCCTCATGTTGCTCCTAACATCCAGGTGATTTCCTCACAGGATCCCAAAGTAATATCAGATGTTTTACTTACTTTGGATATGTTCAAACTTAGTGAAGTGTTGAAGTCGATTGAGTTATCTCAGGGTAGTCACGTTTCTTTGTCTCAGACCCTCAACTCCCAAACTTCTAATTCGCAAACGCATTCTTCTTACGAAGTCCCTATGAATCTAGCTGATGACAATTGAATTAACTTTATTTTGATTTCCCTTTTGTCTTATAATTCCTGTACAATTACTCTTTAGTTTTCGTTATTTGATTTCCCCTTATTCTATTACGGTGATTATATTTGAGAAAGTGATCTCTCATTTCACTATGCACATTGTTGCTTGTTTGTGATACTAGTTCTCTAATGTTAACTTGAAGTATTATTTTGATAAAAAGAAAATTTTTCTTTTCTTTTCCTTTTCCTCACTTTTTTCCATTTGATAATACACATCGTTGCATAGTTTAGTATTTTGATGGCCTCTCCTTTTTTTTGTTGCCTCTTGGCTGTTCATTATTTACTTGGAAAATACCAAGGAATCTAGTCTATTTAGTCTATTTAATCTATCTAGTATCTAGCCGGTTTTGATTTTGTTAATGAGGGCCTTTCAGAGGTTATTATATTCTTTACTAATAGGTTAATTGGGATACAATTTCCCTTCATTTGTTAACGATTATTGTTGTTTATCCTGGATACTAATGCTTATTTTGGTAAAGAGTCCTTTATTTGATTATGCATATTGCTTCTCTTCTGAGATTTTGATTTTGATTTATTTATGCCAAGATTGACTGCTTTTCATCTGGGATTACCTCATATCGTGGCTTCAGCTGAATCTTTCTTTTTTTTGTCTTTCCCTTTATCCTTTGTATCTGGTTCGAGACCGAAAAGTCTCTGGATGACTCCTTATTTATTTTTCTTGTTACGCCTACTCTGTTTATCAAAATGAAAATTCTAAACTGGAACGTCAATAGTGTATACAAACACTGGCAAGATGTTGCTCACTTTTCCAGGAAATCAGATATATTATGTCTGTGCGAAACTCGCCTTACGGATTTGAAACCTTCTTGCCAGCTACGTGACTTTAACTACACTAGTGCATTTTCAACGCGCTTCGCGCGCCTTTAATTTGGTGCCACATCATATGCTTCATGAAATGCGAAATGTATACATATATATACATTCAGATATCTGGCGTATACGAGCGTGTCATTTTTATCCAGCTTCTGATGTCCTTTCAAAAAGTAGATCCAAAATCTCGAATTTTCAGTTTTGCCTGGATGCAAATGAACGAGCCTGCACGATGCATTTGATCCTTCTACAATGTCTCTTACCTTAACCTAACCCTAACCATATCATAGAGACATCTCTGTAGTCTGTACTCTACCTATAGTCTCTATATTGACTCTATATACTACATGTCTCATGGTTTGGTCTTAGCCAATCAAATCATCGGAAGCGAGGCTTCACATCACTTTTTTAAGCAAAAAATTCGTAAAGATCGACTTGATAAACTCGGCGGTGGCCTATTGGTTTATATAAGGTCAAGTTTACAATACTCCGAGTTCACACTGAATAATTGTCCTTCTATGGTGGAATATATTGCTTTCAGAATATTAAAAAACTCCGAGTATATTAACATCGTTAGTGTCTACATCGCTCCTAATGCGAAGTTTGGTCTATCGGATTGTAAGAAATTTTTTGATTGCCTCGACGGTCTCGGTAATTTGATTGTTACGGGAGACTTTAACGCACATAACGCGGTCTGGTTTTCTGGCCTGTCCAACCAGAGAGGCGACAATCTGGTCAAGGTATTGGTGGATTACGACTTGGTAACCTTGAACACTCTTGGATCTTACACTCATATGTATTCGGGAATCGGTACAGGCTTCAGTTCTCCAGACATTTCCATGTCCTCTTCTGATATGTTTGGTTTGATTAACTGGTCTGTGCTTTATGCAGGCAGTAGTAATCATTTCCCTATGGTTATGGAACTGACCCATAAGGATTTTCACTTTGGCAGATCCACCAAGAAGCTTATTACGAAGGATATCGATGTTCACAAATTTGATGAATATATCATCAATAACTTTGACTTGGTTTCTCCAGTCGACGAATCGAATTTTGAGTGTAGATACGAGGAATTTGTTGAGTGTATTTACAAGGCGGTTTCGCAATCTGGAGGCAGAATCCAGGTTGGCTCCAGTGATGGTGGCAGAGAACCCAGTGGCGCTATTTGGTGGAATGGAAAGTGTTCCCAGTTGATCGAGCTTAGGAGAGAAGCTCTTCGTAAATTTATGAACGACGCATGTATTGAGAATTTCGATTTATATCGTAGACAGGTGGAGGCAACCAGAGATGGTCTTCAACGTGAAAAGAAAAATAGCTTCGATTCCTTTTGTAAATCTCTAAATCCTGCTTCACCGCTTGACTACTTTTGCAGCGGCATCAAGAAATTTAGTAACCGATGTCGCGAGGAAAGTTTCCTTCTGCGTGGAAGGATTTTATGGTGGTTTTCATCCCAAAGGGCCAGGGCAAGGGCTTCAGACCGATCGCCATGGCAAATACATTCCTTAAACTATTTGAAAGAATTCTTAACGACAGAGTTCATTGGTTCATTGAGTCTAACCATAAATTGCCTAGAGAGTTTTTTGGCTTTCGTAGGGGCAAATCTTGCAATGATTGCCTGGCGATCCTTCGTAATAGTATTAACTTTGCTAAGGCTGAAAATAAATATATGGGTGCGGTTGCACTAGATTTGCAGGGCGCCTATGACAATCTCTCTCTCCAATCCCTAATTAGAATTTTGCAGGAGCTAGATTTCCCTAGGAATTTTATTAAGGTGGTTATTAATTTAATTAATGACAGAAATATATTCTCCAAGTTTGGAGGTTGTGATATAGGATATAGAAAAACCAACAAAGGTCTTCCACAGGGCTGTATTCTAAGCCCCATCCTTTTCAATATTTATATCTGTTTCATTTATAAGATTATTAAAGGGACTTTGCTATCCACGTTGGCAACAATATTATAAAAAACTGCCACGTCATTAGATACCTGGGTGTGCTATGGGACTTGAATCTCACCTGGGAACCTCACATTCGTTTTACCATTGCAAAAGCTAATAGACTTGTTGGGATTTTTCAGTGCCTAGCTAATACCCATAAAGGTGCTCATCCCCTTACCCTTCTCATGGCATACAAACAGTTTGTTCGCCCCTCAATTGATTGGGGCTGTTTTCTTTATGACGACGTTAAGAGCAATCTACTGTTTAAACTGAATACTGTTCAGAACTCTGCTCTGAGATTGGCACTGGGGTGCATAAAAACTACCCCAATCAATGTTCTGCACCATTTGTCCGGCATGCCTAATCTACCTATCAGGAGGGTTATCCTCACTAGAAGATTTTTGGTGAGTCAGATGACTAATTGAGAGTCCATTTCGGTCCGCTTGTTATCTGAATTATAAGCCTTCGTGAACTCGCTCCCCGTTTGCCCATTATTTTTATCCAAACAGGGCCTATTTTCTTGTTTCCAGGATATGTCTGTTCTCAAGGATTCTATCATTAGTTATTTCTCTATGCTACACAGTCCCATTTAATTCCCTTTATTTGGATGGTTTTTCAGTGTTCCCTGACTTTGGCAAGGGTCTGAACGTCGCAAAAGACCCTGAAGGATCCTTTTTGAGGAGACTTGATTCCCTTTTTGGTCCGATTGAGAGTACTATTTTCGTAGGCGGATCAAAGAGTGCCAAGGGTTGCTATAGTGCCTTTTTGGATTTTGAGTCTGACAGATTCGGTAGATTTAGACTTCATGACCAATCATCTGTCTTTTCTGCGGAAGCCTTCGCTATTTTGATGGCTTTGAAATACATTCAGGATAGCTCACCAAAAGAGACGGTAATTGTTTCCGATTCTCAAAACGTTTCGCAATGCATCAAAACGCTAGGTTTGAGAAAACTCGATAATCTTTTCATTGTGGAAATTCTCCGCATCATGCTAGAACTTTCGATCTCTGGCAGGATGGTGAGAATCATATGGGCTCCATCTCATTGCGGGATTTTAGGTAATGAAAGGGTGGACCATATTGCCCACAACCACTCTGAATGACTCTGATGTATTTACTAGCATTCGGGAAGACGCGAGGCTCTATATGGTTGACTTTACCCAGAGTTACGATAAGGGCCTAAAAGGTCGTAAATATATGGACAAAAACCCAGATTTTAAATTCGAATCTTGGTTCTCCAAATCCAAATGCGACAGAAAAAGGATCACCTTTATGAACAGAATCAAGTCCGGTCACGGCCTGACTAGGAGTCACTTATATGGAAAACATATCTTGACGTCCAATCTCTGCGACTGTGCAGATATACAAACTCTGAATCATCTGATCTGGAGGTGTCCGTTGTTTACAACAATGCGTAACCATTTGACTGGTTTTTTGTCCGGTAAGGGATGTATAATTGATTATGATATAACTGATTTATTCAACGAATCCCATGACACAGAAGTTTTGTTCAGGATCATCTCTTTCATATTGATTAACAATATTATCATCTAAGATCTTTAAATTCAGAAATTCCTTTATTCATTTATGCTGTTTTCTAGATTCACTATTATTCCAGTTTTCTTTTAATTGGTAGTGAACCTCCAATCAGTTATGCTCGTGCTCAGTTATGCTCCTGTACAGTTTATGACGTCCACTTATGTCGTCGCGAAGATGCTAGGCTGGAGTAGGACAATACTGACTCTCTCAGATCTTGTGTCCGTCTTTACCTAATAGCAGGACAAAGTTACTACCGGTTGAATTCATCAAGAGGATAAATTCTGTTTCTATAAATCAGCAATATGTTATAAACACCAAGAAGATAAATTTCGCTATTACAAACCAGATAATCTATTAAGTACAGCACTCGACTCAATTTTGTGTTTAGTAAATAATTTAGTGTGGGTACATCTCCTTGTGAGGATAACCCTTGGAAGGGAAAAAAAAAAAACAAGGAAGTATATTTATGGACTATAAAATCTATGTCTCTAAAGTTTCGCAACCTGCGTCGACAATCAAGTTTATGTGAGATTTTTATATTTGAGACCAAGAATAGAGAATGCACAACTTAAGGTAGCAATTCCATGGCTACCGGACTCAAATTAGCATCCAAATTTTTTTCATTCCAAATCATCATTATTCATACTTAAAATCGTTTCTAAATTATTATCACGATTTTTCGTCATAGTCGAATAAAAGTGGAAAATAAAAAGTGAAAAAAAAATGTTATCCTGATTTGACATAAAACAGTCCAGCACATAAAATAAAATATATCTGTACTTTCAAATACTTGTATTTGAAAAATTTTTATTCACTTGGAACTATTTGACAACTACCCATCACTGATACAGATATCAGAAAAGTCAAGAGGGCGAGAGAAGCACGAAGGCACGTTCAAACGTATGAGCCAGCACATATGTCAGATATACGCGATGCGAAGCTTCTTTTAGATTCTTCCCAAGGCTGCCCCCAGGCTACTACATGTTTACGCGTGCTGTCACTGCACGGCCATCTGTTCCCACCAGACATTCAAACCTCTCGAAAAGTTACTTCTGTAAAAAACAAACTGCAATTGCTACGAGGTAATGCATGGGAGATTAATCGTGTTAGCCAGTTTACGCGTACTAATAAGCTTCGCGTTTCGGGCTCGCGGCAACAGCAGCGACCGCCGAGAGTCTTTCGTAAGCGCTGATGATGAATTTGCGCGTAATACGGGGATATTAATCTCGGTCTGATTGATCTACCGTTGCCCATTGTGTTTGAGAGTTTTTGCCCCATGCCGGGCAAGTGAAGGATAAATCAGAGCCTCGGGGAATTCTGTATTTTGCATGTTTACTCGTGGTATCATCAATTACATTCGTATCAGATTCAATCGACTCGTATGAGTCATGGAAATAGAATACAACATCATCTCATACTAACACCAAAGAAATATCGTATTTTTGATATGAGCCGATTGAAGCAGCAGAAAAAGAACCTTGATATAAGGACAACAAAAGTCGACGTAATAATCGTTTTTTTTTTAATTTATATACAATTGCTCTTCGCGTAAAACCTGCGGTAAAATCCATATACTCGAATGGAACGGATTTTACTTCTTCATTTGTTTGTTCGTTTGTTTGTTTGTAGAATATGTCATCTTCCACAAATTTCATACTTTGGCAGGTGTACAGAGAGGCATGTCCGTAATACATGAATAATTTTTGAGTATGTTATTCTCACTGGGTCAGGCTGGGTAAATAAATTTCTTTTCTGGTAAGCACTTTATAATTGCCCGTATCTCTGCATGTGAAAGTAAATTTTCTATCTCTAGAACAGTTAAGTGTTCAAAATACGATTTGGTCAAAGCACGCGATTAATTGCTCGCACTATCTGCGGAATGAGTAATGGTGTGCGCAAAACAGGGTGTGACACAGAGAAAATTACAATTTTTTTTTTTCATATATTCTTGAACTGTATTGATAATTTTCATGCGACGTTTCACTCTCCGCTGTTGGAAAGAGCTACAGTCGATTAACATATGATTAACTTTATCGAGTCATTTGTTATGTTGGTTTTAGACAGTCGATGTAACACTGGCTAGACATTACCACTCTTCTCAAATCTGTAAATTTATTTGGAAATTTTCTATATGGTCAGTTCAACAATTCGAACAATTCTTAGTGAACAATAATCATAATTACAGTACACTGATTATCACATGATAAGCATAATTAGGCTAGTAAAATATTACAGTTAATTGTAAATCATTTGTTACTTTGGAAAAGTATAGTTGTTGTTGGTTTGCTTTGGAAAAAATGTACGATTCCATATTGAAGGCATCATTGTGATCTCGATGCGAATATGAGACTAGTACGATTGAAAGGAAAAAAATCTACAGAAGATCGTAAAAATGGGAAAGACTTGAAGATTACGCGAGTGATAACGAGAAAAAGAAAGTGAAGGAAGAGATAAAGTTTATTGCTCAGGCGTAGGCGAGAGAAATCGCATGAGAGTCATAATGAACGCATAGACTGGAAACTTGGCCAAGATTCAAACTGCTGAACGAACCTCTTGAGATTTACGCTTTTTGCCAGAATAAAGTGATAACCATCTGGTCGAGCCAATACCACTAGTGTGACTGGCCCCTTCAACGATTTCTCTATTCTGCACTACGCTGCGAAGCTGTTATCATCATCTGTTTTTCATCTGATCATAATTTGGGGATCGAAAAGTTTGCTACTGCGTCATTTATCGCAATAATTTAAGGGAACGAAGAGAAGATTTGGTCGTGTGCGAGAGTCAGAGAGGGTAGTATAGCATTGAAACAATACCGACGGTCTGTGATATAAATGCGTAGTATTGATATATCAATTTGGGCTTTGCTAGCTACAACTCGCTAATCCCGTAGATCATCCGATTGTCGGATGATATTGCGACTAATATTGAATCAGACAACGTTGCACGTAAACTGAAGTTCATTCCGATTTCCATAATTCCCATGTGATTTTGCGATTATAAATTTATTCAGCTTGTGA
Organism: Aphelinus atriplicis; assembly: GCA_020882685.1. Lineage (NCBI taxonomy): Eukaryota > Metazoa > Arthropoda > Insecta > Hymenoptera > Aphelinidae > Aphelinus > Aphelinus atriplicis. The sequence continues at coordinate 52,226,918 of CM037073.1, read as the reverse complement.
ATAGCACCCAGAGATACGCAAAGGAATTGCGACTACGAGAATAAGCCCGGGAGGAACGAAAAGCGTGATTCAACCTCCATATCAACAATTGTGTTTTCCGGGTTGCTTCCACTGAGTCAAAGAAGCGGAAGCAATTAAACAGCTGGTATTCCTCCTACGCCGTAGTCCTTTTTATTCTGTTTCTTTTTCGGTCTTGACAGGCTGAAGTGAAGCTTTTGTGTCTCCAAGAAGTTCATACCTCCTTGGAGGGAACATCTAATCGCTGCTGCGGCTGCTACTACTGCAGCAGATACTCGTCGTAATTTTCTTCACCTCATCAATCACTGCGTGCAGTTTGCGCGCCTCCATTTAGCCCGCCTCCACCTCAAGTCTGCCTCCCTTTATTTGCATCTTCCAAATTGGATCAAAAGTCTGCCGCTCAATTCTCACCAATCTCTGACTATACTTTAAAGACGTGCAAGACTTGCCAAGATTTTTACTTCCCTACAAGAAGGATCAACAAATCAGCCCGGTAATTATGATACATTGTTTACACCACGCGAGATATATATGGAAGAAATACTCTCTAAATTTGAAATAGTGAAAATTCAAAAAATCTAAATGTTAAGTTTGACACGTTATGTGTTCAAAAGTGTCGTAAAGTAACTACTTCATTGTAACAGTTGCATACATTTATTGAAGTGGAAAGGTTGACAGCTATTGAATCAACAGCTATTATCTCTCGAGAGCAACAGCTGACGCGTATCCAAAGAAAACTATGCGGGCACGATGTGCAGCAAAACGATACCACATTCGCTTTATGATTCAAAGTATCCATAAAAAGTTTACCAACTCTGGAATAACGATTGCGATTGATTGACAGCCGCGTATGTTGGTCCGCTTCTCTTTCCCAACGTTTTAATTTTCGCCTCAACTGAAAAAAATCATTTTCTTCATTCATTTCCATTCTGGATTGACGTCATCATATGCGTAGATATACTGTGCATGCTTAAAACCAATAATCATCCGTGAATATCTTCAGGAAAATAAAATATTGGCTACCTTATGGCTGTACACATCACCTGTTTGGCTGCAGAAAAGTTATCTCACGAAGTGTCTTGACCCGAGACAGCCAAAAGTCTGATACACTTCTTGCTAGATCATTCTGTACCCTTAGCCGTCGAAAGACATTGAAATGGACCTTCGATTGGTTTCTACTTTTTGTTTTCTACTTTAGCTGGTTGATATGGAGCAAATATCAAAGTATATCATATCTTTAGCCACAGAAAGTGTCGACAATGGGCTTCAATCTGATTTTTCCCTTCTCGCAGCAACAGTTGCTAGGGATGTAAACAACGGTTGGAATGGGAAATATCGTTGAATTTCATTGATAAGTATTTGATCCCCAATGAGCATATTTATGAGGATTTTTAATGAACTTCCCAAAAACACGTTAGCAACGGGCGCTGAATGATTGAAATGAGTACGGAGTTGTGGAAGTGGGGCGTAATGGATTATTTCATCCTTCGTACCAAAGATGAATAATTTGTGGGGAGAGAGAGAGAGAGAGAGAGAGAGAGAGAGAGAGAGAGAGAGAGAGAGAGAGAGAGAAATGGAGAGGGAAAAAAGGGGGGCAAGAGTGATTCTCGCGAGTATTTTCAAGCCGCACAAGCCATAGTATGAAGCACGAGGCAATAGGAATGATGAATGCCGCGTTAGAGGCATAATCGGATTTGGCACATTGATGCATGGATTCATGGCGACTGCGCTTCCAAATCCCTCCCTCTTTCTTCTCCCCGGCTCCGCTTGATGTACGCCATAAAATAAATCCAGCCCGTCGCCGCGCCCCGAGGATTAGCTCTGCCACGATTCGCAGCTCCACGGCCCCGCGGTCCCAAGACAAACTTTCCCCAAAGAGCACAATGTTTCTCCACAAAACAGCTATACCCACTGACCACTCTAACGAGGACACGTTTGATTATGAATACATATATATGCCTGCGGGGGCCGGGTGAAAATACCGCTTATAAACACACGGTACGTAAACGATATAGCGCGGCAGAGCAGATAATACCAAGATCCTAATCGAGCCCGTACCGTTATATTTTCACACTAATGTACAATTTCAAATCAACAAGACAAAACACAATAAAAAAGCTTGTTTTTTGAGAATACACTTTGATAAGAACGACTAACAAGGAGGAAATTATTTTCGTTTCTCGAATATGTCCTGGGCGCTACATTCTGAAAGAGTATGTGTTAGCGCGTAGTAAGACGTTCGATGAATCTGTACAGGATAAACTTTGACTCAGCTGTAAAAGCCTCGGAGAGTATGATGTACATATACGACCGAGAAACGAATAGCAGCGATGAAATCAATAAGTGGCAGTGATTCAGGAGATGTATATACCAATTAGGGGATGAAAAAAAAACGTTGAAGAAAAAGAAAAAGAAGCCGAGTTAAAATTCCGAACTTGCGCGAGCGCTCGAATGGAATCACTCGTTCTCCGTCTCTCTCTCTCTCTCTCTCTCTCTCTCTCTCTCTCTCTCTCTCTCTCTCTCTCTCGTATGGCGGGAAAATTAAAAAAAAAAAGGAAAAGAATAGCTGAGTTGGCGGATAAATCAGTGGGAGCTTCTCGACTTCTTCAGGCGCAGGCGAGCGAGCGAGTCCGAACACGTAACGGATATAAATTTCGCACTAGCCCGCGCGCGCGCGCCACTGCAACTTCTGACAAATATCGCAGCTGTTTTTCATCCCGCAGTTTTTCTTCCCCGCGAAACTATACGTTACATCGCTGCCCCCCCCTTTGCCCCCGGAGCTGGCGAGCTGAAGAGTTGAAATGTGCGTTGTACCGCGTGCCGACACGTTTTTATTACTCGTTTTGGCAGTGAGATATTGCACCTCTTTCGCAGCTCTCCCGCGATCCTGTTTTTCTTCCCCTGTTTTTTGCCACGGAAAATTCTGCATGAAAAGTGTGTGTCCGCGGCCCCCGCACGCCCGGGGCCGATTTTCACTCGCGAGGGGGCACCGGATAATTTTATCGTCCCCGGCTATTTTCGGATGTCCAAGTGTCTCGCCGCTCGTTCGTTCGTCGACGCATCCAATCGATATCTGCAGTATACTTCGTTCGGGATTGGTTTTTTTTTCTCGTACGATTCATAGCGATCGCGAGCAGTTAGATTTTTCTCGCCCGAGCGGGAGCGAAGTGCTAATTTTTCGCTCACTGGCGTTGGCAACACTTTTCTGCCGCACCTCGAGAAAATGTAGTATTCGCACCTGGCTCGTCTACGCTACTTGATACTAAACGTGCGATGCAATGATGTAACACATTAGTTCCCTGTGGGGCCAAATATCCTGAAAATCCGCGCACCAGCTTGGATTATAACCGAGTGTACCACCGAATACTTTTGAATCTATCATTGGTGATTTAATGTAAAGATTCAGATGGTAATAGCACTCTAACAATTTTTAATGGACCTCAGTAATTCTTTTCGATTTATTTTCAAAAGTTTAATCGTGTGTAGTGGATATTTCCTGTTCCAGAAATCAGAAGAAAATAAGCTATAAAAGTTCAATAGCCCGCAGCTGGGGTGTTATCATCCGTATGGTAATCTTCAAAGAGAATTTCAAATTAACGTGGGGAAATTTCGTATGTTAATTTCCTGATATTGAATCGTTACGTTTTGGAGCCGATTCCACATGGAATTCATGTAGATTCAACGTTGGTCCAGTCGCGCTACTAACATCCACATACGTTTCGAAATTACATTTCAATTAGTGTTCTTAAATTTCATTCAAGTTTTTCTTTTTCAAGACCTGCATTCAAATTTCATTCAATTCTCGACGAATAATGTCGTATATATAGAACCTCAAAACACACGATCTTTAGCTTGTCCCACAGTCGATAAACCATACTGAAACTGAGGATTTTATAATCAATAAAGATCTGTCTCATTTGTCATTCTTCAACCTAATCGTTCTCCAACATGTAGCCTTTTGCTCAATATCTATGTGTATATCTTTTATATCACATGGTTATGCTGCCTGAACTAATCAAATCAGCCAATTGGCTTCACTTTACAGGCCAGCACTTTTCCCCCAAGGAATGGATACAATGTAAGATCAATAATAATAGATTTCTAACACAGGTTATTAAACATTCGAGTCGCACAAGAATCGTGACTTATCCACAGTTTGCGCCGTTACTTAACCCATGATACTTGGCGTGTGTTATAGTTTGATCGCGCATCGGCGCGTTAAATTGATCGGACGGGTACACATAATGTCGGGAGGGAGGCTTTAAACAACGTGTATCCACAGGGTTCAGATTATACACGTCGTAAGCCATAAGCCCCCGCGGCTTGTATCGAATACCACCACCGTCTAGCCTGTCTCCTAATTAGCTGTTCGTATGCCGGGCGCGCGCATCCACGAGGCAACGGCCCAATCGCACATGCACACCGACTTATATACACGTACCCAAGTGCTCTCGTACGACCTGGATGAAATATTAATTTTACCGATATTCTTAACGAGTTTTGGCGCACTTGGCAATCGACCTCTCATCCGGCTATAACTAAAGGAACCGGCAATTCGCTGCGTTGGAGTTTGTAAAAAAGCTCGATTGAGACATCGGTGGAATTATGGTACTTGTATGGATAGATGCGTTTCAAAATTGTCTTTTTGTCCCAGCGGGAGTAAAGTGTCAGTTTTGCTTCATGGCGTTCGCAAACAACGACACTTTTATCCCTCTGAAGACGAAAAATAGCATATGCACCTCACTCGCATATTGGCTATTTCGCCACGCGCAAATTTACCACCAAACCTGCGCACGGGCTGCGAACGTTTTGCGTGCCGAAATCGCCTAACCTCACTAAGGCATACCTTGCGGAAGACAGGGCAGTATGCCAGAGAGGCAGTGATATTTTATCAACTGAGCATCCAAGCAGTAGCAGAGTATTCATTGAAAAAAAAACGAAAGATCCACTGGCGCAAGTCCTTCAGACAAATTTTCGCGGAGAAGATGAGAAAACATCGGAGGAGTTTCTGTCCGCATACTACGAGGAAAGGAGCAGACCCAAGCTTTGTGTCGATTACAACTAACAATTATGATATTCCAATTTCCCGCTGAGATATTCTGTCAATACATCTGATTTCATGCATTTACACTATATCTATGTTATGTCTTCTTATGTATATATATACGTGAATTCAATAATGATTGACAGCCAATATTTCAGTCAAATCGGGAATCAGAACGTTAGTACTGCATGGCTCGTAACATGAGCTATCAGGATTTCTAAGAGCTTTCTTACAGAGTTCCATCGTATTGGTGGTTCCCAAAGTCTGTGTAGTCACTCAGTCCTATATATGGTCCGTCGCGTACTTTCCTAATACAGCGCAGTTGACAATAAAATATGAACAACGTGGAAAATAAATCTAAATATGTTATTTCGGACTCGTATAAAATGGCCATTCAATACATATATATTTCAAGAGCAATGGGTAAACAAGGAAAGTAAAGCAACAAACGAGGATTGAAAAAGTGAAGAGGAGATTCATCGGAGCTACATTTACCCCGAGCTGCGTATTTTTTTTCTCTCTCCATCCCTGTACAGTAACTTTCACTCTCATCCCTTTTAATCTCCGTTCCTGTCATATATCTCCTTTTTTCTCCCGGCTGTTATGCTCCCTGTTTATTAATTGAAACATCGAACGGTTTCTTGATTACAGTCGGAGGAAAATACGATGATAATTTCTATTGACATGCCCTATTTTCTGCATACTCCCAATTGACATGCGGGTCGAATAACCGAATTCACTTTTTGGAAATATAACTTTCATTATTTCAATAATTACAACATATTACAGCATGTTTTCAACTATTGCGACATGACAAACAGCTATTGTTTTTGCAGAACTAAATCCGTGAACTTCGTCGTGGGAAAAAAAATTTGAAGACGTGAGCCATATTTTGTGCTGGCTAGCTGTACTTGCCTGTGTTATGGCCCAGCCTTGTCCCGCCCATTTTTGAAATTTTAGATTGACACGAGTCGCATCGCACATTCGCGATGCGCATTTTCCCACATGCTATCCGAGTTGCGCCGAGAAGCGACATTAGGATTAAGCATACATGTGTGAGTGTAAGAATGCGCTGATTGAGACACATCCATGCGACGGATGGCGAGTTGCACGTAGTGCATGGGAATCATGAGGACAGCTTGCATTTTTGTGCAGCTGCCCAACATTGAAACGGATGGATGTCGGCTATAAGATATTCTCTTATCAGCCTGTGCGGAGACACGAGGAGCCAGTGGGCGCTCGTGCGAGAATTTTATTTTATAAGTGCAAGTTGCACACGGCAACTGCGCAGCTTCGAATTAGTTATAAACGGCCATAGGAGATCTTCTTATCGGCACGTATAAGTTGACGAGTAGCCAGCGGGCACTCGAGCGAGAACGACGAATGAATGTATAGACGAATGTATGTAACCCTGCATGTAATGCAACTAGAATTGTTCGCTATAGGAAATAAGCAATTGATCTGGCCAGATCAGAATTTATCTATGTTTATATATTTTTATCGGAGACAGGCCGATGTGCCATGAGCGAATGGAATCTCTTATCAATAGCGTTTTGCCAGGATTAATAAGTGCTATGTAAAATAGTTGAATGACATGTATAAGTAAACCGATGCGCCTTGCAGCGCATACATAGTTTTGTAACGAAGCGACCGCGCTTCGTAGTCGTAAGTATTCGCGCGTGCGAACGGAGGAAAGACGCTGAGCCACGCGCGCTTGTTATCACTCCATGAGGGAGAGGTAATTCCCGCGAAGTGCAACTGCGCTTCCCAACCGTTTCGCGCCCGCGCTTCGCGCCCTGCGAGCGCATCTTGACGTGACGTCACGACGCTTATAAAAGAAGCGGCCGCGGCGGACACGACGGAGTTGATCTGTGCTAATCACGGATGCCACACGGGTGGCCGGACATGGAGCACGCGAGCGGCGCAGCTCCCCCGCGAACGCGTAGCATACTTACATCTATTTCGGAAGAACAGAATTATATAGAACGATCCAACCACGCGGAATCGAGTGTTAAATATAGGATTTAGGCAACATAATAAAGTTTAGTGCTAGTGCACATGAAGTGGGTTTATTAACAACACCCCCCCCTCCTCACCACACATGCATCCGGAACCAACACGAGTATACGGCCCAGCGCGCCACGGACTACTCGGCTGCCACGCTGCCAAGCTCCAGCCAAGGACAACCAAGCGCCGGACGGATTAGGGAATATGTAAGTGACCGAGCGGTCTCACACACGGATAACGGATCGCGACACCTTCCAATAACAAACATTCCAACCAATATAGGGGTATTTCGCCCAACCGCCCCTCTAAATAACGGTCGGGCCATTACACCTGCAAATATTTGGTCAATGCACTCGTTCATCGATGGTTAAAGGTGATCTACGCCGCAAATGTCACATAGATTGATGAGAAATAGTAGTTTCAACATATTGTTTCGCTAGAAATAATAAACTCATTGTAAAATATTTTTTTTTCATGTTGAAAGTAACTGTACTTCGCAATTAAAGTAACTGTACCCAATTTGGCACTGTACCCAATTTGGCACAATCGTTAGATTTCGTATTTCCGGTGCTCTCTGAGCATCAGTCGCTCTTGGGTTATGTTGGGGGAATTAAAAGAAAATTTTCGGTATCTTCCCCGCCCATTTAGCCCTTGAAAACCACTCTCCTACAACACTTTGAAGTTTCACTTACTGATTTTTTCACCATTTTCTTATTTCACTTTTCATACTCAACCTCAAAAATCAGGTGTCAATAATTTTTATCTCTCAAAGTGTCATTACTCTTTTTTGTGTAAAAACATCTCAGCTTTCGATTGGTCTCATCAGTTTTCCTAAAATTATTTTTTATCCTACTCAAATTGCTGTTTTTCGCATCAAAAAAAAGTGAACCCAATGTGCCCCTCTACGCGTTTTTAAATGGGAAGACTGAGTGAAATCATTGAATATTTGTATAGACATATTACGATGATTTAGACGCGTATTTTTGAGTTGTATGTTAAAAATTTTGTATAAATATCACTGGGAACATAATTGAGAGTTTATTTCAATGCCAATTGGATCGTCCATGTAGGCCTATATAGGCTGTAG